>OX415253.1:9166598-9791598 GCA_948329865.1 Linaria vulgaris
ATCCCAACTCAACCAGGTTGAGTTGAGATCCACTTGAGTTGAGATCTATTTCAACCAGAAGTAGATCAAAAGTCAACTTAAATATCAACCCAAACCAAATCTCTATTATTTTTTAAAAACTCAATTTACGTAAAAAAATATACACTACACAAAAAACACACACACTACGCCCAAAATTCATGAAAAAACATGCACTACACCTAAAACTCACACTACGACCGAAATTTACCATAAGAGATACACGATAGACGTAAAATTCACAAAAAATATTTGGTACTGTATATTTTTAGAAACTCGTTTTCGACAAGTGATACTACTTTTTCGAAAGAAACGGTAAGCGAAGCATAACGTAAGACTTTACGCCGGCGTAATTTTGGCCAAATTCCAACGTTTAGAGGGTGAAAACGTCGTTTTTCTATTTTATCGGGATTTTTTTGTCAACAGAGTCCGTTTTCGACAAGTGATACCACTTTTTCAAGCGAAACGACCATTTGACCAAAACGTTACAACGACATGATTTTTGCCAAATTCCAACGTTTGGAGAGAGAAAACGTCGTTTTCTATTTTTAACGAGACTCTTTTTTTAAGATTATGGATTTTTTTTTTCATTTTTTTTTCATTTTTTGTGAATTTTGGGGATTATAGATTATAATGTATTTTATAAAAATTTAGGGGTATTTGACTATTTGAACAATCTTAAAAGTTTAGGTTGAGTTGAAATTGGGTTGAGAATTTCAACCTAAGAACTTTTTCTTAGATTGAGAAAAAGTTGATGTTGATTGAAATTGAGTTGAAGTTGATATAGGATCCATATTTGTGGATTCAACATAAACTCAATCCTATCTCAAATCAACATTTTGGATCTCAATCAGATTCAACTAGTTGAACCATATTGCCACCCCCTGTCTAAAACAATAAATTGTTTTGTTAAGACATGACTAGAATTTTGTATTTGATATGGGTATTCCCCGTATGGAGCTGGCCCATGGGCCATCCCCGATATACATATTGAATGTATGACTCACGTGTTTATCACGTGTGCGGTCTCGCTTTTCGAGGCCTATAAATACATGAACTTCGCTAATCAAGGTAAGCTTTAATTATTCTAAGTTACTGTACCGATATCGAGTATATTCGATATAGCACCCGACATAACACTCGATATATATCTTCGATATATATCACCGATACAGCTTCGACATCATATTCGACATCACTCCCGACGTCACTCAGGACATCATCCCCGAAGTAGAAGGCCTCTGATATCATTCTCGATATTTCATTCGACGTCACATTCGATATACCTCGACATCCAGCAGAGCATCTAGTGTCTGTTCGAGGTGTTGCACACCAAGACTACTTAGCACTAGTCTTAATCCAAGTAGATCTAACTTGTAATAAAATTATAGCACCACTGCAGTAATACTAATCTCGTTATATATATATATATATACATATATATATATATATATATATATATACACACACGATCTATTGCTAAACTAGTATTTATAAGTACTTTGATTATTTGAGATAATTTTGTTTTAAAAGAAATATTGTGTGTTGAAGGAGATTGATATGGGTTAGGGTTGAGAGTTGATAGCCGTGTTGTGAGCGAGACATAGCGAGATATTGAAGAACGAGTTGATAGCCGGGTTGTGAGCGAGACAGCGAGATATTGAAAAACGGCCCATTCTGGTGCTAATAATTAATAAATGCCACATGAATCTGAATTAATGGGTTGGCTCAAATTCTCAACACCGAAAATCCCTATTAATTAATACTCCATGACACAGAGAAATCGGTTAAAAGAATCGAAATTATCCAGCTCTTGGGAGCATGCACTGTCATTAAGTCAACAAATCTCTTGCTTAGCTGTTTCTTAGTAAAGCCGCTATAACATAATGACCCCAAATGGGATTGTGTTTATTCATCATGTTACTTGTTTATTCTTTTAATTTGGTACACAGTACTACTGCTACACACCCACCAAACAATTTCCTTCCACTGGCAAAAAAGAAATTCTAAAGAAACAAGTATGTCCCAATTCTCCACCCGAATAAATGTTTTTGCACCACTTGAAATTTCAGTTAATTGAACGCGAATTAAATCAGGAAATTACGTCTAATTTAATGAAGAAAGTAAATCAGAGAGTTAATAATAATGTTATATAAAAATGTATGATGCTATCACCATATATATATATATATATTTTATGTTAATGTTAGTGTGTATTACAATAGGTAATCCAATAGAGGAGATACACAACCTAATATCTGATATGGCAATAAACATTCAGATATGAAAGTTTATAGTAGTAACAGTAAAATGTAGAAAGCATTTCCCTTAAATAGTAAAGGTTAAATGGTTTTTGTTTTAATAAAAACTTCAAAGGTATGGTTTAATTGAAGATTCTGTTGTGTATAATATAATAAGGAATAAAATAACACCGCAGGCGTAGTTGTAACGGGCCAGTGAGAAATAAATCCTTGGAAAAGGTAACATGGGGGCTTAAATCTTATTAATTAATATCCGATTGTTTTTGTATTTAAAAAGCCAATGAGAATACAATACTAAAAAGCTGTCTTTCTCTTTCTCTTTCTTAAATAGAATTTTTCTTTCCCCATCAGATCAGAATCAGATAGATAGTCGTCAGTCCAGTCCCATAGTCCGAGTTTGAGTTTAAGGAAGGACTCACTCAGATCAGGCAAAAGATTAACTCTCTCTAACATGTCGCCCACTACTCTTCTTTAACCTCTCTCTCTCTCTCTCTCTAACAACAAATTATTATTACATTTTTCAGACATGACCCAACTACTCTTTCTCTTCTTCCTCTTCTTATTCTTGTTCCCCTTGTTATCCTTTTCGGACATTGCCTCCGACCGTGCCGCCCTCTTATCCTTTCGTTCCGCCGTAGGTGGTCGTGTCCTTCTCTGGAATCTTTCAAGCTCCAGTCCCTGTGTATGGCCCGGCGTCGTTTGCTCCGGCGACCGTTCCTCCGTCGTGGAGCTCCATTTCCCCGGAATGGGTCTCTCCGGTCAGATTCCGGCCAACACCATTTCCAACATCAGCACGCTGAACACAATCAGTCTCCGTTACAACTCCCTCACAGGCCCTTTACCCGCCGACCTCTTCTCTTCATTAACCTCTCTCCGCAACATCTACTTGCAGCATAACTCCTTCACCGGCGAGATCCCCGACTCCTTCTTCTCTCTCACTTCTCTCGTCCGTCTCAATCTCGCCGAGAACAACTTCTCCGGCGCCATTTCGCCTTCTTTCAACAATTTGACCCGATTGGGGACGCTTTATCTGCAGGGCAATCGCTTCTCGGGATCCATTCCCGACCTCAACATCCCTTCTCTGGTTCAGTTCAATGTATCCAATAACAACCTGACAGGTCAAATCCCCAACAGACTCTCAAAGAATCCCAAGAGTTCCTTTTCTGGGAACTCCCTCTGTGGCGACCCACTCGATTCTTGTGGTGACGGCAGGAAAAAGAAGAAACTCTCTGGAGGAGCCATTGCTGGAATTATAATCGGATCTGTTGTCGGATTCTTCTTAATCTTATTGCTTCTCTTCTGTCTCTGTCGGTGTTTATTGGGTCGTCGAAAGAAGGAGAACAACAGATCAAAGGAGGAAGTTGGGGCTGTCGCTAAGCAGGACAGGGAAATTGATGTTCCCTCCGAGGTCGGTGGAGAAAAGGATGAGACCACTAGTACCAGTAGTTTCGCCGCGGCAATGGGTCGTCCCTCCAAGGAAAAAGAAAAGGTGGTAGAAGGAGGAGGAGGCAATGCGCCCACTAAGAAGGCATTAGTGTTCTTTGGAAATAAAGGGTGGAGTTTTGATTTGGAAGATTTGTTGAAAGCGTCTGCCGAGGTTTTGGGGAAGGGAACGTTTGGAACGGCTTACAAGGCGGTGTTGGAGAGCGGGGTCGCCGTGGTAGTGAAGCGACTGAGGGATGTTACAATGGGAGAGAAGGAGTTTAGGGAAAAGATGGAGGAAATTGGAAAGATGGATCATGAGAATTTGGTAGCTTTGAGGGCTTATTACTTTAACAGGGATGAGAAGCTTCTTGTCTATGATTACTTGCCAATGGGAAGCTTGTCTGCTCTATTACATGGTCAGAATTTCTTTTCTTTTCTTTTTATGCATTCATCATTTCTGCGATTAACCTTTTTATTGGCTTCTTTCTTTTCGTGTCAATTCGATGCTTAGTTGTTATGTGATTCTCTGATCTTGCACAAAATGTGTACATTAGAACTATCAATGGATCTGACTTATTATTCTTGTGGGGGTAGAGGGAGGCTGAGGGAGTGATGCATCATCAGTTTGTAATTTTTATTTTTATTTTGGTTACAAATTTTCCTTTAATTAAAAATGGAGTCTTGAATGCTACTTAAATGTTGTTAATTGCAATGCACATGCTCGAGTAGGCATTAGTCAACAACAATTTGAAACGGTCGGGGGAGGCTGAGATCTACGACAACGGCATGATATTTCTTTTTGTTAGGCTATTTCCTTTTATAGTGTATAGTGTATCTGGTTGACAGACTGTAAGTATTCATTCGGCACAATTAACAAATTGTCTAGTCTTTCTTATTTTATTTGGTGCATTTCCATGTCTTTTGTCTGCAAAGCACTACCCTTGTTCTGTTATGACTTATGACACAATTTTAGGGAGCTCTTAGAAGTCTTCTTATTCCTACCAAAAAACTACTTTATTCCGAAATTTGGCAAGCGTAACATTCTGGTTAGCCAATTCACATGGTAATGCAAATCTGTAATTGGTACTAGTTAAACATGTTTATAGTCTTCACATCGATCGAGTGGGTCTATATTTGAGAATAGTTTTGTCCTAATATTCAAAACCTTCTAACACGACATCACACTAACCACAAAAGATTAATACGTGTAGAATTGTGTGGCTACCGTGTCTGCTATAGATTAGCATAGGTAAGAAATTTCCCTCGAATAGATCGAATTTGCACCTTATCCTTTTTTTTATACTATTAAGAATTGTGTATCTTAGTCTTGCTTGTCATTCTTCTATGTTGCAGGAAACAAGGGAGGAGGGAGGACACCGCTGAACTGGGAAACAAGGGCCGCCATTGCCCTTGGAGCTGCCCGAGGAGTTTCTTACCTTCACTCACAGGGCTCGACAATTTCACATGGCAGCATTAAGTCATCAAATATTCTCCTCACCAATTCGTACGAGGCTCGTATTTCCGACTTTGGCCTTGCTCAACTTGCTGCCCCCACCGCCACTCCCAACCGCGTTGCTGGCTATCGGGCCCCAGAAGTGACAGATCCTCGAAAAATTTCTCAAAAAGCAGACGTGTATAGTTTTGGGGTATTCCTATTGGAACTGCTTACGGGCAAAGCTCCAACTCATTCATTATTGAACGAAGAGGGGGTGGATCTCCCGCGGTGGGTTCAGTCTGTGGTCCGAGAAGAGTGGACATCGGAAGTGTTTGATCTGGAGCTCCTCCGATATCAAAATGTCGAGGAGGACATGGTTCAGCTCTTGCAACTTGCCGTGGACTGCACTGCGCAGTATCCGGATAGACGCCCTTCGATGAATGAGGTGGTTAGCCGGATTGAAGAACTTTGTCGTTCGAGTACGCATGATCAAAGCGGTGGTGATATTATCAATGTCGATTAAAGTTCATTCATCTAAAATACTGCTATGGTTTTTTCATTCTTGAAGTTCATTGATTGAGGATCAGTTGTGTTTTTACTTTACTTTTTTTTTCTTTTTCTTTCTGTCAATTCTTCTTTTCTTCATCCCTTCTTTCTGCGTTCTTTTGATGAATAGAAGCTTTTGTTATAGTCTGGCATTCTTTTAACCTTTTGGGGGAATTGTTTTATATTGTTCTTAGTTGTCTGAAATGTAAAATAATTGTCATTTTATTCTTGGTGAGCTGGTGTGCTTGAAAATTAGATTCATTTTTATTGGTTTCTCTATCTGTGATGATTCACTGGGGTAACAACTAACAGCATTGCCATGTGATCATATTCTGTTTGATTCTTGCTCTGTAAATAGATTCCCTATTCACCTCTCGTGGGTAAAATGAAATAAAACTAGTGTAATTTATAACAATTGTGTCGTATTTTCTCTGTAATAAAGTTATTACATTTAAGCCAATTTAATTGATTAAATGGAAAAATGGCAAACTATATCTAATCTATTCGCGTTTTTGCGAATTCATACCCAATTTTTTATTTTTTTACAATGTTGCACCCCACCTTTGACGTTTGAAAAATATTATACCCACACCTATTTTTTGGCAAAAAAACATCGTAATTCAACCTCATTTCGTCAGCAAGCGTCATCCGTGAAGGGCAAAAGAGACATTTCATCTATGCACGGAGGGAATTGGAGAGTGATATGTCATTATTCCCTCTCCAATTTGGGGAAAAGCTCTAACCCTAATTTCGTGATTCACAAAATTCACTCAAAATTCTCCCATAATCGACACGAATTCGGCTGAAATTACTCGCCTAAAGGGACGCCACGACAATGGGCTGGAAAATTCGAGCCTAAGACGCCGACATTACCAACCCAACAAATACGCCGCGACAATGGGCTTGAAAATTACTCACCTAACTTTTGTCTTGTTGTTGATAATTTATTAGTTGAGCTGAAGAAGCACATCTCTTGTTCTCTTCAAGTTTCCAATGAAACAGAAAGCCACGTCGCTTTCAAGGTATATTTTTATTTTCATTTATTTCCAACAATCTGTGTGTTTTAATTTTTAATCTTCTAAATTCGCTTCTTTTATTGAATGTTGAATACCAATTAGAGAGAAAAATGAGCGGATTGCAATTTCAAAAAACCATGAATATTAATTTTGCGGATATTCAAATGTGGCACAATTCTACTTTTTAATGATGAAGATTCATTCAAATGAGCCATTTAAACCAGTTAACACATATGGTGTAATGGAGAAATCAAGAATTGAGAAGGGTTTTTATGATTTCGTAGAAACGAAGATTGACGACGAGATTAGTGAGATTGAGTCCAAAATCAATAGGTTGAGTTCAAGATTAGAAGCTTTGAAACTGGAAAAATCTGAAAGGAGAGGAAGGTATTCGTGGAGGGGAATGAGAGTAGTATTGACAAGAAGACTGAGGAGATTAATTCGTCATTGAGTGCGAGAACAAAGGTTTGTAGAAGTAGAACGAGTATGGGTTCGTCAAAGATCTTTAGTGTCAAGAAATTCGGTGAACAGGAACTGATCATCACCCTTGTTTTGAATCGGAACAGGAGAAAATGTTGTTCTTGGAAGCTACAAGATGTCAAGGAAGTGAAGTTCGTGTGTAAAGAGGAATTTGCTGCAAAGACTGGAGATTCGTCGTGCCAGGCTGCGATCACCGTTTTATCGAGAAAGGTTGTGAAGAAGGAGGATTCTTGTGTTGTAAATCCCATTCAACACAGGAAATTGTGCAAAAATAGTGAAAAGTCTGCTGCAAAGGCGTTTAAGGCGACGAGAGTTGTGGCTATTCTGTATAATCAAAATATGAATCACGTAGATAGGGTTGGATGGATGAAAAAGAGTTCAGCCATTGAAAGGCGAAAGTAATGGGAAATTCCTGGTGATATTGTTGTTCTTGTTAATGTTGAGGATGAAAAGTCACTTGAGCCTATTGTGGCTGTGCCTGATTTACTTCCCAGCATTAGGATTACTCGTTGGACAAACGAAAGCTCCCAGGACTCTGGACTAGCAAAAAGGGTGGTAGAATTGATCAGAAAGAAGTCGTATTTTGCTAACCACAACGAGATTGATGCATCGATTTGTCAAGCATTGAAGTATACAGAGCAATAAGAAGTTAGTAACAAAATTTGAAATTTGTGCGTGAATTCTCTTTTCTACTCTTACTGATTGTTAAAGCTTGCTTTTTTGCTTTGAGTAAGCTTCTTGGTGCTGCTTCACTTATGTAGTTGTAGTTGAGCAGCTGTCTGGTTTTGCAGAGTTATGGATTTTGATATACAATATACTGTAATAAGAACTGCTTATCAATAGTTTCAATGTTCTGCTATAGAGAGATCTATTGTTGTCAGTGATTCGTCATTATAGTATTTTCACTATTAAACATGTTAGAGTTTCTATCAATAATGTGATAGTACCATGACTACCATCAATTGAGAATCACATAATGTTTAAAATGAATGAAATTGCAAACTTATATTCAGAACTGCTCAAACAAAAGTCTCACAGAATTTTGATGGTTTTTTCATGCTATTTTATTTGTTGCAATTGTAGAAATTTTATTTGATTGAATGTTGATTTATGAAATGAATGTGTATTTGGGTTTCGAGCATGTTAGACCCAAGCTATTTGCATTTTTACAATGTTATACTCAACCTTTATTTACGTTAGGAAACAATAGAGTACCGATTTTACCCCTGCAAAATTTAACATTTGCCCGAAAAATATGTGGGTATAATATTTTTTAAACATCAAAAGTGGGGTGCAGCATTGCAAAAAAAGAAAAAGGTTGGGTATAGCTACGCAAAAACGCGAATGGGTGGGGTCTAGTTTGCTGTTTTTCCCTAGATTAAAATGCTTACTTACTATCTGTCACATGTCTTAACATTTAAAGTAACGCTACTTATAGATGCCATGTATTCCAATATTATTTTCACACCCAATGATAGACCCTATATTTGACTATTTTTGAAATGCTTTTTCGACATAACTATGTTTTTTATTCCAAGTTTGATTTGGTGTGTTATCGTCTGCTGACCCGGCAGGCTGACGAAACACTCCACATCATGTTGGTTCTAGATTGCGCTCGAACCAACTTTGTCCTTAGCACACATGTACTCCAAGCGACGCGGTGAGGGGACGAAATCTTTCATGATTTTGGACTGGACTCGGGTTATCTCAAGTTGCCTACGTATCCCTTTGAGGGAATCAAGCCAAACGTTGTTCATTAGTGATAGGTTAATTGTACAATCAAGTAGAATGATATGTCGAGTATCTCGTGTATATCGGATATGACGTCGAAGGTGATATTTGGGATGATATCGGGGACCTTATAAGTCGAGGATGATGTCCTGATAGATGTCGGGCATGATATCGGGTATGACGCCGGACGTCATGTCGAATGGTATGTTGATGATATATATCCAGGATATACATCGGGTGTTATATTGAATGTGATATCGAGGATGCCCGATATCGGATGTACAGTGTATGCGAATAATTAAAGTTTACATTGATTAGCTGAACCCGAGTATTTATATACCTTGGGATGCGGGACCGCACACGTGACGTACACGTGATCTGTACTATATTGAATATTACATTCGATATATATATATATATATATATATATATATATATATATATATATATATATATATATCGGGAGCCATCCCTGATATAGCCGAGATGGGCTTAGCCCATGGGCCAGCCCATACATGAATTATCCATATCATGTAGTCCCACAGTTTAAGAGTTATCATTGTAGATGATAATTCATAAACTTGATTTACATGCTCGAGTATTTTATTGAGGGATATCCTTCACTCCCCCCAGTTTTTGAGTTGCATGAACAATGAATTGAGATAGTGAAAATAGAGCTCGGATACTCCCCCATTTTCCTAGACAATTTTGTTAAGATGGAAGTCGAAAATTCAGTGATATCAGGTAGATATCTAATATGCGTTTTTGATAGCTCCCCAATATGGAAGGCATCTATTACCGCCGGAGCCCAAGTGTGGTTATTATATAAGCTGGTCCACTCCATTTGTCCTGATGCAAATATTTGTCGAAGTGGTTTATAGTTGGCGTCCTTGACCAAGACGATGCTGATGGCATTACTAGAGACCGCCAGCGGGTAAGTAGAGGTCGTAAACTCTACTTGTGACTATGTTTGCAGAAGATATAATGTACAATTACTTGATGCCGAGGACTGGCTCTAGAAGCGATGATCTTTAAATGTATCGGTGGGCATCAAGATTGTTGCCATTCGATGAGATTTTTGAGACGTGATACTTTAAGATGTATTGTTGCTCTATACTCGCCTAAGGAAATATATTTCGAGTAACATGCCTATATTCGATGTAAATAACGATATAGATGTGGATGCGATGCATGGTCGCAAGAGGTCTACGTGGAATAATATGCGTACCGAGGTGGGTGCTTGACCGTTTCGTGTGATGGGTTGATGGGCAAGAGGGCCCATAATAATATAGGGACAAATATGTCTTAGTCGGGAGTAGTGTAGAACACGAGGAGGTTGTTCTCCGCACGAGGCCGTCATTGCCCTAAAGGCGTTACTACTTGAGACAAGTTGGACCGCTTGGGGTCTTGTATGTACAATGCTTGCAAGTATTATTGTGATTATAGCTTGCGATTGTGTATACATGATTGTTTATGAAAGTCAGGTTTTTCCAACCTTGCGTTAGGTTGCCAGGTGATTGAGAGTCTCAGGGTCACCGATGAGAGCACTCTTTATTGCTTATTATAATTTTACCCTCATAACAATTTGGGATATGTGAAAATATTTGAATGATCTAGCTCGGCCATAGCGTTAGTGTGGCTGGGTCTCGTGTTGGAGAGGTGGGTACGTAACTAACTCAAATTTGTAGGTACCTCTTGAGTTATTCAAGTACTTTATCAGATGTAGTATCTGACTGCGCTTCTGTTACCTTTATAGTAGACGTAATTGACATTGTATCACAAACGATACATGATATACCTTGTGAGGTATGATCTATGATAACGGAATCAATATGCCCTACAACATAAATTCCATGTAGAGAATATTGCATTGTATAATGAGAGGTAAATGACTTGGATACCGCGCAAGGTATGTTTCACTATACCATTGTTGGGCAGTTTCTAGCTGAAGCTATTGTAGAATGTAGCTTCAAATATTGTTACATCTCACGGGTGGTTTTGAGGTATCACTAGTGCAAAGTGTAGGTATGATAATGCTGAGCCTCATGGCGCTGTCGAGATTCACAGGAGAAATAGTCTCGTGTTGATTGGCGTGAAGTGTGGGCCATAATGTCCAAACTGAGAGTAGGAGCGAAAGTATGTTGCCTTTGCTGTGGTTGTCTAATAACCTTTAGATAATCGTAGTCTTTGTTCGCTATTTTGTTTGAATTTTAGCATTTGCTGCTATATTTTGTATGGTTTCTATTGTTCACGATAGGAGATCTCATTTGCTTGGGTAGAAATCTATTATCGTGCATTGTAGGATAAATATGTCGGTTAAGCTGTTTTCTGCCATATTCCATAGGATAGGAGATAAATAACCATGTTAAGGTATTCTCGGCCATCTTACTGTAAGATAGGACACTTGTTTACCTGTTAGGGTATTCTCTATCATTTCTCGTAGGATATGAGATATCATTTACCGTTTGAGGTATTTTCTGTCTTTTCTCGTCGGCGAATCAACTGATAGTAAAATGCTTGAAGTCAATCAAGGTTGCAGCGAAAGCAAAAATCATATGAAACATCATTTGGGAAAGTTAAAGCCCATCAGGGCGGACTGGAGGCTCCCCAAGCCAATGTTTGTAAATGACGATTTACGTCCATATAATTTATAGGTACAATGAGAGATGTTAACATTTTATTCCATGTAAGTTAAGCATGCGCTTTGTCAATCTTAAAGAGGATACGATAGGTAATGATAGAGAAGTCATCGTAAGGAAGGTTCTCGACTATAATAATTGTGAAAATGATGAATGCGATGATGGACGCAGAGAAGTTTCTTGACATTCTTAGGTATGCGCCTAGTGACAATTAAATCGTTTGCTTGTGCTACTAAGGGGTGTAGGTTGGTCACTCTTTGAGTAAGTTGTATAGTTTAAAATGATGTAAAGTGTAGCATATTATGCTGGTTGGAGTGATCTTTCGGTTAACACTTCTTGTGCTTTGGAACTATTTTATTTAATCAGTGCATCCTCATTTATTTGAACAGTAGTTGTTCATTTTAAACCTTGCATTATATATCTTATAGTCGTCGTGGTATTATTGGAGATCTCATTAGCGATGAGAGTTTACTGTTTGTGCTGGCTTCATTTAGGAATTGACAATACTCTAAAGGGTAAAGTCATATCGTGCTATGTAGAGTGGGTTATTTTTGAATCGATTGACTAGTATGGGTAAGATGTTAATCCTCATAGTGGATATACATGTTGTAATCACTGTAACTGTAACATGTTCTAGAATTTGGTCTTTTTCTTGACTCGCGTCTTGCACGCAATAATGAGCGTATTTCTTGTTGTAAGATAAGTCGCAGTATGGTGACGAATGTAACGCCACTACCATAAAATGATGGTATGAATGATTTATTCATTTAATCATGTTATCGCGCTGTTTTTGAGCATCTAGCAGTATTCTACCATTATATAGGTGTTATCTTCAGTTTATTATAATGATGCAGAGTAGGCGTCTAGCTAACTGCTTAAACTTTGCATCATCGGGCCAGATTTAGAAGAGGCATTTGGCGACGATTATGTGCCCTTGAGAGTCGGGGTCTCATTTTGGTGCTTTACTGCATCTTAAGAGGCGGGGTACCGCATATGTACTTGTTTTTGTGTCGTATGAGGCGGGAATACCACGTAGGTACTAGTCGTTGTGCCTTAAGAGGCGGGTTACTGCACTGGTACTTGATGTTGTAATCTGGTTCGTCTTTGTTCATTTTTGTATGGATTAACACAAACGTGTCATCTCATATTTGTGCGCAAATTTCTGCGATTCGTGTGGTGACTCAAAGTAACATATTTATTTTAATATATAAAGGAATACTATGTAGTGAATCATGTATTTGATTTGTTGTCATTTCAGTTAAGGTATCTCATGGGTGTATGATTCATTGTCATTTAAGGCAGGGTACCGCTTAGGTACGTATGTGTTTGCCGTTATAGGCATGGTACTGCGTAGGTAAATATTCCTCTGTGAATTTAGGCATGGAATTGTATAGGTAGACGTTGCTCTGCCATTTCTGCATGTTGCCGTGTAGGTAGATCTAGCTCTTGCCATTTCTAGCATATTTTTGTAAAGGTAATGTAACTCTTGTCATTTCGATCATATTACCGTATAGGTAGTTGTTACTCTGCCATTTATTGCATTTTACCGTATAGGTATAAGTCACGCTGCCATTTCTAGCATTTTACCTTATGATAGGTGTGGCTCTGCCATTGCTGGCATTTTACCGTATTGGTAGAAGTGACGATGTCATTTCTAGCATGTCTTGTTTATTTTGTCGACATTGAACGTTTTCCCGTTTGAGTTTGTGAATAGAAAGAGCGTTTTAGAGTCTAGTTAAATACTTTCTACCATATCCTATAAGATAGTAAATAAACAAATTACATGTTAAGGTATTTTGTAGCTTTTCCCCATAAGATATGAGATAACTCTACCATTTTAAGGCATTTGCTATATTGTCCCGTAGGACAAAAATAAGTCCACCTGTTAAGGTATTCTCTGACGTATCCTGTAGGATATGAGGTATGTTGACCTGTATAAATAGCCGAGATAAAGTAACCTTTGTTGTTGTATCACCGTATCCACCACGAGGGTATATAGATATTCGTCGTTATAAGCGATATGTCTTGAGGGTGAGACCTCTGTGATGTTTTACCAGCATCTTTGCCGTGGAGGCTTATGGACAGTCGCCTTTCCAAGCGATATGTCTTGAGGGAGATACCTATGTGTTGTTTTACGACCATCTTTGTCGCGAAGGCTTATGGACAGTCGCTTTTTTCAAGCGATATGTCCTGAGGGTGATACCTTTTTGCTGTTTTACCAACATCTTTGCCGTGGAGGCATATGGACAATCGCATTTTCAAGCGATATGACCTGAGGGCGATACCTCTCTATTGTTTTACCAGTATCTTTGTCGTGGAGGCATATGGACAGTCGCCTTTTCAAGCGATATGTTCTGAGGGCGATACCTCTCTGCGGTTTTATCAACATCTTTGTTTTTTCCTCCTTGTCTCGTGGATATGGGATCTTTTTTTCTCTTCTTTTGTTCTCCTTATCTCGTGGATAGGGGATATGTTTCTCATTGTCTCGTTGATGGAGGATGTCTATGTTCATGTCATTTAAATGGATAACAATATATGCAACAATATATATCAATATAAAACTTCAAGATAGATAACATGCAAGAACCGGATAGCCTCCGATTTGCCTATCCTTTAGCATAAGAGATACTTTTACCCTTTAAGTTATATTTCTGTCTTATCCCGTATGATATGTTTATTCCTGCAATCAGTCTATCAATATGAAAGAGAGAGTGATATAAAATTCTCAAGATAAAGATTAATAACGAATAACGGTCGAAACCGGGTAAACCCCAGTTCGCCTAATATGTGGGAAAGGCAATTCATGTAAATGTAAATTGTTCCAACGTAATTAAAAGCAGAAATTAATAAGCCCAAGTGATTCATGAGTAATCCTTCCGTCGAGTCTGAAAAATATCGAATCTGGGATGATATCGAAAATAGGCTCGATATCAAAAATAGGCTCGACATCGAATTGGCTCGATATAAAAAATAGGCTCGACATAGAAAAGATATTTCGATATAGAAAATAGGCTCGATACGTATGTGAATAAGTGAAATGTAATTAATTACAGAATATGCATGTGAATAATATAATGTAATTGATATGACTTATCTTGATCGACAGACCGGGGGTATTGGGTGCTCGATATGCTCCAAGGTTTTGATGAATGCATCGTAAGAATGAGCTCCATGTAAGGCATAGGTCCGATGACGCTCCAATTCGCCATTGTTATTGATGAACTCGATTGAATTTTAAGGTTTCGTGCTTGTTTCCAAGTACATTCTAGTGTGTTCCCACAGACGGCGCCAATGATTTGGTGTGTTATCGTCTGCTAACTCAGCAGGCTGACGAAACACTCCACCTCATGCTGATTCTAGGCTACGCTGGAACCAGCTTTGTCCTTAGCACACATGTACTCCAAGCGACGCGGTGAGGGGACGGATAGATCGTTCATGATTTTGGACTGGACTCGAGTTATCCCAAGTTGCCTACGTATCCCTTTGAGGGAATCAAGCTGAACGTAGTTCATTAGTGATAGGTTAATTGTACAATCAAGTAGAATGATATGTCGAGTATCTCGTGGATATCGAATATGACGTCGAAGGTGATATCGGGGACCTTCTACATCGAGGATGATGTCCTGATAGATGTCGGGCATGATATTGGGCATGACGTCGGACGTGATGTCAGATGTTATGTTGATGATATATATCGAGGACATACATCGGGTGTTATATCAAATGTGATATCGGGGATGCCCGATATTGGATGTACAATGTATGAGAATAATTAAAGCTTATCATGATTACCGGAACCCGAGTATCTATAGACTTGGGGATGTGGAGACCGCACACGTGATCTATACTATATCGACTATTACATTCTATATACATCCCCGATATAACTGAAGATGGGCTTAGCCCATGGGCCAGCCCAATACGAAAATTACCCATATCAAAGTTGATCTTATTATGATTTGGGTTCTTTAACTTGCTAACTCACGAAGCAAATATATTTGTTTTCTCATTTCAGACTTTTGACGCTTGAAATTATTTAAATTCATCGAGCTTGCACGTATAGGTTATCTGGTCACTAAGTTGGAGAATTTGGATTCGGTTTCAACCTTAAACATATTTTTTTGACCCACACAAGCAATGTTAATTGCACCCGCACACTGCAAATCGCATGTGCAGAGCAAAATTCTATAAGTCGGGACTGAATGTTCGAGTAAAAAATCCTCAAATTTAAAGTCACATGAGACACACTTGAACTTTTTCGAAACTTTACGTGATTTTTGGCACCAGATGTCTGAAATTGAAAATATTTACAAGATATATGACTAAAATTGTTGGATGGTAAGTTAAAAGATCAAAACCATGAGGAGGCCAACTTGAAGGATTGAACAATGGCTTTTACCTTCTTGAAACTTGTGAAGCAATTTTATTTTTGACAGTACAATGTTTATTTAGGAGTTTCCACGCATTAAAATAAGAGCCTATGACGTATCGTCCAAATAATCGATTCATAATTCTCTTGCTATTATTTTTTCGAGAACAAACTAAAGTTCCAATTAAAGATAAAATGATTTTTCATATGATTTCATTTTGTTATTGAGTCATACAATGGAGGTTTTTAGACTCTTCGAACCCTTTACTCAATAGCCAAAGCTGTGGTTCGATGTAAATCATTGAATTGATATTTAATCTGTGTGTTTCACTCTCTTAATTCTGTTATGTCTGGAATTTTCTCCCTCAAATGGATTGCAAATTTTATATGTAAATCTTTTGAGATGGAAATTAAGTCATTCAGTTAATTGTGTTAAGGAATAAATCATATTTTGTATTTTATTATTTACTTCCTTGTATATAGGTTTCCATATTTATCGTGTTGTAATCTTACCTATTTATATTGAATGAAATCCCCCACCATAATTGAGGTGGTTTTTCATATTCACATGGTATCAGTATTCTACTAGGGTTTTACCTAAAATTTCGATCCTATGATGGGCTCTAACCCCACTGCTGCCGCCACCATTGTCGCGAATTTATCTCTCTCTTTCTCTACAATAATCTATATGATCACCATTAAACTATCCTCCAAAAATTATCTCTTATGGAACTGCCTTCAGTAAAAAACTTAAACAACGTGAGATTCGTCTAAAGGATTTTTGCGCACGCCTTCAAGTCTCTTTGCGATCAATTGCCAGCCATTGGACGTCCCATTGACGACACCGACAAGTCTCGCTGGTTTCTACGAGGCCTTGGACTGGCGTTCTCTAGTTTTTTCGTGGCTCACATGGCACTTACTCTGCTGCCCCCCCCCCCCCCCCCCCCCCCCCTTCTCCGATCTTGCTCCTAAAGCTGAAAGCTTTTAGATTTTTCAACAATCTCTTAATGGTACACAGCCGCATGCTGCAACCTTTGTCTCTTACTCCGGTTCTTCCTCTCCTTTCCGTGATCGCGGTCATATCAACGATCATGAAGGAGTCATGGTCGCAACGGTGGACTCCATACACTCCATGTTGCCATATCTGTAAGATTGAAGGGCATCGTGCTGATCGTTGTCGGCAGCGCTATGATGATGCGCTGCAATCGGGTTCTGCTCACTTGGCTGAGGATTTCAATGCCTTTTGTTACCCGTCGCCATTCGATGTCTTTGATTGGTATGTCAATTCTGGAGCATCTGCTCATATAACTCCTATCAAGTTATCTCTTAATTCCATTGCTCATTTCAAGGGTAAGAATTATATGAATTTCTATCTCTAAAAATGCTCTATCCTCTCTCTAAACTTAGTTTTTTTCTGGCACCCTCACGACGTCGGAACTTCACTCCACAAGCTTCTCACCAACGTGCCTTAAGTTTGTCAAAGGTTTGTTTTCAAGATCTTCATTTTCAAGTTTGTGTTCTTTGTCGTTTTCTCTTAGAACTCCTTGTTCCTTCATTGGGTGTGGATTACTTCTACGCCATTCATTGTGGAGGTTTAGAGCTTTGATTTGAACCGACTTTCATGCATTTTTGTGAGGTGTTGCTAAAGGTCAAATTGGTGTTTTTTTTGCTCGGATTTGTTCTAGATTGCATAGTTCTGCAAGTTTGTTTGCAATTATGAGCACACCATTCAATTTAGGAAGCAGATTTATAGGGGGTGTAAAAGTTTTAGCCAATTCGGAGACGAATAATTTTGGGCCTCTCCGTTCAACGGCGGTTTTGGAGGTTTTCCAACAGTCAAACATCGGTCAACGGACAATGGTCGTCTTCTCTGGTGAGTTGGCTAACCAGTAGACCCCCTTTTGGTCGACTCAAATTTAATTTTGGTGGGTGAAATCGGCTGTTGAAAATTTTGGTGCAGGTTGGCGCCCATCCGGGCCCAGTCCGTAGCGCCTTGAAGGCGGCCGACCAGGAGCCCGACAGGGGCCCCAGCCCAGTCCCCCACCAACCGACCAGGTGGACGGTACAACCAACTATGCTGCTCCAAAGTCAAATTCTGCCAGACGGGTCGCCGGGGTTGTCGGCGTGGCCGAACAACTTTGGCCGGCAATCAACATGGCGACGCTGGTGGTCAAACATCTTCTACTATGTTTTCGGCCTCAAATCCAATTATAGAGTCTATTTCCCCATCGGAGGCCTCTATTTTGGGTCCCAAACCTCTGAATGAGTCCAGTAGGTATTTGGCTATTTCCCTTGGTTAATTTTCGCAAATTTCATCTAACTTGTTGGTAAATGGAGGGAACCTGCTCGCTCGAATGTTGCTCTGATCAATTACGTCAATCATTAAAAGGTATGACTTTTGGTCAGATTGCTAATCCGAGTTGGAATTATGATATAAAGTGGTCACTTGTTGATGATACGTCAATTGTGCCAAAAAAGTTTCATACTCTAAAAGGTAAATCGAGGATATTGTTCGAAGAAAATGAGATAAAGGATCTTGATAATCGTTTGAACTTGGTGCTTATTATTTGTTTCTCGATTGTGAAACCAAATTATATGTTTATGCATCGCATGATTCAGAGACTTGCTCTAAAAGGTACGTACACTATCGGCCCCATTCGCCCTCGTCACGTTATGCTTAAACTTGAAAAAAAAAGAGGATTACACGAGGCTTTGGATAAAAAAGTTCAATCTGATTACCCTCGCATTTGTGTTGAGGTGCATCTTTAGAGCCACTATGGAAGGAATTTGAATAGGGTGTTCAAGTTGGAGATAAAGTAACTTACGTCAAACATAAAGTTATTTATGAAAACTTTCCCAATTTCTGTCGAAAATGTCAACAGTTGGGCCGTGCTATTGAAGAATGTGGTGTTGAGAAATCCGAGAATAAATCTGAACTTGTTGCAAAAGTGCGTATGGAAAAAGAAAATCCTAAAGGAGCAACCAAAGTTTGGGCACCGGTTCGTACTAAGCCGGTTGATGGTGCTAAGGTTAGTACCTTTGATAAAACGCTTATTGAAAAAGAGGGGTCCAAAGGAGCAAAGCCTTCCTCTCTCGTTAAAGCCTTGTCACGAGGTAATGATAATTATTTCCATGCTCTTATTAATGAAGAACCGAATGCACATGTTGATTGTGCAGAGGTTATTCATGTGGATACTACTTCGCCTAAGTGTCCGAGCCTTATGGATAAGGGTAAGGCGATTTTGTCTTCTAATGATTTTGATGATTTGAATGTCGCTGAAGACAACTTGGTTATTGAAAAATTGGGTACCTCATCTAAAGAATTAGTTGAGTGTGATGATATTATTGCTATTGGGGATAATTTGCTTATTGTTGAGTCTGGTATCTCGGGAAAAGATCTTACTTCAACTGCTTTGATAGATGATGATTTTAAGGATGTGATTGATTCTCAGGGTGAACGATCGGACTCAGAATGTAAAAGACATCTTGGGAAAGATGCCAGAACGGATGATGAGATGATCCAGAAATCAGCTGATGATCGGGGTCCTAACTCAGATTCGGAGTACTCAAGAAAGTATCGGCTAGTTTTGCCAAGTCACCGCAATGACACAGAAATTAATTATGGTGATGATGAAAGTGAATACCCCTCGCTGGTGATATATAAAAACTCACCTCCGATCTCTAAATCTCGAGCTAAAGAGGTGCAAGTTACAAAAGCAACCAAGAAAAAAGCTCAAAAACTGGTTGAAAGTCGTAACCTTCGAAGCCGTGGAGGGTCTTCTACACGTCGAGGTTTATCTTGATTATATGAAATCATGATATGTTCGTAATATGTTTATGTTGATTTTACTTAAATAGTTTAATGTTATGCCATTTTTGTATGACTCGTTTTTGCTACTCGGGTCAAGTGTTAGACCCTGTAGCTTTGTTATTCTCGGTTTTGTTGTTCGGTACTACATCCTGACCGCACTTGTATAGTACCTTATATTATTATAATAAAACCTTTATTTCTCTCCTAAAAGGGTAAAACTAATGTTGTGGTTGGTAATGGATCGACTCTCTCTATATCTCATATTAGTTCTCGATCTATTTCTCGATCTGTTATATTATTCGATGTTTTGGTTGTTCCTGATCGTACCAAAAATATTTTGTCGATTAGCAAGCTCACTCATGATTATCCTATCGATGTGGTATTACTGATGAATCATTTCATGTTCATCAGAAGAAAACAGGGATGGTTCTCGCAACCGAGCACAGTAGGGGTGGTCTTTACATTTTGGACAAGGGTCATTCGGCCCTTATCTCTGCTGCTCGTCGAAGTCGTCTTCATGGTTCTTTCGATTTGTGGGATGCTCGTTTGGGTCCTGTTACTAGTAGTGTTATTTATTTATTGAATAAAAGAAGAACAGTTGTCTGTTAAGTCCTTACTTCCCCGCCCCACTTTATGTTCCATGTGTCAGTTAGCTAAAAGTAGCTGTTGTTTTTTGTCAATGAAAACCGCTCATCGCACATTCTGCATTTAATACATTGTGACATTTGGGGTACTGCTCCTGTTGTTTCTAATGGCAGGTTTCGCTACCATGTGGTGCTTATTGACGATTATTCTCGCTTTTCTTGGTTATACCCTATGCCACATAAATCAGATTTCTATGATATTTCTACAATTTAAGTTGCTTGTTGAAAATTAAGTTTCTTGCACAGTTAAAATATTTCAGAGTGATGGCGTCGCTGAGTTTACTAGTCGGCATTTTTGATCGTGCCTTACTTCTGATGGCATTATTCTTTGGGTTTCTTGCCCTTATACATCGATAAAAAATGGTCGAGTCGAATGCAAGCATAGACACATTACTGAAACAGAGTTGGCCATGTTTTTTCATTCACATGCTCCTACGTCATTATGGGTTGATGCTTTTTGCACAACGGTTTGCACCATCAATGACCTTCCATTCTCCATTCTTGATGGCGTTTCGCCTTATGATGTACTATTTGGCGAGTCCCCAGATTATGCAAGTGTTCATCCTCTTGGTTGTCGTGTTTATGCGTGCCTTTGTGATTACGCCACCAACAAATTCTCTCCTCGTAGTCGTGCATGTGTTTTTCTTGGCTTCAATGCCGAGCATAAAGGCTTTTACTGTCTTCAAATGAAAACTACTCTTCTTTTTTATCTCCCGCCATGCCAAATTTGACGAGTAACTGTTTCCCTTTTCATCGAAGAAACAGTCTTTGCCTCTGTCTTCATTTGATTTCAGCACTTTCAGCCATCCAGCCTATACAAATTTGCCTAGTCAGGATGCTTCTCCTATGCCGCCCTTATTATCTCCTTCCGTGGATAACTGGCTGCCATGCTCACATTGCCCCGATGCCACACGGTCTGCCGTTATTCCATCTCGGAGTTCTAACTTGTTGCCCCAATGCCCAGCTGAACCTTCTATTCCCAATGTTGTGGTAACATTGGAACCAGGGCATTTTTCCCTTGTCTCTTCTTGCTACACAGCTGAACCTTTTGTTCCTAATGTTAGGAAAAATGTTGGTGTAACATTGAAAATAGAAACTTTGGCCCCTGTATGTGGACAACCCATGACTACTCGTGCTAAGGCTGGAATCTTCAAGACACGTCATATAGTTGACATTGCTACTTTAGCCTCTTCTTATGGTCTTCTCCACTCCTTGCTCACACACACCGAGCCCAAGGCCTTTAAATCCGCCGCTAAAAATCCACAATGGTTATCCGATATGGATGATGAGATTGAGACCTTATAATCTAACGACACTTGGGAAGTTATCTCACAGGTTTCTCATGCCAATGTTGTCCGTTCAAAATGGGTTTTTGCACCAAGTTTTGTTCTGTTGGTTCTGTGTAACACCTTAAAGCTCGCTTAGTTGTTTAGGGTTTCGCTCAAGTTCCCAGTCTTGACTATACTTCCACGTTTAGTCCTGTTGTCAAGGCCTCCACTGCTAGTGTTGTCTTCTCCATTGCTGCGATGAACAAGTGGCCTCTTCGACAACTCGAATTCAAGAATGCCTTCCTTAATGGTCTATTGATGGAGATGGTTTTTATGGAGCATCCCCAGAGTTATATTGACCCTCGTTTCCTTGATCGTGTTTGTCGCCTTAAGAAAGCTCTTTATTGCTTAAAACAAGCACCTCGTGCGTGGTTTCAACGATTCGACGACTTTCTCCTTAATCTTGGGTTTGTTTGTAGTCTCGCCAATACCTCACACTTCTTCTTCTGACGAGGTTCTTCTATTCTGTGTTGATGATATCGTTACTACATGAAATGACTCTCCTCTATTGCAGCGCCTTATTTTTCAACTTAATCGCGAGTTCTCTGTTAAGGATCTTGGTCGTTTGAGTTATTTTTTGGGTCTTGAAGTCACTTATACTGATGATGGTTTTATCTTAGGCCAAGCTAAATATGCACACGACATTCTCACTTGTGCATCACTACTTGATAGCAAGCCCATTTTCACTCCTTCGGCCGCGGCCGAACGACTTACTCGTGATGGTGTTGTTTTCTCGGATCCCTCACACTATAGATCTCTTGTAGAGGCATTGCAATATCTCACTATTACGCGTCCTGATGGTGCCTTTGCTGTAAATTCCGTTAGCCAATTTCTTCAGTCTCCCACGGTTGAGCACTTTCAATAAGTTCAACGGATTCTTCGGTTTGTCAAAGGCTCTTTGGGTTGTGGTCTTCGTTTTCCTAGTCAATCTTAGCCAAATGGTATTGCTTATTCTGATGCGGATTGGGCTAGCTGCATCGATACTCTGCGCTCTACCTCCGGATTTGCTATTTTTCTTGGTGCAAGTCTGGTTTCTTGGAGTGCGAAGAAACAAGCCACGAGTTTTTGGTTTGAGTTGCGAATCCGAATATCGCGCCCTTGCCAACTGGGTTTCTGAGGTTATTTCGCTCGACCACTTGCTCGCTGATATGGGTATTCGTTCTTCCTCATGTTCAGTGATCCTTTATGACAATAAAAGCACAATTTTCCTTGGCAAAAATACGATTGCACACAAGCGCGGTAAGCATATTGATTTGGTAGCCTCTCTAGGTCTTTTATTCGTTGAACATTAATGAACGTGCCTTTGTAATTAGGAATAGTTACAAGTGAACCCCTAAAGATTCAGTATAATTATAAATACCTTTCATCACTTGAAAAGTATAATTACTTCTCTTCCAATAAAATTATAAATGAACTTTTAATTTTTTTCCTTGATTAATCAATTTTTCCAAAGGAATTTAACATAATTTTCCTTTAACATTTACTAGATAAAATTTTAAAATATATTAAAATTAACACCAAAATAATTTTATTATATAATGAATTACATTACCTATTCCATAGATTAAAAAGTCATTTGGTTATTAACAAAAAGTATATAATATTATATGATTTCTCAATTTTTTATTGTCCTGGAGTTTTTTATTATGTGTTTATATTTTAGAAAAGTTATCAATTAATAATATATTTAAAATGTAATATAAAATACAACCAATACTAAATTCACAAGGTAGAATATTCTTTTACTAAGATCTTGCAGTTATTTAAAGTGGGTAGTTAAAACATTTCTAAAACTTAAAGAATATAAATAAAGTTAATTAAGTTAAAACATTTCTAAAACTTAAAGAATAGAAATAAAGTTAATTATGTAATTGAATAAAATTACTTTACCTTTTACGTTTAATATTTATTTTTAATTTTTTGATGGGTTTTAAATTAAAACCGTGCCAACTTTATCAAGCACCACTACAAGAAAACTGCACAATTGGAACCATTAATTAGGTTCCAATTGCCCCTTTTTTGGTTCCCGTAGACCATATGGGAACCACTTATGGGCACCAAAGGCTCTGTCTCCGTTACCCCTGTGGCGATTGCCTTGGGAACGAATTAAGTGGTTCCCATTGCTAATAGGAACGAACGTGTTTGGTTTCCGTTGTGCCTGGGTACCAAAGCTTCTGTTCCCATGTAGAAAACCAATATTTCGTTTCTATTGCTTTATAGGAACGAATATCTGGTTCCCATTGCTTAGGACTGGGACCCCCAATATGGTCATACGAAACACACTGTTCATAGTAACAGGAACTAACTGAGCCAAAGAATGGGAACGAAATATTCGTTCCTATTGCTGTTTCGAAATTTATAAAAAAAAATCGGCGGAAATCCGCCATTTTTCAATGAAAAATTCGAAAATTTCAAATTTTTCAAAATGTGGGAAATCATGGCGCCTTTTTCAATTAATTTGATTCAAAATTTTCAGTTTGGTGTAAGAAAGTGCCGCCAATTTATTTTTGGTTGATTCAAAAATTTTGATTGTGTAAGATGGTGCTAATTTTAATTTTAAATTCTAATTTATTTGTATTTTTAATTTGATTGTATTTTCTGAAACTTGATTATTTGGTGTAAATTCGTTTAATTTCAAACTATAATCCCCACAAAGTTTGTTGTATTGATTAATAGGAATAATGTGTAAAAATAAAATTCATACATTACAAAAGAAATTTAGGAGGAATTGAAGAATGTTAGATAATACAACTCAACACAAATTATAACAATGAATTGTAGATATACAACATCTTTGATTTCGGGTTGGTTTCATCTTCTTCACCACCTCTTCAATTTCGGTTTTTTGGTTCATCTTGTTCTTCACCTCTTCGATTTTGGTTTTTGGTTTCATGTTGTTTTTGACTATTTTGTAAGCTTCACGGCTTCACCTACAAGATAAAATGTTAGTTGAAGATATAGATGAAAATGAGATGAAGGAGATGAATTAAGAAAGTTGAAAAAAAAAATACCTGCAACTGAAGAAATGGCGCCTGCTGCTCTCTGCTCTCTGCTCTCTGCTCTCTGCTATCTACTTTGCAAAGAAAAAAAGCTATTGTGAGGAGTGGTATATATAGATAAAAGTGTATCTGCAATGGGAACGAAATTTTAGTTCCCATTGCCAGAAACATTGGTTTCCTTTGCTAATTGGTCCACCAACTTATTAATTTTTATAATTACATTTTTGACCACAAATAAATTTTAAACGTGTTTCGTTTGTCCATTTTTTGATAAAATTTAAATGTGCATGTCTCATTAGTGTTGTGAAAATAGTGGTTAAAAAAATTAGAATTTGAAGTTGTTTTGCATCTTTTGCATAATTACACTTTCTTCCCCAAAACTTTTTCGAAAGACTTTCGTAACTCCGTTTTTAACAAAATTTAGGAGGACACACTAAGTTTCCATAAGATATTGTATGATGAAAAAAAAATTAGGATCGAAGGTGTGTAACAACCTCTATGTAAGAAAATACAATTTAGACATGTAAAGTGTGTTGTGTAGGGTTTAGGGTTAAGGGTTTAGGGTTTAGGGTTTAGGATTGAAGAGAGATATAGTATTTGTATTATTATGTTTGTTTAACGTATTTCGTTACTCCGATTTGGCCGATATTTGAAATTACACACATACTTAGCGTTTAGAATGCACCGGTGAAAAAAAAATGAATTCGAAGATGTTTAATAACTTTTCTATATTTAAAGTTTCTTCCCCAATGTTTATTTATCGTATTTCGTTCTCCGATTTGGCCGAGATTTGAAACGACACACCTACTTAGCGCTTTGAATGCACCGGTTTTAAAACACTGGAATTCGGAGATGTTTTTTAACTTTTCCATATTTTTATTTTCTTCCCCAAATTTTATTTACTGTGTTTCGTTACTCCGATTTGGACGAGATTTGAAACGACACACCTACTTAGCGTTTTAAATGCACCGGTGAAAAAAAAAATGGAATTTGGAGATGTTTTTTAACTTTTCCCTATTTATATTTTCTTCCCCAAATTATATTTACCGTATTTCGTTACTCCAATTTGGACGAGATTTGAAACAACACACCTACTTAGCGTTTTGAATGCAACGGTGAAAAAAAAATGGAATTCGGAGATGTTTTTTAACTTTTCTATATTTATATTTTCTTCCGCAAATTTTATTTACCGTATTTCGTTACTCCGATTTGGATGAGATTTGAAACGACACACCTACTTAGCGTTTTGAATGCACCGGTGAAAAAAAAATAGAATTCGGAGATGTTCTTTAACTTTTTCATATTTATATTTTCTTCCCCAAACGTTTATTTACCTTATTTTGCCACATTGATATGGACGAGACTTTCCTAGTTAGTGTTTTGAAAGTAATGGTATTTAAAAAAACATAAAAATATTTGGAATTGATTTGGAATATAAGTGTAATTACATTTCCCCCCTTTGAATATATCCAAATAAGAGAAACAAAATCAAAATTCTACAATTGACCAACATTATTATTAAAGAGAATAAAAATAATTAATCTTATCCTAAAGGTGACCCACACAATTTCGAGAAGAGTGTGAGCCACATATTTCGCATGGTATTGCTTCCTTCCACGAATTTGGTCCAATTTGAAGCAATGGGAACCAAAAATATGGTTCCCATTGCTAATGGATCTGAAAATTGGCAATGGTTCCTGTTACTGGCAAGCTGTTTTTGTACGGCTTCCTCAATTATTGGTGTCAATGGGAACTAAATATTTAGTTCCCATTAATTGGTTTCCATTAGAACCCATACTTATAAAAAAATTAATTATATTTTTGACCACAAATATATTTTAAACGTGTTTTGTTTCTCCATTTGTCGATAAAATTTGAATTTACATGCCTCCTTAGTGTTGGGAAAATAGTTGTTCAAGAAAAAACTGAATTTGAAGTTGTTTTGCATCTTTTGTATAATTGCGCTTTCTTCCCCAATTTTTTTTTAAACATCTTCCGACATTCCGTTTTGTACGAAATTTGGAGGAACACTCCTATTTTACATATCTTAGTGTATGGTTAACAAAAATTAAGGATTGAAGGCGTTTTACAACCTTTATGTATGAAAATACAAGTTAGAACTATGTTGTCTGTAGGTTTTAAGAATAGGGTTTAGGGTTTATAGGGTTTAGGGTATAGGGTTTAGGGTTTAGGGTTGAAGAGAGATATAATATTTTATATTATAATGTTTATTTATCGTATTTCGTTACTTCATTTCGGACGAGATTTGGAATGACACGCTTAACTAGTGTTTCCAAAGGATTGGTAAAAGAAAAAACTTAATTCGGATATTTCTTTAACTATTCTATAATTACATAAACCCCCCGTTTATTTGTTTATCGTATTTTGTTACTTCGTTTTGGACGAGATTTAGAATGACACCCTTAATTAGTGTTTTTAAAGGATTGGAAAAAGAAAAAACTTAATTCGGATATTTCTTTAACTGTTCTATAATTACATATTCCTCCCGTTTCTTTGTTTAACGTATTTCAGTGCTCCGTTTTGGACGAGATTTGGAATGACACGCGTAATTAGTGTTTCCTAATGATCGGTAAAAGAAAAAACTTAATTTAGATATTTCTTTAACTTTTCTATAATTACATATTCCTCCCGTTTATTTGTTTAGCGTATTTTGTTATTCCGTTTTGGACGAGATTTGGAATGACACGCGTAATTAGTATTTCCAAAGGATCGGTAAAAGAAAAAACGTAATTTTGATATTTCTTTAACTTTTTTATAATTACATGTTCCTCCCGTTTCTTTGTTTAACGTATTTCGTTACTTGGTTTTGGACGAGATTTGGAATGACACGCTTAATTAGTGTTTTTAAAGGATTGGTAAAAGAAAAAACTTAATTTGGATATTTCTTTAACTTTTCTATAATTACATAAACCCACATTTTTTTTGTTTATCGTATTTCGTTACTTCGTTTTGCACGAGATTTGGAATGACACGCTTAATTTGTGTTTTCAAAGGATTGGTAAAAGAAAAAACTTAATTCGGATATTTCTTTAACTTTTCTATAATTACATAAACCCCCCGTTTATTTGTTTATCGTATTTCGTTACTTCGTTTTGGACGAGATTTGGAATGACACGCTTAATTTGTGTTTTCAAATGATTGGTAAAAGAAAAAACGTAATTTGGATATTTTCTTTAACTTTTCTATAATTACATAAACCCCCTTTTCTTTGTTTATCGTATTTCGTTACTTCGTTTTGCACGAGATTTGGAATGACACGCTTAATTTGTGTTTTCAAAGGATTAGTAAAAGAAAGAACTTAATTCGAATATTTCTTTAACTTTTCTATAATTACATAAACCCGCCTTTTCTTTGTTTATCGTATTTCGTTACTTCGTTTTGCACGAGATTTGGAATGACACGCTTAATTTGTGTTTTCAAAGGATTGGTAAAAGAAAAAACGTAATTCGGATATTTTCTTTAACTTTTCTATAATTACATAAACCCCCTTTTCTTTGTTTATCGTATTTCGTTACTTCGTTTTGCACGAGATTTGGAATGACACGCTTAATTTGTGTTTTCAAAGAATTGGTAAAAGAAAAAACGTAATTCGGATATTTTCTTTAACTTTTCTATAATTACATAAACCCCCTTTTCTTTGTTTATCGTATTTCGTTACTTCGTTTTGCACGAGATTTGGAATGACACGCTTAATTTGTGTTTTCAAAGGATTGGTAAAAGAAAGAACTTAATTCGGATATTTCTTTAACTTTTCTATAATTACATAAACCCCCCGTTTATTTGTTTATCGTATTTTGTTACTTCGTTTTGGACGAGATTTAGAATGACACCCTTAATTAGTGTTTTTAAAGGATTGGAAAAAGAAAAAACTTAATTCGGATATTTCTTTAACTGTTCTATAATTACATATTCCTCCCGTTTCTTTGTTTAACGTATTTCAGTGCTCCGTTTTGGACGAGATTTGGAATGACACGCGTAATTAGTGTTTCCTAATGATCGGTAAAAGAAAAAACTTAATTTAGATATTTCTTTAACTTTTCTATAATTACATATTCCTCCCGTTTATTTGTTTAGCGTATTTTGTTATTCCGTTTTGGACGAGATTTGGAATGACACGCGTAATTAGTATTTCCAAAGGATCGGTAAAAGAAAAAACGTAATTTTGATATTTCTTTAACTTTTTTATAATTACATGTTCCTCCCGTTTCTTTGTTTAACGTATTTCGTTACTTGGTTTTGGACGAGATTTGGAATGACACGCTTAATTAGTGTTTTTAAAGGATTGGTAAAAGAAAAAACTTAATTTGGATATTTCTTTAACTTTTCTATAATTACATAAACCCACATTTTTTTTGTTTATCGTATTTCGTTACTTCGTTTTGCACGAGATTTGGAATGACACGCTTAATTTGTGTTTTCAAAGGATTGGTAAAAGAAAAAACTTAATTCGGATATTTCTTTAACTTTTCTATAATTACATAAACCCCCCGTTTATTTGTTTATCGTATTTCGTTACTTCGTTTTGGACGAGATTTGGAATGACACGCTTAATTTGTGTTTTCAAATGATTGGTAAAAGAAAAAACGTAATTTGGATATTTTCTTTAACTTTTCTATAATTACATAAACCCCCTTTTCTTTGTTTATCGTATTTCGTTACTTCGTTTTGCACGAGATTTGGAATGACACGCTTAATTTGTGTTTTCAAAGGATTAGTAAAAGAAAGAACTTAATTCGAATATTTCTTTAACTTTTCTATAATTACATAAACCCGCCTTTTCTTTGTTTATCGTATTTCGTTACTTCGTTTTGCACGAGATTTGGAATGACACGCTTAATTTGTGTTTTCAAAGGATTGGTAAAAGAAAAAACGTAATTCGGATATTTTCTTTAACTTTTCTATAATTACATAAACCCCCTTTTCTTTGTTTATCGTATTTCGTTACTTCGTTTTGCACGAGATTTGGAATGACACGCTTAATTTGTGTTTTCAAAGAATTGGTAAAAGAAAAAACGTAATTCGGATATTTTCTTTAACTTTTCTATAATTACATAAACCCCCTTTTCTTTGTTTATCGTATTTCGTTACTTCGTTTTGCACGAGATTTGGAATGACACGCTTAATTTGTGTTTTCAAAGGATTGGTAAAAGAAAGAACTTAATTCGGATATTTCTTTAACTTTTCTATAATTACATAAACCCCCCGTTTATTTGTTTATCGTATTTTGTTACTTCGTTTTGGACGAGATTTAGAATGACACCCTTAATTAGTGTTTTTAAAGGATTGGAAAAAGAAAAAACTTAATTCGGATATTTCTTTAACTGTTCTATAATTACATATTCCTCCCGTTTCTTTGTTTAACGTATTTCGGTGCTCCGTTTTGGACGAGATTTGGAATGACACGCGTAATTAGTGTTTCCTAATGATCGGTAAAAGAAAAAACTTAATTTAGATATTTCTTTAACTTTTCTATAATTACATATTCCTCCCGTTTATTTGTTTAGCGTATTTTGTTATTCCGTTTTGGACGAGATTTGGAATGACACGCGTAATTAGTATTTCCAAAGGATCGGTAAAAGAAAAAACGTAATTTTGATATTTCTTTAACTTTTTTATAATTACATGTTCCTCCCGTTTCTTTGTTTAACGTATTTCGTTACTTCGTTTTGGACGAGATTTGGAATGACACGCTTAATTAGTGTTTTTAAAGGATTGGTAAAAGAAAAAACTTAATTTGGATATTTCTTTAACTTTTCTATAATTACATAAACCCCCATTTTCTTTGTTTATCGTAATTCGTTACTTCGTTTTGCACGAGATTTGGAATGACACGCTTAATTTGTGTTTTCAAAGGATTGGTAAAAGAAAAAACTTAATTCGGATATTTCTTTAACTTTTCTATAATTACATAAACCCCCCGTTTATTTGTTTATCGTATTTCGTTACTTCGTTTTGGACGAGATTTGGAATGACACGCTTAATTTGTGTTTTCGAATGATTGGTAAAAGAAAAGACGTAATTTGGATATTTTCTTTAACTTTTCTATAATTACATAAACCCCCTTTTCTTTGTTTATCGTTGAAAAATGTAGGACCGTGGATTGACACAACACTTTTTGATAGTTAAGTTGGAATTGCCTTAACTCTATTTTGATCTTCTTGATAATAATAATATGCAGCGGAAGTAAGAACACAAGAAGATATAATTTTAAGAAGTTTTCAATATAATTAAAAACTTCCGAGCCTTAGGCGAAATAACCATAAAGGTTTTATCAAAAACGTTCCGCACAACAATTCACTCACGCTCTTTGTTGATCGGACTCAACGAAGCAGACAAGTAAGAACTACTTAACTTCTATGGACTAGACTTAAGCAGTTGATACAAAAACTTCGCAAAACAAAATGAAGACAATACAAAGAATAATTAATCCCTTGGATTATTGGCACGATTGTCTTGTCTTCATCTTGATGAACTTCACATCTTTATAGATTTCTTGAATCTTGAACGCCAAGATGTGTTGTTCACAGTTTTGGTAACTCTTGTTGTTTCCTTGTTGAATATTGCCTTCTTTGTGAACTTCAAATCTTTCCTGAGAACGTGTTTCCATTGTTACTGATTTAACAAGGCAACACAACTTCTTCAATTCGCAGAATCTTGGAAAGAATCACAGTTGTAAAGAATCCAATATTGTTTCCTTCTTTTGAAACCGTGTGAGTTGACTATTCAACTTAGCTTGAATTATGGAAACTTCAAGTAAGGAATCTTCCAAAGCTCTTCCTTATGTTTAAGATACTTTCCTGGACATAAACATAAACAACTAAAACCGTGGAACTTGATTAATAGGTGAATAAAGGCAAAACTTAATTTTGGCAACTAAAGAACAGTTTTCACAAAAGCTCTCGGCTTTCAATGTTATCCAATGTTAACCCAACATCGTCTAACATTGCACCGTCTAACATTGATTCCAGAAAACCTGCACTTTCAATCTCCCCCTTTTTGCCTTTCTTCACAAAACCAATACCTGTTCCAAACAAGCCTTATATCCAGAAAGTTATAATCAACAAGAAACAAATTAAACTACCAAACTGCTCCCCCTTAATACAAGATATCATAATCAAAGTTAATTTAACAAAGACATGAATAAAGGTCATCACTACAACCACATATGTACATATGTTCAGACCTCAACATTCATCAATGTTGCCTCAACATTGAAACCAGTAAGTTTCCTGCATAAAGGTTAACAATAAGAACAGTTCAAAAAATTCCTTCACAAGGAATAGCAGTTAAGAACAATTAGAGCAGTTCATCAGTAGTACTTAGAGTTACAGGCCATAGCTAGATATCAAGGACAAGCCCCTTGATCAAATAAAACCAAAATAGAGATTAATGTACCAACAGTTCAAAGATATTAGCAGTTCATAGGAAACAAAACAAAAACAAGAAGACAAAAATTAAAATTGGAACTACTCTCCCCCTTTTTGTGAAGAAGGGAGGTCCTCCAAATTTTTCACAATGTCCTCCAGTTCTTTGAGGTGTTCCTTCCTCTCTTCGATCTCCCTTTGAGTGTCAGCAATCTGCCCCCTATACCAATTCAGCATATGATCCACAAAAGCAGAAGTGATAACCACGCAATCCTCTTCTTTGGACATTGGCACTGAAGTTCCAGCAAACTCCTTAGCCCTTTTCTGCTCAGTTCTTGGTCTCACCACTCCTTGTGGATTCCATGGAAGGCCTCTCACCCTTGATCCAGACAAGTAGCTTGGGAGAATAGTTAATTCTGAATCATTCTTCCTCCAGCCCACAGTGACACTTGTTATAAGTAAAGCAAGCTTTATATTCGTTTAAGTCGGAAGAGGACAAACCGATTGAAGAGCAATTGGATATATTCAATAAATTTATCCTTGATCTTGAGAATATTGATGTTAGTATTGAAGATGAGGATTAGGCATTGCTGTTATTAAGTTAATTACCTAAATCTTATAATCACTTTAAAGAAACTTTGATCTTTGGAAGAGAGTCTCTAACTCTTGATGAAGTTCAGTCTGCCTTGAATTCTAAAGAATTGAATAAGAGAAACTCTTCAAAGACACTGTTCGTGGTGTGGAATTAATAGTGCGTTGTAGAAGTCTAAAGAATGAAGGAAAATGTGAGAAGAAGAGATCTGAAACTAAAGAAAAGAATGGTAAAAAGAGTTTCAAGTGTTATAATTGTGAAACGAAAGGACACACTAGGAAGTTTTGTCTTGAGAGACGAAAGAGTAAAGGGGAGAAACATGTGGAATCAACAAATGCAGCAATTGTGCATGAAGGCTATGAATCATCAGATGCTATGATGGTCTCCTCACAAGATGCTCAGTGTGAATGGGTTCTGAACTCTAGGTGTACATTTCATATGACACCTAATAAGGTTATGTTTGAGGATTCTGAAGAAATAGGTGGAAAATCAATACTTTTGAGTGATAATAAGGCATGTAAAATTGTTGGTATTGGTTCTGTTAGGTTCGAGTTACATGATGGAGCTGAGAAAGTCTTGTAAGAAGTCAGGTATGTACCAGATATGAAGAGAAATCTAATTTATCTTGGTGAATTAGAAAGTATAACTATCAGTTTAAAGGTGAGAATGGAGTTTTGAAACTGTTGTGGGGATCTTGGGTTATCATGAAGGGAATGAGGAAGAATGGTAAAAGGATCAACTATAGAGTTGTGGCACAGGAGGCTAGCTCATGTGGGTGAAAGAGGCTTAATACAGCTGAGTAAACAAGCGTTGCTAGGGTCAGATAATCTTGAAATGTTGGAGTATTGTGAGCACTATGTTTTTGGAAAAGCTCACAAGGTTAAGTTATGTACTGCTCAAAATAGAACTAACGGCACCTTGGACTATATACATTCTCATCTTTTAGGAACCTTAAGGACTCCTTCAGATTCTGGAGCAAAGTACTTCATATCTCTTGTGGGTGATTATTCAAGGAAGTTGTGGATGTTTGTGTTAAAAACACAGGATCAAACTTTTGAAACCTTTAAGAATTGAAAAACTCTCATTGAGAACCAGACTGGCAGAAAGATAAAGAGGTTGAGAACTGACAATGGTCTTAAGTTTTGTTAAAAGGTTTTTAAGGTTACTGCAAGAAGAATGAGATAGCAAGATACATGACAGTTGCAAGGAATCCTCAACAAAATGGACTCGTACAGAGAGAACTACTCTGGAAAGAGTGGGGTGCTTTTCATAGTGCAAACCTTCCAAGGGGTTTCTTGGCTGAGGCAATTAACATTGCTTGTTACTTGATAAATATATGTCCATCTAGAGCCCTGTATATGAAGACACTTGAAGAAACTTGGTCAAGACACAAACCTGATATATATACACTAAAGGTGTTTGATGTATAGCCTATGCTCACATAAGCAGAACAAGCTAGAACATATAGCACTTAAGTGCATGGTCATAGGCTATCCGGAAGGAGTTAAAGGCTATAGACTGTGGTACCATGAACGTGATCACAATAAGTGTATCCTCAGTAAAGATGTGATCTTCCATGAGCAGGTTATGACTTATCTCATGAAGAAGAAAATATCTCCAGAATCAACTTAGAGAAATAAAAGAAGTGGGATTCATCAATTTGAGGTGGAGTCAGCATCTGAACAAGTACAACATGTGGCTGGAAATTGATTGCTTGAAGAACATCAACCTGAAACTATGAGTGACAACATTGAGGCTGAAGTAGAGCATGAAGAAGATCCAGCTTACATGTTTACTAGAGATTGAACAAAAATGCAAATTAGACCCCCGAGAGGTATGGATATGCAGACTTGTTGGCTTACTCTTTTTTTTGCAGCTAGTGATGTTCTAGATGAAAAACTCGAGGATTAAATGTCTGATGTGGATTGTAAGGACAAACACGAGTGGCTTAAGGCCATGGATGAAGACATGAAGTCACTAGAAGTTATTCACACTTTGGATATAGTTTAAAGGCTTAGATGTTCAAAGGTAGCAGGATGTAAATTGATATTCAAGAAGAATAAAGGCATACCTGGAGTTGGGCAAGGAAGATATAAGGCAAGGTTAGTTTCCAGAGGGTTTACACAGAGAGAAGGGATGGACCATAATGAGATATTTTCACATGTAGTTAAACCTATATCCATCAGAATTCTTCTGTCTTTGGTGGCTGAAAATAACCTGGAACTTGAGTAGATGGATGTAAAGACTTCATTCCTTTATGATAGCTTGGACGAAATGATCTAGATGAAACAACAAGAAGGTTTTCAAGTGAAAGGAAATGAGGATCATGTATGCAAGTTAAACAGGTCACTGTATGGACTCAAACAATCTCCTAGATAATGGAATCTTACATTTGATAAGTTCATGATGAGAATTTGTTTTAACAAGAGTGAATTTGATCATTGTGTATACTTGAAGTTCACTGTTGAGAAAGTATACATATTTTTATTCTTGTATGTTGATGATATTCGTATAATTGGAAATAGAAAGAGTGACGTTGCTAAGGTTCAATCTAAACTCAAAGAGGAGTTTGAGATGAAAGATTTGGGGTCTGCAAAGAAGATTATGGGCATGGAAATCAGAAGAGATAGGGTAAAGGGACATCTCTGCCTATCACAATAAGATTACCTAAGAAAACTTCTTGACAAATTTTGCACGTCTGAGGCAAAAATCAGTTACGACGCCACTGTCTCAAAAGTTCAAGCTCTATGCTAATCAATCACAGACTGATTATGATAATGAGTACATGACTAGGCCTGATTTACCCTACTCAGTCAGTATGGTAAGCAGATTCATAGCCAATCCATGTAACAACCACTCGCATGCTCTTAAATGTGTTTTGAGGTATGTGAAGGGAACCTTAAAAAAGGTTCTGGTGTATGGAGGAACAAATAATGATCAGAGGACTCTTTATGGTATTAAAGGATTTGTTGACTCTGATTATGCTGGATGCCTACATACCACAAAGTCATTGACATGGTATGTTTTCACTTGTTTTTGTACTACTATTAGCTGGAAAGCAAGCCTGCAAAAGGTAGTTGCTTTATCCACCACATAAGCAAAATATATTGCTCTTGAAGAGGCCATTAAGGAGGCTTTGTGGTTGGATAGTTTTTCTAAGAAACTGAAGGGTCAAGATAAAACCATAACTTTGCAGTGTGATAATCAAAACACAATTCACCTGTCTAAAAATTAGGAGTACCATGAGAGAACTAAACATGTTGATATCAAAATTCACTTCATCCTATATTTTATATCAATGGATTTAGTTGTGGTAAGGAAAGTTGCCCATTGAAGAACATTTAGGAGACATGCTTACTAAGGTGTTACCAAGCAATAAGTTCACATATTGCTTGGAACTTGTTTAGTCGAAATGGAGTTAGCCTCAATAGTTAGCCTCTGGTTGAGGCTGGATGAGCTTGGGATGCTGTTTATTTTGAGTGCTGCAATATCAGAAGCACGGTGGAGAATTGTAGAGCATCAGAGCAGTTGTGAGAGTAGTACTTTCGGTTTTTTTCTTGCATAGGGTAGTTAAGTAATTTCAAGTGATTTAAAATTTTGGTTTTCCCCTCCGAGTTAGTTACGATCACATGTTTTGCACGTGACTGGAGCGAGGCACTTATTCTATCATATAGCAGCTCTTTTAGCTCAAATTCTAATCAGTTTTCATTCCTTATAATTTGTACGTAACATTCATAATAAAATAGTCTCTCTCGTGCTCTTTGAATTAGAGTTCATGATAGCATTGATTATTGAACGTCGAAACTAGTAATATGTGTGTTGTGTACTATGATTTTGATTCTACTCATATCTGTTTTTCGTGTTCTTTTGATTTGATTGATTGCAGCTTCAATTGCAAAATTTTTTCGAACCAATTGTGTTTAATTTGGGGTTATATTTGTTCCAAATTACACCATCAAATTTATTCCCTTTTTATTAATCAGGAGTACCATGAGAGAACTAAATATGTTGATATCAAACTTCACTTCATCCTAGATTTTATATCAATGGGTTTAGTTGTGGTAACGAAAGTTGCCATTGAAGAACATTCAGCAGACATAATTACTATGGTGTTACCAAGCAATAAGTTCACATATTGTTTGGAACTTGTTCAATTGAAATGGAGTTAGCCTCAATAGTTAGCCTCTCGTTGAGGCTGGATGAGCATTGGGATGCTGTTTATTTTGAGTGCTGCAATATCAGAAGCACGATGGAGAATTGTGGAGCATCAGAGCAGTTGTGAGAGTAGTACTTTCGGTTTTTTTCTTGCATAGGGTAGTTAAGTAATTTCAAGTGATTTAAAATTTTGGTTTTCCCCTCCGAGTTAGTTACGATCACATGTTTTGCACGTGACTGGAGCGAGGCACTTATTCTATCATATAGCAGCTCTTTTAGCTCAAATTCTAATCAGTTTTCATTCCTTATAATTTGTACGTAACATTCATAATAAAATAGTCTCTCTCGTGCTCTTTGAATTAGAGTTCATGATAGCATTGATTATTGAACGTCGAAACTAGTAATATGTGTGTTGTGTACTATGATTTTGATTCTACTCATATCTGTTTTTCGTGTTCTTTTGATTTGATTGATTGCAGCTTCAATTGCAAATTTTTTTCGAACCAATTGTGTTTAATTTGGGGTTATATTTGTTCCAAATTACACCATCAAATTTATTCCCTTTTTATTAATCAGGAGTACCATGAGAGAACTAAATATGTTGATATCAAACTTCACTTCATCCTAGATTTTATATCAATGGGTTTAGTTGTGGTAACGAAAGTTGCCATTGAAGAACATTCAGCAGACATAATTACTATGGTGTTACCAAGCAATAAGTTCACATATTGTTTGGAACTTGTTCAATTGAAATGGAGTTAGCCTCAATAGTTAGCCTCTCGTTGAGGCTGGATGAGCATTGGGATGCTGTTTATTTTGAGTGCTGCAATATCAGAAGCACGATGGAGAATTGTGGAGCATCAGAGCAGTTGTGAGAGTAGTACTTTAGGTTTTTATCTTGCATGGGGTAGTTAAGTAATTTCAAGCGATTTGAAATTTTGGTTTTCCCTTCTGAGTTAGTTACGATCACACGTTTTGCACGTGAGTGGAGCAAGGCAGTTATTCTATTATATACCAGCTCTTTTAGCTCGAATTTTGATAAGTTTTCATTCCTTATAATTTGTACGCAATATTCATAATAAAATCGTCTCTCTCATGCTCTTTGGATTAGAGTTCATGATAGCATTGATTATTGAACGCCGAAACTAGTAAATATATGTGTTGTGTGCTGTGATTTTGATTATGCTCATATCTGTTTTTCGTGTTCTTTTGATTTGATTGGTTATCGCTTCAATTACAATTTTGTTCGAACCAATTGTGTGTAAATTGGTGTTATATTTGTTCGATTTTAATACTCCATCAAGTTAATTCCCTTTTTATAAACCAGGAGTACCATGCGAGATCTAAACATGTTGATATCAAACTTCACTTCATCCTAGATTTTATATCAATGGGTTTATTTGTGGTAATGAAAGTTGCCATTGAAGAAAATTCAGCAAACATGATTATTAAGGTGTTACCAAGCAATAAGTTCACATATTACTTGAAACTTGTTCAGTTGAAATGGGATTAGCCTCAATAGTTAGCCTCTGGTTGAGGCTGGATGTGCATTGGGATGTTGTTTATTTTGAGTGCTGCAATATCAGAACCACGATGAAGAATTGTGGAGCATCAGAGCATTTGTGAGAGTAATGCCTTTTTTCTTGCATGGGGTAGTTAAGTAATTTCAAGCGGTTTGAAATTTTGGTTTTCCCCTCCAAGTTAGTTACGATCACACATTTTGCACGTGACTGGAGTGAGGCAGTTATTCTTTTATATAGCAGCTCTTTTTGCTCGAATTCTGATCAGATTTATTCCTTATGATTTGTATGCAACATTTATAATAAAATCGTCTCTCTCGTGCTCTTTGGATTAGAGTTCATGATAGCATTGACTATTGAACGCCGAAACTAGTAAATATGTGTGTTGTGTGTTGTGATTTTGATTCTGCTCATATATGTTTTTTGTGTTCTTTTTATTTGATTGATTGCGGCTTCAATTGCGATTTTGTTCGAACCAATTGTGTGTAAATTGGTGTTATATTTGTTCGGTTTTAGTACACCATCAAATTTATTCCCTTTTTAACGTCACATAGGGAGAGGTAATTGCACTAAACCTCCGGGAGGGAGTGTAGTCCTGAGTATCTTTAAAATTTATCATGTGGTAGTACACGAAAACCTGTAACTAAAGTTTAATACACAATTACACATCAATTTGAATTGTTGGTTATTTCGTTCAGGGTGTGACCGAAATTTCTCGTAATAGAAGATGAATCTTAAACTCCACGAAATGGTAACTGTTGATTCATTAATAAGGTCAGGTCCATCGGTAAACAGGTGGTGATGGTAGGTTAAGTGTCATGTCTCATGTCTGTACTTAGGAGCCGAAATGATGGATAGATGGTTATGGCCAATTTACATTGTTGCTTGTAATGTAATTAGTCATTGTGTTTTTACTAAACTTTACTCTAAAACTTGCAAGCAATTTGGAGTTAGGAATAATGTCTCATTGGCGTATGGTGAAAGCCGGTATAGTATTATACAGTTCATTAACAACTAAGTGAGCAGTATGAATGCTTGCTGCCGCACATTACATGATAAAAAAAAATTCAAAACCTTATTTATCCACTGAGTGAGAGCTCCTAAATTCAAAACCAAATCAAAAGTTATATATTATTTAGTCAATCAAAACTTTTACATAATATATAAAGAGTCAATTTACTGAACAAAGTTATACAACTTTGAATTTCTAATGAGTCCTCGTGAGTTTTGACGAATTTCAATAGTGTTTTTGACATAGAACGCAAGATGAAATTTGAAAATATCACTGTTAACCAATTAAAAGTTTAGAATCCACAAAGTTATGAAATAAATTTAGGAATTCTATAAATTATTAAGTCAAAAACTAATGAATAACAATAATAAAGAGCTTTACATAGCTCTGCAAATAATCTAATAATGTAAAAAGAGAATAGAGTCTGATTAAGCAAAACGGGCATAAATAATCAGAAGTATATAAATCAATTAATTAACAACAGAAAGAATAAGCGTCCAAATACCGATACCACGAGGAGTGTGCAATCATGCAATAGTTAGCTAGTCAAATATAATTGTTACGAATAATAATGGAGGTAGAGAGAAGATAACCAAACTAATATAATATAAACTAATGAAGTAACAAAAATAGAGATAGAGAAAATAGCAAGACTAAGATTCCCTTGGAGTTTTTGATTTTTCTAAACGTTCCCTGTATTCACTCATGATAATACATATCTTAAAAAAAAAAAAAATCCTCTAAGAGGGGGAATCCAAGCAATAGCACCAGGCATCCCGGGGCCGGAATATGGTCCCTCGGAATACGCTCATTGACCACAACTAACAGGAAAGCATTAGGTTTCCATCCCTGGGCCACACCCGATCAATTCCTAACAGGCAGAGTCGAAAGCGGCTACCCCTCCTGGTGATGCTCGATTACACCCCCTTGGGATAATGTCAGAGTAAATCGCAGAAGTCCATTTGGAGGACCATCACCCCCTTGCACTTATCTGGATCAAGTCACGACCCCAGAGGTCACGATAACACACCTCCCCGAGTCTTAAATCCAATGGTCGTCGTCCATTTCTCTGAGTCCCACTCTGAGAACCTTAGTGAGGTTATTCTATAACTATGACAACCCTTCCAGCATTCCCCATCCAAGGAATTATCTGTCCACACAGGTCATGCTAACCGCACTACACCCAATGGTACTCTTTTACGAGTCCGAGTGACCTCTCCGAGCCTTGCCAGGCATAACCCTCTGTCAAAATGACCCACTCGAATGAAACTCCGAGGGCCCCCGACTTTCCCAAATACTCATTGCACTGTTATGAGAAGATTCATTACTAACTCCTATATCCATATAAGTTCATTTACTTATCTCTAGCATAGGTATGACAAGGGAGGCAGTACTAATCAAAAGAGTCTACTAGAGGGGAGCAATGTATGTACAACTTAGAGAGAGCTAACCCCCAACTACCCGCTATAAATGGGGAGAAGATCGAATCTGATTGGTTACCCCTACAAAAGACAAACTATTGGATCTCAAGAGCCGGCCCCAATAGGCCCAGTTCGTAAAAGGCAGTTATTGGGTCATAAAGAACATCCTAATTAGCCCCACCCATGGAAGACTATTGGCGCATGGAACTTCGCACTATTGGTTACCCTCTTCAAAGGATATTCATTGGTGCAGAAGGAATCCTCTCTAATTGGTAACCCTACCTAGATAGTTATTATGAATAGAATACTAAACGTGATTGCCCCAAGCTCCCCATAAACTATGTAAATAGGGGGCTCATTCAGCACTCTTAGACCAACTTGAGCAACACCTTTTCATTATCTTTTAGCAGAAAAAAAACAACCTTATATTTAATATTTTAGTACTTTTGTCTCTAGCTTTGGCAACACCCCTTTCTCCAACTGAGCTCCCCCATTTGTAGCAATCTCTATACTAAAACATAATAAAAGACTACTCCCTCTCTCAAGTTAGGGATCAGCGTCCCTAAAATCTCACTTGATCTTTATTACAAAATTACCCTCCCTTGGGTGTTTGATGACATTGCATCATCAAATGGCACCATTTGTGGGAACATTGTAGAATCCTCGAGATCGCTTGAGAGAGTTCCCCCTCCACCCCTCCCCCCCCCTAAAAAACAGATAGATAGGAAGCTCATTTTTTTTTCCAATACGGTTGGAGAACCACGCTCCGACCCTTGATATTCCCAAAAGTTTACCGGCTTGCTCCTATCATCCTGACGTTCCTCCACTCTATAGAGAGAGCTACAATAATCCTAAAGTAGAATACGTTCACATTCCTATGGCTGCATACAATAATCCGATGAACAACACCCTCAGTCGCAGAGAGAGAGCTATAGGGGAGAAGTAAGCCCATGCCTCGGTGTATCCTACCCCACTGCCCCAAGATGTGAGATAAGAAGGTGTCAGTTACAGTGAGGTCCGAAGACATCACCCTCCCCGTCATGGAGCCATGTTGTAACCTTAATACTCTTATGCCATAGAGGACGTTCCACGGAGGGCGGGGGTCATTGAGCATCGCAACTAGAGAAGAAACGATGCCAAAAGGTGTTGGAACCACGAAAATGGTCAACCGATCGAGCCCCAACGACATCGCCCCGTGGCTACTGAAGAACGAATGTGGCACATGATGGAAGAAGTACAAAAAGATTTACATGAGCTCAGGTGTAATCTGAACCTGGATGAGAAATTTGCCTACGAGGGTTTCCATTTTACACCCCACATTGCTCTGGCTCAAATCCCATTGGGGATGAGATTAGGATGGTTGCCCACTTATGTTAGAGAGAAAAATCGAGGTCCCCATGACCACATTAATCAGTATATGGCCAACATGGATTTAATGTCTGCATCTGACCATGCCTTGTGTTGGATCTTTCACACCACCGTCACTGAAAAGGCGCAAGCCTGGTTTCCCAACTGCTCCCCATGACCATCTACAATTTTGAACAATTGACACAGATGTTTGCAAGAGAGTTTGCATGCAATAGTCGCTTCCCTAAGTCCGTGAGATACCTGTTTAACATCAAACAAGCTAATGATGAGCCCTTCCGAGACTACATGAAAAGGTTCTATGATGGAGTCGTTGATGTTCGCCACGTCGACCCGCGAATGCTATCTGACATCTTAGTGAATGGGCTCCAATCTGGCAATTTCTCTAACTACCTAATGAGAACATGGGTTAAGGACCTTGAAGAACTGATGCAAAGGGCGGAGGCCTTCATGCAAATGGAGGAAACCCACAAGTACATGGAAGAGGTTGACTTGAACAAAACCTCCAACGCCCCTGATGAAAACGGAAAATATAAGAAGAAGGACAAGAATGAAGAGAAGGAGAAAAAGAACTTGGAACCCACGTCGCTGCCCCCATAAGTGTAACCCCAAGTGAAGTTGTGCAGATCATGGGGGGCAAAAGAGAGCTCTGGTGGCCTCGACCTGTCCGAGAGCCAAATAAGAACACCAACACAGAAAGATACCGCGTCTACCACCAAGCCTACGGATACGTAACTGACAAGTGCATCCACCTCAAAGTTGAGATCAACCGCCTCTTGAGCCTGGGCTTCCTAGAAAAGTACATGATTCCCAAAAATAGACAGAATAATAGCCAACGGTACCCAAAGAAGAGGGGTCGAGAGGAAGAAGGCAGAGGCACCGAAAAAAGGCCTTGCTTTGAACAGTCCGAGGAAGAATATCATACTTCGACTAAATATTGTGAAGGGCTTCGACCACTACCTACCCCACACACTTACCGAGATAGTGAATATGATTGAGGGAGGTATTATGGTTATCTCTTTAGTTGGATACAAAATGAAGTATATCAAGGAAGCTCGAAATTTATACATAAAGCCGAAAGTGTACGCTGCACAAGATCATGTTACTCTCACGGTCATTTTTGGTCTAGAATATTTTAAGGGCATCGTCTACCCTCATGAAGATCTCTTAGTAATTGAGGCCACCATTCTCGGTGTAGAGGTGAGAAGGATTCAAGTGGACACGGGGAATTCTGTAGATGTGCGAATTCAATAACAATATACTAGATTTTAAGCGCTGAAATATTATTGCAAGAAAACTGTTAAATTAAGGCAGTTTGTGATTTGGAAAGAAAGAACCCCAACAACTCTGTCTAAGTTCCCAGGCCGGATGCCAAATGGGCGCGAATAAACATTATAACCTCACCTTGTGTAGTAACTTCTTGCCCGGGATAGTCGGCACCATTTCCTATATAAATTAGATATGTTAATAGATTATATAATTATCTCTTGTTAGGGTTTCACGTATGTGTTCAATATCATCATCAACATTTAAATATTATGGGCCCACAGTTACAATGACACAAGAAATAATATTAACTTAAAATTTATTCTATGTAGTTTTATCGTAGAGTTATTAATCTCCTTAGAAGTATGTCTCTGAAACTGTTCATAACAACTAATTTTTTTTAGAGCTATGTAAGTAAGTTATAACAACAATAGGTATTTCATCTATAGATAAGGTTTATATAACTTATAACTCTTGATATTACTTAATATTACACATATTACGTATCAAGATTCATAAAATTACAAGTACATGAAACTCATGAGATTAGTTTAGGATAAAACATAACTACTGAGTTGGCCATTCAGGTTATATGATTAGATCATAATATAGTAACAACACTTTGATAGAAATTAAAGAAAAGAGAATTTAAGCATGAGGCATATTTCCTAATCTATGTAAATGAAATAAAACTCACAATGATACATATACATGTTAAAACATACAAAACATAGTTGTTCAATTATCTTTAGGATGTTATTGAGTTATATTCATGATCAAGTTTATTTTTTGAGTGATTATACATAGGTTAAAATGAAGTAACACATAGGGTATGGAGATTAAAGTGAAAATCTGTGGCACTTTTAAGTTTACCTCAAACGAACTTTGTACTTTATCCGAGCTTAGAAATCAATGACTGAATTTGGGTCTAGACACGTTCGAAACTATGTGGTTAAAAGGGCTCGAAAAAATATGTAGATTTACTATGTTTCTCGAATCTTACAAAAATTGCACGAAAGCTATTTTTCAAGAGCACTTTTGGGATTTTTCCTTTTCTCAAAATAATTTAGTTGTGCAACCCCGGGAATAATTGTTTTATGAAAGTGGACCCAAAGACGAATAAGTATGCTGAAGGATCTATGGAGAGATTCAAATTGGATTGAGGTGTGAAAAATCAACAATAAAAGCCTACTATTTATAGGAAACTTTTGCACAATTTGGGTGATTAGAATACACACCATACTTTGTCATTTTATGACAATATGCACATATATTTTAGCCATTAAAGATATGGTGATGTGTATCAACTTTTAGCCAAATGTGTTTATGGTTAGGTTTAGCAAAATTATAAATTTTTCAAAACAAATATTAAACACATTGGTCTTACTTTGGATTTTCTAGCCTACCAATTGGTTGTTTTTGTCCTAATAGATATTATTTAAATACAATCTGATTCGATAAGATAAATAAAGTTTTTTATTAATTAATAATTTGGAAGGACTAAAATGATATTTTTCAAAGTTTTTGGGGGTAAAAATGAATTTTCTCTAAGTTAAAGGACTAAAATATCATTAACATTTTATTATTTTTCCCTGAATATTTAGGGGCGTTACAAACTCCGCCAGTGAGCTTTCACTGCCTGTCCCAAGCCAGGATAAAGGAGGAGGGTTGTGGTAGACTTGTGACAGCCAACGTAAAAACACCGTCACATCCTATGATATGAACCAAATTATTAGCCTACCCCAATTTAATTGGGATTACAGGCTTGGTTGTTGTTGTTGTTGTTGTATTTAGGGGCGTTACAGTCGGGGTGGATGTGTAGGGTGTTTTTACTGCTAAGAGCTGGTGTTGGCGCAACACTAAACTTCTGAGCCTTTTTCTTCCTCGTTCTGGTCCTACTTGTTGCGCAACAGAAAATACAAAACAACAACAAGATAAAATAAATACACACAATTAAAAGTAATAAAACAATCAGCACACAAGACACAATTTATTTACCCAGTTCGTCTATGACTACCTCGGGGGCGATCCAAGCCAGGATTTCCGTTATGATTATGATGAACGATCATACTACTACAAATAAGATAAAATTCTGTCTCAAGGTTTCAGGTCAATCTCTCACAATGACTCTCATATCTCACAAGTGTTTATCTCTCTATTTTTCTGTCAAACACATACAAATGTACGCAAATACATATAAATATTGATCGGGGCATCAGAATCGAGATGGGCCAGAATTGTAGCTCTCTTTAGGCGCTTGTGCTACCCCTTTGTCTTCTTGTCTTGTTTCAATATTCTGTACAACTGTCAAAACCCCCAAACTTCAAATACAGTACACCGTCTTCACAGTTCAGGCTCCACAATCCTAACACCACTTCCACTTGCTGTCTTGGACTTTTTGTGAGAGGTCATTTATTTTGGTCCCACCATAGTAATGGTTGCTCAAAGGAATTGTTCAAATGGTACCTACCCAAACAACACTCTTTTGGTTTTAAAACCTTGATCACTCAGGATTTTGTAGATGAGTGAAGAGAATGACAAAAAAAAAAAAAACACCATTGTCCTTATGTGTAGCGGCAGCCATGATGCTTTCAATCATCTTCCCCATATTAACAGACCGCCTCTTCTTCAACAATTAAACCAGAATATCCGACTCAATGGTTAAAACAGTTGAATTTGAAGATGACATCTAGTTAGATGATGCAATTTTGCACAAAATTGCACTGAATGAAGTGAGCTGGTTGATGGATATTTTGTTTTCCCACGCTTGAACCATCCCACTTGTCATATTCTTTATCACCTCATGCTGATCAGGCTGATCATCAGGCTCCTGTATATTAGGCATACCTTATGCCTCATTGATGTTAGAAATACTGATGTCATAAACCTTGCCCCTAACAAATGCCTTCTCAAGCTTATGAGACTCTGAATCCTCAACAAACAACAAACTTAGACAAATGTAAAATTCTTTAACCACCTCAGGGAGATATGACCTCAAATTAGCAACAAACCCAAGCATCCCTCGAGCATCCAGAAAATTGCCAATCTTGTGCTTTCTAAACTCCTTCAACACTATTTTCCTTTCAACTAAAATCATTCTCTTTTGGAACACCTTCCGTTTATCCTCAATAGCTTCAGACATGTACTAATCACTATGGGTGTAATCAAGAAAATTAGATTACATGGTTTCATCACACTTTTCTTTGTCCACAAATGATTCACCCTCTAGCATTGTGTTAACACCGACTTCAGAAAGTGCTGACCCAACACTATTATCTGACACTTGATTCTCCTTTTTCAGATCCTCATTTTCAATCCCAAGATCATCATGGTTCTCCTCCTCAACCTCACTAGTTTCATTCTATGCTTCAAACTCATTCTTCTTTTTCATCAGGAGTAGTCTTCTCCTCACTATTAGAATCCTTCTCACCAGATTTTCCTCTTCTTCCACAAATTCTTCATTCTCTTTCTTAGAATCCTCCAACTAAATAGCCTTATCCTCCTCATTTTCTCTAATGGTATCCTTCTCTTTCTCACCAGAATTCTCAACCTCATTTTCCTTCTGCCCCCTCATTCACCGCATCATCATTCAAATTAGGATTATGGTTAGAATTGTTTACCTGATTCTCAAATCTTGGAACGCCCGCAAGAACATCCTCCAATCCCCCATGTGAAACCTGAACGCGAGTGTATTACTTGTTTGTAATTAGTACTATGGAACCGTTCACAAGTATACGAGTCAAGTAATAATAAAACGGTAATTAAACCCTACAGATCAAGTATTGAATCCTTAGATAATGTGTATTTTATATTAGCAATCGAAATTGTTGAGAACTTGATGAAACAATGCTTTGAATATTTTAGAATATAAATAATTAATTAAACGACGACTAAGCTAAGAAAGTAAAGACAAAAACATTATCTCATTGCTTGACAGATTTGATTAGTTGTAAAACCGATTAACTAATATGTATCTAAGAGTCAGATTTCGTTAATCTTGAATGTGAGGTACTTTATAGACAAAATACCAATGATGCCTACTGATGAGCGTGTATGTACCGTGAATTTAGTACTCATTTCCTTATGTTATTGTATAATGCTTGGTGCATATTTTAGTATTGTTTTTTTGTTTTCTTAGAATTTTATCGAGTCAATACAAAACAAAGCTAATAGCCTAAAATGGATCTTGTTTGGAAACATGGCATCACGTCACAAATTCAAGGGCCATGGCGCTACGCAAAACGAAGCAAACCTTAATCGCTTCACACAAAAAGTCCAAAAGTCGGCCCAAGTGAAAGATGGAGCGGCACAACTGGGGGTAGCCACATGACAACGCCATAAATATTGAATACAGCCCGAGTAATGGAAGGCATCATATCGTTGCATGGAAGAGATAGAGAGTGGTGCCACAGCAAGAAAAAGTTGCACAAGCCGTAAAGGTAGTCGCGCGACATGCCTAATTGCGCGTCTCTAAGGCAACAACGTCTTATTCTACAGTTTAAAGTGCGAATATTCACAAAATCAGGGCAACAATACATTCCTATAAATAGGAGAGAATGACCAGCACTTTAGAACACAATGCTTACAACCACTCTTAGCCATTTTTATAGAGAATCGCAAGCAAAATCTTGTTCTACTTTAGTTTTTGTCACTGTTTTAGAGTTATATTTTGTGGAGAAGAAGATAGAACGTAGGAGTCAAGATGATAGGCAAAGCATCAACGTTCCACCTGATCTGAGAAGCTTTCACCTATCTCTTATTTTGTTTATGTTATTTAATTCTTTATTGATTGTTAAACTCATGACTATGAGAAGCTAACTTACTCGTTGTTTAGAATAGAAGAGTAACTCAAATTTATGAATATGTTTATTTGCTTGTTTAATGTGTGTTTGATTAATTCATATGTCTAGATTGATAGTTTTTATGTTGTGTAACTAGTCTTTCTCTCGCTGGATGAAATGATGCACTTCCCAGAGGCTGCCAGAGTGTAGATGTTAAGCTAGTTATATATATATTTGTGATTTGTGACTTTGGTACGCTAACACAACTGATACAAAACTTCTAGATCTTGCTAATCAATCTTGATTATGTACGTTTAAGTTAACACGATTATGTTAGTTAATTAGATTACATATTTGATATCTCTACTAAAGCAACTTACAATTAGGCTGAATCCACTAAAGCGAAAGGTTATTAGAGACTCATATGTTCAAAAGTTAGGATATGTTCAACTATAGGTCACGGAGCAATTAGACATGTGAATGTCAAACTATCATCAAGCATTCCAAGTAAACGTAGCTAGTTTTTCTATAAACTATTACGGTTAAATTAGAGGTAAAACCCAGCCCCTAAACAATCTTTTAATCTATTGTTTACAACCTAAGCATTCAACCAACACATCACCTTCAATTCTGTTTTGTTTACATTCTTGCATTAGTTAGATTAGTGCTCTAGTATTTATCATTAGTTTAGTAATAATTTTCTTATTGCATTCATCTTTAGTTATTTTAATACATCATTAGTTTAAGCCATCCTTTACATTCAAATAGTTTTCTTTGCATTGAAAACCATTATTCCATTCTCATTGTTTTCATTGCATAATAGTTTAGTTTTCATAGAATTCTAGTTAAGTGATCTTCTGCATTCATAAGTTTTCTGCATCAAAAGCATTCTGCACTTATAAAACATCCATCATGCATAACACAAAGATAGCAAACATGACAACCATTAGTGCTTTACATTTAAGTGATTTACGCATTTATGCACCACTTTTTTGGGATACAATTCTTGGTTTGTAACTATACTTACCATTTTATTATTACTTGATTCATGTACATGCGAGAAAAGGAATTTAGAGAAAATGGGATTGAAGTAGATAAGGCCAAAGTAAGTGTAATTTAAAATATACTACCCCATATGAACGTTTGAGGGATTAGAAGCTTTTTAGGTCATACGGGTCTCAATGGGAGATTTATAAAAAAAATTCTAAATTAAGTAAAATGTTGTAAAATATTTTAAATGAGTGATAAGCATGATTTAAGTATTTGTTAACTTATGCTTTTGAATCCTTATGATACCATATTTACTTGTTTTAGTATTACTTCATATTTTCTTAGATATTAAAGGAGTCAAGACAAAACGAGGCTAAACGAGGACAAACATGGATGTTTTGGACAACAACTAGTCAGAGACACTAATTCAGTATGATCAAGTGCTACGGCACCAGAACAAGAGGAAATACTGATATAGCGCGATTGAAGAGAATACACCAAGAGACCGCATGGAGGAAATCAGAAGATAGTGCTATCACCACAACGATGCGTGGGTGGCGCGCTATCAAGGCCACATTGCGCAGGGGTCGAGTGATTAGAGAAAGTTTGGGCCACAAGTCACAAATTGTAAAACGCAGCCCAGAGCGGAGAAAAAGAATTATAAATAAGGGGATACATTCAGAAGTTAGGGTACAACTTTCACAACAACTTTCATAGCCTTTACAACCACTTTCAAAGAGAAGAAACCAGGAGAGTTTTCACCAGAGAGAAAACACCATCAAAGTCTTGTTCTTAGTCGAGTGATTGAGAGAAGATAATTAGTGATAAAGAAGATATCAGAAGGGAGTACGAAGAGGGTCAAGCAACAACGTTCCACCAGATCCGAGAAGCTTTTTATTTCCTTTTTACTTTGTCTGTGATATTTAACTCGTGTTGATTGTTGAAATCATGATTATGAAGAGCTAACTACTCGTTGTTTAGAGTAGTTATGATATTATAAATATATTTATTTACTTTACTTAACGTGTGTTTGATGATCTTGAATGTCTATATTGAATAGTTACTTATGCTGTGTAACTAACCTTATTCTCGCTGGGATAAAAGGAAGCTCCCCGCGTGGTACCGCCTCGAGTGTAGAATGCTACAGGAGTTATATAATATATATATATATATATATATATATATATATATATATATATATATATGCGATTTGTGACATTGGATTTGCGAAGCAACTATTGCGCAACCTTTAGACCATACTAGATCAATTTTGACTATGTACGTTTTGTTAGCATGATTCAGATGAGTTAATTGGATTGCAGATTTCATATCTCTTCTAAAATAATTGATAACTGGGCTGATTCCGTTAACATTGTAGATTATTAGAGACTCATAGAAATGTGGTTGGGATACCTCCTGCTATATTCACGAATCCATTAGACATGGAATAATCAAATAACTATCAAGTATTGTAAGTAAATATATGTGGTTTGTCTATGAACTACTAAGTTAAGTGATGGAGATCAGAAATATGGGTATCTCTTGATCGAAAATAATCAACTGGAGGTTCAAGCGAGTCGAGTTTTGACCAGAAAGTCAACGGAGCCTGTTTTTGACAAAAGATATCACTTTTCCAAGTGGAAACGGCCTCCTGAACAAAACATAAAGACTAAAGTCTTTACGCCCACGTGATTTTAGGTTATTTTCCACGTGATTATTTCCAGCGGGATTTTTATGTTTTATTTAGTTATTTTAAGAGTCTTTTATAATTTTGACATTTTTCTTAATTAGGGTTTTCACTTTATAAGTTAGTCGTCTTTGAGTTATTGTAGTCAGTTGTTGATTGAATAAAAAAAATTGAACTTGAGAGTTTTCTCAGTTTTTGTCAATTTCTCGGTATTTTGTGGAATCAATGAGCTTTTGATTTCTTGTGTTATTTCATCTTTCCTTATGGCTTCCGCACGCTACATCAGTTGGTATCAGAGCCATGTTCGTTCCTTCACCATGGCGGCAAGGAGAAACCCTGAAGTCCATGATGTTCTTGTAGAAGAAGATAGATGTGATGAATACACAAAGTTACGTCAACAAGTTCACTTGTTGACGCAACAAATGGCGGTGATGGTTGCTCGACAGCCTGACCCCACACCAACCCTGGAGCTCCATTGTTTGCGGATTTCATGGAGAATCCGTTTGTACCACTTGAACAACCATTGATTCCGCCTATTCACCGGAGACAAGATGATCTAGAGGAAAAACATTGGAAATCAGAGTTTCAAGGTGATATTCTAAATTTACATGGTGATTATGAAGAGGATTGTGAATCTTCACATGATGTTGTTTATGATAACGATGATGACGGTACTGTTGATGAGTTTGAGATGTCTCGGTTAAAATCATTCATGGAGGGTTTGCATGAGGAGATCCCGGTGGCGCACCCAGTGAAAGAGATGGAGATGTCGGGAAGGTACGAGGTTGATAAAAAAGCTGATATGCTTGAAGATGTTGAAGAGGAAAAGAAGAATTTAGGTGTGATAGTGGTCGACGAAGAGAATAAACATATTGTTGTTGCCACAATTAAAGATGTTCACTCACGGGATTTTGAGTTTTTTCAAGTTCCAAATTTTATTTTGCATTGTGGTGATAAAGTTACTAAACACGATTCATATTCGAGGTCGAATCTGAATCAACGAGTGGAGAATGATGGAGATCAGAAATATGGGTATCTCTTGATCGAAAATAATCAACCGGAGGTTCAAGTGAGTCAAGTTTTGACCAGAAAGTCAACGGAGCCTGTTTTTAACAAAAGATATCACTTTTCCAAGTGGAAACGGCCTCCTGAACAAAAACGTAAAGACTAAAGTCTTTACGCCCACGTGATTTTAGGGAAATTCGAAGGTTTAGAGGGTCAAAACTGCAGTTTATTATTTCTAGCGGGATTTTTATGTTTTATGTAGTTATTTTAAGAGTCTTTTGTAATATTGGCATTTTTCTTAATTAGGGTTTTCACTTTATAAGTTAGTCGTCTTTGAGTCATTGTAGTCAGTTGTTGATTGAATAAAAAAAATTGAACTTGAGAGTTTTCTCAGTTTTTGTCAATTTCTCGGTATTCTGCCGAATCAACGAGCTTTTGATTTCTTGTGTTATTTCATCTTCCCTTATGGCTTCCGCGCGCTACATCATTAAGTCATTGTGAAACCCGACCTATAAACAAAAATAATATTTCCAACCATTGTTTACAACCTAAATGCAATCAATCATTCTAGTTCTAGTTTAGTTAAGTCTACCTTAGTTAGTCTCTCATCATCCCAAGATCCTTAGCTTTCATTAGATTAGGTAGTTTAATTATTTTCTTGCATTTAAAAACAAAAAAAAAATCCAAAAAGATATTTGATCATTCTTGCATTATTAGATTAGTGCATTGCATTCTAGATTAAACGTCCTTAGCATAAAAATCATCCATAGCATTCTTAGTTTGGAAAGCATTCACAACATTCATCATAATTGACAAAACACAAGAGAAAAGAAATTGACAATAATTAGTGTTTTTGCATTTAATTGATTCATACATACAACCATCACTCTCTTGGTATAAGATACTTGGTTCGTAACTATACTTACCATTTTATTATTACTTGATTTGTGTGCTTGCCACATAATGGGATTAGGTGTAACAATTTTGCGCTGATATATATTCTACTATATTTACACCTACGCACGCTCCCATTTGATTTCAATGAAGACTGTTTAGAAGCCTTTAATAAAATTAAGGAGAAATTAATTACAGCACCAGTTATGACAACACCAGATTGGTCATTGCCATTTAAAATTATGTGTTACTCGAGTGATTTTGCAGTGGGTGCTTTATTGGGACAAAAGCATGGTAAGATAATGAAGGTAATTCATTATGCTAGCAAAATGTGAACATATGCACAAATTAACTATGGCGTCGCTAACAATGTTAGCAATAGTTTATGCTTTTGAAAAATTTCGATCATATTTGATGGAAAATAAGTTTATCGCTTATACTGACCTTTCAGCATTGAGGTATTTTTTTGCAAAGAATGATGCAAAACCCAGAACAATTAGATGTTGAAATTAGGGACAAGAAGGGGACGAAACATGTGATAGTGGATCATTTGCCTCGAGTGAATTGGGAAAAAACACACCATGAAGATGATGAAGAAATCATAGAATCATTTCCAGACGAACCACTCTTCGCCATTCAGGTAACGAAAGCACCTTGATTTGCCGACCTAGCAAATTATAAGGTATGTAATATGCTACCCACAAATATGCCATATCAATAGAAAAAAAAAAGTTTTCATAATTTAAAATACTATTATTGGGATGATTTGGATTTGTATCGTGATCGTTCTGATAGAATTATTAAAAAATGTGTCCTAGAGGAAGAAATACATGATATCATAGAAAAATGTCATGGAGTTGAGGTTGGAGGACATTTTACAAGACAAAGAACAACCGCTAAGGTATTGCAATGTGGTTTTTATTAGATGCGCACCGTTTTATAGTGATAAAATTATAAGGATGCGCACCATTTTTTAGTTCATTGTGACAGATGTCAGAGAATGGGTAATATCCCACGGTGCCATGAAATGCCTCTTAGGAGTATTCTCAATGTTGAATTATTTGATGTGTGGGTATAGATTTTATGGGACCATTCCCAACATCACATGGTATGCAATATGTGTTAGTTGTTGTGGAATAAGTATTAAAATGGGTAGAAGAAAAAGGTCTTCCAACTAATGATAGTACAATAGTAATTGAGCCATAATAAGTAATGGAGGAAAGCATTGTAGGAACAGATACTTAGAAGCCTTACTAAGAAAATATGGTGTGGCGCACAAAATTGCTACAACATATCATCCACTAACTAATGGGTAGCTAGAACTATCAAATAGGGAAATAAAGAGAATTCTAGATAAAACAATAGCACATTCACGTAGTGATTGGACAAAGAAATTAGATGATGCTTTGTGGGCATAAAGAAATTCTTTTAAAATACCAATAGGAATGTCACCATATCGTCTTGTTTTTGGTAAAGGTTGTCATTTACTTGTTGAATTAGAACATAGAGCTTTTTGGGAAACAAGATTCTGAAATTTTGATGCTAAGGCCGCTAGTGATAAAATAAAGTTTCAATTAAATGATTTGGATGAATGGTGGAACGAAGCTTATGAGAAATATGAGATTTATAAAGATAAAACTAAATTAAGGCATGATAAAAGTATTCTTCACATGGAGTTTTTACCCGGACAACAACTGTTATTACTTAACTCGCGTTTGAGGATGTTTTCAGGTAAATTATGTTCACGATGGTCAGGACCGTATACGATAGTTAACATCAAACCATATGGAGTCATGGATGTACAAACAGAAGACTGGCAAATTTCCATGGTTATGGAGTCGTTGAAGCATTATTTTGCTACACACCAGAAAGAGGACGTAGTGAACGTCACCTTGGAGTCCATTCGCTAGATGATAAAAAAGACAGGTTGACGACAGTACAACAAGCGTTGAATGTGAGGCATCCCATTTTATATATTTTTTTGTATCATATTTATTATGCATCATTTGACATATTTATTTTACGCTAAAATTATATTGATTAGTTTAATTAATTAAAATTATAAAAAATGGGGGGTGACGTCAGCATAAAAAGAGACGCGCAATTTGGCGTGCGATCAGTCTGATCGCCCGTCTCCCTACCAAATATATATGTGTGTGATGTGTTGCCATATTTGCTATTTCACTCATTTTCTGGTTTTCAACTTCAAATTTCTCTGTGAATTTCACTATTATACCTATATCTTTTAATTACAGTATTATAATTCCTTATTATGATATTGAAGTGAGATTAGTATTAGTTATGATTTATGGTTATGACTTTAAATTGAAATGTGCCATTACTAAAAGCATGATTATATAGTTGATATTGATATATAAATCGAGTACTACATTTTAAAAACATGGATATCATTTCATTAGTACGGAATTGTTATCTCTTTGGTATTGTAAAACTTGGATCTCAGCAAGTTTTTAGAGGTTATGTTGCCGAAAGTTTTCTCAAGGTCTTATATTTTAACATTTCAGGATGACTAGGAGCCGAGATTCACACGCCTCCCAAGTGCCAGTTTGTGGTGTACCGCATGTTATATTAGATGGGGACTACCATGAGGACATATTTCACTGAGCCAAGGCGACCAATTTCTACCACCATATCAAGCTTACGAAGATTCACGAAGAACGACCCATGTTCCTATTTACGCAGGAGTTGAGTAGAGTGGGATTACTCCACTTTGCAATGGTAGATTTGAGTACGGTATGCGAGGAGTGGGTCAGTGAGTTTTATGCTCACTACGACCCTAAGACCAGGGAGCCGGAGGTGTGGGTCTGAGGGTGTATGGTCCTCTGCTCGTTAGAGGACATTGATAGATTATTTCACTATAAAGCCCCTCCAACAGAAATAAGACAACTAGTTATGTAGCGTAGGATGCGTAACATGGGTACTTTTCTTTATGGGCAATCTGAGTACCGGTTGCGCCACACGGACAGCGGCGAGGAGGAGATCAAGTATATGGATTTGACGATGGAGCACAAGGTGTGGTACAAGTTCGCATGCGATAGACTTTGGCCGAATTTGTACTTTGAGTATACACACCATTTTTGCGCATGATTACTCATATGTTTAGTGTGCATGGGTAGACCACGGCTGGTCTTTACTTCGGGGCACGATTACTAAATTGTGCCTTGCAGCTGGTGTCCCCAGGTGGCATGGGGACCACTATGAGAGCCAGAAGACGAGCCCGATCCACAGAGCCATGTTGAACCAGCTCTGGGTTGAGAGGCCACCGCGAGGACAGAGTCACGATCAAGGGACCAAGCCAGATGTTGCACCAGCTGGAGCACATGAGGAGGAGTCACGTCATAGTAGGAGACGCATGAGAGCTTCCTCGCAACAATTGAGAGATGCACATGACACTGCACGTAGCAAGGAGAGTGCAAATTTGTGCACAGAGATTAGAGAGATATGTCGAAAGTCAGATGTTATGGTCGGCGATATCAGGAGCATCATGATTGTGTTGTCTGATATATAGAGATTTTTTGCGGACGGAGGAGGTAGAGCAGATGCAGCGAGCACAAGCAGGCGTTGAGCGTCGGGGAAGTTTCTTTTCCTTTTCTTTTATGTTTTTATTATTTTTTATTTCATGTCATATCACTTTTACAATGAGGACATTGCAGATCTTAAAGGGGGGGGGGGGGGGTATAGGTCGTATTTAACGTAAGTTCTAGGAATTTGAGTCTTTTTATTTCAACTTTATGTCGTATTTGAGTGTTAGGTTTAGTTGAGTCAACTTTGAGTCTTCTATTTTTGGTTTTTGTTTTATTTGGAGTCAGTATGTCAAACTAGTAACCTAAGTATTTCTATTATAATGCTTATATTTAATTGCAAGTCTAAATTATGATAACAACCACATGTCTATATTAATGACGACATATGCATAATATGCGAGTATGTGAATATAAGGAAACACCATGGAGACTTGAATATAGCATGCTAGGTTTTAACAAATAAGTTCTTATCTCATATTTGTTTTGAAATGAAGTATATGAAGATGTGAGTAATTGAGGATACCAGGCAGAAAATCGTGAAATTATATGTACTCGTGAAGCTTGAGGTATTTATTTGAATACTATGAGAGATAAATGTAGTTTCTAAACGTTGAGGAAATGGAACATGCAATTGTTTGTTATGCTCTTGAGGGCTGAGCCCTTTCATGCCCAAAAACCTGTACTTATGCAAAGATCCTCAGGACCATACTGAAGCCTTTTTTGATAAACCATTTGTGAAAAACACATCAACCTTCCTTAAGGGGAAAAAAATAGTCAAAACCTTACTCCTTCTAGAGATGTATTGAGTAAATCCATTGAAAGAAAACTAATGAGGAATAAGGATGTCGTGTGAAAAACACGAAGTATGAGCCAAAAAGAAATATATACATATATATATATATATAAGGCCATATTATTTAAAGAGGTATGTTTGAGTATAAAAGCACTAATAACCCTCACATGAAAATGTAAAGTGTGAGGGAACCTCTGTAAAACTTATGCAAGTATAGGGTGATGTGAACCTTGCGCAAATAAAAACACAACAAGGAGCTTAGATGATCAAGTAAAGCCAAAATTCACAAGGCTAAAAACACCACGAAAGGGAGAAAGAAAACAAAAAAAAACGGGTTTACGAGAAACACATTTAGAAGCCAACTATAGATCTTTTCCTGCATATATCACCCATATGAACTTACATTGTTAAGAAAGCCCTGAAGATCCGCGACATAAGTTACATGAGTTAAACATTGTGGGAGAATGGAAACAATGGCGATGTGAATATATATGAAACTGTGTAATGATGTTTGTTGTTCTTGATTAAACACATCTGTGAAGAATGAGATGATGCATGCCTTTGGAGAAGTTGAGTTTGATGTATGATAGTTAAAATGGTGGAGTCTTGTCATGATCATATGAGGACTATAGGTTGCATTCTAAAATTGAAACTTGAATGGTTGTCTGAGTGGTTTAAACTGATATTCTAAGAGGCAAGTTAAAGTAGGTTACTCGAGGACAAACAACAAGCTAAGTGTGAGGATATTCGATACGTGTGTAAAATGTCTATATTTGACCTTTGATTATGAACGATATAATGCTTGATCTTTGATATTTTATGTAAATTTTTGTTAGGTTTCTTTCTATTCTAGGACTAGAGTAAGTTACAGTAAAACATAGATAAGTAAAGGAAACTTACACGGTTTTTGGAGAATTCGGGAAAGCAAAGCAATTGAAGCGATATCTAAGCGCTATAGTGCTTGAAAACTCGAGAGTGGCCCGAGCTAGCAGTGGATGCTGAAGAGTAGAGCAGAGAATACATAGGGTAACGTGATGGAATTTTGATCGCGCCCCACAGACACAATCATTGGCGCACGATGGTCTTCATCGCGCGTGCCTAAAATTTACCCAGTGCTTCTCCAGACTGTCGTTAAGCTAATGGGTCTAGCAAAAAGTATAAAAAGGAGAAAACCCTGCAGTAGAAAATAAGAAAACAATATTCAACAACATATTCAGCAAGAAAATAAGAAATCATCGTTCAAAAGAAGAAGAATGATCATTCTAATCAGGCGGAGTAGAAATAGGATCAAGAGGAATAAGCAACTATCTTAGAGAATTATTCAACAAGATATTTCTTCTCCATTCTTTATTTATTTTCATCTATGAATTATGATGTGGAATCTGCTATTTGAAACGATAACTGGCTAAGTACTTTATGCTTAGAGTTAGGAAGTAATTGGATTTGAAACTATGTGAAGACTTATGAGTCGATTTTTAATGATTGATTATTCTATTCATCTATCTGTGTTCAACGCTTTATTATGCCTAATCAACATAATACTGGTCTGAACTTGTGGGAGGTAAGTAGAGTAGCCACATAGCATGTTATGTGGACAAATAAATATGTGAGTGTGTGAGCCCACTAACGTCATCCCATGTCCCCTTCCTGCATCAAAAGAAGCCCTTAACGTAAACATCAATTAAAGAAGTCCACGCATATGTAAGAGCATAGCAGATATCCAATGAACCCAAATCTCTAAGCTACCTAATCACCATTGTTTACAATCCAAACACATCCATGCAAGTCAGTTCAATTCAGTCTATAAGTTAGAAGTAGTTAGATTAGTTAATTTAGTTTAATCAATCTTTAGTCTAGTTCTAATAAAAATATTCAAACGAGACAATATTAGTGATAAAATTGGCAAAACAATTAAGTTCTTAGTTAATCATAGTCCTCATGGGACTCGATACTTGAGCAGTAAACTTTAATTTCCATTTATAATACTTGAGCTCGTATACTTGCGACAGAGTGTGTATGGAGATAAATTAAGAACGCATACATAATACGCATCACGTGTCAACTATTGAGCCATCAATTCCTCCTGAGCAATTTTAACAACTGATTAATATGGTGAGGCAAAACAATACTTCAAATCCAGCACCGCCACCTCCGATTCGCGTTCAACACTTGGGTCAAACTGATAACCAATCCCAAGCTTTCAACTCCTTGGGGACACACACGTGCAAGGAGAATGACTACAACTACATGACCTTTAGAGGATCGCAGACATCCACGTTGTGGAAGAGCTCAACCCTCGCTATCTCCATCATATGCTGCTGCATCTACTGCGCACACTAGATAATGCGACGATCGTGGAGAGACAAGGTCAACAATGCTCCAAAGGTCAACGATGCCCCTCTTCCGGCAGTCAATGAATTAGTTGAAAAGGCTTCCTCTATCCTCACCCGACATGCAACGAATCATGCTAGGTCAAGGCCGAGAAATCCCGAAGATGCCAACCTACATTTGTAAAGAGGACCTCAGTGCTCACTTGCATCTCCTAGATGTAATGCTCAACTTTGGAGGCTACTTAAAAGGCATACAAGCTCGTTTGTCACTATCAATCTTGCTGATGTAGCTCAAGACTAGTTCACAAGGTCCACCACTTTCGATATACACGTATGATCAGTTAAGAACAATATTTAAGTCACAGTTTGCTACGCAGAAGCGGACTCAGTTGACACAAGAATACTAGAAGATGGTCATACAATGCAGCAATGAATAAACAAGAGACTACATCAGACAGTTCAATACCGAGATGCTGCGAGTTGAGATGCCCTCCACTTAGAGCATTGCAAATATCTTATTCAACACCTTGTGAAATAGATTGCTAGCCAACAAGCTTATGAGGCAGAAACCTGATACCATCGAACAAATCAACATGATCGCTCAATGCGATATGGAGATTGAGGAGCGCAACAAGATGACAAACGTCCAAAGCAGCAACACTCAATCCAAGAAAAACGACTCACACAAAAACAAATCTGCTAAGAGTGGTACAAAGCGAGGAAGATCTCCTCCAAGAGAAAGAATCCTAATTACAACCAGGATGCGTGACATCTACAACGTCACCAAAAAGCAAAATCTCTTCAATACTCCATAAAGATTAGATAAATGGAGGAAACACGCAAATCAAAGTTCTACTGCAAGTATCACGAGTAATACGACCATGATACGTCAAAATTTTGTGTACTATATGTTGAGATATAACTCTTGATAAAGGAGGGCTACCTGGCAGAATATGTCAAAGGTTACAAACAGCCTGACAACCGGAACAAGCGAGCAAACTCCAATTCTGACACACCTTCTCAAACGGAAAGAGGATAGACAATCTCCATCCCTATCATAAGGGATGATACTAACAATATACTCGTTACAGGAATTATTAATATGATTGCAGGTATCACCATCAAAGAATGGGCAAGACAGAATCTACCCAAACGAATGGCCACACTATAGTCGGATGCTACTACAACACGATCTAAACTCTATGAGGTCTGCGCAATACAACATTGGAAGTACCCAAACTTTGAATGCTACAAGTGAGAGAGTCCAAGTCATCTTCGCGAGTTCACTTTCAAAGTTAGACTGTGCATCAAAGAGCTCAAAAAACAAGAGTACGAATTTTGTAGTTCAATAATCTTCACAAGGAATGAAGCCCCTGAACATGCTGCACAAGATGCACTGTGTCACCTTAAGCAAGAAGGCTACATGACTGCCAGAATGCCAATCCCGAAAAATGTTGCTATGATATCTGGAGGCCCAACGAGTGGAGACTCAAATAATGCACGTAAAAGGATCACAATTGAGGATGCATTGACATTCGACAAAGTTGATGACTTCTCATCTAAAGAGGATGGTCCCATGTTAGGTGTTCAGTATCACAAGTATTATAAGGGAGGTGCCTTGACTAGTGGCGGCTCATCCCGTATCAGACAGAGATAGGATGAGAAGGATAGATGCCTACGTGAGGCAGCCCACTTAGTCCAGGATGACTACACCGCCACCCAGTAATAGTGGACTTAGCCCACTCCTCAATACACGCAGCAGCAGTCGTCGTCTGTATCATATCCATATACCTCTAAACAACCTCCTGTTTATAGCATGTCACATACATGAGAGGGATACATACATGATACTTCAAGTATTATCCAGTACGGGCCGACGTAGGAGCAGGCTCCACAGGTCATGTCATACACGGCGACACGACATGTGTGAGGAATGCAGCCTACCACTAGTACGACACAGAAGCTGCTGAGATAGACGATGGGGACATGTGGTACGACTGACTAGTAGCAACAGCAGGACGACAATTGTCTACCAAGGGGTATGACTTTGGACGAGTCTTATGCATTGGCCGATGAGCAGTTGAGGGGCCCACAGCCTTAGTTATTTTTAGATTGTTATTAATTATGAACTTTGTAGTTTGTTTAATTTACCATTATGTAATGATGTTTGAAACGTAATGGTGTTTGTAATGATGTTTGAAACTATGTAGTGGTTTTATTATTGAGGGTATACGTTGTACCTACATGAGCATTCCATGATTTTCAGAATTTCAAAATTTCAAACCAAAGAAATTAAAATATTGAACACTACCAAACATAAAATACAATACTTTGACATTCAAGTTTCAAAATACAATACATAACAAGCAAAATCTATAAATATTGTTTAATAAACTACTTATAATCTCGGTCGCTACTATTATCATCTTCGACCGCTTTATGCCTTCTTTCTCAACCTCATCTTCTCTGTGATCTTAGTCACTACCCACTACAACGGGCTCATTCTTAATTACCACTTGAACAAATCCACCATCCGCGGCTAACTAAGTCTGGTTGAAAGAACTTAGGCAAATGACCAAACCCATCATAGAAACGTGTTCTTCTTGGAATACTGTTTCGGGGATTCATGGGATAGAAGTCTTATTTTTCGTAGAGCCCATGTCAAAGATGTGTCTAACACGCGTGTGAAACACAACCCACCATCCTTTCTAATTTTTTTGTTTTGGAAAGGATACAAAGTGTAGTACACTTATTGTGTTTGGCTAGCAAGAATAAATGGTTATGCTTCTTTGGATGGGAGAGGTTGACTATGATCCAGCTAAGTCACACCATACTTAGGGTGAACTCACACCCCACGAGAGCGTGTATTGTACCATATGCAAGTATATATTTCCCTGCAAATATAAACATTGAATTAAAAAAAATCGATGCAAATTGCAACGAAAAATAAGCAATTGCAAGGGAATTTCTCATTTCAGGATATAAACCTACTACATTAACAAGAAAAATATTTTGGGAGAAAAATATAATTACCTGATTTGGCAATAGATCATTTTATATATATTTGAGTGTTGGTTACAAGTGAATAATCTGTAGATACAACGAGTCTATCTCAAATCAGGCCTACACTACGTATCTCGTGTAGACTTGGTCCGGAACACCTCGAACCTACGCCTTGATGCTTGGATAGGAGTGGAATATCAGTAACTCAATTGAACGGACGTCGGTGATCCAATTCGATGTGATATCGAGGATGACCCCCGATCTGATGTCGGTGATGAGCTGGTGTGACGAGTCAGAGGTGCACGTGATAATCCCGATATCAAATAAGATATCGAAAAGGATATCGGGGATGTATTTCGATCTGAGGCGTGGTAGCTGAGGGATAATTATTGCTTGTTTTGGGATCTGGGCACCGCGTATTTATAGGCATAGGGATCCGGGGACCACAGTGACATATCGATGATTATTACCGATATGACATCGAATATGATCCCCAATATAGTCCAATATGAGCCTGGTTTGGGTCTGGCCCAATATGCGGGAAATGCCCATATCATGTAGTCCCCCAATTTGGGGATTCTTATCTTAGAGATAAGAATTCGCAAATTTCATTTTAAATTTCTGGGTTACCTGTACCCTTCGTCCCGCCAGTTCAAATGACGGAGATTAAATTTGCGGAGAATGCACCTGTGATGAACTTCAATTAGTCTCCCAATGCAGTGGACGCATAGTTTGACGTCTTCATTTGAATTCTAGTTCCCTTGGTATTTGGGTTCCTTGAAAATTGTGATGGGGTTGCCGGGGCAGTTGTTATACTCTCGTGGCTCTTTGCGTAGTAGAGTAGGATGTCGGATTTCATGTTCGATATGATGTTGAAATGCATATTCGATATGATTTCGATGTAGTTGAGGCGTCTGTCTATGGGTAGGGTGATCTCCCCTGTGCGCCTGTCCGTCCCCATATCTTTTATATATATCGAATATGAATACCGATGTGAACCTCTGATGTTTATAAATAGGCTGTTAGGAAAGTGGAAATCCAATTTTGGCTCTTAGCGAAATTTCGTTGTTCCTTCGAAAAACACGTCGAATTTGACTTTCGATATAGATTTCGACCTCGGTTTCGATATCTTCCTTGACTTTCATTTTTGATATCGAATTCGATACCTTTTCCGATATCAAGTTCGATCTTGACTTTCCTTCTTTAGTGCGTTAATATGTCGTTTGCCGAGGACAGTGTTGGCGCAGGCTTGCCCGATATGAATTTTGAAGAGGGTGGAACGGAATACTCCGAAAATGAGATGTTTGGTCCTGAACAACTGACTGGTGAACAGGGTGGTGCTGCATTTTCTGCTCCGCCCGAAGCTGCCGGCCCTAACGTGGATGAATGGGGCTTTGAAGTCAGCCCCCCGAAATATAAGACCTCTGAGAAGTACGAGGAATGGCGTCTCATGTCCCTTATCATGCTGGTTATTACTCAGATGAGTATAACATTCCCGAGGGGTATAAGGTCATATTCCCCCGTGCCGATCAACGAATGCATACCCCACCAAAAGGCTGCATTATTCTCCATGCCAAGCACTTCAAGAACGAGTTGCGCTTCCCGATTGATCCCGCGGTTAGTGCTATCATAGTGAGCATTGGGGTATGCTTGGGACAGCTATCCCCCAATTCTCAGGGGTACATTGTAGCCTTCATTTGTGTTATGAGGGCGTTGGGTGCCCCTTGTGGAGCTAACGAGTTATGGGAGCTCTTTAGTGTCATGGTCAACAGGAAGGGTGGTGATAGGGGGTTCTTCTGTGTGCGAGCCCAGGCGGGGCTTAGGTTCGTGCAATATACTCAAACTAGCTATGGATTTGGAAATAAGTGCGAGTATATGTATATCCAGGAGAGGACGGCTGGTGAGTTTGATGCGCTTCCTAGCGTGTGGTGTGAAGACACCAAATATGAGAGACATGTCGTTGTCGGGCCTACTGCACATAGCCTCGAGTTTCTGAGGAAGTTGATTAACCATCCATATGACGGTACCCTGCTTTGTAGTGACGTAGTTTTGCGAGCAAGTGGGATATCTCTCGTGCGGTATAACGGTCCCTTTACGCTTGGTAAGTGTTATATTTTTTGAAGTTGATATTTTCCCCTCGATTTATTTCTTGATCTTCTATTTTGTGTATTTCACAGCCGTGCTGGTGGAGTATCGTAGTCTGGATGCGATAGCGGGACGTAGACAACTGGGGGCCAAAGCCGCTACAGATGACGCACCTCCACTCGTGAAGAAGAGGGGTCGTGAGGGCGTGCGCAGGAATACGAAGAAATATGTTCCCTCCTCGAGTGAAAATACTGTCGGGGTGGGTAGTGCTTCGCAATCTCAACCTGATGCTAATGTTGGGACATCCATGGGGCGAAAGAGAAAGAAGGAAGAGGGTCGTTCAAGTGGGGATCACAGTGGTCTCTTCCGCTCTGTAAGTAGTCTTTGTGCCATTGAATGTGTATTTTCTTTGGGTTTTCATTGCACTGACCGATCGACCCCTTACTGTGGACGTGCAGGTAGCAGGTTTTTTAAAAGGTTTCCTGGCGATGGCCGTTAAGGGCCAATCGGATCACGCCGAGTCGCTCCGAGTTACCAATGGTTTGCTCGAGAAATTGGGCGAATACGATCCTGTTGATGCCGTACAGCTCCAGCATGAGAGAGACGAGGCCATGGATATATTGAAGGCCAGTGAGAGTAATGTGGGAGGCCTGTTGAATGATAATAAAAGGTTGATCGCAGAGCTCGATGAGTCTCGGCTTATCGCTGATCAAGAAGCATCTCGACGGGAGGCACTTGAAGCTGAGGTCGCTATTCTGAAGGACCAATTAGCCCAGGCTGAAAGGCACATGCGGTGCATGACGCTGAGTAAAAGCCAACTGACCAGTGCGGCCAAACAATTCCTTCTGAGTCGGTCGTATAAGATGATATGTGCTGAGCGGGGCTTGCTGGAGCGGGAGGAATCCAAGGCCTCTGTCATAGGTCAAATTCAGCTGGAAGGTGGTTTCAAGGATGGTTACGACCCTTCGGCCATAAATCCGCTGAAAGTGCCGGACGGGGAATTTCCTGAAGACTCCGATGATGACGACGAAGATTTAGAACCGGAGGCGGAGTATCGCGAGATCGTCGAGCAGAAGAGTTTGGCGTTAATACACATCAAGGGGGCCCCTCGTTATCCTGGTTGAGAGTCTAGGAGTCTGTATTTTTTCTTTCAGCGCAGTTGCCTCTTGTAATATGGTTCATAGTTTTACCTGTTAATTGAATCGATCTTTTCTGCGTGTCCTGATATATATTTGTTCATACATAATCCATGGTATGATTGCTCGTGTTATTTTTGCATCTCCTTGTTATGTCACCTATCGGTCATCCCGGATTATGTCGAGTCATCACGGCTATCGCGTGAAGGTGCCTCTGTTTCCGTGCTTTAAAGTACGACCCGCTATCACAGGAGAACCGCTGTCGTTGCACTGTTTATTGTTGACCCCGTTATCACAGGAGATTCTTTCTTGGATGGGCCCCGTTATTACAGGGATTTTTTTTTTTTGAATCGACCCCATTATCACAGGGAATTTCTTCTTGGACTGGCCCCGTTATCACAGGGACTTTTTTCTTGGACTGGCCCTGTTATCACAGGGACTTTTTTCTTGAATCGACCCCGTTATCACAGGGAGTTTCTTCTTGAATCGACCCTGTTATCACAGGGAATTTCTTCTTGGACTGGCCCCGTTATCACAGGGACTTTTTCCTTGGACTGACCTCGTTATCACAGGGACTTTTTTCTTGAATCGACCTCGTTATCACGGGGAATTTTTTCTAGAATCAACCCCGTTATCACAGGGAATTGTTTTCTTGGACTAGCCCCGTTATCACAGGGAATTTCTTCTTGGACTGGCCCCGTTATCACAGGGACTTTTTTTCTTGGACTGGCCCCGTTATCACAGGGACTTTTTTCTTGAATCGACTCCGTTATCACAGGGAATTTTTTCTTGAATCGACCCCGTTATCACAGGGGATATTTTTTGATCGACCCCGTTATCACAAGGGATATTTTTTGCTTGACCCCGTTATCACAGGGGATATTTTTTTGTTCGACCCCGTTATCACAGGGGATATTTTTTGATCGACCCCGTTATCACAGCGGATATTTTTTGATCGACCCCGTTATCACAGGGGATATTTTTTTTTTGTTCGACCCCGTTATCACAGGGGATATTTTTTGATCGACCCCGTTATCACATGGGATATTTTTTGTGGGTAGGCGGGCCTTTTCGTTGTCTTTTTGACTATGTCTCTTTGTGACTCTGTCGTCGTTGAATCTGTAAGTCATTAAGCCCTGTAAAACAGATCAGACAAGAAAAATTTTCGACGTAAAAGCTAATACGCAAGCACGAAATGATGTGAATGTGTTATCTGCGGGGTGTCCCCTCAATTTGGGAATATCCGTTTATACGGGATACAGTGTTTCCATTGTGCTCTATTGCGCCTGTTGTACCTGTTTGAATAGATAATATTGGATAATCTGGGGTAATGCCCCCTGAATCACCCTTTTAATATACTATATGTCCTTTTCGGATATAGTAATGTGCGATCCTTCGAGCCATGTACCTGTAAGAGGGCGATGTGCTAAACATATATCTAGGGGAACATTCCCCAATTCTTTGTGCCATTTACTACACTTCTACATTGTCCGCATAGGATATATCCCTGCATGAAATATTAGATTGTGCCAAGCAACAAATAAGAAGGTAATAAAGGATAACGGTCGAAGGCTAGGTAAACCTAACCCGCCTACGTATCCCGTTGAATGGAGAATCAGACTGGCGTAGTTCCCCCTGTTTTAAGTTACATGCCGACCCACGAAGGGCAAAATAAGAGATAACGATCGAGGGCTAGGTAAACATAACCCGCCTACGTATCCCGTTGAGTGGGGAATCAGACCAGCGTAGTTCCCCCTGTTTTAAGTTTACAGACCGACCCACGATGGGGCAATGTTTCACATGTTCAAGCGTAATTTTAAAGAATTACTAAAATCTAAAATATTGTCCTGTTGTTCATTATGGTGATCATTCCATAGCTAGCCGATCCTGATTTGGTCCGATTGCTTCTTCCTCTACTTCTCTAATTCTTGGCAACGCAAGAGAAGTGATGTAACAGAGCCAAGCTTCCTCCTAGTTAGCGACCACTTCTCCGACCCCTCCTCCTACTGGGAATTTCATCTTCTGGTGGAATGTGGATAATACTACTCTTATTGCGTTCAGGGCTGGTTTGCCGATTATGACATTGTATGCAAATGGTTGGTCCACGATCGTGTATTGCACATTAATAGTTCGCCGGTGCGGTTCTTGTCCGAACGATGTGGGAAGGTTCACTTGCCCTAGGGGAATCGTCTCCACTCCACCAAATCCTACCAGTGGCGTACGGACCTGTTCAACTATGTGATGGCCGAGTGCCATTTTCTCCAACGCATGCGCGAACATAATGTTGGTGGAACTACCGTTGTCTATAAGTACCTTGTGAACAGCGTAGTTAGCGATATCCAGCTGAACAACCAGGGGGCAGTCGAGCTCGCCTGCCTGTATGGCCTCGGGGCTGAGATCCAAGAGGTCCCTTCTCGAAAACGTGATAACCTCGTCTGGGAGCTCCTCGACCAACGTTGTGAATCCAACGAATCGGTCCTCATTCAATCCACGAGTTATCTTCTTCCTCTTATTGGTGGAATCCGCTCCTGCGGTCCCCCCGCTAATCACATTGATGACCCTCTCGACGGCACATTATTCGTCGTATTGCGTCCTTGTCCATTCTCAATTGCCTTAGGGCCCTCCCTTCTTGGGGATTGGGGTCGTTCTCCCGATTCAGCATATTGCCCGCTCGCCTTAACGAATTCTATTAATCTTCCGTCCCTAATCAGCCTCTCGATCTCATCCTTCAGGTCATAGCAGTCATTTGTGTCATGGCCTTTTTGGCGGTGGTATTCGCAGTAGCGTCTAGATTTCTTGGTGAAATCCGTCTCCTTGATTTTTCGAGGCGCACTCAGCCAATACTTGCTTTGCGCGACGGCAAAGATAGTGCGAATGTCCCAATTGAGGGGGTATATCTCTTTGGGGATCTGTCTCTTCCTCTGTTGCTCTTGTTCCATAGCTCTCTACCCCTTTCCCGGCCGGATTCCTGTGGTCTAAACTTTGCTGCCATCATCGCGTCTTCGTAGATCACAGTATGCGCCAAATCGTTAATCCGATTGATAGTAGGTTCTGCGAGCTTGATCAACTCTTTGGCGAATCTGTTGTGTGTCGTTGCCCTGAATAGGGTCTGTAGTACTTGTTCCCCGTAGGGGTTGTCCACCTTCAGCAGCTCATTGAATCTGCTCATGAATTCGCCGAGATTTTCTCTCTCTTTCTGTTTTAACGCTTCCAGATGGTACATGCTTGTCTTCATTCGTTTCTGACTGGAAGAGTGGTTCTCCAATCTCTCCTTCATCTGTTCGAAGCTCGAAATAGATCCTACTTCAATTCTGTTAAACCAGTCTAATGCTGCTCCTATTAGTGTTGTCGCCATTATTTTTGCCTTAATACCCTCGGAAAAATCTTGTAGGTTCAAGAGACTCTCTACGGCGTGGATGTGATCCCTCGGATCACTCTTCCCATCATACGATTTTATGGTTGGAATCTTGTCTATGTGCAGTACTTCTGCCTCTATCTCATCCAAAAACGGGGTCCTACTGGGACCCTTCCCACGTCTCTGAGTCACCTTCCTTGTTAACTCCGCCCTCTCGCGGTCTAGCTGCTCCATCCTCCTTGAGATTACCCGCAGTATTTCTGCATCCTCATTTCTGGGACAATTAATCTCAGCGCGGTCGCGACCACGTTCCATTCTCTGGATTACCTCCGTCCTCTCGCGGTCAAGCCGTTCCATCTTTCTCGCTGCCTCTCGATCTAGGGTCCCGGGGTCCCGTCTTTCCACCCTGTCGTAAGCAGCGGGCGATATCTCCCTGAAAGAGTTCCCCGTATCCTCTCGTTCGTCGTACCCTTGCCTTGCCCTTCTCTCATCCGCTCCGGATTCATGGGGCCTTGCCCGAATGTCCTTAGTCCTTTGCTCCGCCAGTCGTGGGAGCAGGGTCTCCAATGTGGAATCCAGTGCCGCTTTTATAGAGGCGTTGATCTGCACTTGCATTTCCTGGGTTATGGCGGCGGGGTGAAACGCGCTTTGTCCCACAGGCATTGCCTATGCCCAGGCCGGGAAAATCCGTATTTGGCGCCTCGATCACTGGAATGTCTGCAGCGGGGTTCTCGATGGTCGGGCCCTCAGTCACGGGTTCTGCTGTATTTGGTGCAACAAGGGTCGGGCATGCATTCTCTACTCGCAGCGGCCTCCCGGGCCCACGTCTTCGCAGTGGCTCGTTCTGTGGTGGAGGAAGCTCCATCTCGGCTTAAGCCACCGTCTGTTCTTGGTCGGTTGGGTGTTGAAGGAGTTGCGTGTCCTCCATCTTGGCGCTCCTAGTCACAACTCCTCTAAATTCGGATCGGGTCCTCCTTCCATGCATCTCGGCGTCCTGGTCCGGGAACTGGTGTTCCCACAGACGGCGCCACTGATTTGGCAATATATCGTTTTATATATATTTGAGTGTCGGTTACAAGTGAATAATTTGTAGATACAACGAGTTTATCTCAAATCAGGCCTACACTACGTATCTCGTGTAGACTTGGTCCGGAACACCTCGAACCTACGCCTTGATGCTTGGATAGGAGTGGAATATCGGTAACTCAATCGAACGAACGTCGGTGATCCTATATCGATGTGATATCGGGGATGACCCCCGATCTGATGTCGGTGATGAGCTGGTGTGACGAGTCAGAGGTGCACGTGATAATCCCTATATCGAATAAGATATCGAAAGGGATATCGGGGATGTATTTCGATCTAAGGCGTGGTAGCTGAGGGATAATTATTGCTTGTTTTGGGATCCGGGCACCGCGTATTTTTAGGCCTCGGGATCCGGGGACCACAATAACATATCGGTGATTATTACCGATATGACATCGAATATGATCCCCGATATGGTCCAATATGGGCCTGGTTTGGGCCTGGCCCAATATGCGGGAAATGCCCATATCATTACCTAAAAGTTACAAAACATCTCCGAATTCACTTTTTCTTTCACCACTATTTTCAAAATACTAAATAGCTGTGTTCTTTCAAATCTCGTAAAAAACGGAGCAACTACGTTAAAAAAACATTTTAGGAGAACAATATAACTATCTACAAGTTACGTAATAAATCCAAAATCTCTTTTTCTTTCACCTCAATTTCCAAAACACTAAGTAGGTGTGTTCTCTCAAATCTCATACAAAATGGATCAACACAATGAAAGAAAAAAATATTTCAGGAGAAAAATGTAATTATCTAGAAGTTACAATACAACTCCGAATTTTTTTTTTCACCACTATTGTTTTTTAAAAAACTAAGTAGGTGTGTTCTTTTGAATACCGTCAAAAATGAAGTTACGAAATAAAAGAAAAAAACATTTTGCAAAAAAATATAATTATCTAAAAGTTAAAAAACAACTCCAAATTCACTTTTTCTTTCACCACTATTTGTAAAACACTAAGTATATGTGTTCTTTTAAATCTCGTAGAAAACGGAGCAACGAAATAAAAGAAAAAACATTTTGGAAAAAATAATATAGTTATCTAAAAGTTACAAAACAACTTCGTATTCAGTTTTTCTTTCACCGCTATTTTTTAAACTCAAAGAATGTGTGTTCTGTCAAATCTCGTACATAGTGGAGCAACAAAATAAACGAAAAAATTGTTTAGGAGAAAAATATAATTATTTAAAAGTTACATAATAACTCTGAATTCACTATTTCTTTCACCATTATTTTCGTAACACTAAGTAAGTGTATTTTTCAAAACTCACAAAAAAAGGAATAAAGAAAGAAGTTAACCAAATGTTATAACCTTCAACACATTTGCATAAAAAAATTAAAAAATTCAACACACTTAACAACTTAACACTTGACCCTAAGCCTCAAACCATAAACCCTACATTCTAAACACCAAAACTATTTTAAATAAAAATCGTGTTTTCATACTTAGAAGTTGCGAAACACATCCAATCCTCTTTTATGTTTTTACCATACACTATGTTATTAACAATACGTTTGTTATTCCATGTCAAAAACAAAGCACCGAAAGACGTTTACGAACTTTTAGGCAACTTCGTGTAATTATGGAAAATATCCAAAACAACTACAAAAAAGGTAGAAATCCCACATTTCTTTCACCACTTTGATCACATCACTGAGTATGTGCCTTCTTTCAAATTTTGCAAAAAAAAATGGACCAACGAAAGACATTTAAAAAAGGGCGAATTATTACTTCTGCCTAATAACTTTGCCAAAAATTACTTTTTGTTCTTTTCCTTTTGGGCCGACTTTTTCTGCCCCCGTTAGTTTTTAAAATTCGATCAAAAATGACCAGTTTCTCTTAATCGGGCTAAAACCCTGACGTGATTGTACAATCAAGAAAGTGCTCATCCAGTCAATAAGTTGTTATACTCACGTCGGATTTTTTGAGCTGAAAAATGTTTTTAAGACAACATGAATTATCGCACAACTTAACCAATAGTTTTTCAAATTACACTTGGACCCAAAAAGAAAAACAATCATCTTCTTCCCCAAACCCGTTACCCCTATCCCCCTCCAGCTTTGATTAGGACTCGGAGTTGAATGAATTAATCCGCGAATCCTCTCAATTTTTGCCGGAGCTCGAAACGGAGTCACCGGAGTTTTCGATTCTTCTCGAAATTGCGAATTGCATTCTTCTCGGTTTTGATTTGGATTCGGAGTATAAGGAATTGAACCGCGAATCCTCTCGATTTCACGCCGGAGTTTGAAAAGTTGTCGCCGGAGTTCGAACATTGAACGATTTGATTTCGAGTTTGTCTGATTCAAAGTTTATAATGGTGGTGGGGGGCGCAAAATCGGGGGTGGTGCCGACGTTGGTGAGGAGCGGCGCGAATTTGCGGTGGTAGGGGCGGCGTTGAGGGGGGTGTGGTGGTGACAAGAAGTGGGTGGAAGATGATGAACAACACTTGTTTATGTATTTTATTTTTTTGTTTTTTAATATTTAAATAATTCTTATAAATTCTTAAAAACATAAAACAAAAATTGTAAAAGCTGGTTATATATATATATATATATATATATATATATATATATATATATATGTGTGTGTGTGTGTGTGTGTGTGTGTGTGTGTGTGTGTGTGTGCGTGTGTGTGTGTGCGCGCGCGCGCGCGTGTGCGTGTGTGTGAAGATGATAGAATTTCTAAAGACTTTATTTGATTTTTATAATTTTTATAATTTTATATATTATTAAATATATAGTAAAATATATATATATATATATACATATATATATTCGTGAAGATGATGAATTCATTATTTTTGTGTTTTTAATAATTTTATAAATTATTATAGATATAAAAATAATTATACATATATATAGACACATACACACACACACACACACACACACATATATATATATATATATATATATATATATATGTGTGTGTGTGTGTGTGTGTGTGTGTGTGTGTGTTTTGAGGGTGCAAAGTGCAATTTATTATGTGGTGCAAGTATAATTTTTAATATTACAAGAGTTTGTGCAAAAATATTTTTTTAGCTGAAATATATGATGTGGCGCGACAACTTATTGACTAGGCGTGACAATTTATCGATTGGGCTTTTTTAGTAGAAATTTTGGAACTACCGGGGCAGAAAAAGTCGGCCCAAAAAAAAGGGCATAAAGTAATTTTTGACAAAGTTATTGGGCAGACATTAATAATTTCCCCTTTAAAAAATATCTGGGGTGAAAAATATAATTACAAAATATAGTGAGTAGGAGGAACTTTGAAATATTATATATGATATGCAAGGCAAGTTTTTAATGCAATTCAAAACGCAAAGAAATATTTCCTTGCAAACGACTAAATTTTAGATGCAATTGCCATGCAAGGAAATTTTTCAATGCACAACAGATTTTACAACCCCAAATCGCGTTGCAAAATGGCATGGAGAGAAATAATCCAATGCAAAACAATGCCCTATGAGGGAATTTTTTGAGCCACAGTAATTCTTACAAGAGAGTTTTGCAATTCATGATTTAATTTTATTTTCCTATAAATACCCCTCTTTCCTTGACTCATTTCACATCTTCACCACACTCATCTTCTCCTCTCCACACTCATCTTATGCACTCTTCTTCATTATATTTTTTCTCAACAATTTAAGATTTGGAATTATTTTTTTATTAATTTTAGAATATAAAATAACGTATTATATATTATTTTGAGTATAAATTATGATTTATTAATAAACATCCAAATATTTAAATTAAATATGTGAAATTATATAAGTTATTGAAACGTAAAGTTTATATATAAATTCATACATAATTTTTGTATTAGTAAAATATTAGATAATTAAAATCTAAAATTAATGAAAATATATTTTTTATTTAAATGTGGCGGAACCCCGCCACATTTTTTCAAAAACAATTAAATTGACTTGGATAGGAATTCCTCGATGCAAAAATAGTGTGGATTAAATTATTTCGATCCATACTATAATTGAATCGAATTATTTCGATCCAAGAATATACTGGTTCGAAATAATATTATCCAAATAGGTTGGAGGGAAAAAAATCTGTCACGAGCTCTAAGCCTATCAGAAGTTGCCGATCAAACTGCTTTCTGTATTTGTGTAGAAAGCAGCCTGCGACGAATTTTTCGGACCCCACATGTGTCGTGCAATGCAATTTTCTTATCTAGGTTGTACCTGCGACGGAATTTTGAGTTGCGAATTATGCAAGGCATTTTTTTCGATCCAATTGCAATTGGATTGCAATTTTCGAATCCATTAAGCTCGCAACGACACCTTTGGGAGCTGATTTTAGGATATAAAAATTTTGATCAAATTGGTCAAATGGATCGAAATTGGGTTGAATTAGATCGAATATTTTGACTCCAATTGAATTGTTTTCTTGTAGTGTAATTATTTTTGCCATATCGTTCAAATATTGCCGGACTACTTTGTAATTCATTTTAAGATACAAGACTTTTAATTAAGAATTGACCAATTACTTTATAAGTTAATCTTGTTCAAGATATGTAAGAAAGATTATTGAAAAAAGAAAAAAAAGAACATGTACGCACTGCCAAGAAGAAGAAGAATTTTTTTTGTGCTGAAACCGAGACGCTACAAAGTACATATATGTTTAGCTATTCTTTGTAACACAAATAAGAAAGTAATTCTTCCATGAGCACGACCGACCTCTTCGGCAACCACTTTTCGGCGAGGGCCCGGGCAATCGTCCAGGCCCTCGTGAATGACTCCTGAATTTTGTAGTGGTATGTATGTGTGGTTGGAATAATTAATTTATGCAAATGAATAAACAAATTAATTCATTCATTCATTAAGAGTAGAGATTTGGCGGGATGCTTGAATGATAATATTATCAATAGACGACGGAGTTTGTTGGAAAACTACTTCATATCCATCTCTAAAATTGTCCATTCCCTGAGCTAATAATTGCCAAAATAGTGCACCACCGCACGAGTCTCCTTGTTTGGCGTAGTTATAGACATTGTTGAATATGTTACGGTAATACAAGTCCCTTCTCGCAAAACTGTAACCCTTAAATCTTGAAGACTTTCCAAACTCTGTCAATAGGAGCGGCATTCTCAGTATCGTATTCGAGTCCTCAACATGCGCTCCTATCCATCGATTCGCGAATCCCGTTTGGACACTTTCATTTGTGCCGCGTAACCTGCGAATTAATGTCATGTATTCATCCTGATTTCCTTATGGCACTTAAATTACGTTCAAAACTGACATTAATAGTAGATATAGTGCAAAGCAAATCTTACCATACATCCGGGTAAACATGAATTGTAGCAAAGTCAACTCCAACTATGCCATTATTCGAAATGAAATCAGTCCCTATTTCATAACCTGGATTAATTGATTTTCTATTGGGAGTAGACACCCCATTATAATATCCTTCCAACCCTATTTGAAGAAGATGCTTCCCGTCAATAGATTTCAGGTAAGGTACCATTTCCGCAGCCCAATTCTGATAACAATATAATCAAACAAACTATCTAAGAGTATTTAATTGGTTATAAATTTGTGGTGTGAACCTTCGACTAATCGATTATTCTACCAAATATTAAATACACACATATATATATATAGAGAGAGAGAAAGAGGGAGAGAGTGTGATGGAGACGGGCTAACGCAGCCAAATCAAGGGAAGATGGATCTACTCAAAATTAATGATGGTCCAATAACTAGAGCCCGAGCAAAACAAATTAGAGAGGCCATGTTGAACCTTGTTGCTGAAATACAAGAGAATATGCAAGAGAAGTGCTTAGAAGACCCAATAATGAATGTTATTGGGTTGGGGCTCAATTCAAGTGATGGGCTGGTGCTAAAGTAAATTGGACGACACTTTTTCAAGCTCATTATCCATCAATTTCGTGGCAAGCTTCAAGACTAAGTAAAAGGATTAAGTTTTGGTCAAATAAACCTTTTGTATGTCCAAGAAGTCAAGTCTTGTTGTTTAGTGTTTCAAGAGTCATTAAAGAGTGGTCAAATGCTTGTTTAGTACTCCTATGTCTTAGATATAAATGTGGGACACTTTAGAGTCACTTTCTAGCCTATAAATAAGTCTCACAAGAGTTGTAAAAATCAGCTTTGAGAATATTACGAAAATTAGTATTTCTTTTTAATATTTTGACTCTTTCTTTGTGAGGAATTAAAATATTCAAGAACTTATCAAGATCTTGAGCACGATCTTGTGGCGTTCAACTATATGCGGTTCTTGGCTGATTATATAGCCAACGGGTCAAGGTTTATCAAACTCTAAGTAAGATCAAACCGGATTCTCGATCTGGGGAGACCGCTGCTTATTTATACATTGGGTTCTTAGATCAATATATCTAACGGGTCCAATGTCTCTATCCTTTATCATATCATTTGGTATCAGAGCCAACCACTACTCCCTCCCAGTTGCAATCGTGCGGCGCGGGTGGTGACGTCGGTATTGCAGTGTTAGCCCGGGGCTAGATGAAACTAGCGCAAAGCCAGTCCGCGTGGGCGCCGGGGCTGCGGAGCGTGGTGAAATGTTATGATCCTAATTGCAAGGTATGGGACTTGGATCCCACATTGATATTGTAAGATATTAGTGTGGGGTTTATATGGACTTGGGCTCTTCCACCTTAACAGCTAGCTTTTGAGGTTGGGTTCTCCTAAGCCCATATCAATTGGTATCAGAGCAATCTGGTGTTGATCTTATTTTTTTAGTTTAGTTCTTCAAAAAAAAAAAAAAGAAGAAAAAAAAAGGGTACCAAAAAAAAAGAAAAAAAAACGTCCAAAAGATCAAAAAAAAAAAGGGAAGAAGAAGAAAAAAAAAAGGTACCAAAAAAAAAGAAAGAAAGAAAGAAAAGTAGAAAAAAAAAAAAGCAGAAGTAATTTGATCTTTATTTCAATAAATTCTTGTTCTTCACTATAGGACTAAGGGATTGTTGAACGTTGCTTGTGATTGTTCATCTTGTTTGGTTCTTGAATATTGAGTGGAAAAAGGCATTGAGTGGTGAGATTATTAGAGGGGAGGTAAAAGCCAAAGAGTGATACACGAGTGGATTGTGAGGAAAATTTTGAGTGATACACGAGTGGATTGTAAGGATATTATCTACCATGGAGAACACATCCAATAACCAGCAAGAAGCTTTCACACTTCAAGCTATGCAACAACAATTTGCAAGGTGGAATATGGTTCTTGAAGGCATTATGGAACGGTTAGACAGATTGGAACAACCTACACAAAGGGATCGTAGAAACCCGAATGCAAATCAAAGAAGATATGAAGAGTGGCAATCGGAGGATGACGATGATGATGTGGGGGCTGTTCATCCCAACCGACGACGTGGAAATCGAAGAAGGCAAAATGACGGGGTGGATCGAGATTTGGGAAGCATTAAAATAAATATCCCTGTTTTCCATGGAAGAAGTGATCCAGAAGCATATTTGGAGTCGGAGAAAAAGGTAGATCTGATTTTTGATTGTCACAATTACTCCGAGGAAAAAAAAGTAAGGCTTGCGGCAATTGAATTCACCGATTATGCTATAGTTTGGTGGGATCAAGTCCTTACAAATCAACGGCGATATGGAGAGAGGCCAATTACTACTTGGGCCGAGATGAAGTCAATCATGCGAAAGAGATTCGTGCCGTCTCATTACTTTCGTGAGTTGTACCAAAAACTCCAATCTATGACTCAAGGTAATAAAAGTGTTGATGAATACTACAAAGAGATGGAAATTGCTATGATTAGAGCAAATGTTGAATAGGATCGGGAGGCCACTATGGCTCGTTTCTTAAATGGGCTAAAAAGAGAGATTGCCAATATTGTAGAGCTTCAACACTATGTGGAACTTGAGGATATGGTACATACAGCCATGAAGGTGGAAAGACAACTAACGAGGGGGAACTCTATGCAAAGGAGTTATCCACAAAATTTTCAATCTTCAAGTAAGATGAAGGAAGGGGTGCACAAGTCGACTTTTGGGAGTACGTCAAATTCACCACATGAGACAACGAGATCCAAGTCTAGTGAGGTTGACAAAGGAAAAGGTATTATCGCTACACCTTCTCGTAGTCGTGATATTAAATGTTTTCGTTGTCAAGGACGTGGGCATATTGCATCTAATTGTCCAAACAAGAAAGTGATGATCCTTAAGGACAATGGTGAGATTGAGTCGGAAGGAGAAAGTGAAGAAGAGAATGAAGACCAAGTGGAGCAAGTCACCGCTGAATCGGGGGAACTTTTGGTGGTAAGAAGAGCTTTAAACATGCAAATAAAGATGGGAGAAGTGGAGCAACAAAGAGAAAATATCTTCCATACGCGATGTTTGGTTCGTGGAAAGGTATGTATGTTGATTATTGATGGGGGAAGTTGTACTAATGTGGCTAGTATGGAAATGGTAGAAAAATTGAGTTTGCCCACCTCGAAACATCCTAATCCACATAAGCTTCAATGGCTTAATGAAACTGGAGAAGTTCGAGTCACTAAGCAAGTTTTGGTGACATTTTCGATAGGGAAATACGAGGATGAAGTTCTTTGTGATGTGGCACCAATGCATGCCAGTCACATTCTTTTGGGAAGGCCTTGGCAATTTGATCGGCGAGTTGTATATGATGGGTATCTCAACCGTTTCACATTGAAGCATCAAAATAAGACCATCATGCTTGTTTCTTTAAGTCCACAACAGGTTTTGGAAGATCAAATCAAAATGTCCCATGCGAGGAAAGTTAGAGAGGGTGAGAAAAAAATCAATGGGAATGAGGGAAACACTTTGAGAGAAAAAAAGAGTGGCGAGAAAAAAATCAATGGGAATGAGGGAAACATCTTGAGAGAAAAAAAGAGTGAAGAGAAAAACAAGAGGGCTGATTTGAGTGTTTATGATGGAGAAAAGAAATTGGAGAAAAGAGAGGATAAAAAGAGATTAAATTTCTACGCAAGAGGAAGTGACTTAGAGAGAGCGATTGTTGCAAAAAAGAAATTCAGAGGAAACAAAAGAAATTCAAAGGCAAGTGGAGGAGTTGATGAGTAAAGGCAAGATTCGAGAAAGTATGAGCCCATGCGCTGTACCGGTGATTGTAGTACCAAAGAAGGACGGATCTTGGAGAATGTGCACTGATTGTCGCGCCATCAACAAAATCACGGTTAAGTATCGCTATCCCATTCCTAGGTTAGACGATATGCTTGATGAATTATATGGGGCTTTGCTTTTCTCTAAGATTGATTTAAAGAGTGGTTATCACCAAATAAGAATAAAAGAGGATGATGAGTGGAAAACTGCTTTCAAAACAAAATATGGTTTATATGAGTGGTTGGTCATGCCGTTTGGTTTAACGAATGCGCCAAGTACTTTCATGAGGTTAATGAACCATGTTTTGCGTGATTTCATTGGAAAATTTGTTGTTGTGTATTTTGATGATATTCTTATCTATAGCAAAAGCATGGAACAACATCTTGGGCATGTGCGTGCTGTGTTGGACACTTTACGAAAAGAATCTTTGTATGCTAATTTTAAAAAGTGTTCTTTTTGCATGGATAAAGTGGTTTTTCTTGGTTTTGTTGTAAGTGCTAATGGAATTGAAATGGAAAAGGAAAAGGTTAATGCTATTTTAGATTGGCCAACTCCTAAGAATATTTCTGAAGTGAGGAGTTTTCATGGTCTTGCAAGTTTCTACCGTAGGTTTGTAAGAGATTTTAGCACTATTGCTGCACCATTAAATGAAATTGTGAAAAAAGAGGTTGGTTTCCATTGGGGAGAAAAACAAGAGCATGCATTTAATCTTTTGAAAGAAAAGCTCACTACTGCACCAATTCTTGCATTGCCTAACTTTAACAAAAGTTTTGAGCTTGAATGTGATGCATCTGGAGTAGGTGTAGGGGCTGTTTTGATGCAGGATGGAAAACCGATTGCTTACTTTAGTGAGAAGTTGAAGGGAGCTCAACTGAACTATCCGACATACGACAAGGAGTTGTACGCGTTGGTAAAATCATTGGAGACTTGGCAGCATTACTTGTGGTCTAAGGAGTTTGTTATTCATACCAATCACGAATCTCTCAAATACCTCAAAGGGCAAGGTAAGCTTAGTAAAAGGCATGCTAAGTGGGTAGAATTTATTGAATCCTTCCAATATGTGATCAAGTACAAAAAAAGGAAAGAAAACATTGTAGCTGATGCACTATCTAGGAGGCACACATTGATCACTACTTTGAGTTCTAAACTTTTTGGTTTTGAGTCCATTAAGGAAATATATGCTATGGATTCTGATTTTTCTTCAATTTATTTGGCTTGTGAGCATGGTGCATTTGAGAAATTTTATAGGTTTGAAGGATATTTATTTCGTGAGAATAAATTATGCATTCCTAAGTGTTCTATGCGTGAATTACTTGTTAGGGAAGCACATGGGGGAGGGCTTATGGGACACTTTGGGATACATAAAACATTGAGTACTTTAAGTGAGCATTTCTATTGGCCTAGGATGCGTGTGGATGTTGAAAGAATTTGTGAAGGGTGCATAACTTGCAAGCAAGCTAAATCCAAAGTCCAACCACATGGATTGTATACACCATTACCTATACCAAGTGAACCTTGGGTGGATATATCCATGGACTTTGTTCTTGGTTTGCCACGTTCAAAGAAAGGAAAAGATTCTGTGTTTGTGGTGGTTGATAGGTTTTCCAAAATGGCACACTTTATTCCTTGTAATAAGACTAATGATGCAACTAATATTGTTGATTTGTTCTTTAAGGAAATTGTTCGCTTGCACGGGATACCAAGAACCATTGTAAGTGATAGAGATGTAAAGTTTTTGAGTCACTTTTGGCGTGTTTTGTGGAGTAAATTGGGAACTAAACTTCTATTTTCTACTACTTGTCACCCACAAACCGATGGGCAAACTGAAGTTGTGAATAGAACTTTGTCTCAATTACTTAGAGTTTTGATTCAAAAGAACTTGAAAAATTGGGAAGATTGTTTATCATTTGCTGAATTTGCATATAATAGGAGTGTTCATTCTACTACTAATCACTCTCCTTTTGAAGTTGTCTATGGCTTCAATCCATTGAGTCCACTTGATCTTATTCCAATTCCCGTTGAAGAACGTAATAGTCTTGATGGAAAAGCAAAAGCGGAGATGATCAAAAAGCTGCATGAGAAAGTGAAACTCAACATTGAGAAGAAAACAGATCAGTACACCAAGCAAGCTAAAAAGGGACGCAAACGAGTCATCTTTGAGCCCGGTGATTGGGTATGGCTACACTTGCGAAAGGAGAGGTTCCCAACAAAGCGCAAGTCCAAGTTGCAACCAAGGGGAGATGGTCCATTCCAAGTGATTGCAAGAATCAATGACAATGCTTACAAACTTGACCTTCCTGGTGAGTATAATGTAAGTGCAACTTTTAATGTTACTGATCTTTCTCCTTTTGATGCAGATTCAGATTCGAGGACGAATCTTTTCAAAGAAGGAGGGAATGATGGAGACGGGCTAACTCAGCCAAATCAAGGGAAGATGGATCTACTCAAAATTAATGATGGTCCAATAACTAGAGCCCGAGCAAAACAAATTAGAGAGGCCATGTTGAACCTTGTTGCTGAAATACAAGAGAATATGCAAGAGAAGTGCTTAGAAGGCCCAATAATGAATGTTATTGGGCTGGGGCTCAATTCAAGTGATGGGCTGGTGCTAAATTAAATTGGAAGACACTTTTTCAAGCCCATTATCCATCAATTTCGTGGCAAGCTTCAAGACTAAGTAAAAGGATTAAGTTTTGGTCAAATAAACCTTTTGTATGTCCAAGAAGTCAAGTCTTGTTGTTTAGTGTTTCAAGAGTCATTAAAGAGTGGTCAAATGCTTGTTTAGTACTCCTATGTCTTAGATATAAATGTGGGACACTTTAGAGTCACTTTCTAGCCTATAAATAAGTCTCACAAGAGTTGTAAAAATCAGCTTTGAGAATATTACGAAAATTAGTATTTCTTTTTAATATTTTGACTCTTTCTTTGTGAGGAATTAAAATATTCAAGAACTTATCAAGATCTTGAGTACGATCTTGTGGCGTTCAACTATACCGCGGTTCTTGGCTGATTATATAGCCAACGGGTCAAGGTTTATCAAGCTCTAAGTAAGATCAAACCGGATTCTCGATCTGGGGAGACCGCTGCTTATTTATACATTGGGTTCTTAGATCAATATATCTAACGGGTCCAATGTCTCTATCCTTTATCATATCAGAGTGAGAGGGAGATATATCAAACTTGAAACGTTCTTCCATAGGTCAGATTGACAACTAGGTTCATTCATGAGCTCCCATGCAAATATGGTAGGATCATCTTTATATGCTATTTTAGTTATTGTATTGACTCTTGTAACTACAGCCTGCATCCACACCAATTTCAGTACAGTTATTGTACCCATACAATTAATTCAAAGTAGAGCTACAGATAGAAATAATATAATTAGAAGAATTATCGAAAGAAGCATCTTATATCTTGTACAAATCAACCTTGATATGATTCTTGAAGAGTTTTTTGGCAATAGGATTACTGAAAAAGTCATCATCGTTCTTCAAGTTTTGGCCTCTCTCGTTGGCCCATTGAACATACTGCTTTTTTCCTCCGAAGTCGGGATAATTGTTAACTAAGCTAAGAATAAGGTAAATTCCAAAGTCCAATCCCTGAAACCACAATAAATGTATTAAGGCCACCAAATATTCACATTAATTATTGTCTATGCTTGGATATCCCCACGTAATTACCACATATAGAAATTCTTACATGCATGTGAAAAGTATGATATTATTATAAGTTTCAGAACAAGAATATATATATATATATATATATATATATATATATATATATATATATAATAAGAATGTCCTGAAACACATTGGAAGTAACTACTTGAATCTACAGAAACGTAAACTAATATCTAATCTATGCAATGAAACGATATCTTGAAAATCAATTTTCATTTTCGATTATTATATTTGAATTTAACATTAAACCATATTGATCGTTTAATGTCATGCACGTTTTGATTGATAATAAAAGAGATGGAGAATGTTTGTGAGCTTAAATAATCAAAGATACGTACAGCTTAATTTGCAATGGGGGAAATTACATTAAACCCCCATCGTTTGGTCCGATTTACAGTCAACCTCCTTAAGTTTGTTTTGTTGCGGTCAACCCTCTATCGTTTGGCGAAATAGACACTTTGCCCCAAGTTAACATTTAGCACTTTTGAGCAGCGGTATTTTCGTCAAGTTCTAAAAAAAATTAAAAGAAAATTAAAGATTTATTAATCGACAATTTTTTCTTACATTTTTTTTTGTCAAATTTCAAAAAAAATTAAAGAAAATTAAAGATTTATTAATCGACAAATTTTTTTCGACATTATTTTTTTAAAGAAGCCAAAATTATTTTATTAAGACCATGGAACTTAAGCATTTACTTTAGAAAAAAAAATATTTTGGAGGAATGTTTTACAATTAACCATTAGGAAAACAATTGTCTAAATATAAAAAAAATAAAATTTTCTAAAGATTAAAAAAAAATTAATTTAGTCGAAAAAGAAGCCTAAATTTCTTGGTCTTACAAAAAATAAGAAACTAAAAAAATGGGTCAAATTTACTAAATCTTTGATTTTGTCTTACAAAAATTAAAAAATATTGAAATTTTTGAACATTTGACAAAAATACCACTGCTCAAAAGTGCAAAATATTGATTTGGGACAAAGTGTCTATTTTGCCAAACAATAGGCGGTTGACCGCAACAAAACAAACTTAATGGGGTTGACTGCAAATCGACCAAACGATGGTGGGTTTAATGTAATTTTCCCTTTGCAATATATATTGTAAACTACCTCAAACATATTCTCGTCATAATCACCGGGCGAAGTCTGTACGTAGGGCTCCTTTAACACCATCACTAAAAGCCCAAGTCCTGGCAATGTTCAACTTGTAGTTGAAAGCTTGCATGAAGATATCACTCTCTCTGAACCTTGTGGAGGGTGATGATGCTTCCAGCATTAACCAATACGCATTGAAACCATTCGAATAAAAGGGCCTTCCATTTCTCACAAAGTGTGTGCCCTTTGTCCCAACAAAGTCGTTGCGTGCCGCCCAACTCCTGCTACAAACCATCCCCCAAACTATTGCCAACATCAAACTACTTCTCCTCATTTTAATTATCAGCAAAAAAATGATGCTTATAATATTGTTAATTACCTTTAGGCAAACTCACTCGACAATTGTCTGTAATTACACTGATGCATGTATTACATGCTGCTGCCTACTTATATACTAATTCAACAAGGCACCCATTGAGTTGTGACCAGGTATAGTTAGATATACACCACTTCTAGTTGGTTTGTTAGCTAATTAATATATATTAATGTATACTTCGATATATACCACTTTTAGTTGATTTGCCTGGCACTGAGTATATGTATTAATGTATATTTCGATATATACCACTTCAAGTTGATTTGCCAGCTAATTAATATATATACCGTATTTGTTGATTCATGACCATATATGTATATTATATTTTTTATATGTATTCTGGTTCATATTTGATTCAGATCTTAACTAATAAAAATATATATGGTAATCAGTCAAGCCTTCTATTTTATGTGATGAATATGTAGAAGCATCACTACAAGAAATTTGGCCCTTTTTCGACCTGAAAAGGGCGACTGGACTCCGGTTGGAAGCATTTCCGACTGGAAGCATTTACAACTGGAATCCAGTCGCAGCCCTTTGGCGGGACAAATTCGGCGTTGTCCTAATTTCGGCCCAACTGGGCCGAGATTACCGACTGGGCCGTGGTCAGTAATGAGGGAGGTATTTCTATAAATATCTTCCTCCGCTTTCCTCATTCTCACACCCCCACTCTCTCCCCTCTCTTTTTCCACCGCCCTCAGCCCTTTTAGCCACCGGGTTTCGGTCAGAAACCCGGATCCAGTAAGTTTATTTTTGCCTTTTCTCATTTTTTATGTTATATTTATTGTTTTAATCTTTATTTTATATGTTAAATTGTTAGAATTGTTAGATATTGTATAAATCGTTAGACTTTAGTTATTACTTTTGCCTTTAGGAATTGTTAGGGTTTAGCAAATGTTAGACTTTAGTAATTATTTATACCTTTAGGAATTGTTAGACTTTAGGAAATGTTAGACTTTAATTATTATTTATGCCTTTAGGAATTGTTTGGCTTTAGGAATTGTTATGCAATTAGACTTTAAATATTATATATTTCTTTATGAATTGTTATGCTTTAAACATTATCTATGTCTTTAGAAATTTTTTGATATTGTAGAATTGTTAGACTTTAATTTCAATATCGTTTATGCCTTTTAGAGAATGGATTTATAAATTAGAATTCATGATGCTTTTAGAGAACTTCTATAAACTAGAGATGATTACACTTTTAGAAATCCCTATTTAGGGAATCTCTGCAATTTATGTTTTTAGCTAATCTTTAAATGATGATTGTTTAGGGATCTTTTTTTAGGTAATACGTCTCCAACTTAGTATCTATAATAGTTTACAGTTTCTTATTTTTTACGATTTATGCATGTCTCATATGTATTGATTTTAATAATGTATTTATGAAATTTTTTCTTATAGCTTTATCAAATGTTAATTATCTTAGAATTGTTTTATTTTATATTATTTTTATATGTGTTAATTTAATTGTTATGGGGTTGCCTTTAAGAATTGTTGTTAGATATCTTAAAACTAATAGTTTTTAAAACATAGTCCATGCCTTTAGAAAGACTATATAACTTAGTAATGATTAAATTTAGGTCATCTCTATAATCAGAAATATTCTAACTTAGATATTTTGACTTAGTACGTAGTACTTAGTCGAGACGACATGTCGGATGATCCTCCACGCTCGTCGCGTTCTACTGGCGACGGCCAGCCCTCAAAAAGATGGCGTGTTGTTGCACGGAGTGCCGCGCCTCGCCTCGTATAGTTCATTCGGGCACTACACCACCCGCTCATGCCGAAGCCCTTACTACTTCCCAGCCACCCGAGCCCGCTGGTGGATCGAGTGCTGGCACTCCACCTGATGCAGTGGTCTCACATCGACTAGATGATCATCACGCAGCATCGATGCCACATACATCATTTGGATCGAGGCGCAGTGCACATATGCTGCCCTCTGCTCAGGCTACCGGAGCAGGACCGAATACTTTGTCGACAGACGCTGCCGATGCAGGACCATCTACAGCCATACAGCAGCGATCGGGCAGGGGCCTATCTAGAGGCATCCTATACCGCCTGATGGTATAGGGCGTCGTAGGATTACTTTGGATGAGTACCACCTTTTTGTGGATGGGCGCGGGATATTGACGACGATTACCGAGATCATTAGGACATTTATGACGAGTTGTGTTCCTACGTACAATGAGCTCGAGAAGAAGGTTAGAGATCAGATGTGGATTAAGTTTAAGGAAAGATTACAAGACATGTATATAGATATATATATATATATATATATATATATATATATAAGAATTTTATTTAACGAAGCCCTAATTTAAACCATGACTCAAAACATAAAAATCTGAATTATTTGCAGAACACATACAATATTGATAAAGATGATTGGGGACTGGCACATGCGGCCTACGAGGAGAAGGCTATGAAGAGGTATAAGGAGGTGGTATACAATGCGAGGAAGGATGATCCGAAGTGGGCGGAGCGTCTGAAGACTTGGTCGATGAACGACAAGTTGGAGGTTGGGTTTGTTCACTAATGGGAGTCATAGGGGCATATGCGGCAATCAGAGAGAGCACAAAAGAACATGAGAGGAGCAGAGACCCCTGAGCAGTGCCCTCGTGCATGAGCCACTCATGCTAGTGGGTCCATCAGCTACTCGAAGATCCGTCTTAGGATGGTATATCTTAATAAATTCGGTTCTATTCAAATAACGTTTGTCTTAAATTTATACAGTTTAACGAAATTCTTATGTTAATATGCTGAGGCGTGCGAACCCTCGTCGGGAGACAGAGCTAAGACACGATGAGGCGTATCGTTTTCAGCATACATAAGATCCAGATGATCTGTCAGCTGGAGCTCCACGTCGCCGAGTTTGGCTAGACCCCGCGTACAAGGCTATCTACGTACGTATTTGACTTGTAATTTATCTTCTGATTTCTATATTAACATATGCATTATTAATTGAGTACTAATTATTCGATCAAAATGAATAGGAGGCCTACGTAGACTTGAGGACGAAGCGGTACGAGACAGATTGGGCTAAGTGGCCCTTCATCGATCCAGAGTCTTGGGATAAGGCGGCTAGAGGAGTGCAGAAGGGGAAGGTTGCGGGTCTGCCTTCGGAGGTACCGCCAGATGTTTTTGGTTTCAAGATGAAGAAGGTGCTAGACTTGATAAAAGCCTACACGAGGATCTTTAAGGGGGAGATATGTCGTCTTAGGACTGCTACTGATCGGATAGTTGATGTCTTTTTGGATCAGAGAGAGCACTTGACCCAGCACATCACCGACGCGACATGTATTCCTCCTTCTCGTCCGCTTCCTACTGGATTCATGTCAGAGGCTCGCGGATCCTACCAGGGTACCATGCCGACACCCCAGCCCCTGCCCTTGCCCCCCCCCCCCCCCCCTGTACGTGATCCATTTTCTCATTCATCTTCGATTGCTTTAATAATTGCGCCTGAGTACGCAGATGACTACGATGAGGCGGATAACGATCTTAAGGACGCAATTGATTGTGATGCTGCCGATATTGGTGGTGATGGTGATGAGGGTGGTGGAGACTCTATTCCAGTAACTTTGGATTTGCCGATGAGGATTACGAGGACTAGTAGTATTAGTTATTGTTTTTTATTCTGTAATGAATATTGTGTTATGTAGTTGTTGTTAACTCAGTAAATGCTTGTAATGACTTTATGTTTATGTAGGCTTCATGTTTATTTTTAATTCATTATTATTTATGTAATGACTTTATTTGTATGATGATCTCATATGTATATGCTTGTGCATTTTATTTTAGTACTAGTTTAATTGTACTTACTATACACAATTGATTTTAGTGTACTAGTTTAATTTTGTAACCAACAATCTTTCGCAATACAAAAACAAACTATAATTTGAATCAAATGGTGTGAACCCATATTTCTTAAAACATAGAAATCGCACACTAATCATACATACTATCATTCGACTCTGAGTCACCCATTCCCTCGTTCTCTTCCTCTATGTCCTCATCGTCCTCCTCCTCTGAACTTCTATCGTCAACCCCATCAAATCCCTCGTCAGCTAATTAGACATCCATATTGAATGAGGAAAGGTCTACACATAAGTTCAACCCTCCAGATGCATTCTCCTGTAGCACTTGGTTCGGCATCCCCGCTTCAAGATTGTTTGATTCGACAACTGATGACATGTTGATTATGTGCCTGGTATGGTGGATACAGCCAACCATCGTCTACGACCCGGATACCCTGTCGTCTTTTTTGGGTACGGGGCATAGTACGCATGTAATGCCTGGTTAGCAAAGACAAACGGCTCATTGGTGGCGAGGATACGTCGCGGGTTTATATCAACCATGAAAGTGCAAGTTTTCTGGATGTTAGGATAACATTGAAAGTTTCAATGTTAGAGTAACATTGCACGACCAGAAACTGTTTTACAATCTAGTTATTATTATTATTATTATTGTTTTGCCTTATTCACTTAACTAACTGAGTTCCACAGTTGTAGTTGTCTTTGATTATTATTCAGGAAACAAACTTGCATTAGGTTGGACGCTGAAAGTTTCCAAGATGAGAAGTTTCCTTAATTAAAGCAAACGGCTTATAAAAGGAAAGAAGAAGTCGAGTGCGACTAGGAAAGCTTCCAAGGGAAAGTCCTGAATTGAAGAAGGAGTCTTTCCTTAGCTAGATCACTGGCGAAGGAACTATTATTCAAGAAGGACTGCGAGAACAAGGAAGAGGAGTTCGAGAAGGAAACAAAGAGAATTACCAATCGTGTACAACACACCTTGAAGTAAAAGATCAAGAACCTATATATAGGTGTGAAGTACATCAAGACAAACAACAAGACAAGAGCTAACCAATCCGAGAGATTAATCTACAGTTGTTGAGAGTTTGTCTTGCTTTAGCAAAGTTTTTGAGGTGTTAGAATAGATCTAAGAGTGAGGAGCTTTTAGAGATAGTCGAAACATCTTTTGTGTGCTTTGCTTAGTTTGAACAATTCAAGAGTGAGGAGCTTGAGAGTTGTGAGAACGCCTTTGTTAAACCCTTGTGGTATTTTGCCTACGGCTCGGAAGTTAATATAATCCTATATTCACTTCTTAAATTCGTGTTTGTTTATTCCGCTGCAAACTGTTACTCTGTTCTGCTGTTAAAGTAACATCGTCGAACTAACAGCAAACACAAACTGCTGTTAGAACTTCAGTGTTAAGTTAACATCAACAACGTATCAACCCGATCCACAATTTCAATTGGTATCAGAGCCAAGCACCAACTTCATCGGTGTTTGGCGTTGATACGACAAGATGGACAGCTCCAACCCCAATACCAGCAGGTTGCCTGTATTGGAAGGTCCCAACAACTATGCCTACTGGAAGATCAGACTCAGAGTCCACATCAAATCCATCGACCTCAAAGCTTGGGAAGCTGTACTAGAAGGCTATACCATCCCTTATCTGCCAAGAGATGGAGATGCTGACCTGGTGCCAAAACCAAGGGGACAATGGACAGCCGCTGAAATTGCTCTCTACAACTACAATGAGAAGGCTCTCAATGCTATTTTTAGCTGGATAGGTAATCATATGTTTAAACTTGTTCAAACTTGTGATACTGCTAAAGCTGCATGGGAAACACTTGAGTTACATTGTGAGGGTGATGTGGCTGTGAGGGATTCTAAGCATAGGAAACTTTTGAGAGACTTTGAGAAGATTGAGATGGGAGAAGAGGAAACTATTGATAGTTATTTTGAGAAACTTCTTGATATATCTAATCAATGTCAGAACTTAGGTTTTGTGATTCCTAATCAGACCATGGTGTATAAAGCCTTTAGAACACTATCTTCTAAGTTTACAGTCAAAAGAATTGCTATGAATGAGTCTAAAGATCTTGCCAACATGAGTTTCCAGGCCTTGATGAACACTATGAAAGAATTTGAATTAGAATTTCTAGGAAAGTCTAGCAAGCAATTAGCTTTAGCCCTTCTTGGAACTAGTTCAGATTCTGCAGGTAGTGATGAGGATGAATATGAGTTGATCTCTTCTAACTATGGCAATATTACCAAAAAGTTTAGTAAATTAGGTTTCAAAGGTAAACAGAAAGAAAAACTAACTGGTAATGATGGCCCCGGTTACAAGAAATTGCCCCCTAAATTTGTTAAGTACATGGCATCTAAGAGCACACCTCAAGATGTAGAAAAATTAAAGGATGTTCAGTGCTATGAATGTAAGGGGTATGGTCATTATAAACATGAATGTGCTAACACCCTCAGAACAAGAGGGAATTCTCATTGGGTTTGTGTAGATGACTTCAATAAAGATGATTTTGAATCTGGAACAAGTGCCGAAGAACACTCAGAGGAAATCAAAACTGCTGCGCTATGCACAAGGATCACCTGGACCAATGAAGACTCCAGAAATTGCCAAGGATCACAATGTTACTCTAACATTGGTGAACCAACAGCAAAGCAGGAAATCTTTTTTGGAGACTGGAACAGCAATGATTCCCAGGTTATCTCTGATGAACTCTCTGATTGTGATGATACTAACTTTGACTGTTTTCATGGTACAGTTGATCTAGAAGAAGAGTACTCCCAAGAAGAAGAATTATCCCAGGAGGAGATTCTTGATGATCTGCACACAACATTCCTCAGGCTTGAGAGAGAGAATGTGAAACTCATAAAGAAGAACAAAGCACTGACTCATGACATCGAGTGTCTGAAGAACATGTTGAAACTCTATGAAAGAGATCTTGACAAAGCTGAAGCCGAGTTGAAAGAGGTAAAGGATAAACTCAAGAAAGACACACAGCTCATAGCTAAATGGAATGCAGGTACTTCTAAACTTGATGAGGTACTAAGCATGGGAAATTCAGGTTCATGTGGTCTGGGATTTGTTGAGAAACCTTCCTCTTCTATTGTAAATTCTGCCTATCTATCTTCTAGCTTTGTTAAAGAATCTGATTCTAAGAGTTTAGGTACCATCAACACTGTAAGAAGTAAACCTACTTTTATCTGTCAATACTGTTACCAACCAGGCCACATAAAACCATTCTGTAGAAAATTTATAAGAGAATGTGGTAAGAAAACAGTTATTGAATCCAATGTTAGAACAACAGCAGTTTCTGATGTTAGACCAACATTAGGTTCAGGACAGAAAGGTAGAACTTGGGTAGAAAAAGTTAAGACCCCTAAGATTAAAGTTGTTTGCAATGTTGTTTTCTCTGCTGTGTATTCTAACCTTTCAGGTAAGTGGTACTTCGACAGTGGATGCTCAAGACACATGACAGGCAACATTGACAATCTTGTGAATATGGTTTCTTTGAGTACTGGCACTGTGACCTATGGTGGTGGTACAAAAGGGAAAATCATTGGAAAGGGGACACTGAATGCTGATGGATTTCCACCCCTGAAGGATGTGTTGTTGGTTGAGGGGCTACAGGCAAACTTAATCAGCATCAGTCAACTATGTGATGATGACTTGCTGGTTACATTTGACAGTTCATCTTGTGATGTTTATGATAGTGATAATGTACTTGTTATGACAGGTACTCGGTCCAGGGACAACTGCTACCTAGCTCAAGAGGAAGCAGAGTGTTTCCATGCTAAAATAGATGAAGCATCTATATGGCACAGGAAACTTGGACATGTTCACTACAGGAACCTTGAGAAATTGCAAAAAGTTGATGCTGTAAGAGGCTTACCTAAGCTATCTTGCCCAGGTAAGCTTGTCTGTGGTGATTGTCTCAAGGGTAAACAAACTAGAGCAGTTCATGCCCCCCTACAGGTACAGAATGCTAATCCTAGATCTAGTAGGTGCTTTGAACTGTTACATATGGACTTGATGGGTCCCATTGAGGTGAGTAGTCTGAATGGTAAGAAATATGCCTTTGTTATTGTAGATGACTTCTCTAGATATACTTGGGTAAAGTTTCTTAAAGAAAAGTCAGAAGCTTTTGATCAGTTCAAAATTCTTTGTGCTAGTATTAAAAACTTATATGGCTCTTCTGTGACTAAAATTAGGTCTGACCATGGTAAAGAATTTGAGAATGCTAGTTTTTATAACTATTGCAATGTTAAAGGAATTTTCCATGAATACTCAGCACCTAAGACACCTCAGCAGAATGGGATTGCTGAAAGGAAGAACAGGACACTTCAAGAGATGGCCAGAGTCATGCTGAATGCCAAAAATATATCCAAGAGACTCTGGGCTGAAGCTTTAAACACTGCTTGTCACATTAGTAACCGGGTGTACCTCAGACCTGGAACTAACATGACTCCATATGAACTCTTGAAGGGTGTGAAACCAAATATTGCACATTTTCATGAATTTGGATGTGACTGTTATCTGCTAAATGACAGGGATTATCTTAATAAATTTGATCCAAAAAGTGAAAAATGCATCTTTGTAGGATACTCTGCCAATAGTACTTCCTTTAGAGTCTACAATCCTAGATTGAAGACAATTCAGGAATCAGTGAATGTTGTGTTTGATGATTTCATACTTGATACAGGTACTAGTAATATTAATGTCTCCAATGTTGAACCAACAGTGGAGATTGATGATGTTACTCCTTCCAATGTTACTCCAACATTGGACCATGAAGCTGGAAATGCAGAACAGGAGACAGAACCCAATGTTAGACTAACACCAGCTAGATCTGATGTTAGACTAACAGCAGAAGATTCTGACTCTGAAGTTGAAACTGTCACTGGATCTAGAAGGGACCCTCCAGCTAGGATTCAGAAAGACCATCCAGCATCACAGGTAATAGGTGAGATCACTGAACGGGTAAGGACACGCAACAAAGAAAGAATTAACTATAGTGATATGGTCAAGATGTGTGTCTGCATGAATTTCACTTGTACTGTTGACAATGCCTCATGTTTTGTCTCCTCTATTGAACCTAAGAATGTGACTGAAGCCCTTCTTGATAACTTTTGGATTAATGCCATGCAGGATGAACTATTACAATTTACTAAGAACTGTGTTTGGAAGTTGGTACCTAGACCACCTAGTGTAAATGTAATAGGAACTAAATGGATCTTTAAAAACAAAAGTAATGAGGAAGGAGTCATAGTTAGGAACAAAGCTAGACTGGTTGCTCAGGGATACACTCAGGTTGAAGGTGTAGATTTTGATGAGACTTTTGCTCCAGTTGCTAGGATAGAATCTATTCGATTACTCTTAGTCATTGCATGCTGTCTTAAGATAAAACTATACCAAATGGATGTTAAGGGTGCTTTTCTTAATGGGTTGATTGATAAGGAAGTATATGTTGAACAGCCTAAGGGATTCACAGATCCTAAGTATCCAAACCATGTGTACAAGCTTGAAAAAGCCCTTTATGGTCTTAAACAAGCACCTAGAGCATGGTATGAAAGGCTTACAGAATTTCTATTAAGTCTTGGTTTTGTTAGAGGTGGAGGAGATAGAACTCTGTTTGTTTTAAAGAAAGATTCTCATATCTGTATTGCTCAAATCTATGTTGATGATATTGTGTTTGGCTCAACTGACAATTCTATGTTAGAAAAGTTTGTTGAATCAATGACAGGGCAGTTTGAAATGAGTATGATGGGAGAATTGAATTTCTTCCTTGGTCTTCAAGTGAAACAAACAGGTACTGGCATATTCCTTTGTCAGGAAAAGTATGCAAAGAATTTGGTAAAAATGTTTGAATTAGCAGATTCAAAGCCTTGTAAGACTCCCATGGCATCTGCAGTGAAGATGGCCAGGGATGATACTGGTGTCAATGTTGATCCAACATTGTACCGTTCAATGATAGGAAGCTTGTTATACTTGTCTGCTTCAAGACCTGATATTATGTTCTCTGTGTGTGTATGTGCAAGGTACCAGGCATGTCCAAAGCAGTCACATCTGATTGCTGTGAAGAGAATACTTAGATACATATCTGGCACTTTGGCCCTTGGCATATGGTACTCTTATGATACTAACACAAATCTTGTAGGTTTCAGTGACTCAGATTGGGCAGGTGATACTGATGACAGGAAGTCTACAAGTGGAGGATGTTTTTATCTGGGGAACAACTTGGTCTCATGGTACAGTAGAAAGCAAAACTGTGTGTCACTATCCACTGCTGAGGCTGAATACATTGCAGCAGGTAGTTGTGTCACCCAGTTGGTATGGCTCAAACATATGCTACTGGACTATGGGTTGGACAGTGATACCTTACTTATGTTTTGTGATAACCTTAGTGCTATAAGCATCTCTAAAAATCCTGTGCAGCATTCTAGGACAAAACATATAGACATTAGGCATCACTTTCTGAGAGACATGGTGGAAGACAAGCTTATTGACATTGAACATATAGAAACTAACAATCAGCTTGCTGATATGTTCACTAAACCATTAGATACTGAGAGGTTCTTCAGTTTGAGGAACTCTCTTGGCATGTGCATTGTTTAGAGATGTTAGTTCACCAGTGTTGACATAACACCACTGTCTAGCATTGGTTATTGGTTGTGGTGTAGCTGTAATTCTTTTATGTTCCCTTTTTTTTGCATTCTTCTTTCTTGCATATTACATCTTTGTTAGAGAAACTGTTGGTTGTGTGGTTAATCTGTATGAATAGCTAAGGTGATTGGTGAACAGGTACATATCAAGAGTTTTGGAAAGAAATAACTCTGATGTTAGTCTGTGAATGTTAACCTAACATCATGGGAGAAGCTGGGATACATAGAGCTCACTACTCTGATGCTATTCAGTTGTGACTTATCCATGTTAGGTTTGACAAGGTATGAAGAGAAGCTGGGGTACATGATGTTGAAGGCCTCATTGTCATTCAGTTGTGCTTATTTTCATATTTTTGTCTATGGCCAAGGTTTTTACATGATAGTGATCTTTCCTACTGGGGTGTATAAAGTTTAGACTGTGTGCATTCAGTAGCATTGATTACTTAGTATTTCCTTGATAAACAGGTTAGTAAACAAGTATGCATGAGGAGTTGGGGTGGAGAAATATTTGATAAAAGTGTTGTCTTCATTCAATTTCTTTGTACTTGCCTGATCTGTAGCTGATGGTTAAGTTGCTGGGGTGTGTGGAGTCCTGTGCTGCCCACATTCAGTGATGAGACTGTCCTTTAACATTCATCAGTTTTTTTTTTTCAAAAGAGTTTCTAACAATAGTGAAAGTTAAGGATAAATTGATATGTCCTGATCCCAGTTAGCAAGGCGGTTTGTATGTGGTTACCATCTCTCAAATGTTAATCTAACATGGTTGCATTCATTCTAGTTCTGCATATTTCCTTTTGTCGGTTTGGGCTTAGGGGGAGTAGTTAAGTATCTTGTGTTGAGGCATACTTCTTGGGTGACCAGCTACAGGTAAAAGCACTATGTTTTGTGATCTTCTTGCTGTGGGAAAATCCTTTCCCTGGATAAGTATATCCTCTATGTTTTTCCTGTTTGATTTGTCACTTGCTTATACTGATGATCTTAAGCTTTGTCATTGTACCTGTGTACGAGGTTGAAGCTTCAGATTAGTACAGGAATAGCTCACGCTCTCACAAGATGATGCTACTTTGGATGAAGCCCTGCACCTCCAACTTCCCTCCCTGATGTTAACTTGCCAATGTTAGTCCAACATTGTCACATTGTAACTTATAAGTTTTCAGGAACGAAGACTGCTCTGGTTACGTGTTAACATAACACTGACACGTGGTAAGAACAACATGTAGGGGACGTGTGATAGTGGTCAGATTATTATGGTAACATGTTACAACACCACTATTCCATGCTCTTCATCTGAATCATATATATAATTTGCCCTAATTTCTTCTTCATTCTAACGCTAACAACTGTGCAAAGCAAATTACTCTCTAAATTTTCAAAATCTTCAATCTTTTATCTCAAAGTTACTCTAACAATGGCACGCAAGTCCAATATTGATGCTCTTGCAGAAGCAGCTGCGCAAATCGAGCGAGCGCCACGACGCAGTACCAGACGCATCGCCGCTGAAACCACAGTCGCCGCCTCTCCAAAGAGGAAAGCTACCACTCAACGGGGCAAGGGCAAAAAGATTTCAAAGAAAGATGTTGGTTCAACATCAGATGCTGTCGAGCAAGCCCCTGCTCCCACCAATCCTGAAATCGAGGTAACAATGGCTAACCCTACTCCGAGTATACCTGCTGATGTTGATGTTGGTATTGAGGGGGAGAATGAGGCCCCTGTGATTGGGTTGGGTAGTGCTGAGATTGAGCCAGCTGAGGCTAATGTGGTTGAGAAAGTGGTGGAGCCAACTGTGGCTAGTTCTGTTGAGTCTAATGAGGCTAATGATGAGGAGTTTACTGCTGCTGAGGAGAGTGGACATGCTACTGGTGAGCATGATGAGGATTTGTCTGAGGAGATTGCTGCTGATGGCAATCTTGGTGTAAATAATGGGGTTACTACTGAAGGTGACCAAGCTGTTGTGAGTGATCAACCAGCTGAGGTTGAAGGAGAAGAAGAGGATGAGGATGAAAACCCTTCCTTGGCTGCTCTTGCAAATGCTGCCAGGAAGAAGAAGGGTAAGGAGGTGATGGCTGAGTCTTCTGAGGATGAGTCAGAAGAAGAAAAAGAAGAAGAAGAGGTTGAGGAGGAAGAGGAAGAGGAAGTTGAGGAAGAAGAGCTTGTGGCTGATGAGCCAGAGGAAGCTGATGTTACTCTAACATCAGATGATGATCAGTTTACTGATCAGATGATGAAAGAGTATCCACATGAAGCTTACTCTGACTTCTATGTGTCTCATGAGGCTGAGGACCAATGGGAGGCATACCAAGCCAGGGTAATCCACAAGGAAAGGGCTATTGAGGAGGGTATTTTCAAAGAAAACAGGGTGTTTGAGTTGCTTGAGGCTAGAGGAGTCTTGGGCTCTGTGCAGAATCTGTCTGCATATGTTCCTGATGTAGTGAGAGAGTTCTACATGAATCTCTCTGAGTGGGTGATCAACCTGGATTCTCCTAAGTATGGGAAGGCTTGGGTTAGGAAGAAGATCTATGACATCACTCCTGCCATGATCAATGAGGCTTGGGGTCTTCCTGATCCTGAAGAGTCTGAGGATCCTACTATGGAGGAGATCATCACTGATCTTACAGGTGGTCTCACTAGGCAATGGAGAGAGAGCTTTCCCACAACCAGGCTGACTTCTCTTAGTGCCATCCTTCACAAGATCAGCACTTACAATTGGCTTCCTTCTTCCAACACTACTGTGATGACAAAAGAGTCAGCAAAGTTGGTGTACAAGTTGAAGAATGGACTGAGTGTAAACATTGGTGAAAAAGTGCTGAGACACATGAAGGAAGTCACTACAAAGCCCAAAGGAATCCTTCCCTATCCCTCTCTGATCTCATGCCTATTGGTGAAGCAAGGCTTCAAAACCAAGAAGACTGAAGGATGGATCAGCAACAAGGCTGTAATGTCAATCACCAGGAGCTACTTCACTAATGTGAGGATCCAGGATTTGCCTTGGAACCCTCAAGGAGAAGCTGGTCCCAGCAGGAAGAAGAAGAAGAAGACACACAAGTTTGCTGCTTCTTCAGTTCCAGTGAACAGTGGTGACAGCTGCTCAGTGATTGCAGATGCTTTTGTTGAGGAAACCTTGGTCTGGCTGGATAGGGAGTACAAGGACACCCAGAGGGAAATAGCTGACAAGCAAGTCAGACTGCAGGAACTGGACAGCTTGAGGAAACACTTGAAGGATCTGCCTTCCTCACAAAAAGGGGGAGAGTAGATCAAATTTCAAAATTTCCAGCAAGTTTTTTAGTTTCTGTTTCTAATGCCTTTTGAACAATTGTTTTCTTTTTTTATTCTGATCAAGGAGTTTGTTCCTTGCTGCTAGTATGGACTGTAATTAAGTACTTTTTAATTTTGGGTACTTAGTGTTTCTGCTTATGCTATTATTGAACTGTGATTACTGGTACTAACTCTGTTTTGCAGGTGTTAACTTTCTGATGTTAAACTAACATTGATAAAACTGGATGTTATAACATCGAGAGTATCAGTGTTAGAATAACATTGGATTAGTCCCTTCTGATATTCAGGGGGAGAGTACTTAGTTTTTTCATTGTTATGATATAATGAAGTTTTTCTGAATAATTTGATCTGATAAGAACTGTTTCGTAGGTTTTGTGATTAAGGCAAAAAGGGGGAGATTGAAAGTGCAAGTTTTCTGGATGTTAGGATAACATTGAAAGTTTCAATGTTAGAGTAACATTGCACGACCAGAAACTGTTTTACAATCTAGTTATTATTATTATTATTATTGTTTTGCCTTATTCACTTAACTAACTGAGTTCCACAGCTGTAGTTGTCTTTGATTATTATTCAGGAAACAAACTTGCATTAGGTTGGACGCTCAAAGTTTCCAAGATGAGAAGTTTCCTTAATTAAAGCAAACGGCTTATAAAAGGAAAGAAGAAGTCGAGTGCGACTAGGAAAGCTTCCAAGGGAAAGTCCTGAATTGAAGAAGGAGTCTTTCCTTAGCTAGATCACTGGCGAAGGAACTATTATTCAAGAAGGACTGCGAGAACAAGGAAGAGGAGTTCGAGAAGGAAACAAAGAGAATTACCAATCGTGTACAACACACCTTGAAGTAAAAGATCAAGAACCTATATATAGGTGTGAAGTACATCAAGACAAACAACAAGACAAGAGCTAATCAATCCGAGAGATTAATCTACAGTTGTTGAGAGTTTGTCTTGCTTTAGCAAAGTTTTTGAGGTGTTAGAATAGATCTAAGAGTGAGGAGCTTTTAGAGATAGTCGAAACATCTTTTGTGTGCTTTGCTTAGTTTGAACAATTCAAGAGTGAGGAGCTTGAGAGTTGTGAGAACGCCTTTGTTAAACCCTTGTGGTATTTTGCCTACGGCTCGGAAGTTAATATAATCCTATATTCACTTCTTAAATTCGTGTTTGTTTATTCCGCTGCAAACTGTTACTCTGTTCTGCTGTTAAAGTAACATCGTCGAACTAACAGCAAACACAAACTGCTGTTAGAACTTCAGTGTTAAGTTAACATCAACAACGTATCAACCCGATCCACAATTTCAAACCAACTTGTACGTCGAGTGCTCCTCCGTACCTGCGTTTATATCATACCACACACACTTGAACAAGACAATGTAAAGGGGTCTAATTTTTCCCCAATATTCCACATGTATTATGTCTTTCAACATTCCATAGAAGTTGGTAGCCTCGGTCCCTCCCCTGTTTCCCTTCATATAAACACTGCTACAATCACTCTTCTTCAGGCCAAACGTCATCTGAGTGTGAAATCTAAACCCATTCACAATGTATCCATAGTAGGTAGCCACTGTATTAGTCGGACCAGTGAATAGAGGATCTATTCATATTTCCCTCTCGTAGTGCCCACATGAATACGTCTGCTTGAACCATGCTACGTACTATTGGTTCCTCTTAGATTGTACCTCCATTGGACTGTGTCCACCGCACTCCTCTTCAACAAACAACCTGTGTAGGAAGATTTTTATAAGTTATACTATACTCATCATTAAAGCGCTTTAATCATTTCATAATTACGAATAAGAGTAACTTACTCAACCCATTCGTCACGCTCTAAACAGTTAAGTAGCGTGTAAAGCTCTATTTGCACCATTTCATCGGAAGTCAAGCGTCGTCTTTTGTTTAGTTGCCCAACTCGAGCCCCTTTCCTGTGAAATATTTAAAGCTCATCATTCCACTCCGTGCTATCTAACGTCTCGTTCCTGTTGAGGTGGTTATATTTAGTCTGAACAGAGACATCCAAATATTGAGAACTCAAATTGGATAACCATGCAAGTAAGTATGAATTGGCTATGGATCCTTCCACCCTTGCCTTATTCAATATTGAACCCTTCATGTCGAACATCCGCCTAATCCATAGATATGTTTGATTAGATAGAGAATCAATACATTATAAAAGAAATTGATTTTACAAAAATAAAACTGTACCTCTCGAATGGATACATCCATATATAGAGGACTGAACCTCCAACTCTAACCTCGTATGGAATGTGTATGGCTAAATGCTCCATAGAGTCAAAAAATGATGGAGAAAATATCCTCTCCATCTTGCACATAGTAACAATAAATGATTCCTCAAGTAGCTCCATATCGGTGGCCGAAACCTCTAAGGCACAAATCGCCCTGAAAAATAGACTAATCTCTACCAAAGTCCCCCAAATCTTGTGTTCCAAGAAGTCGCGAAAGGCAATCGGGATCAGTCTCTGGATGAAGACGTGACAATCATGACTCTCTGCACCATACAATTTTCCTTGTTGATTTTGCACACATCGTCGTAAGTCCGAGGCATATCCGTCAGGAAACTTAAGTTCCGTCAGCCAATCAAGCACCATGCTCTTTTGCTCCCTTGTAAGACAATAGGTTGCCTTTGGCTTTAAATTTCACTTCCTCTGCCAGTGGGTACTAAGAACAATTATTTACGGTTAGTCAATATCTTAAGATCTTGCCTAGACTTAATGTTGTCCTTCGACTTAGCATCATCCAACACCGTGTTGATGATGTTCTCGAAAAAGTTCTTCTCACAGTGCATGACATCTAGATTGTGGAGAATCAAGTTTGTGGGCCAGTAAGGTAGTTCCCAAAAGATGCTATGACGACACCAATTATGAGTTGTTCCAAAACCCGGTAGCTTTGTGGGGTTTTGCTCAAATCTAACCGGTCGTAGACTATCCACAATTGCCCTTATCTTCCCCCCTATTTTCCTTCGAATAGGAGCTTTAAGTGCCTCTCTATCTTTGTAGAACTCATTCTTGTTGTACCTCCATTCATGATGCTCTGGTAGAAATCGACAATGACAATCGAACCACGAGGCTTTTCCACCATGCATAAGCGTAAAAGAATTTGTGTCGCCCATGCAATAAGGACACGATAGCTACCCATGCGTACTCCACTTGGACAACATTCCATAAGTAGGAAAGTTTCTTATAGTCCACATTAGTGTTGCTCGCATTTGGATGTTCTCCTTTCGTGAGCTGTCATATGTCCACAAACCATTCAACTCGTCAATCACCGATCTTAGCAAAACATCCAACTTCTTTCCGAGACTCTTAGGACCGTGTATAATAAGGCTAAAAAAAATGAACTTCGGTCGCATGCATAAATCCAGAGGGGGGTTATAATGGGCCACAAACACGGGCCAACAAGAGTAATTCTTTCCAGATTACCCGAACAGTGTGAAACCATCCGTGCATAGACCGAGTCGTACATTCCTAGGCTCTACTGCGAAGTTCGAATACATACGATCAAAATATCTCCATGGCTCGCCTGCAGCCAGGTGAATCATTCGATCAGTTGACTGCCGACACTTCAAATGCCAAGTCATGTGCTTTGAAGTGCCTACAGTATAAAACAATCTCTGTAATCGAGGGCCCAAGGGGAAGTACCATAATTTCTTCTTTGCGACTCTCGACTTTCTACCAGCCTCGTACCTATCTTCCTTGCATATCGGACACGATGTGAGATCCATGTTGGCATTCTCTCCGTAATACAAGAAATAACAATTCTAACAGACATCGATCTTTCTGTACCCTAACCCCAAACCCGCGAGTATCTTATTCATGCCGAGAACCGTATTATGTAGCATATTCTCAATTTCTGGGTCCATACCATCTTTAGACAACCTTAAGAACTTCTCGCATGCAACATTACTAACTATGTGCATTGTCTTGAACGTCAAGAACTCGGCAAACCACTGCAGCACAGTTTTTAGTTTCTTACTATGCATTTGTATGCTTCCCAAATGCATCAACTTGTAGAACTCCTTCGCATTTGGACTTGGATCTTTGTTGCGCACCTCTCCCTCGACAAATTGACCCCCATATGCATCCACCACCACTTGTCTAACCGAAGTATCAACATGAACTGGACTATCCACGTGAATATTAGCGGGAGGTGAATCGTGAAATACGATGTGGATGCCCCGCTCGCCTCTTCTCCATGCAACACCCATACCCGATATTGATACGTAAACCCGACTTATGAAGTTGATCTCGGGCTACGTTTCAATCAAAAAACTTTAAATTGTTGCATTTTTTGCACGGGCACCTAATACGGTTGCTTAGATTTAAGCATTTTCTCTGTTGTGAGGCACATTGTATGAATGAACGAACCCTAACCACGTAATGTTGTTTCAAATAACCAGTATTATTATCTATCATATCCTACATCCAAGATCTATCGACAAGATAATCTATTTTTAATCTAAGAAAATTAAAAAAAAATGTTACAATTAATTCTACCAATAAATATATATATCATTTATATTAAATATCACAAACATGTTATAATGCAATGAGTACATAGAAGTGAAGTCAATACTTACTTGTTGTAGCGCACAAAATACTTAGATCAAGTATTGTGTGTACAAGCCCCTTGTTGCATTACCACAATATCTAATAATAAACGAACAAACAAACATATGAAGAAAATATTAGTGATCATTTTAATAAGACAATATTGAGAAAACTAACATAAAATAGTTGTAACAAGGAAAAATCGTGGATACCTTAGCAAATGAGGAAGAATGGAATAATTTCTCAAATGTAATGGGGTTGAGTATTTATAGGGCCAGCTGACTCATTAGCCACAGGAATCCGGTCACACATAGCAACAGCTATTAGTATTAGCGACCGGATTCCGGTTGCAAAAACAAGTAGCTGTTGTTATTTGCGACCGAAATCCGGTTGCAAATAATAATAGTTGTTGTTATTAGCGACCGAAATTCGGTCGCTAATACTAATAGCCGTTGTTATTTGCGATCGAATTCTGGTGGCTAATGATAGGATTTGGGGTTTAGGGTTTTAGACCATTTGCCACTGGAATTCGGTGGCTATTGTGTGTATTTGCGATCGGAATGCGGTGGCAAATAATATTTATATTTTTAATTAACGCATATCGCACTCAAATTTTAGATATATCGGTGGTTTAATGATCAATTACAACAATATTAGTTATATATAAGTTAAAAAACCAAAAAAAAACAAACTAATTTTGTTGCACGTTAAAGAATCATTTGAAGCGTCGGTTCATAATGTCACTTTTAACTAGATAGGTATATGTCTCTAATAACTACTTATGAATATGTTAATTTCACGTAACATCTATATCTATAGTGAGATATCACAATTTCCTTCTCTATACTAACGTTTGTAATGAATGCTAATCGCAAATGAACGAGTACTCTACTACGTATGATTATATATAGAACTTAAAAAAGTTTAATATATATATATGTATATATATGTTAATCAATTATAACTTACTAATTTCATAATTTAAAACACATTAAACTAACTAAATATTAATTCAATTCATGTGTTTAGTGAGATTCTATATTTAAAATCACAAACGCATCAAGATTTATCTAAAGATAAGAAAGTATTTAAAGATTTTAAATATTAGCCAACGGACTCCGTTGGCTAATAATATTCATGGGCATTTGTGACAGGGCTCTGGTTGCCAGTAATATTTTTGACCAATAGCGACTGGAGTCCGGTCGGAATTCTGGGCAGAAAATGTTTTGTGACCGGATTCCAGTCGCAAAATTTGAAAAAAATAGCGCGTTTTTTAAATTTTCAAATTTCAGACGTTTTGCGACCAGAATTCGGTCGCAAAAACTAGAAAAATTAGACAGGAAATTCAAATTTTTCCAAAATTCAAATATTTTTCCTAAATTCTGTATATACCTCATTTTTCACACCATTTTCATCTAACTTTCACGACACTTATTTTTTCTCTTCATTTCTTCTTTTCATCTATTTGTTTAACTCTCCAAGCACAAATATTTCATCAAAATATTTCAACAAAAATATTTTACATATATTTTATTCAATCTTTATTCAAACACTTTTTCTAACTATTTCATTTTTCTTCTTTAAACTCTTCTTTAAATAAACACTTTTCCTAACATACATTTCATCACAAAAATATGTTAAGTTTAGGCACTTGAGTGCAACCAACTCTTTAAGGCTTCACGTGACTAAAGTTACAATCATATGTTGGGTTGAGGCATTTGGGTGCAACCAACGCTTCGTCATAATACTACATGCCAAAAGTCAAACTATATATTGTGTTTATGACTTTATGCATTTGGATGCAACAAACTCTTCATGGATTTACGTGACTAAAGTTGCAACAATATGTTGGGTGTAGACATTGGGGTGCAACTAACTCTTCGTGGCTTTATGTGACAAAAGTCCCAACAATATGCTGGGTTAAGGTACTAGATGGCAACCCACGCCTTTGTGGCTTTAAGTGACTAAAGTCGCAACCATATGTTAAGTTTATACATTTGAGTGCGACCAACTCTTCATGGCTTCACGTGACTTAAGTCACAACCATATGTTGGGTTTAAGAATTTGAGTGCTACAAAAGTATTCGTGGCTTTACTTGACGAAAGTCACAACCATATGTTAAGTTTAGGTAATTGGGTGCAACAACCTTTTCGTGGCTTCACGAGACTAATGTCACAACAACATGTTGGGTTTAGGCACTTGGGTGCAACCAACGTTTCATCATAACATTACGTGACTAAAGTCACAACCATATGTTGGCTTTATTCACTTGGGTGCAACTAACTTCTTCGTTGCTTTACATGACTAAGGTCACAACCATCTGTTAAGTTTAGGCACTTGGGTGCAACCAACGTCTTCGTGGATTTACGTGACAAAATTCACAACCATATGTAGGATTTAGACACTTGGCTGCAACCAACACTTTGTGGCTTTACGTGACTAAAGTCATAACTCACAACCATATATTGGGCTTGGGCACTCAGTTGCAACTAACTCTTTGTCGAGGTATTACGCAGCAAAAATCACAACCATGTGTGGGATTTAGTCGTTTGGATGCAACAAACATTTCGTCGTTTTATGTGACTAAAGTTGCAACCATGTATTGGATTTAGGCACATGGGTGCAAGAAACTCTTTTTGGCTTTACGTGACAAAATTCACAAATCACAATCGAGTTTTGTTTCGGCACATGGGTGCAACCGACGCTTCGTCGCGATATTACGTGACTACAGTCATAACCATATGATGGATTTAGGCACTTGGGTGAAACCAACTCTTCTTGGATTTACTTGACTAAAGTCACAACCTTAAGTTGGGTTTACGCACTAGGGTGCAACCAAAGCCTTTGTGGCTTTACGAGACTAAATTCACAACCATATGTTAAGTTTGGGCATGTGGTTGCAACTTACTCTTTGCGGCTTCACATAACTAAAGTTTGAACCATATGTTAAGTTTAGGCATGTGGGTGCAAGCAACATTTTGTCATAATATTACGTGACTAAACTCACAACCATATGTTCAGTTTAGTCATTTGGGTACAACAAACTCTACGAGACACTAGCTGTATAATCAATATACAACTGAAATCTGTTGCGTTTTCTTGCGTTTTCAAATATAATCAATATGTTCAGTCAAAGTTGGATCCAACATCTAATCAAATCTGAATACAACCCAACGGGACACCATTCGTCATATCGATTCCAATTCTTTGAAATAACCACTTTACGGATAACTTTCTTTGAAAAGCTGAACAGTTCTAATACACAATTTACAGAAACTTGCTTTCAAGAAATGAACAATTCCACAAACAACTTTCTTTGAAGAAATGACAGTTCAATATGCAGAAAACCGTGTTTATAATTATATATTTGCATACACAAATATATATGCATTCCTTCTAATTTTTTAAAATAATAGAGTTAAGAACACTCACCTTAAACACGACTATAAAGAGAAATGGAGAAAATATGCGACGACGCCTAAAAGGCCAAAGAATTCTCAATGAATGCTACTCAGATTTATTTTCTAATTCTTGATCTCGATTTTTGCATGCTACAAGCAGGTTCAATTAATCAAAATTAACCTAATAATGATATTAATCGTCCATTAACTCCATACGTAAATATATCGAACTATAATAACATATATGATATCATTTCCATCGTGTTCTAGGTCATAGCCTTGATAGTTGTACTAATTTTGCTTCAAAATATATTCCTAAATCATCACTAAGGTATAACATGATAGTACTCCAATGGTTACAATTCATGTTCGTACATGTACATAATTATGTGAAACATATAAAATTCAATACATACAACGACACTTGCATATTTATTGATGTTAACATTCTAAGTTTCTAAGCCTAGTTATATAGTATTCAATGCAAATGATGATAATATGTGAGCAATACCACTAAGTTTAGTTTGATAGGATTAATAAGTATAATCTGTACATACACACATACATATATTTATCATGTTTCCACCTTCAATTTAATGTTTGAACTTTTAAGTGTTCACTACCTAAATCCTAATATATATTTTACTATATTCAAGGAACTGATTCGTGTCTCTATTTAGGTTAATATGGTAAAATAATTCTCTTCTATTATTACTTACCTCCCACATAAGCTTAACACCCTATAAACTCCTCAAACTAAGTAGAATTAGAAGAAAAATATTACGTGAAGGTTGATGTAATGCATGGCATAACACTAATGTGTAAGATGAGATTTTCTTCTTATTTATCTTCAACAAATCCGAACCGCCTCAACATATAATATAATAATTGTTTCTTTGGCTTTTTACTATTTAACATTTATTTTACATTCAATTCTCAAATAAGTGACCTAAACTCTCACTAGAAGTAATATATGAATTTACAAATTTTAATTGACTAAAACTTAATTTTATTTATGATATGCTAAATGATGAGGACCCAAATAAAAATTAGAGTAATATAGAATAAATATGAGAGCGTGAAAAAAACAATTTTGCAATTTACACCTAACATATAGTTGTGACTTTAGTCACGTAAAGCTAAGAAGAGTTTGTTGCACCACAATGCCTAAACCCAATATATGGGGTGACTTCAGTCACGTAATACCACGGTGAAACATTGGTTGCACCCAAATGCCTAAACGCAACTCAAAGACGTGTGTTACAAAAGGAATATGAATTGAGTTTGTTGTAACAAGAAAACGCAACAGATTGATTATATTTAAAAATTTAATGCAAATCAAAGACGTGTGTTACAAAAGGAATATGAATTGAGTTCTAAACTTTAAACGGGCATAATAATTAATAATAAAATATTACTCTGTAATGAGTGATTTTGCTCAATATATATCATTTTTCATTTCATATAAAACATGTAATTTATGCAAATAAAATGATATAATATACCTGAGGAGCAATAACTTAGTTTGAGTTTCATTAGTTGTTAAACATCGAATATATACTGAATGTCTGGTTTGAACAATTTATGTTAAAATAAAATAGAAGGAAAAAAGGACGTAGATTTGACCGTTGAAACCAGCTGTATTCTCCGACAACCTCAACAATCGTGTCAATTGTTGGTACATTTGCCCGTTAATATATGTCCCAGACAAAACTCCAATCTAATCCTGTAAAAACTACATCACATCAATCCAAAAACAAAACAAACAGCTAAAAAATAAAAAAATACACAAGTTGTAGCCTCTGTAATGTCTATGAACAAAGTAATGTTTATTTTTTTTATGTGTTTTCGTTTAATAAGTAAATAGTAAATAAATGAATAAAAGTGGTTTCCTTCATTCAAGGCGGAAAACTCCCAAATTCACACATACCTACACCCTGACCACCACTGTAAGGGAAAAGAGAGAGAGAGAGGTAAAAAGCATTAAAAGAAGCTAAGGAACAGAGAATAGGACAAAGATTAAGATGAATTTGTAGCCGTTGGATTATCTGACTAGAACTTTTAGAGATTGATGCTGTAGGGTAGCATATTATATTTTCTCTCTTAAAATACCCTCTCAGTCTCAATCCCACTACTTTATTGACTTCCCTCAAAATACTCGTTTGCATTTTTATTTGCTTCATTGCCAACGAACTACCCCTTTCTTTCTTAATAATTTTGGGTTTTAAGCAGAATTTCAAAGGGAAATGGCGTTGGTGTTATTCCTTTTAGTTTTGACAGTGTCAGCAGTTTTTGCAGATGAAGGTAATCAATGAAAATGTGTGTTTTTTTTTTTTTTTCCTTTTGTTGGTTTGTTCTTGTTAGTATGTTAGTTGTGCTGATGTTTATTTATTTAACACATTTTACCTGACGAGATTATCTTATTCCTAAGCAAGCTAAAGTGTGAAAGCTACATGGGTATTTTATATGCAATCTATCTGCATTGTGTTTTTAATATAAGACGTTTGGTAGGATACTACGTACGGAGTGCAAAAACCCCTTAAGCATTAGGATGATAAATTTTCTCTGTTGTCTCTTTCTGGTGTTAGTATAAATAAATTTGTGTCCCTTTTTGCAGTGAGTGTCAAATAGTAAATAGGACTTTTCCTGTGATACCATAATTTTAATTTCAAAAGTTATATATGTATTAGCTTAATGACATACTAAATCCCATTTCAAGAAATCCTTGCATCATAATGCAGGGGAACTTCGAATATATATTGTGGGGATCACAAGAATGATGCAATACCATTTCTTTCAATAGAATTATGCCACTACTTAGTCTGAAGCTTACACTCAAAAATATATATGCTTTGATTCTTGCCTTGCAGATGCATTTATTGGAGTAAACATCGGAACTGATCTCTCGGACATGCCCCACCCGACCCAAATAGCCGCACTCCTCAAATCCCAACAAATCCGACATGTCCGTCTTTACAATGCCAATCGTGGCATGCTTCTTGCACTCGCCAACACCGGTATCAAAGTTACTGTCACTGTGCCTAATGAACAACTCTTAGGCATTGGTCAATCAAACTCAACTGCCGCAAATTGGGTTGCGCAAAACATCGTTGCTCATTATCCTGCCACAAATATAACCACAATTTGTGTTGGTTCTGAGGTTCTAACATCTCTACCCAATGCTGCACCCATTCTACTCAATGCCCTTAGGTACATCCATTCAGCACTTTTAGCATCCAATCTCGACCGACAAATCAAAGTTTCAACCCCGCTAGCATCCTCCATAATTCTCGATTCCTTCCCACCTTCTCAAGCCTTCTTTAACCATTCTTGGAATCCTGTTTTAGTGCCAATGCTCAAGTTCTTGCAGTCCACGGGTTCTTACTTAATGCTCAACATATATCCTTACTATGACTACATGCAATCAAACGGTGTCATTCCGTTAGATTATGCACTCTTCAAGCCCCTTCCCGCAAATAAAGAAGCCGTAGATGCCAATACACTACTTCACTATTCTAATGTCTTTGATGCAATGGTCGATGCGGCTTATTTTGCGATGGCTGATCTGAACGTCACAAACGTTCCCGTTTTGGTGACGGAGTCTGGCTGGCCGTCGAAAGGAGATTCAAATGAACCAGACGCAACTTTGGATAATGCCAATACTTACAATAGCAATTTAATAAGACATGTCTTGAACAAAACCGGAACTCCCAAGCATCCTAATATTGCTATCAGTACCTACATTTACGAGCTCTACAATGAAGATACGAAAGCCGGTCCTCTGTCAGAGAAGAATTGGGGATTATTCGATGCCAATGGTGTCCCGGTTTATATCCTGCACTTGACTGAGGCGGGATCAGTGTTTGCAAATGATACGGCAAACCAGACTTTTTGCATTGCAAAAGAAGGTGCGGATAAAAAGATGCTGCAGGCTGCTCTCGACTGGGCTTGTGGACCGGGTAAGGTGGACTGCTCGCTAATGTTGCAGGGGCAATCGTGCTATGAACCGGATACTGTTGCTGCTCATGCTACATATGCATTCGATGCATATTATCATCAGATGGGGAAGGCTACAGGGAGTTGTGATTTCAACGGGGTTGCTGCAATTACTACTACAAATCCAAGTAAATTATAATATAAACCTCCTTTTGAGTAGTTTTGATTATTTTAAGGTCATTTGCAAGTCTGACCTTATTATATATTCTGATATTTCAGGTCATGGTTCATGCATATTCTTTGGAAGGTATATATATATATAATCATCAAATCTACCATTGGTAAAAGAATCCACACATAGCTATTAACTGATTGTTTTTTTGGTGCAGTACTGGTCGTAACGGAACGCTTCTGAATAGTACCATCCCGGCTATGGATTCAAGGAGTTCTGAGTCTCCGGCTAAGTTCATTTATGGTAGCGTTGTTTTGGCTGCATATCTCGTGGTTGGAGTATTAGGATGGGCTGCCACTCTGTAGTAATTAGAGCTAACTCAGTTGAGGGACTAACGAACAATCTCCGCCAACTTCTTCAAGTTTTGCACCTTATCTACTTCCCCGGCAGAAACTGGTAGAGATAGAGATGATTGAGATTTTTATTCATTTGCGTTCATCTTGTTGCGTAGAATTCAAATGTACTTTTGATTTTTGAGTAGCAAATCATGTACAGAGAACAAATTAGGGAGTTAGAGAATTCTTTGGAGTAGATGAATGAATGGATGCATCAAGTTTTGAGACTTGAATAGTATAATCTGGAACTCCTTTTCTACTGTATTTTTTAGATCGAGATATGGATGCATCAATCAATCTGAACGGAACTGGTTTCCATTTCCCCAACATGTTTTTCTCTCTTCTTTCTTTTTTTGAGAAATTATTCAAAAACTGGGCTTCAGCTGTGTGTGTGGTTGCTTGAGAGGCATTTTGGATATTCTCATTATCATCAAAGTCCATAAAATCTTGCACAACACTACTTTTTAACAGTTTCTACTCCGATAAATTAGTATCATTTTTAGAAGACTATATTTTCTGCAGTTTTACGTACATCTAATTGTGAAACGTGAAATTCTTCGTACAACCTTACATTTGTATTACATTACTTTAACACGCATGAGGTCTACTCAGTAATCACCTCATATTACTTAATAACGTTAATTTGGTCTTATTTCGTATAGGTTACAATAGAAATGTGCTTGAAATAAACCAAACTATGCTAGCCTATTACAAGGAATGAGACAAGCTTAGTTCAGAATACCTATTGCTTGAGAGGCATTTTGGATATTCTCATTATCATCAAAGTCCATAAAATCTTGCACAACACTACCTTTTAACAGTTTCTACTCCGATAAATTAGTATCATTTTTAGTAGACTATATTTTCTGCAGTTTTACGTACATCTAACTGGGAAACGTGAAATTCTTCGTACAACCTTACATTTGTACTACGTTACTTTAACACGCATAAGGTCTACTTAGTAATCACCTCATATTACTAATAACGTTAATTTGGTATTATTTCGTCTAGGTTACAATACAAATATGCTAGAAATAAATCAAACTATGCTAGCCTATTACAAGGAATGAGACCAACTTGGTCCGTAATACCTATTACACGTAAATGAGCCTAAAATTACTAAAGTAGACTCGAACAATTGAATCTGATAACGGTCGAACATAGAGCAACAATATGCAAAGGTAACAGTCGAATCCAAAAATAGTCGAACGCCTTTAGGTTCGACTCTAAAACCTCTCGAACGGGTCTGGATGATTGATATCAACCGAACACCAGAGCTGATTGGTCGAACTCAATAACAATCGAACAGTCTGGTTTGATTGTTTTATGGTTGGTGAACAGTAATTAATGCATGGCATGAATCTCGGGGAGCAGGATATTTATATATCTCATATTGTGGGCCCCGTTCCACGAACGAGGAGTTTCGGCGCGTGAGGTTTGTATGCTAAACTCGTGGGCTAGTACATTATTTATGATCGCGTTGTTTAATTTCTTGTTTAGGCACATATTTCAATATTTGCGCCCCCGTGCTGAGGCCGTTCGAACATTGCTTCCTTAGGTTTAGGGTTGGAGTAGGTGGCTTTAATAACAACGATAGGAGTTTGATTAGCCGTGCTAAATCAAAGGTCGCCCCTCCCCCTTTTTTTGCGCTCGTCTTGTCGGAATGCGTATCTGGGTTTTTTATCTACCAAAGGTCAAGTGTTGGCTTTCAAGCATTGCATGTTTTTAGGTTTGCACCTGCCCTTATCGGGTGAAGTGTCCCTCTTTTTTGGTATTTAGAGATCTTAGGTTTGCACCTGCCCTCGTTGGGCAAGGTGTCCATCTCTTTTAGTGCTTCGAGACCTTAGGTTTGCACTTGCCTTATTTTGGCAAAGTGTCATTCTCTTTGGTATTCGAGATTTCAGGTTGGCACTTGCCATATTTTGGTGAGTGTCCATCTCCTTGGAGTTTCGAGATTTCAGGTTTGCACTTGCCTTATTTTGGCGAAGTGTCCATCTCTTTTGTGTTTCTAGACTTTCGATTTGCACTTGCCTTATTTTGGCAAAGTGTCCATCTCTTTGTATCTTCGAGATATCAGATTTGCATCAAACCTCGGGCCCAATGCCCGTTGGTCGCCTCAGGTCATTGCCAAGAGAGTCATGCTTTGGTACCTGTTGCGTTGACCTTTATGTTGGGGAGCCGTAACAATAAATAGGAATTACATAAACAAACATCATGTTATATTTTAGGCTATAGTTGCTTGCTTTGTGACAGCTTTGGGTCTTGGGTCGCATGTACCTGTAGAGTCCTTCTCAATTTGAGCTCATCGATAGTAGTGATTAAATCATGAATAAAGATAGTAATCTAATTAAAAATAAGGTTGAGGCTAGCTTGACGCCAGATTGCCTGCGTTTCTCGAGTGGTTTCCCGGGACTCAAGCCAACGTAGTTCCTATTTTAAGTTTTACTTGCTAGTCCATAAAACATGGGGCAATTTAGGGAACAAATAAACATAGTTCGATTGTTCTAGGAAAAGAATAATTAGTAGAATAACAAAGCAGAGATTAGTCGATCACCTCCATCTTTGTTGGCGCCAATGCAACTAATGCCTCCTCATCTTCGCATCGTGGTACCTTGAGTGACACCACGTAGCAGAGCCATCCCTGTCGGTGGTTGCTGATAACCTATTTGGTTCCTGCTGGGGTTGGAAATTTCACGTTTTGATGGTACGTGAATACCACTGCTCTGAAGGCGTTAAGCACGAGTCTTCCTAAGCGAGGTTAGAAGTGTGCCTAATCCTCGTGGTACAACCTCAATCCCCTCAAAGCCGCGCAGTGGAGTCCTCACTACTTCCATTCTCCCATCACCTAAGGCCATTTGTTGCCATGTGGAAGCAAATAGCACATTGGCCGAGCTGTTGTTGTCTATCAAGAATTTCCTAACACCAAAATTAGATATATCAACTGTAATCACCAAAGGGCAATCCAGCTTACCTGCCTCAATGGCATGGGGACTTAATTTCATCAGGTCCACTTTTGAGAAAGTGATCTCCTCCGAGGCCATGTCTTCGATCCTAAGGAGGTATGTGAAGCCCACATAGCGATTGGCATCTATCTATCTTGTCACCCTTTTACGTCCCTTAACTGAGTCGGTACCTATTGGACCTCTTGAGATCATTTGTATAATTCCTTTCCTAGGCTGATTATCCATTAACTGCGGGCAATCAAGGATCTGTCGGGTTGTCCATGGCCTTCTGCTTGTCCTTTCAGGGAGATCGCGATATGTCCCTGTTAGTCTTATCCTCTTCGTCCTTCAATCCTCTAATATACTCAGCGAACTTTTCATCCTTGATCAATTGCTCTATCTTGTCCTTCAGGTCTTCACACTCTTCCGTTGTGTAACCATTTTGCTTGTGATACTTGCAGTATCTCGTCAAGAGCCTTGTTGCAAGCGAGTCTTTCATGTTTCTAGGCTCGTTCAGCTATCCCTTCCTTTTCGCCACCCCGTAGACAGTCATGATGTCCGCATTTAGTGGTGTGTATCGCATGTGCGACGAATGTCTGTGCTTGTCATTCTTGTTCTTGTTCCAGCCTCAGTCTTCTTTTCCTTTGTCCCTGGCCTGGGGCGAGTGATCGAGGCGAGTGATCGATTGCCTTTGCTGCCATCATCTCCTCAAAATGCACCATTTAGTATGCCAACTTGTTGATCTCCTCAACCATCCTCGATTTTGCCTTTAGCAATTCCACCAAAAAAGTCGCATTCCTAGTTGCGGGAATTATGACGTTTGTCACCATTTTGCCTTTCGGGTCATCGATCTTTAAAATATTCGAGTTAAACCTCCTAATAAAGTCCTTCAGAGATTCTTTATCTCCATGCTTCACCAAATATAGGTGCGAATACCCCATAACTGTCATTTTCTGGCTTGAAAACTGACTCTCAGGCCTCTTCCTCAACTCCTCATAGCTTGTTATCGTCCCCTCTAGGATCCTAGAAAACTAATCCACTACCACACCAGTTAGCTGGTTGTGAATATGCGCGCCTAGACGTTATTACTGAAGCCATGCAGAGAAAGCAGTCCATCTAAATAGAAGATGTGCTCCATCAGATCTTGTTTTCCATCGTATGTTTTCATATGCGGTAGCTTTTCACTCGGCTTCTATTTTGGCGTTGAAAGGCGTGTTCATGTGGGTCCTTCCTATTATTGCCATTCTATTCTCTACTCCATTCTTCTCCCCGTTTAATCTTTCCAACATCCTCGTGATCTCTGCTCGTTCAGCCCTAGAGTCTCCAACATTTCCTCGACTAACCTCACGCCTTGCCGCGTCATGGTGCCTTCTGGATTCCACCTCCATTTATTCATATCTCACCCGCCTTATCGGTAGGGAACCTTAGTTGATACCTGCTCAAGTGGAACCTCTCTGTTGCCCTCAACCATTGGTTGCACCTGTGGTTGTGGAGAGGGCACGAACGCGACCATTGTCGTTTGCATCATCGCCATGATCTCATCCTTGAAGGCAGTCGGTAGACCCGCCGTGGTGGGTGGTGCTATCCTTTTAGTTGCGGGGAAGGGCACCCTCACTCTTAGGGCCGGTTGTGCCCCGGAGAGCCAATGCTCTCAAAAGCAGTACTCTCTGCAACTATGCTCAGTGATCGTTTTACTCTAAACATCTTGTCTTGCGCTACTGTGCTTGTGGTGTTCCAACAGACTCCGCCAATAATTTGGTCTTATTTCGTGTGGGTTACAATATAACGAAAATACAATACAAATGTGCCTGAAAATACAATACAAATGAGACCAGCTTTGTCCGGAACACCTATTACACGTAAATGAGCCTAAAATGACTAAAGTAGCCTCGAACAATCGAATTTGATAAAAGCCAAACAGAGAGCGGTTCGATGTAGTGGTAACGGGAAAATCTAGAAAGAGTCGAATGCATTTAGGTTCGACTTTAAAAATTCTCGAACGGGTCTGGATGAATGATATAAATCGAACACGAGAGCTGATCGGTCGAACACAATAACAGTCGAACAATCGAATAGTTTGGTTTGATTGTTATAGGGTTGGTGAACAGTAATTAATGTGTGGCGTGAATCTCATAGAATGGGATATTTATATATCTTAGATTGCGGGCCCCATTCTGCAAACCACATTGGTTCAATTCTTTTATATCCAAACTGGGCAGGCTGACCCATTTTAGATTTGGGCCACCTAAAACACCATACAAAACGTGGTAAATTTTTATTCTAATTTTACAAAAAAAAAAAAATGAATTACAAGAGCGGTTATATACACACTTTAGCGAGACAATTTAATTGCTTGACGTAATCTTACGTAAACAGTTTCTACCACGCAGTAACTTATGGACTTTCTCCAAGTTACCTTTTGGGTGATATGAATAATGTTTACTTTGAAATGTTACTGCGCGGACAAAATTTGTTTCACTTCTTTTTTTTGTTCTTTTATTTCTGGTAATTTGTGTAACATGTATGTTAAAATCTTTAATTCGACATGATTTTGTATATAGATATAGAAAAGTCGATTCGAGGAAACAACCCAATTCTGTCTGTGGCGTTTGCCAAATCCAACTTTTATTGTTCCTTTTCCAGCCTACTCAATTCTTCAAAATATCCACCAAGTAATTATATATATGCATATACATATATATAGTTATGATAAGAGCTATTGTGGCGGCCCAATGAAAAGCGTGATTATTTTGAGTATGTTTATAATCGACATGCCCAAGAACATGTCGAATGTCAATACTCGGCATGCTTATTAAATAGCACCTATTTATGTTATATATTAAGTAGTATTTAGAATATATTCTTTCCTTAGCTATAGATTCTTGTTGTAATTATATATACAAGTTCATTCATCAATAAGAAACAACTTCACATTATATTCTCTAAAAGTCTTATATGGTATTAAGATGCCTTCTCTCTAACAAGTAAAACACGATCCCTTGACAAACCTTAGCTCCAACCTTCTGTCCGATGAAAACTCTGGCACGTCTAGCGGCGGCACTTATCAATCCGCTGGCCTGCCATCTCACGCCGACTATGCCACACCAGCCTTTGGTTCGAGCGGGAAAACACCAATCCCTATCAATGCTCACCAACAATTTCCTCTTCATGTCACCGACGATAATTTCCCTGCGTGGTGTGCTCAAGTCCACCATCTTCTCTTTAGCTATGGGTTATTCCGGTTTTTGGACGACTTCACGCCGTGTCCACCCTTGGGTTTGAGCCCCGAGTCTCTAATCGCACACACCTTTTGGCTAAGCCAGGATTCCCTAATCATCTCTACACTTTTCGGACCTGTCTCTCCGAACATAGCGCCTCATATCTCCAATGCGACATCAGCGGCTGATGCATGAACCACCCTTCAACAAATCTATGCCAATCGCTCGAGATCCCGAGTTATGAAACTCAAAGATGATCTCAATACCATGAAATTAGGATCCAAGTCGATCTTGGAATTTCTTAAACTTACGAAGTCAAAGGCTGATGAACTGGCCATCAATGACGGCGCACTTAAAGATGATGACATCACCCTCTATGTCCTAAATGGTCACGACCCCAACTATCGTGACATTCTCGATCCCGTTCGGGCTCGTGAGCATCCGATTCACTTTTCTGAACTGCATGACCTTCTTGTTGGTCATGAATGCTATCTTCGTAGGCTGGAAATGGAGAATGTGACGCTCGTTGCTACAACCAACCCAGACTCTTCAAAGTACGCCACAATTGACCATTTGGCAACGGCAATGGTCGTGGACGCAACAACTCGGGTCGTGGTTTTGCGTCAAACTCTGCTCGCAGTTTCGTACCGCATCCAGGTTACTTTCGAACTAGCGGCAACATCCCTTGTCCTGATCGCCGATCATCTGTCAGTTCTATGGCATCCCAGGCCACGACACATGGACTTGTTGCACATTCCGCAGCCTATTGCCAATTTTGCCATGTCACCTACTGCCTCAGATTTGCCGAACACCGATTGACTAGTTGATTCGGGTGCTTCTCACAATCTCACTTTGGACCTTCAAAATCTCACTGTGCATTCTCAATATAATGGTCCGAACGAGGTCGTCACTACAGATGGGATAGGTTTATCTATCTCACATATTGGTTCTTCTCATATATCTTGTGGTGTTCACACGTTTAATCTTGCTAATATATTATGTGTTACACACTCTCGCTGTAATTTCCTTTCTGTTCACCAGTTTACGAAGGTCAATAATGTGTTTATTGAATTTTACCTGTCTTATTCATTTTTAAGAATCTTGGTATCTGGACTAGGTTGATGGGAGGACAATGCACTAATGGGATTTATAGAATTCAGCTTCCACGGATGTTGCGGCCACCATTCACTTCATTAGTTGGAGAGAGAGCCAATAAAAGTTGTTGCCATTATCGCCTGGCACACCCGTCACTAAGAATTAGTTCTTCTGTTATTAGTTCGATTAAATTACCATGTACCTTTGACAATTCACTTTTGATCATTTCAACTTTTGTTTTTTGAATAAAAGTCGGCAACTTGTGTTTAACACTAGCTCTCTTGTGTCCAATGGTGTGCTTCATTATATCTATGGTGATGTTTGGGGCCTTGCACTAACTACCTCCTTTGGGGGATTTCGTTATTATCTGCTACTTGTTGACCATTTTACGAAATATTGTTGGCTATATCCCATGTCTGTTAAGTCTGAGGCTTTCGGTATTTTTCTTCAGTTTCGTGCACATGTGGAAAAACAGTTTAGGGTCGTTATTTAGAACTTCTATATAGACAATGGGGGAGAATTTACTACATTGCATGGTTATTTATCTTCAAATGGCATCAGTGGGAGGCATCATCACATCGTTGTCACCGTCGGTCGAGGCCTTCTCACACGTGCACGGTTGCCCCTAAAGTATTGGGGTTTTTGTCTTCGGTACGGTTTTTTACCTATTCAATCGGTTGCCTACGCCAATTCTTGGGAATCGCTCAATGTTTGAGATGTTTTTTTATGCACGCTCCCAACTATCTTCGTCTTCGAACATTTGGCTGTATATACTTCCCTCATCTTCGACCTTATGTTTTGAGTAAGCTGCTTCCCCCATCTTGGAAATGTTTATTTGTGGGGTACTCAATGTCACAGTCAGCTTATAAGTGCCTTGATATTAAAATGGGTCGTCTGTACATCATATGGTTATTCGTTCCTGCAACATCATCTTTAAGCCAAAGAAAGTGACAAATATTGTCACCAACTATCCTAATGAGGGACCTGTTGACCAACTTGTGCCACATGGGTGATTAAGGATCCTCTGCGGCATTGGCTGAAGAATTCACGGCTTTAACGCAACATGGCACTTGGTCTCTTGTTCATGCTCCATCTAATCGTGATATTATTGGCTCTATATGGGTTTTTCGGATTAAGCGCCATCCATATGGATCAATTGATCGATACAAGGCATGCCTCGTCACTGAGGGCTTTCATCAACGTTCCTGGTATTGATTATAAAGAGACTTTCAGCCCAATAGTAAAGCACGTTACTATCTGCAAGATTATCTCATTGGCCACTATGTACAATTGGTCCCTTCGCCAGTTGGATATGAGCAACACCTTTCTCCATGGGCGTCTCTCGAAAACGGTCTACATGTGCCAACCGTCCAGGTTTATTGATAAATCAGCTCCATCCATGTATGTCGTCTATATAAGTCAATTTATGGACTCAAGCAAGCCCCTTGTGCATGGTATCTTTCCTTGAGTTTGACACTCATTGCCTTGGTTTTTCAACAATCCAAGTTCGACACCTCCCTGTTTATTCTTATTTGCGTCATGGTTTGTGTCTTTGTTCTTGTCTATGTCGACGACATCATTGTCACTGGCTCATCGAATTCTATGATCTCGTTGGTCATATCACAGTTGAGCACGTGGTTTTCAGTTAAGGACATGGGTGCCCTCACGTATTTCCTTGGTGTTGAGGTTCCTCGTTGCCATGAAGTACTTTTCTTGTCTCAACATAAGTATAATTCGGATCTTCTTTTTCTCCATAAGATTGATGATGCGAAGCCACTTGCCACGCCAATGACATCCAATCCATCTTCATCGGCATCCTCCAGCAAATCATTGGCGGGCTGCAATATCTCGCCCTCACATGCCTGGACATTGCCTTCGCCGTTAATTGCCTTGCGCAACGTATGGCGGCCCTGTATGACCTGAACTAGGTTGCTCTTAAACGGGTCATTAGGCACTTGAAGGAACGGTGTTGCATGGTTTTCTCCTTCATTACTCTTGCTCCTTATCTCTTACCGTGTTTAGTGACTCTGACTAGGCGGGTGACACGCTACATGGCACTTCTACCTCGATGTATATTGTTTTCCTTGGCACCAACTCCGTATCTTGGTCTTCTCGTAAGCAAAAAGTTGTCTCCTGCTCTTCCATTGAGGCAGAATATCACACGTTGTCCTCTATTTGTGTTGAAGTTCATTGGCTTCAACACCTCTTTTCTGAACTTGGTTTAGCACTGAAAAAACACCTCTTATCCGCTGCGACAACATGGAGCCTCTTCGCCTCTGGTTTCATCTTGTTCAGCACTGTCGTATGAAGCATATTTCCGTTGATCTTCACTTTGTTCGTGATTTAGTCTCCAAAGGACTACTCAAGGTTAACTATGTTAACACAATGGATCAATTGCTTGATTTTCTAACGAAACCACTATCTCGCCCCCACTTTTTTCTGCTGCATTCCAAAACCTCCGTTGTTGATGGCACGTCAATTTTGTGGGGGTGTATTAGATAGAACCTATTTTTATGTTATGTATTATGATTAATTTAGAATATATTCTTTTCATACTTGACATACCCAATAAAATGTGGGAATGGTCCCCGCATCTCGAGACCTATAAATACCCCTACTACCATTCAAGGTAAGTCATTAATTGCAGATTACTGTTCACAAATACATGTCGAGTATATATACTCGACATAACACTTGACATAATAACTTTGATATACAAGTTACAACACTCGGCATACTACTTTTGACGTGTCCGATACTTGACGTATCATGACACTCGACATCCTTAAATACTCGGTATCCCAATTTCGGTGCCACTCATCTTACCAACGTCAGAGTCTACAGTTGTTCCAGACAAAGCTAATCAATGATCAATCTAGGGAGCCTAGATTGGCATAGTTAGTGTACTTATTTGGTATTGTATTTGCATATGTGTACCCCAGAAAAGTTTGTATCGAACTATTGGTGCTGTTAGTGGGAACACCACAAGCCCAGACAAAGTTTCTAGGATGACACGTGTTACATGTTTTCGATCACATAGAGCAGCAGTGGAAAACACGACAGCATGAGACCAACCCGCCAACATGGGTGAAACGACCTCACCGACTTACCATTCTGTTCACCAACAGCAGCCTCCAACTGAAGTCCAGCAACATTCGTTGCGGCACATTAGGGTACTCAACAACAGCAAAACCCTGATGCAGGAATCACCAGGGGGACTATCTGAATCAGTCGTCCTACCACCTGAGATGATGGCACAGATTATGGCCACGATTCTAGTTGCATTGGCATCTGTTATCCCTAACCTGCATGCTCAAGGGGCGAATACTCTTCTGCCTCATCCCCAAGAGTCTCTAGCTAGGCGCTCACCAAAAAGGATTAAAGTCCATAATCAGAATGATGAGGCTGATTTACATAGAGGTCGGGCCTGCAAAACATAATAGTGAGGGTGGCAGACCCGCATGCCAATCTGAGAGATAAGAATGAGAATGGAACGTTTGAACTAGACAAGAGAAGAGGTATAACGGAAGTTGGCCCAGGTAACAGAGCATAAGGGGCTCGGTCTCTTTTGTGAAGAGATTGAGGCGGAAAAGGTGGATCGAGGAGAGGAGATCCCACAGTTGAAGACGTACAACGAGAAGACTCACACCCGTGAACACTTGTTTTATGTTGATGGGATACTATCGCTTTATGGATTCACTGAAAAAGTCCAAGCTCAAATTTTTCACCACCACTTTGGCAAATGCAGCCCTCGATTGGTTTGTAAGGATACCAATTGGATTGATATTTAGCTATGAGCAACTTAGGAGTGAAAACTAATTCTCAAACTCTGTGTTAACCCCCTCGTAAGTGGACATCATGGTCAATTTGCCATCGTACTCCCCGTCCCTCTAATCCCATTGAGGAATAGTCGGACCATCAGGCTTAAATGACCTAAAGAGTTCCTAAAACGCCCAAGCATGGAGAAGAAAATTCACAGAGTACTAGATCCACGCGGCACTACGGATCTTAAATGATCATATAATGCCCTAAAAATGATCAATGATACTCTCACAAGTTACAGCCAGATGGCTTTACTAACATCTTGACGCTTCCTGATACTTTGAAAGTATCCAAACCATTGGAGAGCCCCCTCGTAGAAGATTACCCACAAGGAAAAACCTAAAGGCACGTGGACACTTTGTAAACTAGTTATCTGTAAATCCCGATACTTATCAGCATAAATAGCCACATGTCGTAAATATTACATGCAAAACTCATCAGCATAGTTAGAGCCATCTGTCAAGGGAAAAACATGCAGCATGCCAACTTCACTCTGTGTAAACCCCTATAAATACGGAACATATTACCTTCAGAAGGACCAAGGAAAAAAGACCAGATAAAACACTTTCTTTTAGCTCGAAATATAATATGTGCCATCGTATAGCTCCGACTCCAAAGAGTTTCAAAATTTTGGGCAGGGCGTTCCGGATAAAAGTATTCGTTAATTACTCAGAAAAAATGAGTGTTAACAAAACGGCGTCGTCTTCGGGAACGCCATAAAACTGCCATCGAGTATATTCAGAAACACAAGAGAGGAATTGAGAAATAAAATGAGCATGTCCATTGGAAGAATCCATTGGACCAGGGCCAAAAAATCACAAGGAAATGCAAGATGAAGTATCTACACAAGATCCCTCTGATCATCCATCTATGACGCCCCCATCGGCCTACAATGCGGATTTCATTAACGTACCAAGAACGGTCTTTGAAGACCTACTGGACGCAGCACTTCGGAGGGCAGAGCGTACAGAAAGATCTTGGGAGCCACATCTGATACAACCATATAAGGGGAGATATTACGTAGAGGAGCAAGGGTCACGAATGACCCAAACACCCCATCGTAATTCACCCTATCGAACACCAGCATACCAAGTCAGGGACATTGGATATACCGGAAGACCCTATAATCCCACTGGGATGGACCAAGTAGGAGGGATGCCTCTGGGATACGGACCGGATTTCCCCTATCATCCGAGTAGAGAACCCTCTCTATGGGATATCATTGGCCACTTGAGAAGGGAAGTGCAAGACATGAAGAGAACTATTACTCCCGGGGAAGAACCAGTATATCACTGATCTCCATTCATCCCTGAGATAGCATATGCGCTCGTTCCCGTAGAAATGAGGCACGCGAACCTACCACTATACTCTGGGATAAGGATGCAAGGGATCCACAAGATCACTTTAATCAGTACCTAGCTAGCATGGACCTAGTGTCGGCACCAGACTTTGTCCTCTGTCGAGTATTCTGCACCACGCTAATGGGACAAGCTCAATCTTGGTTCTCCCAGTTACCCTCAGGTACGATTTCTAAGTTTGAACAATTAGCTTGCCTTTTTTCAGGCTGTTTTCTTGTAACATGCGTTACCCGAAATCTGCATGTCCCTTGTTCACTATCAAGCAAAAGAAAGATGAATCTTTGAGAGACTTTATGAAATGCTTCTCAGACGAAGCCCTAGATGTGTCGAATGTAGAACCTTCTATGATAGCAGACATACTGGCAAAGAGCCTGAGGTTAGGTAATTTCTTCCAATACTTAATTGGCAATCGGGTGAAAAATATGAATGAGCTTATGCAAAAATCTAAAACTTACATTATCATGGAAGCAGCGAAAAACTCTAAAATTAAGTCTGAAATTGATGATGATGACAATAAGGGGAAGGGAAAACGACAAAATATTCCCTCTCAACAGATAGATAATTCAAGGTCAGTAAAGAGACATCTTCAACCAATTCCACTGCCTGCCCCGACAATCACTCCTGCGGAAGTACTAAACATGATGAAGGTACACAAAGACCTGATCTGGGCCCTACCAGTTCAACAACCCTACAAAAAGAAAGATTCAAGAAAGTTATGCAAATATTCGAAAGTCTACGAAAATACCACCGATAATTGCACTACCTTGAAGAAAGGAGATACATCGACTATTGGATTTGGGCTATTTGAGAGATTATTTAGAGGATGGTGGTCTGAATAACCGACAAACCGATGCTCGGAAAAACGTGAGGGCTGAAAAAGAAAGCACTGGCAAGGAAACCCCCCAAGTGAAACTCAAAGAGGAGGAGTATTTACAACGGCTGCCTCCCCTACCTGAATCATATGAAGACAATCCCCCTTCGGGAAGAACTATCAATATGATAGAAGGAGGAGATATTGTGGTTATAACCGCTCGAAGAAAGAAAAAATACCTCAAGGAGGCTAGAAGAGTAGAGCAGTGGCTCCCAATCTGCTCAGTACAATGGTCTAAACTCTGATTATTTCCTTATGGCCAGAAGATTTGAAAGGTATCATTTACCCACATGAGGATCCGTTGGTAATAACGGCAACGATCTTGGGGATAGAGGTTCAGATGATCTTGATAGACATAAGAAGTTCGATTGGTGTGCTGTTTGTACCAACTTTTATGGTCATGGGGTTAAAGAAAGACCGCTTAGAGCCAATGGAGAATCTAGTCGCACGATGGGTACAGTGACCCTACCCATAGGAAGAGAGAGCTTTAAGACGTACTGAATACATAAAATTCTGGGTGGTAGAGGCCTCATACAGGCATTTGAGGCAACACCTTCGACCCTCTATCTTAAAATCAAGTTCCCCACCATGTTTGGTATCGGGGAAGTAAAAGCTAGGGAATGTCGCATGAGCACGATACCCTTAGAAGTAGGGGAAGAGGTTGCTGCTAAAGGAAAAAAACAAAAAATTGAGGAAGTCAAGGTACAACCCGTTGAAGAATTAAAAATGATAGAAATCATTGGAGGGGACCAAGAGAAAAAGCTTAAGCTGGGAATAGAGATAGAATTAGGGGTAGATGAGAGGCTAGTTATCGTCCTAAAAGAATACAGTCACCTCTTTGCACGGGGAAAGAAGACAACCCGGATGAATTAATCCCAAAGTATGCGAACATTACCTCAATGTGAGATCCACTTCCAAACCCGTGCAATAGAAGAAAAGAAATATGGGTCCCGAAACAAACAAAACATCAAGTTAGAAATTCAGCGGTTATTACGCCTTCGACAAATTAAAGAAGAGATATATCCCGAATGGCAATCAATTGTAATACTTGTTCCGAAAATAGGGGCAGATGGCAGATGTGCGTGGAATTTACCAACCTAAACGATGATTGCCCAAGGATTGCTATCCCTTGCCCTGCATCAACCCGTTGGTGGACTCTACCGCCGGGTTCCCAATCTTATCCACGATGGATGGAGCTCAGGGGTACAACTAGATATCGATGGCCAAAGTAGATAAGGACAAAACCAGTTTCATCACGATGACGGTATCTTTTGTTACCTCGTAATGCCGTTTGGGCTTAAGAACGCAGGCGCCACTTACTAAAGACTGGTCAACCTAATCTTCTCTGAACTCATCGTAGAATCTATGGAAGTTTTTGTGGATGATATAATTATTAAGAGTCGGCATGCCAGGGACCATCCGGAGGATTTGAGAAAAGCCTTGGCCATTGACAAATTTGGAATGAAGATTAATCCTAGAAAATACTCATTTGGGATCAGAGGAGGAAAATTCATAGGGTTCATGGTATGGGGAAGGGCATCAAAGTGAATTCCGAGAATGCCAAAGCCATCGTGGAAATGAAGTCTCCCATAACCGTTAAAGATGTCCAAAAATTAACAGGGAGGATGGCTTCGCTTAATCAGTTCATCTCTCGGTCTGCGGAGAAAGGGTTGCCTTTCTTCAAAATCTGAGGAACATTAAAGATTTCGAGTGGAACGCACAGTGTGAATAAGCTTTTGAAAACTTACAAGGTTATGTGGTGAATCTTCCCTTGCTAGTCAAGCCTATGTCAGGAGAAGAGTTGTTTACATACTTAGTTGTAGGAGAGGAACGTGTAAACGCAGTACTAAGCAAGGGAGAGAGCACCTACCTATCTATTATGTCAGCAAAACACTGTAGGGAGCGAAAACCAGGTATACCCAGATGGAAAAACTGGTATTAGCGTTCGTAACTACCGCCAAAAAGTTGTGTTCCTACTTCTTTTCTCACCACGTCACCATCCTCAACCGATATCTCTTCTGTACCATCCTCAACTAACCAAAGGTAAAGTGGCTAGTAGAATTGGGGGAATCGACATTTCCTATGTGCCCCGGCCTTCCATCAAGGCTCAAGTGCTAGCAGACTTTGTCATGGAAATGACAGAACTAGAGCGCATGAGGTTAGCCCAATAAGGAGGCATCAAATAAATGGTAATCCATAGTGACTCCCAACTGATAGTATAACAAATTAAGGGAGCCTACGAAGCAAAAGAGGAACGAATGAAAGTGTACACTAAGGTGGTCCAGAGGAGAAGGGAGTTGTTTGTGGAATTTCAAATAATCCAAATATCACGACTGGAAAATCAAGAGGCTGATGCCTTATCTAAAGTAGCCACACAAACCGTTGTGCAAACACGGCATATTGCACTCCTTCAAGCAACGGAGTCAGAAAAGGATAAACCCGAGATAACTGGAGCCATTGTGGCCCTTGTCGAAGAAGGACTGACCGCAAATATTAAAGCCTACCTGGAAACCTGAAGGGTTATACGGGTGACAGTAAAGAATGCCAGATAATGGAACGAAATACAGCTAGATACTTCATCCATGATGGTGCGCTGTAGTGAAGATGTTATTCCAATCCTCACACACGATGCCTGAATGAACAAGAGGAGAAGATGGTTATGAGAGAAATGCATGAAGGAACCTCTAGAAATCATTCGCGGGGAGGGGGTAGCATGCCAAATTGCATCATCCGAAAGGAGTATTACTGGCTCACGATGGTTCATGATTGTAAAACATATGCACAAAGATGTCAACCATGCCAAACTCATGAATCCCAGACTCTTCTACCTGCGGCACCCTGGGAACCTAACCTTATAGCATGCTCTTTTGCAAAGTGGGGTATTGATATAGTCAGGCCCCCCATCCCCATGTCAGACATAAGAAATTCCTATTGGTAGCAGTAGATTATTTAACTAAGTGGGTGGAAGCAAAACTGATGGCTAAAATAACTTCGGGGGCAGTCATCAATTTCCTATGGAGGAACATACTTTGTTGGTTTAGCATCCTCCAATATCTCGTTAGCGATAATGGACTTCAGTTTGACAATGATGAGTTGGAAAAATGGTGCGCACATTGGGAAATCAAACATCGCTTCACGTCAATAGGATACCCCAGGGTAACGGCCAAGTAGAGAGAACCAACCGGACGCTATTAAAGAGTATAAGAACCCGACTTGATTGGCACAAAGCAAAATGGCTAGAGGAAACTGTTGGCATCTTATGGGCCTATCGGACAACACAAAGCACCACCATGGGTGAAATGTCATACAACATGGCCTATGGATGTGAGGTTGTGATACCGCCGGAGATAGTAGCAGAAAGTTGGCGCGTCAAGGAATACGAAGAGGTAAGCAATAGCTCCAATCTAGCCCTAGCCTTGGATCTACTGAAAGAAATAAAAGCACATGCATCCATCAGGATTAAAGGATACAAAACCCGCATGGCCAGATATTACAATAACAAGTTCAAAATCAGATCCTTCCAGGTAAGAGATCTAGTGCTCAAGAGGGCAGGAGCTTCTAAGAAGGTTGCAAAACTGCAGCCTAAATGGGAAGGCCCCTACAAGATAGCCAACATCATCGAGCCAGTAACCTATCAATTAAGCGACATTAAAAGTATAGTATACACCAACACATGGAATGCAACAAATCTGAGAAAATATTATGCTTAATGAAGCCCATAGACGAGCAAAATGGAACTTATGCCATGTATGTATGTAAGAATAAACCATGGTGAATAAAGGATGGTGTTTATTGAAATGGTGAGCATTACAGTAGTTCCAAAATAGTGATCCATCTACTAAAACATATACTACTACAAGCTCTACCTAATCACGAGAATAACCATCTTATAACCATGCCTTATTTAAATAATCCAATGGCCTATGCGGAGCATATATTTACATTCATATCTACAAAACAAAAGGTTATAGACTCCACCCTAGGGATCTTCAGCATGGCACTTGCCCTCCCTGATGATGCGGCGACGCTGCTCCAGCGTCAAGTCTATATGGTCCATAACGGTCACCATAGGAACAATGGTCTGTCAGGAGAGTGTAGAGAAAAAACAGGCAAAGTCACACTAGAGGGATGGAAACAAAAGTATGAATATCTAGCTCGGGGATAATCAAGTCTGCTAGAAAACTAGGTAGAGCTCTCACTGCCTCTTGACATAAACAATACCCAATAAGGACCATATCCCGCATTTCCCACGAAGAGTCTCACGAATTTGTGCAAAATTAGGAAGGGCCATCGTGGCCTAAGTTATGGCCATCACCGATTCTACTACATGCGCCTTAGCCATCTCCTCTATTTTACGACGGGCAACATCCCTATCAACAGTCAGCAAGGTGAACAACTCATCAGAGACTTAAATTTGGGCTTGGAGATTGTCAACTCTTTCCTCCAAACCGAGAACTCGGGCATGCTCTAGTACTAAAAGTCGTTTTAGATCCCAAGTTTTCTCATTGGCATGTTTGACTAATCCTTCCAATACCCCCTGGTCTTCTTCCGCCTGAGCTTCAATACGACTCTTCTTCCTACGAGCCTCCGAGAGATCTATTTCCTAGTTATCGCGATGACGAAAGAGAAAACCCACGTTCGTAGAAGAGTAGATTTGTGTGATCCAATGGCATCGACCAACATGAACAGTTGAGAATAGGCAGCAGGGGAGAGTATACACGAAAGAAATCTTTCACAAAAACGCAAAAGAATGGTAAAAACTTACCTCACAAAGATCCCGAAAAACCAAATCATGTAGGGTAGACAGAGATAAGGTCCCCAATAACTCACAATCTACTTGGTTCAGCAAACCACTCAGCAAGTTGCGGCAAAAATCAACTTCTGGCACCATCGATGGAGGGATCTGAGTGTTTGAGGGACCTTGGATAGTACCCTTCCCAGTCGGGAAAGCTACCTGAAGAGAAGATAAAGGAGAATGCTCCTCCACCACATTCACCAAAGCTGGTGCGTCATTTATAGGAGCAACAGTAAAAGCTGGGAGTGATAGATTTAAACCAAGGGAAGTAGATGGTCCTGTTACGCCATCCAATGAGGCCATAACATGGACCGCCTCACCAAAAGATCCATCTATAAGCAACGGCTCTGTCACCTAAGCCAACAAATCGGTTTCGGACACTACATAATGATCATTAGGACCCATTCAGGGCTGAACAATCCCATAGCCCGAGTGTGAAGACTCAGGATCATGTGAAGGGGAAGTATCACTAGGCGTCAGAGGCATGAACTACCTAGCAAAGGGTTCTATCGCATAAAAATTCATCTCGGACCCTAAAAAATCCAATAGCAACATTAAGAGCACAACCAGAGGAAGCAAGTCAAAAAATGTATCAAATACTAAACTTACTAAACAGGGGGTTAATATGTAAGGGTTCTGGAGGAAAGTCCACAGCATCCGGCCCTTCAGTAAACCCATCATACCCAACGTCTCCGAGTTCTCCAGCAATGCACAGATATCGTAACACCCGGAATACAATCATGTGGTGGATAGGTATGCTATTTCATGCACATATGTATCAGGATTAGGGATTACAAAACCTAAACCCAACCGGATAGGCACACCCCACGATTCTGCTGAAATACCTTTTTGCTTGAGAAAGAAAAACCTCTTCTTCCAAGGCCCTAAAAAAGTGAGACGACAGGGAATGGAAGAGAAGCTACGACGATGATCCATGTGTACCAAACTTAAGAAGGGTAGTCCGTTAGGACACAAACGAAGGATAAAATCAGCCTCAATTCGATATGGTGTCATTGAAAGATCTAACATCTTACAGCATAAAATATATCCCACCGAGTGGCGAAAGGAGTTTGGCGTTAGTTGACTAGGACAACCCTGCCAATACCTAAAAAGGGATTGGATAAAAGGATAGAAAGACAGGTGCATGCCATAGCGAATTTGGTCAGAATAAACGGGTCATATAACCCACCAGAGGTTCAAATACTCATTGATGGGGTTGGGGAATTAGAATATTATAATTCTCAGGATTTGAGAGATATTCTGCTAGCCAGGTTAAAACTGACTCTTGGGACTTGATACTCACACAAGATTTACCCTACTCCCTCCAATCATAGCTTCAACGTTCAAGAAAGAAGTGTTAAAAATTGAAAAACGATCTGCAGGCAGATAAGGCTCCCCACAAAGGAAAGTTAATCGCAGTGCATCAAAGAGAGAGGTATTGGTACGAATAGGGGGAGCATAAGATACCATATCAGAACCCCGATAAACTCTCGATAGCCCCCCGACGTTTCCCCTCATGTGAGCAAAAATATGAGGACCATCTAGGGAAGTATGCCTAACTCTTTGGAGAGCAGAACTTCCTAGAGAAGGAGTTCGTGAAGATGGGGGAGAACGAGATGAACGGGGAGTCATACTTAAAAGTAGCAAATGATAAGAACTAGTAAGTAGAGATTATGATCACTAAGATGAGTGATAATCAACCACAAGAGCTGCCAGCAAAAACGTGCAAAAAGGACAAGATTTCACTTTTTGGAGAAAGCTAAAAGTGAGAAGCTAAAAGTGAGAGTGAGAACAAAGTGATGATTAAGTCCACTTATTTATAAGGGAAGAAAAGTCAAACGGGGCCCCCATCACCAATGAACTTTAAGGAGAAGGGTGGCAGTGATAGCCAATCCACGACGTATGCACCTGACCCCTTTGACACCAACGGAAGAATGTCCATGATGATGGGAAAAATTCTCTGACATCAGGTATTAACACTCAACTTAAGGCGATGCACAAACTCCCAGCTTAGTCCAAAAATATATTATTAAATTTAAAAAGTGATGTGTAGCTGTAGCGCAAAGATATCAGGCACAAAAAAGACAAAATAAACTTTCCCTTCATATGAAAATTTACAAGTATGAAAGAAAAGAGAGCCACGTTGCCTATCAAGGATTGCATCTGCGAGGGCCCAAATGGAAATAAAGAAAAAGGAGGCATACAAAGTGTCATAAAGACACGTACAACTCCCAAACATAGTGAAAAAGAAAAGCTATGCTAGAAAAACAGGAACAAACATATAAAGTTAAAAAACCCTAAAGTCGAAAAACCATCAATGGGTGATGGGCAAAGATAGAGCGGCCAAATTTGGAAGGGCAGCGTCCGACACTATTTGGAGATGCCAGAAGGTTGGCTTGGCAATGGAAACACTAGACACATCAAGAAGGGAACAATCAGAAGAAAGATCCATAATTTCTTCAGACCTCACCAAACCACCAGTAACACTAGTCGTCGTAACAGTAGACACGGGAAGATCTGTCATTACCATCCCAGATAATAGAGAGATCCGGGGAACTGAAGACTTTGGGATGGCACAGGAAAGAGGAATCATATTGGACGCCGAAGGCGAAGGAGATCGAGCTACTGTGCGTTTAAAAGCCTCAAATGCCTCCTCCATCGTAGGAGGCTTCGCCAACAAACTGCGAGGGTTGATATATCTCCAAGTGTCCTCCATGCAAAACAACTTATCATCCCAAAAACTAATTACGCAATGAAGGAACCCACACAGTTTATGACCCATCAAATAACCCTGGTATCGGGACTGGAGCTCTTCCTCACATCTGTTAAAAGTAGCATATTTAACTATTCGGACGGTCCCCTCCAGTTTCAACTTCAACTGGAGGTTTTTTTAATTCGTTCTTAAGCATTTCTACGCTCTCATAGGCGTCTATCATATACTTCTCGAGATCTTTTTCCTTCTCTACCCACGATGCCTTCTCCTCCTTGAATAGGATAACCTCATCCTCAAGGGAAGTACATAAAGACTGACTTTTCTCTAAGACCTCTTTCATCCTAGCCATCTCATCCAACAAACCCTTCTCTCGAGCTAAACTCTGTGCAAAGCTAGCACGAAGCTTCTTCACCACTTTGTCTGCTGCCACAAGCGCTTGATCTTTCTCCTTCAGTTTTTCCATCGATAATACCATAATTGCATGAGTTGCGTTAAGTTCACGCCAATTAGAGAGAATTGTCTTCAGAACCTGCATAGAGAACATGTTACACCAACCCTTCCGAATACAATGTTGGACAAAAGTGTAAAACATTACCATTTGAGCTAGCCATTCAGAACAGAAACGCGCTACCCCCTCGCTGTGTTGGGTCAATGCAGTAGTAGAGTTCAGATACCGTATTATCACGCCCATCCCTCTTTCATCTCGAACGGCTAGGGCGTCAGGCCCGTGTTAGATTCTTCCCACATAGTGTAAATGAAGAAAGGAGATCATGATACAGTAAATCGACTAGAGAAAGACATACCTTTTCGATGGGGAGGGGGAGCAGCAACAGTACATTGGGGATCTACGGAGATGGCTGGCAGGGAGATTCTAGTAGAAACCCATGCACTAGAAGTAACAAGAGGGAATCATCTCGTTCAGAAGTGCCAAGTCGGAGGGGATAAAGGCAGATTAGAAGAGGGAGATGGCACCTTTGTGATAGGGAGAAGGCAAAACATCCCCAAAGACAAGTCGTCAATCGAGAGAGGGCCCCCTCGGAAGAAGTCTTTGCTGCATGAGACATCTCCTCATCTAATAAAACCATAGTAAAGAAAGGTTAGACAATAAACAAGAGTTAGACAATATGCAAAACCATGGAATAAGTAGGGTTGTCTCAATGGAATAAAATTTACCTGCCCTAAAAAAATCATCCTTATACACCATGACAACTTTACCCTTGTCTGCAAAAAAGAGTCGTAAATAATCAAAGACAGTTACCATAAAAGAAAGCAACTCCACAACATTTACCTAAAGCAGGGAGAGGGGAACTGATATTTATCTGAAGTGAGAAACGGGCATCGGAGAGATAACATATGGCCTGGGAGAACTTGTTAGAAGCTAAAAATCTTAAGTGGCAAGGGTTGATAAAACAGTCGCGGGTAACGGCTCGCGTGTCATCGGCATTGGAGTCGTTGCCATCAGAGTGGGTACTCCAAGAGACTCAGAAAAAGCCGATGAGATCACTGCCATGTCCTGGGTTTTGGTCCCAGGTAACCCCGATTCAGGAAGGGGTAGAGAGCTAGGGTCAGTCTTAGTAACTTGGAGCGAACCAGATGCTACTAAAGTCCTAAGGTCGGCACCATCGAAGCCATCACTCAAGGCAAAGACAACAAAATTACATCCTGCAAAAGTTGTTGCACCCCCCTCTGAAAGCACTACCACATCAGAATTCCATTAGAAGTTTGCGACATGTCCTTGAAAGACGAGGGTGCTTGCACCCGCAACAGATCTAGTCTTCATCCGAGAAGAAGGAAGCAAAGACATAATTTGAGAAGCTAGAGAAACAGGTACCATGGTCAAATTCGATAGCAACGAATCTACAAGATAGGCGAAACTAACAAGATCAAAAGGCCAAACTGCCTACGTAAAAAGGTACGATTAAAACAACTAATTCCTCCAACAACGTGAGAAAGGACTCCCCTTTCTTCTCCTCATCTATCGGAGAAATCTTGAACAAACCTATGGCTTTACACAAAGCACAATAGTGCTCAAAATTCAATAGGCGGCTAGCACCCACACCCGTTGAAAGGAAAGTGATGAATCTAACTTATATGAAGGTGCCTCGGAAGTTCTCCAAGTGTGAGGAAAATCCCATTCACCCCCTTCCTTGGGCTTGACAAAGAAAAACTTATCCTTCTAGTTGCTGCAAGAAATATTAGTGCCCTCGAGCACTCTCTTAAGTTTATCCCAATGACAAAAGAAGTAAAAAAGAGCCCCGACCGATGACGCACTCACTTTAAAGATAGACTAGAATTGTTTGGCTGTACACTCCAACCCACATTGCCAAGCGTTAGAAAATAAAGGCTGGCAACATGATGAACCTATTAGGACTGAGCTGGCTAGGGTACATGTCGCAAGCCTTAAAAACCTCACAACAGAAAGAAGAGAAAAAGGATCAGAGTCACGCACGAATCTAAACATAATAAATAGTAACACATCCATCTGGCGAATTGTCACCCCTTTCCCCTAATTCAGGAATTCGAGGCTCCAAGTTCCTTGTAGAAGCTTTGCACTCCATGCAAAAAGCCTACACCTCCTCTTCTGTGGCAGTGCTACCGACAACATCCACCAGTCGAAGATTTTAGGAATCAGTCTCCGGACTAGCCTTACCACACTTCCTTGTCCTTTTGGAGGGAAGAGAAACCTCGCCACCACTCACTTTAACCGTGTTCTTCCTCTTGCGAGAAGAAGTAGCAACTTCTGTCACCACTGAAACGTCAACGACTGAAGTAAACGCCACCGCGTTAGTTGCGAAAGTGGTGAAAGTCAAGTCAAACGTGGTATCAGAAGTCGCTATCAATAGCAGCAAAAGGAGAGGAAGGAAAAATTTAAGAGTATAAAAGGCAAAAAACAACGCTAAAATAAGAGCTCTAGGAAAAGTTGAGATTTGGAGAAGAAAAGTGAAGAAAAAATGGGGCAATCAGGAGCTGTTATAACCCTAACAGAGTTAATGAGGTGAGGGGGTAGTAGGGGGTTAGAGATTAATTACCCCCACACCTAATGGGAATTCCCCAACGAAAATGAGCCGTTACCATGTTTTACTTTCCCCACTACGCGAGCGGTTATTAATGCACCATGTCATCTGAAAAACCCGATATTTAAAAATCACGATGACAAGAGATGAATAACCTTCAAAACACATGGCATTCTTCTTGATTCTCACGAATACAAAAGAAACTAGGGGAACTGGTGGTAACCCTCTCGTAAGTGGCCATCGTGGTAAATTTGCCATAGTACTCCCCGTCCCACTAATCCCATTGGGGAATAGTCAGGCCCTCAGGAAATAGACTACATCGGGCTTAAATGACCTAAATAGTCCATAAAAGACCTAAGCACGGGGAAGAAAGTATTCGTGTAGCTTGAAATATAATATGTGCCATCGTATAGCTTCGACTCCAACGAATTTCTGAAATTTGGGCAGGGCATTCCGGATAAAAGTATTCGTTAATTACTCAAAAATAAAATGAGTGTTAACACTCCATTAAGGAGGATGAGTATGAGAGCCTTAGGGATTTGATGAAAATGTTCAATGAAGAGTTGTTGAGGATGGATGAACAGAAGGGAGAGTTTGTCGCCAACATACTTTTCACAGTAACTAGGCATAAGCGCTTTGTCATGGCCTTTCCTTGACAATAACCCCATAACCATTGATCAGATCAATAAGCTAGCCTACAAAATTATGCATCACATCGAGATGATGTCTACCAAGAATACAACAAACCCACCACAGAACAGAGCAAGAGGAAAAGATGACAGGGGATGGAACAGAGATAGGAACGACCACTTTGGAAACAAGTCGTCGTGGTTCTATAAGCCTTTGAGCAAGGATATCCTGACCGTGTTTGCTATTGTGCAGAAGAAGGGCTGGTTGAATGAACCAAGAAGAATGAAAGACTCATCTACCACAAGATACTCAAAGAAGTACTACAAGTACCATCGCCAAAATGGACATAACACTAAAGACTACAAGGATCTAAAGGAAGAGATCGAAAGATAAAATCGAAGAAGGAAAATTGGTTGAATATGTAAGGGATCTGAAAGAATTGATTGATAAAAGTGGCAGACAAAGCTCGTGGTCTCGCTCACTACGGAAGCCATTATGGTACCCAACCACTACAATCAGGGTGTGGTCAACGCCAGAAGTAGGCGGATAACTAACATAATCACAGGGAGTCAATAGGGGCAGGCTTAACCAAAGGCCACAAAGTATCACACGTGGGATAGACTCCAACAGGTTTGTGGGTTTTACAAGTTTGCTGGAAATAGAGATAATGCTAGAGCAAGAGATAACCTTTACCAAGAAGGATCTTATGCAACTCATTCCCTAGCCATTAAGGTAGGTAAGCTTAGCTACCCACTTGTGGTTACACTAGATATTGCTAACTACGGTGTCATGAACGTATTAATTGATAATAGAAGCTCTGCAACATCATATTTTCTGGTCCTTTAGAGAATAAGGCCCTGGGCCAAAACATTACTCAGCTAGTAAGCACCCCATTGCATGGTTTGGGCGGCGCGGAGGTGTTATCACATGGATCTGTCACCCTCCCCACCTCATTTGGCATGCATCCACGGAAGAAAACCCTCAACATTAAATACATGGTTGTGGACGAACCTTTCGCATTCAACGTCATCATAGGACGATCGATACTTAATGATATCTGAGCCATAGTCTCGACCTATCACTAGAAGATGAAGTTTCCCACCCCAAAGGGAAGAAACATGAGAGATAATTGGTAATCATAAGAAGGCTTGGCTGTATTATGTGGCATCTCTGAAGACCCAGAGTCGAGAGGAGATGAGGCAGAATTGGTTGCTTTGACTCAAGGAAATCAGCCTATGATGGAATGACCCTACTTAATCACTTGATGATGCATATCATAAAACATAATTATTTTCTCCCACGAGAGGACGGTTCGAGGATTAATGATAGATACCCCGGGGATGGCGGGTAAGACACTCAAAACATAATTATCGACCATACCGGAAGTAAGGCATCAAGTTGTGCCCCTCGGGCCTCCACCGATCCTCTTCTAACATGTAGCATCAACGGGAACCGTTCTCACGGTAACACTCTATGACTCCGCCCATACATGGGACATATCTGAGTACACCATTGAGGCTCAACAGACTGAGTACTCCATGGATAGCCCTAGTTACACCCTCCCCTCCGTGGGACTGCGACCCCTTAGAATCATACACTCCCACAGTACCCTAGCAGTATTCTCCTAAGACACTCGGTCTCCGAGCTCCACTAACATCCTACGAACCTTCCCTAGCAGCAGCCCCTATCGGGTTTACATATGCCTTCCACCGACTCGGATAAAACCACTGATAAACGCCTATCATGAGTGTACCTACACTTAGAAAATATTTCACTAACACATCATTCTAACCTCTTGGCAGGACGAGGAGAGTAGTGGTGTCAGTTAACAAGAGATCAAAAGAAGCAACGAGGGGCTACAAGAAGAATCTTAGTACGAATTTATTCCCTAACTCCCAACCACTCACCATGAATAAGAAGAAGACCAAATCCAATTGGTCACCTCTCCGTAGAAGACGAAACATTGGGCCTGAAGGCAACAATGCTCATTAGTTCAGAGTGCCTACAACACCTACTGAAAGCAAAAAAAAACACCCGATTGGCTCCAACAGCCGACGATCCACATTGGTGCAGAAGAAGCCACGCCATAGGCTACCTCCGTCAGAAATGCCCATTGGTGCAAAAGAGGACCCACCTAATTGGGTGACTCGACCAAGGCCATTACTCCCAGCAGAATACTTATAGCGATTGATCGAGGACCCCCACGAAAGTCTTATAAATAGGGTCTTGTTAGCACTCCCACAACAACTAAGTTGAAGACAAGACTTTCACTCACTTCCACTTACACATTTTTTCAACTTTAGCCTCACCACTTTCACTCACTCACACACATAGACTTTAGTACGACATTTAGCACTTAGCTGATAGAAAAGTGCCCATACTCGTAATCCCAAAGTTATCATTGTAACAGCTTTCCCCTCCCCAACTGAGTTCCACCACTTGTAACCTACTCACTCGAGTGAATATTAATATTAGCATCGCTCGATTCTCTAAGGCTCAGGATCATCATTCTAAATAAAAATTACTCGATCATAATTCAAAATTTAACCTCTCCGTGGGGTCGAATGGTATTGTATCACCAAATGGCGCCACCAGTGGGAACGCTTTAGAATCTCTTAGACAACGAGAGAACAGTGTAGCAAGCGTAGCTATGACGACTTACGAAGAAGGAGGAAAATGAGTCATCAAAAAAAATACATCGACAGATAATGGAGAACCATACTCCTATCCCCAAAGTCCCCGAGGCACAACCAGCCCCGTCTCATCACACCGTAGTACCTCTGCCCCCAGCTGCAGAGGAACCCAAATATGTCCACATCCCGAGAGATGTGTACGACAACCTGGTCAATAATGTCCTCAGTCGAGGCGAGAGAGCCTCCAGAGAAGAGGGATAATATGCTTGGGTAGACTCCCAATCCCCATCTCAGCACACCAGAAGAGGGATATTACACTTGGGTAGACCCTCAGTCCCCATCTCAACGCACCAGATCAACATGCTTCAATTTCAGACGAGCTTCGAAGAACCATCCTCCCTGACGAATGAGTATGGCACAACCTTAGCATCGGATGCAACCGAAAATAGTCTCCCAAGGACGCGAGTCCCTAGCCGACGCCCACGACGGGAGGTGAACGAATAAAGATAATAAGACACGGCCCAAAATGTGATCGCACCATGGGAGTGCTCCTGGTGGAGTTCTACGGCCCGAACCGTGACCTTCTCCACTTCCTCTAGCGGCACTCCCACGACCTGTGACCTCGCAGGAAATCATGAGCCCCTTCAGCCCCAAAGGCACCTGAACGACCAACATGATACGAGTTAGCACGTCGAAAACAGTAAGATAAAAATGAAAATGTGGTAGGGAATTTGAAACTAGATACCAAAGCAGACGAGAGACAAGCCATGTCCTAGAGAACCTCCGGGATATTGGAAAACACGATTGAAAAGGCTGTCGAAGTCACCAAGTCATCAAATAACGCGGGACCCCTTGATCCAATCCCAAAAATGTCATCCAAAAGGAGATGCAATGGCGGAGGCACCATTGAACCCCATGTGATTGAGGTAGAAACTGGAACCGATGGCTCTGCCTCCTGCTCAGAGGGAAGGGTCAAAAGCTCAGTTGTATCTATAATGCACGGATACTCCAAAAAAATGGTCGGTCAGTGTCGAATATGTATCGGATACTGATACTCTTTGGATACGTATCTGATACACCACGTGCTGATTCAGCCACTTCTTCCTCTGAGCCACCCTAGTTATGATATTCTGGTTCAGCGGAGTGTACCTCTTCGGGGATCTGTCCTTGTAGTTTATGTCCCTATTCCATCCTTCTCTGCCTCGGGGTCGATTGTTGGTCTGGTGGGGATTGTCGCATTGAATAAGATGAGCACCACTTGGTCGCCCTTTGGTTTATCAACCTTCAGTAGCTCATCATTAAACCTCTCTATAAATTCCTCTAGGCTTTTTTACTTTCTGCTTCATAGCATTCAAATGAGGAACTAAATCTACAAGAAGATACTGCAAATACCACCGTCAGAAGGGACACGATACAGATGACTATATAGGTTTGAAGGACAAAATCGAAAGCCTTTTTTGCGAAGAGAAGCTAGTGGAGTGATAAGGATTCTGAAGATAATGATGAGAGATCTTGTTCCCCCAAGAGAGACAAAATGAATGCCATTGAGGGTCTGGGCGGACATGGAGGCACAATAGTCAATGCGCCATCTAGAGGAGTGATCAATATGATCAGTGGCGGACCAACAGGGACAGACTCCACCAACGAGAGGAAAAGGATCACATGAGGACTGCAAGAGGACCGTTATGTCAGTTTTATGTCTCTTTTGGACGAGTTGCCCAATGAGATTATCACTTTCTCGAGCAAAGATTTGGCAGATCTATCCCCATAGGCCATACAGGGAGGTAAACTTGATTTCCCTCTTGTCGTTAAACTTGATGTTGCCAATTGTGGTGTTTTCAGGGTTTTTATAGACAACGAACGTTTCACAAATGGCATATTTGCACATGCTTTGGAGAAGATGGCTCTGGGCCACCATGTAGTGGAGCAAATCCGTACCCCTTTGATCGGCTTCAGAGAAGCGGAGGTGATACCGTTGGGACAGGTGAACCTGCCAACGCCCTTTGGAGAAGAACCACATAGAAGGACCATCAACGTCCAATACACTATAGTGGATCATCCTTTCGCTTGCAACATCATTATAGGAAGGCATGCCCTTAATGCTATTTGTGCAGTGGTATCTACGTACCACCAAAAAATCAAATTCCCTGCACCTGGAGGCATAGGTGAGATCATCGCCAACCATGAGGAATGATGGTTTTGCTACATAACTTCTCTTACACTTCCTAGGATAAGGGAAGTAGGAGGACAGGAAGCGAATGCAGAAGGCAACCATCAGCTGGTGGAGTAACCAGTGTCCTTGGGATCATTTGAACTTTCATAAACTTTGAACAATTTATGTTTTCCCTAAATTGCCCCATTGTTGGGCTGGTCTGTAGCTAAAACATGGGGGAACTACGCTGGTCTGATTCCCATACCACGGGATAAGTATGCGGTTTGGGATTTACCTATCCCTCGACCGTTATCCATCGTTATTTTTTATCTTTTAAATTGCTATATATATGTTGATAAACAGCTGCAGGAACATATCCTACGGGATATGACAAAGACGTTCCCCACCAAAGGGTCCGAACAAACCTGCCCAAAGGTCACATAGATTATGAGATATCCAGCATAGGATATCCTATTATTGGATAGCCATGTTATTATATTTTATGCAAATATTGATGTTTCACCTATCTATGACAGGTACAACGACAATTCTTGTCGACAAGGCAAGAAAATGATACGTCTCTTATCTTTTACAACACGAAGTAAAAGAAGACAGAGTAACTCTGATGCCTTAACAGGCACGGGGAAAAGTACATATAATGGTAGAATACCTGCTATCCTATGGGATACAGTATAAATATGCTCTAACGGGTAAAGGATCCCCTATCTATCTAGATAAGGAGGACAAAGAAAAAGGAAAGATCTTCTATCCATCGAGAAAAGAAAGATCCCTTATCCATCAAGATAAGGAGGATAAAGAAAAAAATAGATCCCCTATCCATTGAGATAGGAGGACAAAGAAAAAAGAAAGATCCCTTATCCATCGAGATTAGGAGGACAAAAGAAAAAAAAGATCCCCTATCCATCGAGATAAGGAGGACAAAGAAAAAAGAAAGATCCCCTATCTATCGAGATAAGGAGGACAAAGAAAAAAAGAAAGATCCCCTATCCATCGAGATAAGGAGGACAAAGAAAAACCCCTACCTACCGGAGTAACGGAGGTAGAAGAAAAGGAGAAGATCCTCTATCCATCATGATAAGGAGGGCAATGGACAGATAACAAATCCAACTCATCGAGAATGAAGGACACAAAATCAACAATATACACGAAAGAATTGGTCCTTCAAAATAACAAGGGAGAAACTTCAATTATCTTTGATTATCTAAAAATTACAGAAAGCATAAAGAAATTACAGGAACAAATTCCTAAGGGAATATTGTAGATGCATGCTTCATCCAGGGTACTTAGAGGCACCCGTACTATGAATTAGTACAAGGCTCTTTTGTTGTAAAATCTCAGCATAGACATTTGGCCCCCAGTCATCATCGTCGTCAGAATCCGAATATTCTGGAATTTCTTCATCTAGACCTAGCAACGGATCAAGCTGGCTGGGGTCAAATCCATCTTTAAATCTGTCATATAATCGAGCTTGATCGATAATAGAGGCTTTCGCCACTTCTCTCTCTTGCACGCCACGCTCTGTACATATTTCCTTGAACGTTTCGTTCAAAAGGAAACCCTTGGCGACTTTGGTTTTCTGCTCTCATGTGGGCTCCTAAAGAAAAAGAACAAGGGCATAATTAAAAACATGGCTTGACAAGGGGTCACCTCTAAATGACCGGCAAAAAGCATTACCTGACACCGGATAGTCCCTTCAGCAAGGGCCAGTTTTTCCCGAAGGTGCTGAACTTCCAATTCTGCGAGAACTATATAGGGAGACATTGGCCTAATCAAGGGTCGCCCAACTGCTGGTTCTGCTTTAGCAGATGTTGCACATTTGCCTGACTAGAGGCGAGTGTACTTAACGCCTCATTACATTTGGCTGCTAACTTCGCCGCTTCCACAAGGTCATAATTGCCCATGTGTTCAAGATTAGCAATTGTTTGTGCAATGGACTCGACTTTATCAGAGTTATTATCACTTGCCACCTTCAAAAAGTTGGCGAGGAATATACCAACATGTCACAAGCAAGTTATTAATTTCTCATTACTATGGCCAAAGAGGGAAAGGGGCTATAACAAACTTACCGACTAAAAAACGGCACTCCTCCCAATAGACGTACCACCAACACCCCCAACGCATTTCCTCTTATGTTGGGAAGGGTTTACACCAGAGGTCCCCAGATCTTGGCTTCTACTAGAGCTCGCTCCGACCCCACCCTGCGAGGGCACACCGCTCCTAAGAACCCCACTGGCCCGACCTTCTATATACTTCTCATTTTGGGATGCCCCACTCATCTTATCTTTGGATCGGTGACCCTCTCGCCCATGCATTTTAAGTATAACGGGTAGTGACGCCTCTGCACCCACCTTGTCTTTCGCCATAGCAGCATGTGCAGCAATGATATCCAACCTACGATACATCACGAGTTGGCATGTATACAGAATGTATAATGTAACCAAAAAGGATTATTTAAAAAGTATACAACAAAGACAAGGAAGGTAACATACCAAGGTTGAACGGGCCTCGATAAGGCACCAAAAAAAGACCACCCGCACGCAGCACCTCCTCGTCAGCAAGAGTGGTAAGGTCATACTTGTGGGCCAATAAACCTTCCAAAAATCCTATTGCCCATTGAGGTGCGCCCACATTACAACGACTTTGGTATTTCTCCATTTTCGACCATCTTTGAGGGAGATCCTTGAACTCCTCGTTAGCCTTCTTCTCAACATAAAAATATTCACTGTTATTGCCAAAGTCGTAACTGCTCTGGCTACCTTGCAAGAACTTCCATCCGGATTGAGCTTTGATAAAGAAGAAGCCTATATCCCCACCTTTCTTATTGGTAACAATGGAGAATAGAGCCCAAAATTCATTAACCCCATGGGGCGCACCAAAGGCCTTCATAACCAATATGAAGGCCACGATAACATCAAAAGAATTGGGAGAGAGTTGTCTTAGGCAAACCCCAATACTCTTCAGTATAGGGATAATTGCTGGATGAAAGGGGAAACGTAGCCCATTGGCGAAATGCTCCGCATGAACGGTGATGGAACCCCGAGGTCGCGTATGCATCCGCTCCTCTTGCCCAGTGAACTTAATCTTGTATCCATCTATATGATACGTGGCAGCATAATGATTAGGGTAATGGGGAACGCGGGACACCCTCTCTTCATACTTGACGACAGTCTTATATTTCTTCACTCTGGGCGACTCACAGAGACCCCATTCATTGTATCCCGCACCCTCATCCCCGCTGAACTCACCATATTTCCTGTCGGATCCATCTCCCACGTCATCGCCATACAACTCTTCCGTACCGAACATCTCAGAATCGACGAACTCGGATTGCGACGGTGTGTATTCCTCATTCCCATGTCCAATATCAGAGGCAACAACTCCCTTCGTGTCGGCCATCGTTACTATAAGCGAATAAATATACAAGAACCTTTTCCTACACGATAAGACCAAAAGAATCAACCTGAAAGGTCAAAATTTGAATAAAGTTAAGTTTAAAATTGATATCGAGAATCACATTGAATTCACATATCGAACATCATATCGAAAAACGATATCGAATACAGATATCGGATGCAAAAATCGAAAGCGCATATTGAAACGACGATATCAAAAACGCATATGGAGAAGAATGTCGGGTATCCCCGATATACCTCAGCAGAAGGACAACAAATTTCGCTAAAAGACAAATGACCTTTCTCTCTACTACAGACTGCTATTTATAGACATTGGGGTCCTCCGATGATGCATTTATGATGGCACATATCGAAAGCGACATTCAACGTTGCATATCTAAAGGAATTCGATATAGACTTTATAAACCTATATTTTGCACAATGCAAGCAAACTTATGTCACAAGAGACGCTTACAAATGATAATTCAAACAAGGAGCTCTTGCCTACGCCAATTACATTAGGGGTCCACCAACACCTTTGAATGAATTCCCGTATCCGAGCTCCATCATTTGAACTGGGGGGACAAGAGGTACTGGTAATTCAAACTTAGATTAATTTGCGAATTATTATTTACAATAATAACTCTCAAATTAGGGGATTACATGATATAGGGATTTCCCGTATTGGGACGGCCCCTATTTGGCCTATATCGGGGATCCTCCTCAATATGCATATCGAATGTAATATTCGATATGGTATAGTTCACGTGTTTATCATGTGTGCAGTCCCCGCTTCCCAAGGTCTATAAATACCCGAATTCTGCTAATCAAGGTAAGCTTTTTTTTTATCATAATCAAGGTAAGCTTTAACTATCTTAAGATACTGTACACCGATATCAAGCATCCCCGATATTATACCCGATATAATACTCGATATATATCTTCGATATATATCACCAACATACCCATTAATATCATATCCGATATCATATTCGACGTCACCCCCGATATCCATCAGGAGATCATATCCGACGTAGAAGATCCCTGATATCATCCCCGATATCACCTTCAACGTCCCGTTCGACATCACCTTCGATATTCCATAGAGCATCTTACAGTCAGTTCGAGGTGTTCCAGACCAAGCCTACTTAGCACTAGTCATAGTCGAAGTAGGTCTAGTTTGTAATAGAATCGTAGCACCAAACTTGTAATATCATATAATTACGATATATTGTTAAACTACCACCCCTTCAACTGGTTTGAGGAGTTGGGGTTGAAAGGAGGGGACAAGGGGGAGGAGGGGCGCCATAAGGAACTTGGAAGGGTCCGAGGGTGGAAGAGGCGCAAGTGTTTGGAAGAAATTGCAGAATTCTTGCATACTTCTCCCCGTAGTGTGGACCCAACGACCAGTTCCAGTGCGGATGCCCTGGATTGTGTTTCATACGATGATGGTGCGACGCATACGCATGGTAAAACTTTGTGTTATTATCACCGTCTGAGATCCAGCGCTCTCGGGAGTGCTATGCCCAGTAGGGTTCTTTTTGGGCTAGGCCTAGGGCAATTGCTTTGTGAAGATTGCATTCCGCAACGAAGGTTTGTTTAATGGGATTAGTGATTAACTGGGGTAGGATATTGGAGGGTTGGGATTGGTACGAAGCAATTTGTGAGTCAAGGTTACCGTACTGCGTGCATTTCCAATGGTGGGCCGCTGATGTAAAGCGGCGGCAGTCATTGGAAAATGGGTATGTCATACTGGTTAGAGTCTCCAATATGTGCCTGACTACCGCCTGAAAGGTTGGGTAAACCCAAGCCATCTCATAATGAAACGGTCGGGTGGGGTGGGTTCCGGGGAAAGGAGATCAAAAACAATTGGGGAATGATCCACTGTGTGTGGTGCCAAATGGCGAACCCAAGCTGAAGGGAATGCATTGACCCATGCTACGTTAGCAAAGAAGCAGTCCAATCTTTCAAAGATGAAAGACCGGCCCATATGACGGTTTGTCCATATGAACGGATGTCTAGAGAAACCAATGTTCGAGAGGCTATGTGTTTTAAATACAAAAATGGAATCAAGACAAGAAAGACCATATTTTGTGTCGGCCGCCGTATTTTTCTTCGTGAGATAAGATTGCATTAAAATCACCAACAAGCAACAAAGGAGATGCAATAGTATACTTGGTCTAATCTTGTTGGGCAGGCTGAGGAGGGTTGTAAATAGCACTAAAACGGAAGGCCTGGTCCATTCGACGCGTGGCTTCCATGTGTATAGAGTGCGTGTCCGTAGTCAATGTCTGGAGTATGACCTGTTGAGTATAGTATAGACCCAAATACCTCTAGAGTATCCCATGGGGTGGACTACGATGCAGCCGTCAAATGGGAGTTGATTAATAATTTGACGAACGCGGCCCCGGCGGCAGCGGATCTCTACGAGTATCAACACAATAGGGTTTCGTTGTCTGATCAGTGCGCGTAAAACAAGCAAGAACTCGGGGCAATTTGTGCCCCTAACATTCTAGTATATTATTCGCATCAAAAGGTAGAGAATCTTTGGAGTCCTTGGTCGTTGATAGCTAGGGAGGATGGTGGGCTCAGCGGTTCCTTTCCTGGAATCAAAAGACATTGAAGGTATTGCATATGGGAAGTAGTTGTTACGAGCGTGGACCTAAACTGTGTCACACACCCTTCTGCCTGCAAATAGAATTCATGAGCCGTATGAAGGCTGACTCTCGGCTTGTGGTTCGGGATAAGATGCACACATATCATGGGAGGCCTATTGCAAGATTATTGAAAGGTGATTTTCCCTGTGGTATGGGCATATAGACGTGCGTATCGGATCCCAATACCTTATGACGGGCCGCTACCTGTGATATTGTTACGGGGCGTTGGGTTGCACGGTCCCTGTGGGGGCTCGAGAGAATGTATCGGAAACATTCACACCGCTGATACCCGCTAGAACACAGTCACCAGGTTTGGTATTGGTGGCAGTACGACAGTGGGGGAGTGTCGGTGGTGGTGGTGCGGTGGGGGGCATTGAGTGGCATCTCAGTGTTAGTGCATGGTGGTGGTGGAGGAGGGTGGCCGTGGAAGATGGGTGAGGGTGGAGGGGGCGGGCGGTGTATTGGGGCCTACCTTGGGTTCTAGGCCATCGCGGTCCATGTTGGGGTGTTTTGTTGGTACCCCCGACCATCGTGTCTCGTTTGTTTGGCAACACATGAGAGGGTTGACGGTGTTTCTGTGACGCTACGAGTTTTGAACGGAGTTTTGGAAGCACCGTTGTGCTCCCAGGTGAGGGGCCAAAGTGTTGAGCCGGAACTAGGCCATTAGACGGGGCTTTCTGAACCCAAGTTTAGGGTTGGATGCCCATGGGAACCCTTGTTAGTGGTTTGGGTCGGAGGTGCAGCCTTGGGGATATTTGAAGGAGGGCCGGCACTAGTCGTATCGAGGACTGGGCAGCAGGGGTCGGCATAACAGCGGGGCGACGAGTGGAGGGGCGAGGGTTGGGATGGGGCCGATGGGGAAGACGTTGTACCACGTGTGCTTTGAGTGTGGCCCAATCTTCCAAAAACTAGGCAAAAGTCCACTTTAACTTTATACGTCACATCCTGTTGGTGGCCGTTAATGCGAATTTTAGCGGGTAACGGGTTGGTGGAGTCACTTTCCACACAAATTCGGGCATAACGGGTCCGAGCATGAGAGACAGTGTGTATCAATTTTAATCGGTCGGGAGTTGGAACCAAGTGCAGATCTTGCTTGGCAACTTATCTGAATGAAAGAAGTTACGGTGCCTTTGGCAAACGGCCAAGTAGTGGTGGTTAAATAGAAATCAAGGGTTGCCGGCCAACGCAATAGTATAGTCTTCCGGATTATTCATTCGCATAACATATGCTTCCTGGACAATATCCGTGATGCCTATGGCTGAGCGAGCTTCCAAAGGCGTTGGAGCTTGGTTGCTATATCAGGGATGGCTCGGTAGATGTCGACCGTCTGTTCTGTGAGGGATTTTTCCATGAGTCGCTGAGGCGGCGCATATCAGCAGGGGTGAAATTGATTTGAGGTCCATTCCCCGGCATCTCCTCATCATCGGGATCTACCATATGTGCCTCTATCGTTTCCTCCACGGCCTGGAGTCATGTAAGGTAAGGAGTGGATGAAAAAAGACGCGATTGATATGTGGGTGGTGGTTCTATTACGTAGGCAGGAGGTGATGTTGGCGGGGCGGACGTCGAAGAAGGTGCTTGTGGGTGGGAGAGAGGGGTGGGGGTGGAGGTTGTGTGGTGGATGAGTGGGCATGCAAGTCCGGTGGAAATGGTGGTGGAGGAGGGGAAGGGGGCGGTGGAGGAGGGGGAGAGATGGTGGTGGGTGGTGGTGGTTTGGGTGGGGGTGGGGTGGGTTTTTGCTCTTATCCATAAGGAATAAAGCTTAGAGGGGAAGTTTTCGAGAGAAAGTTATTTAAATATTCTTTATACTCTCTTCACCTACTTCTTTCATTATGAGTCACCCATACACGACAAATTTCTCAATTTAGGCATAAACGTCTTATAAAACGAAAAACCACGTGGAGCAACAGATGTATGTGTTGTTTTTTTATGGATCCTACAAATTTACAATACGTTACTCTAAGTATTTAAATGAATGGATAAATTAGTGTTATAGTTATTTGAGATTTGATGACAGCAACAATTTTCCAAAAACAGACATTTTCTAAAATGGTAAGGAGCATAAATATATAATTAAAGTTATACCACAAAGGGTATATAATATTTGTAAAACTTTTGTGAAAGTGGTTATTTTAATTTAATAACTCTAGGTGATATCTATACAAATGCAAGTTACAGTAATTAAGTAAATAATTAAAAAAAATCTACAAATAATATGCTACAGACTATGTCTAATGCGCCCCCAAAAATTGACATCTCGTTAGTGATAAAGATTTTGGAGCGAAGAAGAAGAAACTATATATGTGAGAAGACCAACCAACTGATCAACCGTGTTGAGGTACGAAATACTAAGAAACGCTTTATTCACAAGATTTCGGACAAAATGAAGACCCACACGCATTTAAAAGAAGACCAATCAGCCTCACATTGAGCAAGTCGATTAACAGCGAACTTATTATCGAACGAGACAGCGTGATATATTATTCCAAGGCACCAATGACACGCCGAGGCTCAATGGCATAAGTCAAAAAAGAGGACGTAGACACCAAGGATGTAGAAGTCATAGCATAGGCAACATGTTAGCACCATCCATTTTATGACGAGCGAAGACATCACACATATACTTGTGTTGAGAAAGAAAGAGATCATGGCAAGTAAAAACTTTCGCACCTAGAAAATAAGACAAGGCACCAAGATCTTTGACAACAAATTTTAAGCCAAGTTGTGCAATCATCCAAGAAATAATAGAGGGTCTATTCTCAGTGACAATGGTATCGTCAATGTACACAAGTTAATATATTAAGTTAGTCTGACGAGAATAAATAAAGAGTGACATAGCAGACTTCATATTAGTGAAGCCAAAAGAATAGAGAGTGACGCTCAAGGAAAAGAACCGTTCACGAGGCGCTTGCTTAAGGCCATAAAGAGACTTCTTTAAATAGCAAACATAGGCTCATAAAAGATGTATCAACAAAACCGTGAGTTTGTGACATACAAACATCATCGGTCAACTCAACATAAAGAAACACATTGCTTACGTCAAGTTGGTGCATGCATAATAGCTAAGGATAGTACCATGTGAATGGTGACAACTTTGACTACGGGACTAAACGTCTCCTTAAGGTCAAGACCTTCAGTTGATAAAACCTCTTAGCAACAAGGCGAGCCTTGTACTTATCAGTCAAACCATTAGGATGACGCTACATACGAAAAAACTCACTTCAAATCAATAATTTTCTTACCAACATGAGGCATCACTAGATCCCAAGTGTTATGTTTCATAAGAGTCGTGACCTCATCGGCCATGGCAGCGCCCCAGCGAGGATCCTTTAAGGCCTACGAAATGCATGCGGGTTCAACATGACCAGGAACATGATGCTTATTGGTGAGGCTCTTCCGCGCGAAAGCAGGTGAAGTCTTTCATTGCTTAAGCTACTTGGGATTTAAAATATTATTCATGGCACGAGTCATCATCCAATTATTACAAGGAGGACTTGACGAACAAGAGGGTTGTGGTGGAAAATCATAAACGACAGAGGATGGAGTGTGGCCCAAAGATCCCAAGGACTTCGTATGAGAGTCAAGATTGGCAATAGACTTAAGAGAAGGCAACGGAAGGGGTCAGGCCGAGTATATAGCAAGATGAAAAGAAGAACCAAGGTCGAAGCAATAGATGTAGAACGAGCTGATGGCACGGGATCACGAATGTCGTGAAACTCAAAATCCACAAAACAAACATGGAAATAGATGTAAAGCAGTCGAGTTTCTATATCATAACATCGACAAGCACTTTGAGATGTGAAATATCCAAGAAAGATACAAGCTCGAGAAGGTAGAGTAAGTTTCCCGGTGAGAGAAGGGCAACGGCAAGGAAACATAAACACCCAAAAGTGCGAAGCTTGAGAAAGTTAGGCGAGCACTCAAATAGAACACCAAAAGAAGAATCACGACGAAACATAAATGCCAAAAGCCAATTATAGAGATACGCAGCAGTGGCGAAGGTTGGGTCCTAAAAGGAGGGAGGTAATGACAGTTGTTGTAGAAGAACACGACCAACCGTAACCACTTAACAATGACGCCGCTCAATAATGTCATTCTATTGTGGGGTATGCGGCGTTGAAGTTAACTAGTTGATGCCACAGTTAGAGAAATAAAGCCGGAAGCCACAAACTCACCCACATTATCAGAATATGTTTTTTTTAATCGTAAACCAATACGGCTTTTCAACAAGACAGTGAAATTGTCGAAACACTGCAATAACTTGAGACTTATGAGTTATAGGATAAAACCAATAGTACTTCGAGAAATGATCAGCAAGAAGTAAATAATAACATCAACTATCAATTCAAGTGTACTAGCAAGGGACCCCACACATCGCCATAAACAAACTGTAAATAATGTGAAGAGTGAAGGGACGTAGTAGTAAACGATAGCTAAATGGTTTTATTAGATAAACGAAATCAACAAACATCATCATATGTATAACGTAAAGCATTACAAAGCATATTAAAAAATCTCAAATGTAAAGAACCAATCTCCACAAAAGGATGGCCCAAGTGAGAATGTCATTTGACCCTATTCGTCCGAACACCTTATTGCGCCAAAGTAAAACACAATTTGGTGACTGAAAATTTAAGTGATATCTTGAATAGTCACGCATGTGCAGCAGCCTCGCCCTCGTAGTGTGATCCTTAAAAAAAATGTGGAGGATTAAATTCAAGTATCACATTATTCATCAAAGTAAAATGGTGCACCGACAATAGATTTTGTTTCGAAGACGGAAAACATAACATATGAGTAAGGCAAAACTGACTATCAAAATTAAAAATAATTATGAGTAATCAGCAAACCTGAACCATCAACGATAATAACTTCATCGTTGCCATCATACTAAGAGTGAACTGATAAATTTTGAAAATCAAAAGTGAGATTTTGAAGGATGTCTCGTCATGAGCGAGAGGGAGACAGGTTACGACAGCAATGTAGGGGCGGTAAAATCAAAGTCGCTAAGGTTTAAAGAGTTTTTGGTAGAGACATGGATCATATTCTCATTTAAGAGATTCTCTAGTGATATCATATAAGACATTGTGAAAGTGATGATTTTTATTAACCACTCACAGTAGTAATTATACAGATACAAAGATGAATAATTACAAAAATAGTTTTTTGCTAGGAACTATGTGTAATAATAAATATTGAAATGGTGTAAAAAAGGAACAGATGGAAAGTCAGCTTAGAGAAGAAAAGCATATATGTATGTATGTATATACTTAAACGGTAAGCAACTAGTATAGTAGCAGTAAGAGCAAGAGCAAAAGTAATTAAAATTCCGACACAGATCTCCATTGTCTGTTTGTGGTTAGAGAGAGGGACGCGCGAGATGTCGGTGTCGTGTGGGGTGGAGTGTATGTTGGTCCTTGGTTGTATGCGTTGGGCATGGAAGCGGTGCACATACATCGGCTCCGACGACAGCGCCACGTGGCCCACCGCCACCCTGGACGAATTCGAGCCCATACCCCGCATCTGCCGGATTATCCTGGCCGTGTACGAACCCGACCTCCGGTGTCCCAAGTACTCTCCGGCGGGCGGATTCCGGCTGGACCCGGATTGCGTGATAAGGCGCGTGACCTACGAGCAGACCCATGGGCACGCGCCGCCGTACATAATCTACGTGGACCACGAGAACAAGGAGATAGTGCTGGCGATAAGGGGTTTGAATCTTGCCAAGGAGAGCGATTACAAGTTGCTATTGGACAACAGGTTGGGTATGCAGATGTTCGATGGGGGTTATGTACACCATGGCTTGTTGAAATCTGCGATATGGGTTTTGAACGCCGAATCGGAGACGTTGAAGACATTGTGGGAGGAGAATCCTCGTTATAAGATGGTGTTTGCTGGTCATTCTTTGGGGTCCGGTGTGGCTGCTCTGTTGACTGTAATTGTCGCCAATCATGGTAATAAGTTGGGTGGCATTCCCAGGTCTCTCCTCCGCTGTTACGCAGTTGCCCCCGCCCGCTGTATGTCCCTCAATTTGGCCGTCAAGTATGCCGATGTTATTCAATCCGTTGTCCTCCAGGACGATTTCTTGCCCCGGACACCCACCCCCTTAGAAGACATTTTCAAGTCCATCTTCTGTTTACCATGCTTGTTGTTTCTTGTGTGCCTCAGAGATACATTCATACCTGAAGGCAGAAAGCTCAGAGACCAGAGAAGACTATATGCACCTGGCCGCATATATCACATTGTCGAAAGAAAGTTTTGTAGGTAAAAAAAATCACTCACTCTCATCTTAACCAAGTCTTTTGGAGCTGATTTCAGTCAGTCCCTTGTTCGTAAAAATATATTTGATGTATTGTGGGATGTTGTCTAGTAAAAAAATAACTTTCTCATCTCTTCGTACTGGTTAAGTTGAAGGATCTTTTGTGGCTTCTGCTAGACCAGATTTCGAGCACTAGACAAGGCAGTTTTATGTTATGCATCCTCAAGGCTTCGTAAAATGTAATTAGGATGTTCTTTTTTTTCTTTATCACTAAACCATAAATAGTCCTTCAATGCAAAGAACTTGGTCATCACTTGTGAGCATATATTTGGATATGTCATTACTTAGAAAGGTTGACATTTGGCTCATCATTCCAATGTTGTATGCTGCTGTTGCAAGCCTTGTGGTTGGGAAAAATATTTTTTGGGGGTGGTTGGCAGCACTTTTCTCTAGCAGGTTAAATTAGCAGAGAAACCTTTGAAGATGTTCTAATGCTGACAAACATCATACATTGACATGGTTTAACTATAATCGTATATGCTTTGACAAGGAAAAAACGTCGATGATTTCTCTATGATTGATAGTTGTTTGGTGCTCGCAGATGTGGAAGATTCCCTCCAGAGGTTAGAACTGCTATTCCTGTTGATGGGAGATTTGAGCACATTGTCCTATCATGTAATGCTACTTCAGATCATGCCATAATATGGATAGAAAGGGAGGCCGAAAAGGCTTTACAAGTAAGTAAAAGCTTGTTTCAGAGCTGTCTTCCTCTTTTTCCTTTCCTTCTGTTTGTGTTCCATCATCTTCAACAAACGTTGCATACATAACTTGTTACCAGTTTACAAGTTTTCTTTATTTTCTCGCGTGTGCATTTTTCCCAGAGAAATACCAAAATTGCTCTTCTTTTGTAGGGGTTTAGAGCCTTTTTTTGTTTTGAGGAAAAAAAAAAAAAAACAGATTATTATGTGGAAGTAGTCAAAAGACACATTAAATCTATGTCAAAGCTTTCCGGTAAAAGAAACTAACATAGTTATTGTGTAACCAAGCAATCCTTAAATGATTTCGTAGGCTATACTTAAGTTATCTTCAATCATCGTGTATGGAAATCAAGATTAGGCCTTTATTCTGTACAGTGCTTTAGTTCTACCTGCCAAAGGTATCTATTTTATGATGATCAAAAAGTTCTTAGTAGTTATGTGGTCGTTTACAAATGTGTAACATGGCAGTGGCATATGTAAATGGGTGGATTTGGTGGGGGGGGGGGGGGGGGGGCTGATATAAGTCTTGTGTTATACACGTCTACAAAATCATTGCTCTCTTTGTACACTCTGCATTTTTCATCAAGTAGTGGCTTTGTGGAGAATTGTATTATCGGGCTTGTCTTATATGGTTAGGCAAAGTTTTGACATCCTTTTTAGTCTTTAACATAGCTACCCATATTTAGATTTTCAATTCAAAAAATAAAGAGATCCTACTGTAACTCAGTATCAGTTCATTATTACATAATGTACTGATAGTTTGTCAGATTCCACCTTATTGCACATTATGAGTAAACCCTTCCCTGGAGAAGGTCTTGAGCAGCTCACGTACCTTTGAGCCCATTTAAGACTACCTAAGTTCTTTTCTTGAATTCATACTGCAAATCAACAAAGGTCTGAAAGAGCAAAAGAACGGCTGTGGACGCTCTTATAACGTGTTTCTTTGGGAAGATCCTGCGTTTTATCTTCTTGAAAATCAAAAACTTGCTTGTTTAAGTTGGGTTAATCAGTAACAAATAGGACTAGAAGGGGATTACACCGGAAATATGCAACTAAAGATGTAACTTTCCTATTTCAAGTTATATCGCTGGTTTATCCAATCCTGATTCACTCTGACTTGCAAGTTCCAACTGAACACCCAAGTATGTAGTTATTAATTGTCAGAAATATATTCTTGCCAATGATGCAATTTATATTCACTATATGATAAATTACTTTTTACTCCAATTCTAGTCTTTATAGTGGTGAGATGATGATTCCCGCAGCATAGAAAAGCAGGGCTTTTACACTCAATCTAGCCTGGGACTATGAGCCCAGATCGACTCTCGTTTTTTATTTATATGCTCTATTATAATAGTATATAGTCTGTCTATTTGTTACTTTCTTCTTTAGATTTTTGTAATCAAGAGCCATTCCCATGCAGACTCTAAAAGAGATTAGTGCAGAGACCATAACAACTCCACCAAAAGCACAGAAACTCAGCAGGCAGCAGACATTAGAAAAAGAACACAAGGATGCATTAGAGAGAGCCGTTAGTCTGAATATACCCCATGCTGTTGGATCTGCTGAAGAAGAGTCCTCTTCGTCACGCAATGCTGAAGAGGGACCACCGACAAGGGATGTAAATGTCGGAACTTGTGGGGACTACACTGATAATTCCTTAGAAAAGGGAAAACCACCGTGTAAGAATGCTAAGCCCAATTGGAATGAAGTAGTCCAAAAGCTCTTCAAGAAAACCGAGTCAGGACAATTACTATTGAAAAGAGACACGTCGGTTACAGAACAAGGCTCGTGATTTTTTATTTTTTTTCTCTGTAAGTATGAAAATGATGCAGATGATAGTTATTTTTCTTGTCGTTGATGAGTGTGTAACGTTCGTCGGTGCCAATATAGGTGTTTGTGATTTGGTTTGTAAATTTGAATACATCTGTTGTTGTAAATGAGCATTGAACATCATCCTTCAAATTTGATGGATATTTTTTCACTGAATTTGTGTTGGCCTATAATTTTACCTGGAGTCGGAAACTTATAGACCTCTGAGTTGAGTGATATTGAATACTAGTGTCTCCAGCTTTCTCAAACTATAAGGACGTCAGATGTAGATTTCATAAACCATGCGAGATGATTCTAAATCGAATGAGCTTAGAAGGCAGGCTCAATAGATATTTCATAATTCTTTCTTTTTTACCTTTTTAACCAAGTGCTTATTCACTGGTCAAACATTTCAAGTGTTCCAAGAGTGTTGCCGTATGCTTTGTTCCAATATTTGCAGTCCTGTCCTGTTTCATATAGGTAAATGCACACTATTTTAAGAACAAACAAAAAAAGAAAAACCATAAACGCACACAAGCACATCCATCTTTTTCAGCAAAAATAAATAAATGCAGATAAATGCTACATACTAGAAATCATTTGTTTTCTAACAAGAGAAGAACCATCCATCACTAATAGGTTATGAACCTCGCTGAATTCTCTACGAAGAAGCAACATAAACCTATTCCATCATCAAAAACTCATTTTGTACATCAAAGATCAAATTTGGAAATAGCCCCTTGAACCGCAAATAGATATAATCAACTTTGCATGGCTTCAGAATGATAATTTTCCAACTCCTTGTCAAGTTCATCAGCTGATTTCACCATGCTTTTCTTTCTCCAGCGATCTCCACGCCCCCGGCCTCGACCGCCTCCCTGTCCCCGTCCACCTCCAACTCCACGTCCGCGTCCACTGTAAGAAATACAACGACCCCTTTGTCTGAGACCATAACACAAGTGAAATCATATCAGAATGTAGTAATAAACCAACATCTTTCTCAGCTGATAAATTAAGAAATTCTTTGAAAACATTAAATCCAATATTTCGACATGAGTGGACACAGAGCCACATTCAACTAGCAATCAGTACAGAGCCACATTCAACTAGCAATTAGTTGTTCCTGTCCAGTATCAACATACATAAGAAAATCTCAACCTCAAAATACATCAACACCCCACGTTTCAAAACCACAGGCACCTCTTTGAAGCCAAAATCTATGTAGTTTTCATCTACATTCTGACTTTCTTGAAAACTAACAGCCAGAAACTACATAATCGTTACATTTTACAGAAACTTCCAGTGTCTTAATCAGAATTGCGACCTTCTCAATAACGCTATCAAGTGAGTAAAAACATGCCCACTCTATCGTAAAAGATACTACAAAGAATAACCCACAGGTCACATCTTACCCAGATCCACGAGTAGCCGAGATAAAGCCACCTCTCAAACGACCAGGTCTAGACCTGCATAAAAATAAGGATCTAAGTAAAAAAATGTGAAGCTCATCCACGGATGTTACACAAGCAGAATCTACGGCAAGAGCAGCAAATCATAAAACTTTTCAGACATGCAAACCCTTCAATATTTCAAAATCTAAAAGTGTGACAGGGAATTGGGCCCCCAACTTATGAAGTAGCAAACCGTATGTAGTAATAATTTAAAGAAAGATGAGTAAAGAAACTCTCACTAAAAGAATTACATATGCCTGTGAGTGAACCATAATATCAGAGTGTAACAATACTCGGAAAAAGGCAAATAAATCAGACAAAAATTTAAGAAAAATATTCAAAAACCACCGTGTTCCCTCTAATTGGCAAAAACTCCTTGTGTAAATTTGATTGGCGAAACCCCAGCATTATTAAAATATTAGCATATCACAACCATAGACAAATTTAGCTTTGACTCTACTGCAAAATGCCATTCTTACCCTCGTTTAGAAAACATCTAATTGCTTCAAATTTTCTATAAGTTTCGTAAACGAAGTTATACAAATTTAGTTTTTAAAAAATGAAAAGAAACACAATTGTTTATACTAAGGTTTCCTATTGGTTATTACTCAGAAGAAGAAGATCTATGCCGCCTTCTTCCACTAGCAACAATGCTGCAGCTGTTTCCCCACCAATGGGTTGTTTCCTTTGCTTGTTTCCAACATCAATTCCAAATAATTTTCTTCTACAATATCACCAAATGCTCCCCTTCTTTTTCACACACACACACGTGATACAAACTTTTAAGTTGCCAAAAGATAGGCAGAGGTCAGAATATAGAGCTTATCTTTACTCCCCACTTTCAAATTTCAGTTCGGCCGCGGAGGACTTAAGGTGGGTTACAGATTGCCATTTTTCTTTATACATTCCACTTTCGTTTTTTTTTATTTGTTAATGATTTAGGGCAATAGAGCAATGCCACGAATAAAAGTTCACACCCAAATGCAATTTTGGCATGTACACAATGCGTCTCTTGGTTTGTTTGTTGTTTTGTTAGGGGGGGGGGGGAATAAAATAACACAACTAGTTTCTGCATTTTACTCAAAAGAGAAAAAGACAGCCACGTACGCCATGACAACAGTCCTCTTTTGTCCATTAGCTGCTCCAACAATATTCATACGAGCTGCGAGTGGGGTCTCAGCGCTACCACCAACAATTTCTATCTTCATAGGCTTTCCATCCAATTGAACATTGTTATACCGCTTAAGTGCTTGAAATGCTTCACTTCTTCTCTTAAAAACCACCTCTGCCGAGCCCTGTTTCAGAATTCCAGAAATTTAGGAAAGAATGAGAAACAACACATTTGTGTAAAAGACAGTAAATGTCACCATTGTGTCCAAACCATACAGCAAACAACAACCAGCTAGAACAATATATCTCCAATAGAGTAGATGGTGGAGTATAAGGTGCAAAAAAGAAATACTCGAGCTAAACAAATGATGAAATGGTTCATCAAGTGAAAAAATGTTCTCCAGCATTTGTTTTAGCAATGCTCTGAGTTTGGCATAAATTATGAGGAAGAAAAACCCCCAAAACATTTTGCAGTAATGAACTAATAGGTGAAAGAAACCCCCAAGATCAGGAGAAGACAATAGAATTTCATAATAGTCAGGATCTAAGCGCAGCACATAATGCTTTTAGCAGCCACAATGAGATGTGAAAGCATCATGCATTTCATGTCAACATCCACATAAGGAAATACATCTAAAGAATATTGTGAACCCAATCACTAGGTCATACGACACACCATCAGTAGGGATACGGGGCAATGAGCAAAACATAGAAAACCAGGGCTTTTAAATAAGAAAAATTTAAGAGGATGATAAACTTCCCATGGGAAGCCCAAAGATACATATTTGGTTTCTGGACAAAAAACTGTCTACCAAGACCAAAATTTAAAAGAAAACTCCATCCAAAACAAGTGAAACCTCAAGAAACAAAGATGTGATCCATTTTGAAATTTAGGGTGACCGACGTAATACTTGTAGCAATCAAAACATAAAACTTACACTAGAACGCCCACTTTTGTCATAGTGAATTGCATAACGAATAATCTCTCCCATCTCAGAAAAGAGCTCCTGTGTTGCAAGCTTTGTTCAGCAAAACTCCAAAACAAAAGCACTGGAAGAAGAATTAGATGTCAAAGGAACAGGTGAACTTATATACCCTTATATCTTCATTGGTCACCCCGAAGTCCAAGTTGGTAATATGCAGTTTTGTGCCACTGTCAGCCAGTGAAACCCCGGCAGCTTTGAGACTATCTTCAAACATACCATTGTGCCATGGTAAATTCTTGGTTCGGCGAAAGGACTGATGGAAGCAACCAAAATATATATATATATATATATATATATATATATATATATATATATATCGAGATTGGAGAAAGTGAATGTCAGCATATGACCACAAATATAGTTAACCATGCTTGTAGATATCAAAAAGTCACACCAAAATGACCAAACAAGATAATCTAGTACCATGAAAACTTGATGTAGGTAAACTAGCCTATATAGAAGTTGACATTTCTGATACAGGAAGCAGTATCTCTCTCAATCGAGTTCTGAAACGCCATAAACTGAATATGTTGTCCCCCGTAAGTATTTAAAGAGTGTATCTCTGTCAATGGCATACATCCATCAAGAGAGATCTCTGTTACTAAACTATGAATAGAAATGGTATGGAGTTTGTTCAAGGTGAAAGCTCTTTCTTAAGGTGTAATGTAAGAAGGATCTTGAAAGATGCTAAGTAAGGCTCTCCTTTCTTTAAGGTGTAACTTAAGAAGGATCTTGAAAGATGCTAAGTAAGGGTCTCCTTTAAATCTTCCATTTGCACCAATTGTCCATACAAAGGTTGTCGACCAACGAGAAAAGTAAGCATAAGACATGGACAGTTTTGAGCTTGCCTTGGCAATAGTGTACGGTGATGGTCGAGTATTGACACCTAGTGGGTTGTTTCTGATGCGAGGAGGGCCAATGGGTTGTCTACCACCTCTCCCACCACCAGCACCAAAGGGCCTACCACGGCCTCTACCTCCTCTTGCTCCTCCTCCTCCTCCTCCTCTTTGGTTGTTTTTCCTGCTCTTCTTAATCATATCATCCAAAGACACATCCAAAGAAGCCATTCACAACCAACAAACAAACAAACAATCAATCCGCTCTGCAAGCAACAAACAAACAAACAAAGGGCATTCATTCAGCTACTAAACAAACAGAACAAAACCAATAATATTACAACATAAACGAGAAATTAGTCGAAAAACTATGCAATCATAAACACAATTATATTATTATATACCTAAATAAGATCGCGACGAGAATTTGATTTTTGATTTGACTTTGAAATTGATTCGACGGGGTCTGTTAGGGTTTCACGACAAAGGGAAAGGAAGAAGAATTGGGAATTTATTTGCGACGTTGGGCTTTTATACAATTATTATTTTCGGCTATTGGGCCAATTATGATTTTGTGGCAGCAAGAGAATTCGCTTAATAATATAACATTCTTTTCCGACCTGGAGTTGTAAATTGGTTAGATGTGATTCCGTTCATTTTGCTTTTTTTGATAGATGATTCTGTTTGTTAATTCGACTTGTAAATTTTATTCTTGTGCGAAAATATGAGCGATACCCTAAACCCTAAACGAGTGGAAACATCATCGGAAAAATTCAACACTGCAGAAGCTGAATTCCAACCACCAGATAATATTACAGATGAACCGCGGTTACACCAACGAATTAGACAACATGAAGATAACATGGAAACAAACGAGAACCCTACTGTTATGAAGAGTTCTTATGTGGCGGTAACAAATAGAGCGTAAATTGGTCGAGTGGATGTTAAGGTGGATGAACTGATAATGGTGGAAGAACGAAAACACACCAAGTTCTCCGAGCCGAACGACATCATACATTTAACACCGGTTGATTTCTCCAACGAACTTCAAGACCTAATGTACCATCAGTGGAAAGATACGATAATCATTAGGGTTCTAGCATGTCGTCGATATAGACCGCCATGGTTTTACCGATGTGGTCGTAAAACATCTTGCCCACCAACCTTTGAAAGGTGGCGCCGGCATTCTTTAATCTAAAGGGCATAACCATGTAGCAAAATGCGCCTATGTTTGTCACAAATGCGGTTTTGAGCATATCGTAAACGTCCATCAATATTTGAAATCAGCTTTGAGCATGCATCATGCTTAGAAGAGCACATCATGTTGTTAAGTCGGCTAACAAGTCTATCCTTGGCAGGGGAAATGGATCCCTAGGACAATGCTTGTTGAGATCTGTATAGTTTACGCACATGTGACAATCTAGGTTGGGCTTTGGTACGAGAACTATGTTGATTAGCCATTTTGAGAAGCGTACTTCGTATATATGCCTTGCAACAAGCTTGATAGTTACTTCTTGATCTGATATTGCATTCTTCTCTTTACTGAACTTGCATTTCTTGTGTTTGACAGGTTTTTGCCTCTGAATTGACATTCCACCTGTGTACGACAATTCGTGGATCGATGCCCTTTAAGTCTTGATCCGTCTAGGAAAAGATATCCATGTTGTCGCGGAGACATTGGATAAGGTTCTGCTCCACATCCATTGACATTGTAGTGCCGATGCGTGTAATTTTGTTATCGTCCTTAGGACATATGCATGCTTCCTTAGATTCGCCTTGAGGTTCGAATCTAGTTGTATTAGCTATTCGCTGTCTGATTTTACGGAGTCTTTTGTCCTCCAACGCTGGTGATATTTTTGTCTCCACTATGTCATTGGGAATGTTGCCATCAATCTACCCTTTTGGGGCTAGCATTTCCCCCTCGTAGTCGGAATAGATCTAGGGAATTTTGCTATCAGTGGAACCTTATGGGGCTAGCGTTTTTCTTGTATCATGAATATTGTTGATGCAGGACCTCTAAGGCTGGATCTGCACGTAGTGAAGCTAGGCAGCATGCCCATGCTTGTTTATAGTCTCCATGGACTTCACTCGCACCGCTCTTGATGAGGAACTTAAGCTTTTGGTGGCACCTAGACTCCACTGCCTTGAAATCATTCAGGCCTGGGCGACCAATGATGATATTCTATGTGAAGGGTATGTCCACCACAAGGTACTTTAAATGACAAGTCCTTCTTCTAATGGAAGTGCCAAATGAGGTAGGTAGTACACTCGTACCTACGGTGTATATTCTGAATCCACCAAAATCAAAGAGCGAAGCGGCCACTGTCTTTATATGAGTATCGCCAAGTTCCATTTGCTTTAGTGCATCTAAAGAGATGACATTTACCGAGCTTCCGTTGTTAATCAAGATTTTCTTGATGTTGTAGTTAGCGATATGAAGACTCCACCACAAGAGGACAATTTAAGTTTGTTGCTTCTATTGATTGTGGATCAAGTTTTTCCTCGTCTGCCTTATCAAAAGTGACGACATCCTCAATGGTTTCAATCATTGTGATAGTATGGGTCACATGTTGATAGTTATCTTATGCCAAATTGCGCGAAACTTTCTTACGTGCTTTGCTGGAGTCTCCACCCATTGGGCTTCCGGAGATCATAGCAACGTCGTTTGACTTTGGGATTCTCGCAATCATATATCCTTCTTGCGTCAGAAACTATACGGCTACATGGGCGGCATGCTCTTTTGTTAAAGAACGTAAAATCGTATAATTCATGATCTAGTGGATCAACCTCGTTGATGCAGAGTTTCACTTTGTAAGTCAACTCACAGAGGTGGCTCGGCCCCTATTCCTTGCAGCATTTGAAAGTGGGGGATTTCCAGTGTCTGATAGCACAAAACTCTTAGTGTTTGGCTCGTGTCGTTGAGGCATACAACTCTAGAATAGCCATATGTTTGTGCAGGTTCTATCTCGACCATTCTTTGATGGAGATTCCTACAATCATATTTATAATTCCTTTTACATGCACATTTGATTTTCGGTTTCCTCTCTCGATTAGAGAGGGTATGTCGGAGTTGGGATTTGATCTCTTACTAATGTGACGGGGCTACTTATTTCCTTTCACATATTCTACGAAGTGGCCTTCTTTTATCAGTCTTTCTATCTCGGCATACAGTGCACGACATTTGGAAGTGTCGTGACCATATTGCTCCTGATATTTGCAATAGAACTTGGATCTGCGTTTCACGAATCTTCGTTGGAGTGTTGAGGAGGTTCTGCTTTTTGTGCCATATCGTATATGTTCTGCATGCTAGTAGTAAGCGACAGTTTGTCTCGCGGGGGAGATCTTGATCGCTTGTTCCTACTTCTATCATTCTGCCATTATGACGTTGGGCTTAGATTCAGTGTTATCACTTTAGAAATTTCTCATTTTATTACGCTCCTCAATCTCCATGTCACATTGTCCGATCAAATTGATCTGCTCAGTGGTTTGCGGTTTCTGCCTCAATAGCTCGTTAGCAAGCTAACTATTTTTAAAGGTGTTGAAGAGAATAATGGCAATGGCTCGAGCATAAGGCATTTCAACCCTTAGCATCTCGGTATTAAATCGTCTGATATAATCTGTGGTTGATTCATCGATACCTTGAATCACAGTTTTGAGGTACTTCTGCGTTAACTAGGTTCGCTTTTGAGTAGCAAACTGAGATTTGAACATAGTCCTTAACTGATATATATGTTTAATTTGTACGTTCTTTGCAATGAAATCTGAATTCAAGCTCTTTAATTTTACATTTCTGTGAAATTATATATAGTGGCACAATTAAGAAAAAATCAAAGAAGAAGAGCAAAAAATCTAGGTATGGGTTCGTTATCGAAGAATTGGCAAAAGACAGACCAAATGGACAAGTAGTTGTTGTTGGGAGAGAGGTTCCGCATAAGTTTTTTGTTGGCGGTACAACACCAATGCATGCATGAATATGCATTATATGTGCATGTGTGTGCATGTGAAGAGATTAAAAAAAAATTCGGTGCATGTGGCTGAGTTTTGGAGTGATTGAGCTACAGATCGAATGGCAATAAAATAAGTATTCTTCCCATATGAGAGGAAATTGTTGGATGCTTCACCTATAAATAGCTAGCTTCTCCCACCATTTCATTCATCCAAAACACATCTTCTTTCTCTTATATAATAAAAAATAATTAATATGTAAAGAGTGCTTAAAGAGTGTTGTAAGTGTGAGGTAAAATAGAGAGTTTGTGTGACTTTACTATGGTAAAAGTCTGAGAGTTGTAATTCCTATTTTACACTCATAGTGAAGTTCTTCTACCTTGCCCGTGGTTTTTCACCCAAAAATAATTTGGGATTTTCCACGTAAAATCTGTGAGTTATTTATTTTTCGTCTTTCAATTATTGCCGTGTTTTACGCTCTATATGAGGGGTCCACTTTACAACAAATGGTATCAGAGCATCGATTCATTCCGGGGTCTCGGTGATATATGTGGGTGTCGTGCTGTGAAAGTGCAAGTGTTGACAAGAAGTGTTGGTCCAACACCATGGAAAGAGGTGTTGGCACAATACTGAACTCAACACTGTTTGATTCGATTTAATTATATTAAATATATTGTTTTGTCTTTATTCGTAAACTCACATAGTTCCATAGTTGTAGTTATCTGTGAATATTTCAGAGTATCAAGGAACGTGCAGAACATTGCTAAGGAACGAAGGGATAAAAGCCAAAGATTCTCAAAAGATATTGAAGATAAGAGTTGAAGATCTTATGAACATAATGCTGAAGAAGATCTCGGAATTATCCCAGTGATAAGAGAGCAATCAACAACTCGTGTCTATCATGCCATTGCTCACGGACGATCAAATCCTATAAAGAGGCGTGCTCGACATCAAGAACAACAACAAGACTAGAATTAAGTTCTGAAAGTATAGAAGTAATTCTTGTATTTTGTTGGTCTTGTTTTACTGAGTTTTATCTAGCTAAACTATAGCTCATAGGTTAGTTAGTATCAGGATTGAGTTCCTACTCAGTTGTATTTGGTAAAGTCATTGAATTAACGTTTAGTGATTATTTGGCCGTAAGGCTCGGCAGGTTATATTCATATAACCTGCTTAAATTCAACTCATTGTGTTCTCTATTCTGCTTCTTAAATACTCTACAACGAGTGTTGGGACAACACCGAATACAATCAGTGTTGACACAACACTCATTGTACACACAGTGTGTGAATCATAACAAAGGGTACTAATCCCGGTCCATACATTTACAATTGGCGTCAGAGCCAAGCACCTAATTTATTGGTGTTTGAATTTGGTAATATACCATGGATAATGCAAACCCGAATACTAACAACAGGTTACCAGTGCTGGATGGGACACATTATGCTTACTGGAAGATCAGGCTCAGACAGTACATCAAATCCTTGGATCTCAGGGTGTGGAAATCAATCATTGATGGCTACACTACACCAATGACGGACATAGACGATGACAATGATGTACACTTGAAACCTGAAACTGGCTGGACTCAAGCAGAAGTCAGTGAAGCATTCAACAATAAGAAAGCACTGAATGCCATCTTCAGCTGGATTGATCCTCATATGTCCAGATTAGTACAATTGTGTACAACTGCCAAGCAAGCATGTTTGCTCTTACAAACTCATTGTGAGGGAGATGCCAGTGTTAAAGAAGCTAGACTTCAAATTGCTCCACAAAAATTTGAAAGCATTAGGATGGGTGATGATGAGTCTGTTACTTCATACTTTGCAAAACTAATGGATTTATCGAATGAATGTCAAAGTCTAGGTGATCCTCTAACTAATAAACAACTTGTTTACAAAGCTATGAGGACTATGTCCCCTAGGTTTGAGGTCAAGAAGATTGCTATGCAAGAAGCTAGACACATGTCATCACTTAACTTTCACACTCTTTTGAATGTACTTCAAGAATTTAAAATGAACCCAGAACCAACTACAAAACACAAAGGTCTTGCTCTAAAAGCCACTGAAGAAGAAGTAGATGATGGAACTGAAATAAGTGCTAGGTTTTGTAGTAAAGAAGTTCAATAAAATTTCATTAAATGATAGTCAGAAAAGAGAGGAATGTGCCTCCTAATCTAAAAAGAAGGTTTCCTGGTAAAATGGTCAAGTATTCCTTCAAAAAGCCTACTAAGAGTGACACTAAGAAATTGAAAGAACTTCAATGTTTTGAATGTAAAGGCTTTGGACATATGTCATGTGAGTGTGCTAACACCTTGAGAACCAAAGGTAGCTCTAACTAGGTATGCATAGATGATATTGATGATGAGACAGGTTTGGAGGAACTACCAGAAGAACATGTGTTTGAAAAAGTTCACACAGCAGCCTTGGCTGCCCAAGTCAACTGGACCGAGCGTCAGGACAACACCAGGTCAAATGGATGTTGGCACAACACTCAGACAGAACCAGAGAACCAAAGAGAATATTTTGATAATTGGGAGGATGATGACTATATTGCTTACCCTCAATGTCTTATTTCTAAAATAAATGAATCTGAGGAACACTATAACTTTGTTTGTTTTGGTGGATATGTAGATTTGAATGAATAATACTTCCTTGAAGAGGAAATGGATGAAGACAATGTAGTAGATGAGTTGAAAGTTGTCTATAGAGAACTTCTTGATGAGGTAAAGAAAATCATAAAAAAGAGAAAAGGAACTCATCAGGGAGAATAGTTTCTTGATTGAAACTATAACTGAATTGGAGAACAACCTCACCAGAAAGGAGTGCCAAATTGAAAAGATGGAGATAAAGCTTGAAGAGGCAGAGAGGACCATTGCCAAGTGGAACTCTATCACAAGCAGGCTGGATGAAGCACTGAACATTGGGAATGAAGGGACTACAGGTTTAGGATACCATGAAAGGTCAGAAACACATGAGAATGTCATTCCTGGCTTTGTAAGGGCTGGTTCTAACAGAAATAGTGGTCGCAGTAAACAGTCTAAAAAGGTAACTTACATGTGTCAATATTGTTTCCAGCCTGGTCACTTAAAACCATACTGACATAAGTACATGAAGTTTTGTGAAAAATATAACTACAGTAGCAGTGTTGCATCGGGTGTTGGGACAACACTAGGACACTCTAATGTTGTCTCAACATTCCAAAGCAACACCAGGGAACAAAATAACTGTTTTCAAAAGAATAGACCTTGGACTCAAAAAATAAAAACTGTTTGTAATGTTGTGTTCTCAGCTACTCATACTCTTACTGGTGACTGGTACTTTGACAGTGGTTGTTCTAGACATATGACAGGTAACAAGAAAAATCTTATGGAACTTGTAGTTGTGTTGGTGGATGGTCTAAAGGCTAATCTCATCAGCATCAGTCAGCTCTGTGATGATGATTTAATTGTGAAATTTGATAAGTATTCCTGTGATGTGTTTGATGATTCTAACAACTGTGTTATGCCAGGAAAAGGGTCAAAAGACAACTGCTACTTGGTGGATGAGGATGCTCAATGCTTACATGTGAAGATTGATGAATTAGTAGTATGGCACAGAAGGTTTGGCCATGTCCACTGCAGGAATCTAGAGAAGATCATCAAGTTAGAAGTTGTGAGAGGCATACCTAAACTTTCAAGTCCTGGTAAACTGGTCTGTGGTGATTGCCTGCAAGGTAAACATACTAAGACTACACATGCACCCATACATGTTGAAGGCCAGATCTCTAGAACCTCTAAATGCTTTGAACTGTTGCACATGGATCTGGTGGTTCCTATAGAGGTTTGTAGCCTTGCTGGCAAGAAGTATGCTTATGTGATTGTTGATGACTTCTTAAGGTACACTTGGGTTAAATTCTTGAGGGAAAAATCTGAAGTTGTAGAGACTTTCAAGATACTAACTGATAGTATTAAAGTGCTCTATAATGCATGTGTTATACGGATTAGATCATATCATGGCAGGGAATTTGAAAATAGAAAGTTTGATGATCTGTGTGATTTTAGAGGAATCTCTCATGAATACTATGCCCCTATCACTCCCCAACAAAATGGAGTTGTAGAAAGAAAAAATAGAACTTTGCAAGAAATGGTTAGGGTTATGTTGAACTCCAGAAAAATAACTAAAAGACTTTGGGCTGAAGTACTTAGTACTGCATGTTATATTTCAAATAAAGTTTATCTTAGACCAGGCACAACAATAACTCCTTATGAGATTGTCAAGAAAGTTAAACCTAACTTGAGCTATTTTCGTGAGTTTAGTTGTGTGTGTTATATTCTGAAAGATAGACAGTCATTAGGAAAGTTTGATGTTAAAAGTGAAAAGTGCATTTTTGTTGGATATAATGTGAATAACAGTGCTTATAGAGTGTTTAATCCTAGATCAAATATTATTCAGGAACCTGTAAATATTGTGTTTGATGATCAGGATGTCCCTGCAGGTATCACTGAAGGTCAACTAAGCTTGCCACAGAATGGCGATGTGGTGCCAACACCAACAGGAGACAGTGTGAACTCAACACCTGAGATTGACACAGAAGACATTGGGAAAAAAATGAGATTATGTTGGTGGATGGTCTAAAGGCTAATCTCATCAGCATCAGTCAGCTCTGTGATGATGATTTAATTGTGAAATTTGACAAGTATTCATGTGATGTGTTTGATGATTCTAACAACTGTGTTATGCCAGGAAAAGGGTCAAAAGACAACTGCTACTTGGTGGATGAGGATGCTCAATGCTTACATGTGAAGATTGATGAATCAGTAGTATGGCACAGAAGGTTTGGCCATGTCCACTGCAGGAATCTGGAGAAGATCATCAAGTTAGAAGTTGTGAGAGGCATACCTAAACTTTCAAGTCCTGGTAAACTGGTCTGTGGTGATTGCCTGCAAGGTAAACATACTAAGACTACACATGCACCCATACATGTTGAAGGTCAGATCTCTAGAACCTCTAAATGCTTTGAACTGTTGCACATGGATCTGGTGGTTCCTATAGAGGTTTGTAGCCTTGCTGGCAAGAAGTATGCTTATGTGATTGTTGATGACTTCTTTAGGTACACTTGGGTTAAATTCTTGAGGGAAAAATCTGAAGTTGTAGAGAGTTTCAAGATACTAGCTGAGAGTATTAAAGTGCTCTATAATGCATGTGTTATAAGGATTAGATCATATCATGGCAGGGGATTTGAAAATAAAAAGTTTGATGATCTGTGTGATTCTAGAGGGATCTCTCATGAATACTATGCCCCTATCACTCCGCAACAAAATGGAGTTGTAGAAAGAAAAAATAGAACTTTGCAAGAAATGGCTAGGGTTATGTTGAACTCCAGAAAAATAACTAAAAGATTTTGGGTTGAAGCACTTAGTACTGCATGTTATATTTCAAATAAAGTTTATCTTAGACCAGGCATAACAATGACTCCTTATGAGATTGTCAAGAAAGTTAAACCTAACTTGAGCTATTTTCGTGAGTTTGGTTGTGTGTGTTATATTTTAAAAGATAGACAGCCATTAGGAAAGTTTGATGCTAAAAGTGAAAAGTGCATTTTTGTTGGATATTCTGTGAATAACAGTGCTTATAGAGTGTTTAATCTTAGATCAAATATTATTCATGAACCTGTAAATATTGTGTTTGATGATTAGGATGTCCCTGCAGGTATCACTGGAGGTCAACTAAGATTGCCACAGACTAGCGATGTGGTGCCAACACCAACGGGAGACAGTGTGAACTCAACACCTGAGATTGACACAGAAGACACTGGGGAAAAAATGAGGTTATGTTGGTGGATGGTCTAAAGGCTAATCTCATCAGCATCAGTCAGCTCTGTGATGATGATTTAATTGTGAAATTTGACAAGTATTCATGTGATGTGTTTGATGATTCTAACAACTGTGTTATGCCAGGAAAAGGGTCAAAAGACAACTGTTACTTGGTGGATGAGGATGCTCAATGCTTACATGTGAAGATTGATGAATCAGTAGTATGGCACAGAAGGTTTGGCCATGTCCACTGCAGGAATCTGGAGAAGATCATCAAGTTAGAAGTTGTGAGAGGCATACCTAAACTTTCAAGTTCTGGTAAACTGGTCTGTGGTGATTGCCTGCAAGGTAAACATACTAAGACTACACATGCACCCATACATGTTGAAGGTCAGATCTCTAGAACCTCTAAATGCTTTGAACTGTTGCACATGGATCTGGTGGTTCCTATAGAGGTTTGTAGCCTTGCTGGCAAGAAGTATGCTTATGTGATTGTTGATGACTTCTTAAGGTACACTTGGGTTAAATTCTTGAGGGAAAAATCTGAAGCTGTAGAGACTTTCAAGATACTAACTGATAGTATTAAAGTGCTCTATAATGCATGTGTTATACGGATTAGATCATATCATGGCAGGGAATTTGAAAATAGAAAGTTTGATGATCTGTGTGATTTTAGAGGAATCTCTCATGAATACTATGCCCCTATCACTCCCCAACAAAATGGAGTTGTAGAAAGAAAAAATAGAACTTTGCAAGAAATGGTTAGGGTTATGTTGAACTCCAGAAAAATAACTAAAAGACTTTGGGCTGAAGCACTTAGTACTGCATGTTATATTTCAAATAAAGTTTATCTTAGACCAGGCACAACAATAACTCCTTATGAGATTGTCAAGAAAGTTAAACCTAACTTGAGCTATTTTCGTGAGTTTAGTTGTGTGTGTTATATTCTGAAAGATAGACAGCCATTAGGAAAGTTTGATGTTAAAAGTGAAAAGTGCATTTTTGTTGGATATTCTGTGAATAACAGTGCTTATAGAGTGTTTAATCCTAGATCAAATATTATTCAGGAACCTGTAAATATTGTGTTTGATGATCAGGATGTCCCTGCAGGTATCACTGAAGGTCAACTAAGCTTGCCACAGAATGGCGATGTGGTGCCAACACCAACAGGAGACAGTGTGAACTCAACACCTGAGATTGACACAGAAGACACTAGGAAAAAAATGAGATTATGTTGGTGGATGGTCTAAAGGCTAATCTCATCAGCATCAGTCAGCTCTGTGATGATGATTTAATTGTGAAATTTGACAAGTATTCCTGTGATGTGTTTGATGATTCTAACAACTGTGTTATTTGAGGAAAAAATGTCAAAAGACAACTGCTACTTGGTGGATGAGGATGCTCAATGCATACATGTGAAGGTTGATGAATCAGTAGTATGGCACAGAAGATCAGGCCATGTCCACTGCAGGAATCTGGAGAAGATCATCAAGTTAGAAGTTGTGAGAGGCATACCTAAACTTTCAAGTCCACGTAAACTGGTCTGCGGTGATTGCCTACAAGGTAAACAAACTAAGACTACACATGCACCCATACATGTTGAAGGTCAGATCTCTAGAACCTCTAAATGCTTTGAACTGTTGCACATGGATCTGGTGGTTCCTATTGAGGTTTGTAGCCTTGCTGGCAAGAAGTATGCTTATGTGATTGTTGATGACTTCTTTAGGTACACTTGGGTTAAATTCTTGAGGGAAAAATTTGAAGCTGTAGAGAGTTTCAAGATACTAGCTGAGAGTATTAAAGTGCTCTATAATGCATATGTTATAAGGATTAGATCATATCATGGCAGGGGATTTGAAAATAAAAAGTTTGATGATCTGTGTGATTCTAGAGGGATCTCTCATGAATACTATGCCCCTATCACTCCACAACAAAATGGAGTTGTAGAAAGAAAAAATAGAACTTTGCAAGAAATGGCTAGGGTTATGTTGAACTCCAGAAAAATAACTAAAAGATTTTGGGTTGAAGCACTTAGTACTGCATGTTATATTTCAAATAAAGTTTATCTTAGACCAGGCATAACAATGACTCCTTATGAGATTGTCAAGAAAGTTAAACCTAACTTGAGCTATTTTCGTGAGTTTGGTTGTGTGTGTTATATTTTAAAATATAGACAGCCATTAGGAAAGTTTGATGCTAAAAGTGAAAAGTGCATTTTTGTTGGATATTCTGTGAATAACAGTGCTTATAGAGTGTTTAATCCTAGATCAAACATTATTCAGGAACCTGTAAATATTGTGTTTGATGATTAGGATGTCCCTGCAGGTATCACTGGAGGTCAACTAAGATTGCCACAGACTGGCGATGTGGTGCCAACACCAACGGGAGACAGTGTGAACTCAACACCTGAGATTGACACAGAAGACACTGGGGAAAAAATGAGGTTATGTTGGTGGATGGTCTAAAGGCTAATCTCATCAGCATCAGTCAGCTCTGTGATGATGATTTAATTGTGAAATTTGACAAGTATTCCTGTGATGTGTTTGATGATTCTAACAACTGTGTTATGTCAGGAAAAAGGTCAAAAGACAACTGCTACTTGGAGGGTGAGGATGCTCAATGCTTACATGTGAAGGTTGATGAATCAGTAGTATAGCACAGAAGGTCATGCCAAGTCCACTGCAGGAATCTGGAGAAGATCATCAAGTTAGAAGTTGTGAGAGGCATACCTAAACTTTCAAGCCAGGTAAATTGGTCTGTGGTGATTGCCTGCAAGGTAAACAAACTAAGACTACACATGCACCCATACATGTTGAAGGTCAGATCTCTAGAACCTCTAAATGCTTTGAACTATTGCACATGGATCTGATGGGTCCAATAGAGATTTGTAGCCCTGCTGGTAAGAAGTATACTTATGTGATTGTTGATGACTTCTCCAGGTACACTTGGGTTAAATTCTTGAGGAAAAAATCTGAAGTTGTAGAGACTTTCAAGATACTAGCTGATAGTATTAAAGTGCTCTATAATGCATGTGTTATAAGGACTAGATCATATCATGACAGGGAATTTGAAAATAGAAAGTTTGATGATCTGTGTGATTCTAGAGGGATCTCTCATGAATACTATGCCCCTATCACTCCCCAACAAAATAGAGTTGCAGAAAGAAAAAATAGAACTTTGCAAGAAATGGCTAGGGTTATGTTGAACTCGAGAAAAATAACTAAAAGACTTTGGGCTGAAGCACTTAGTATGCATGTACTCGTGTTAGCACCATCCATTTTATAACGAGTGAAGACATCACACATATACTTGTGTTGAGAAAGAAAGAGATCATGGAAAGTAAAAACTTTCACACCCAGAAAATAAGACAAGGCACCAAGATCTTTGACAAAAATTTTTAAGCCAAGTTGTGCAATCATCCAAGAAATAATAGAGGGCCGATTCTCAGTGACGATGGTATCGTCAATGTACACGAGTTAATATATTAAGTTAGTCTGACGAGAATAAATAAAGAGTGACGTAGCAACCTTCGTATTAGTGAAGCCAAAAGAATAGAGAGTGACGCTCAAGGAAAAGAACCGTTCACGAGGCGCTTTCTTAAGACCATAAAGAGATTTCTTTAAATAGCAAACATGGGCTCATAAAAGACGTATCAACAAAACCGTGAGGTTGTGACATACAAACATCATCGGTCAACTCTTTATGAAGAAACACATTGCTTACATCAAGTTGGCGCACGCATAATAGCTAAGGATAGTACCATGTGAATGGTGACAAGTTTGACTAGGGGACTGAACGTCTTCTTAAGGTCAAGACCCTCAACTAATAAAACCTCTTAGCAACAAGGCGAGCCCCGTACTTGTCAGTCAAACCATTAGGATGACGCTTCATACGGAAAACTCACTTCAAATAAATAATATTCTTACCAACAGGAGGCATCACTAGATCCCAATTGTTGTGTTTCATAAGAGCCGTGACCTCCTCGGCCATGGCAACACCCCAAAGACGATCCTTTAAGGCATGCGAAATGCATGTGGGTTCAACATGACCAAGAATATGATGCTTCTTGGTGAGGCTCTTCCGGGCAAAGGCAGGTGAAATCTTTCATTGCTTAAGCTACTTGGGCTTCAAAATATTATTTATGGCACGAGTCATCATCCAATTATTACAAGGAGGACTCGACGAACAAGAGGGCAGTGGTGGAAAATCGGAAATGACAGAGGATGGAGTGTGGCCCAAAGTTCCTAAGGACTTCGTAGGAGTGTCGAGATTAGCAATAGATGTAGCAAGATGAAAAGAGGAACCAAGGTCGAAGCAATAGATGTAGAACGAACCGATGACACGGGATCACGAATGCCTTGAAACTCAAAATGCACAAAACAAACCTGGCAATGGATGTAAAGCCGTCGAGTTTCTATATCATAACATCGACAAGCACTTTGAGATGTGAAATATCCAAGAAAGATACAAGCTCAAGAAGGTGGAGTAAGTTTCCTGGTGAGAGAAGGGCAAAGGTAAGGAAAACATAAACACCCAAAAGTGTGAAGCTTGATAAAGTTAGGCGAGTGCTCAAATAGAACACCAAAAGAAGAATCACGTCGAAACATAAACGGCAAAAGCCAATTATAGAGATAAACAACAGTGGCGAAGGTTGAGTCCTGAAATGAGGGAGGTATGACAGTTGTTGTAGAAGAACACGACCAACCGTAACCACTTAGCAATGAAGCTGCTCAATAATGTCATTCTGTTGTGGGGTATGAGGTGTTGTGGTTCAGGATAAGATACATACATAAAAAAAAAAGATCCCATATACATCGAGATACGGAGGATAAAGAGAAATATGCTGGTAAAATAGCAAATAGGTATCGCACTCAGGACAAATCGCTTGAAAAGGCGACTGTCCATATGCCTCCACGGCAAAGATGCTGATAAAATAGCAGGGAGGTATCACCCTCAGGACATATCACTTGAAAATTCGACTGTCCATATGCCTCCACGACAAAGATGCTGGTAAAACACAACAAAGGTCTCGCCCTCAGGACATATCGCTTACAACGGCGAATATCCATATACCCTAGTGGTGCATACTGTGATACAACAATAGAGGTTACGCCATCTTGACTACTTATACGGTGGACGTATCTCCTAGCCTACGAGATACGGTAGAGGAATACCTTAATAGGTAACTTGTTTATTTACTATCCTATAGGATATGACAGAAAATATTTAAATAGACTTCAAACGAGGAAACGAACAATGTCGACGACACAAACGAGACATGCAAGAAATGGCAGCGTCACTTCTACCTACACGGTAAAATTGCAGAAATAGCAGAGGCGACATAGTGCCACTCACACTCTTAGTTTCGATTTTGCGCGCTCACTTCATGCCAATCAACACGAGAATATTTTTCTTGAGAATCTCGACAACGCCATCAGGCTCAGCATTATCATACATACACTCTACACTGGTAGTAGCTCAGAACCACCCGTGAGATGTAACAATAATTGAATCTACACGCTACAATAGCTTCAGCTAGAAACTGTCCAATTATGGTATAATGAAACATACCTTGCACGGTATCTAAGTCATTGACCTCTCATGATACAATGCAATATTCTCTGCATGGTATTTATGCCGTAGGGCATACTGAACATGTTTTCATAGATCATACCTCACAAGGTATAACAAGAATCGTTTGTGATACAATGTCAACTACATCTACCTATAAAGGTAATGGAAGTGCAGTCAGATACTACATCCAATAAAGTACTCGAATAACTCAAGAGGTGCCTATACAATTTGTGTTGGTTACGTACCACCTCATCAAATGTACCTATACAGTTTGGGTTGGTTACGTACCACCTCATCAAATGCGAGACCCAGCGGCACTAACACTATGGTCGAGCTAGAGCATTCAAATATTTTCACATGTCCCAAATTGTTATGAAGTTAAAATCATAATAAGCAATAAAGAACGCGAGGTGAGTAAAGACAACATTTTGTGAACGGCCATATATACGCAATCGCAAGTTATATCACATACAACTTTGTACATAAAAAATCCCAAGTAGTCCAATTCATCTCTAGCATTAATGCTTTGGGGGGCCATGATGGCCTAACGCAGGGAACAACCTACTCGTGTTCTACACTGCCCCCTACCAAGATGCGTTAACACTATATTGCTATGGGAAGAAACCCAACATATCTTGCTGCTTCGATATAATGGGGATTCGATATCCAGGGTCATAGAATGACAAAAGGTCCCCAATAAAATAATCGCATCCAGACAAAAGGTGGAGACTAGCTTATATAATAAACACATGTGGGTTCCGACAACAACAAATGGTTTTCTATATTGCGAAGTTATCGAAGGTGTATATTCGATATCCACACGATATCGCAGAATTTCTGATTTACATCAAAACAAAATTATCCAGGAAAATGGGGGTGTATCCGAGCTCTATTTTCACTAACCTGATTCGTTGTTCATGTAACTTGAAAACTGGGGGGAATAAAGGGTATCCCTCAATAAAATACTCGAGCACACAAATTAAGTTTACGATTATCATCTATAGTGATAACTCCTAAACTGGGGGACTACTGGTATGTATAAATATATCACTCAATTAAAATTTGAAGTATGCTCATGTTCCAAAAGCACAATCCAAACTAGGGACTACATGATATGGGTAATTCCCGTATTGGGCTGGCCTATGGGCCAGACCCATTTTCATCTATATCGGGGATGGAACCCGACATACCACTCTATGTTGAATATTGTATTCGATATAGTACAGGGCAGAAATTTATAAATATTCCCGCCCCGCATCCTTAGACACACTTACATTTACTACCCAATTAACCTCCTGATATCGAATATCCATATTCGATATCATACCCGACCTATCCTCGATGTTCACCTTCGACATCATCTTCGATATCGTCCTCGACATAAGGCTCGACATATATCTTCGATATATATCACCGATACCCCTTCCGTCCTCGATATCATATTCGATGTCACATTCGATATCCACGAGATACTCGACATATCATTATAATTGATTGTACAATTAATCTATCACTAATGAACTACGTTCGGCTTGATTCTCTCAAGGGGATATGTAGACAGCTTGGATAACCCGAGTCCAGTCCGAAATCATGAAATATCTATTCGTCTCCTCACCACGTCGCTTGGAGTACATGTGTGCTAAGGACAAAGATGGTTCCAGCGCAGCCTAAAACGGGACATTAGATGCTAGGGGCGAGACTTGTGCTCTCGCCCCGTTGAGATCTTGCCACATATACAAAGTGGGTGGGTGTTTGTACACATGGCAAGATCTCAACGGGGCGAGAGCACAAGTCTCGCCCCTAGCATCTAATTTCACGCCTAGAACCATCATGATGTGAAGTGTTTCGTCAGGCTACCAAGTCAACAGACGGTAATGCACTAAATCAGTTTGTAAAAGCTTCAATGTACCACCAAATTCATGGCTCCTTCTTGAAATTGAACTGGTTGGCGTGGGTAGTTAATCGCATCCGATACCTAACCAACCTTGGTTTTGAAGAAAGAATTGTTAAACTTTTTAATGGTTGATTATCGTTGTTTATTTTTGTCTCGTGATCGTTGTTTGTCTTCGTGGGTTTTGTACGTTCATGTCTTGAATTGTTTTTAATCTGCTAGATAAGTGTTTTGGAGTATTATTAATTTGCTAGTTTTTGATACTCTTTTCGTAATATTTCAGTTCAACCTTAAATAAGTGTTTGTTACTCGAATCTTATTATTTTAGTGTAAAACCTTAATTAAAAGGCAAACTAAATTCCACGTGTCTGCTATTCGATTCCTATTCTTTTAGTATGACAGTAATTAGATGTAAGACCCCAAATTAAGAGACCGCTACATCTCGCAGCTTCCTCAAGTTTGTGCATTTCTTGAATGTTTCCTGAAGCACACCGTTAATCCATTATCATAAACTATTTCATAAGTTGGAGCGAACCTTGAAATTATGTTCAATAATCATGATACAGATATGCTAATAAACACTTAAACATCCTCTGTTCTAACTTAAAAAGAAAAGAAGAACTAAAAAAAAAAGAGAAGTTAAAAAGAATCACTCATTGCCGATTAGTAATACTAATGCATCTGTTATATGATAGTTCCACAGACCTTAAATCGCGAAGATGTTCCAGAATTTCTTGAAGAAGAAGTAATCCCTTGTTATCTCCTTTCATCATTGATCCCATACAATGCTTCAGAAACTCCTTATCTGCTTCAAGAGCTTGTAATCTCTCATGCATATTTCCAAGCTCTTCTTCCACTAAAACTTTGTTCTTCTCCAACTCGAAAACGTTTAAGCAACGGTTCATTGTCCCGGTGGAATGATTACTCACCTCTTCTTTATCGAATTCTCCCTCGTTAAGATCACTATCCGTTGCATCAAAAAGTGGGAGGAGTTTCTTTGAAATAACCGAAAAACCATCCAGTGTCCCTTTTGCTTCAGGATTGCAGGAATTATGTGTGATTACATCAAAATCCTCAGCCCTGTATTCCGCAAAGAGTTTGGCTTCCAATGCCTGGAGTTCCTGTAAAATGCATATCCTTTCTTCTTCGAATTCTGCCAAGGATATATCAGGAATATTCAGATGTGCTATGCTTTCTACTCCTGTTTCTTCTAATTCCTCGGTAAATTCTGGAGAATCCCTTTTGCAGATACTTTTTTGATGACCATTGGCAATTCTCGTCTCAGTATCTCCCTCGATATTGGGGTCAAAGGAAACAGAAGAGTTTGTACTTTTGAAACTTCCAAATTTGCTTTTAACTGCCGTTATTTGCTCTCTGGCTTCATAATCAAGAATATTTTTATGGTATATTTCTAGTTCTTTTTCAAGTTCATGCTTCTCTTTCTCTCGTTTGATCATGAGATCGTTCAATAGTTGCAAGGCTTCCTGGTCGTACTCGGCCTGTTCTTCCATCATTCTTTGGTACTGCACGGCTTCCATTTGCATTGAAGACTTCTCTTCTTGAAGTTTTGTTATCATGTTCATTGTTTCTTGGGCAGCTGTGGCAGCAGCTTTCCTCTCTTCTTCTAGTTCTGCGTACAGTGTGCACAACGCCTTTCGTTGAGCTTTTAAAACTGCTTTTAACTGATCTGTGGTCAGTGAATCGTTATCGATTTCCACCTCACTTATTAGGCTTCCATCTAAAGACCCTGACTCCCCTTTTCCAAACATTCTCAAATTACTTTGCTGGTTTACTTCCTCCAACTTTTTCCCTGTAATTAAATGTAGATGCATAATATTTTGTGCATGCATGGATACAGAGAAATTTTGCTGGATTAAAGTAATGGATATCGTAGTTTTAAGTAAGAAATATCAAGGTAAAGGCTCCGGGGATTGAGGTGTGAAATTGAACAACTACTGTAAGAACACTTACCTTGATCATTTGATTCATGATGTCCCGAAACTTCTGTATCGAAGTTGTCCATAACATTTGCTCCAGTGCTACTTTCCACTGCTCGGTTAATAACATCATTGTCAGGAATGGCTTCTTTGCTTCTATTTTTCGCTGCTCGGTTGAAACCTCTCTGTCCAGAATCTTCTCAATCACAAGACCAAATTAGAAATACACAAAACATATCAGTTTAGTATTTTTGAAGCCAGACAAAGTAAAAGCATCACCTGGAATTTTGTCATGCTCTTCTGCTTGTGATGCTTCGACATTATCGCTGTCACTGGCTGGCTTCCCGAATGCTAAATCTACTTCATTATACATCCCTTGGCTCTCGAGCAATTCATATTCTCCATTTTTAGCCCTGTTGCTGGTATTCATAGCACGCAATGGATATTTTCCTGGCAGTCCTTGGGTTTCCTCAACTAGCAACATTTGTTTTCCCTCGTCCTCTATGTTGATATCTTCTTGTATTCCGCGAGGCAATGGCTTTTGATTGTCCATCCTTTCTGAATCGATAATTTCGATGCAGATGAACTTATCAGAATCCATATAGTTCTGGTTTTGCAACATTGTTTCTGTCACATATGGCAATTCAACGTTCCCAGTGCTTAACAGACTTAAAAAGGGATCATGGATGGATCGATAAATAACATCCTTTGAAACTTTAAATGTTGAGAGATTCTCTTCGAATTCTTTGTCAGAGCTAACGTCTGATGAATCTAGCTCATTTTGGTGAACAGAAGTCCCTTCATCTCTCATCCTTTGTTCAAACTTCATCTCATAATTTGACTGATCTAAAGATACAGTTTTACTACTAGGACTAGTAGTAGTAGTAGTAGTAGTAGTATCCAAAGACTCCTGTCTATTCTCTTCACTAATGAACTCTACAGGAGAAGCCTTTTTCTGAATATAATCAAGAAAATCCCATGAATCTTTGAAAAGCACACTAGGAGGAGGATTTATGTTTATAGTATTCAAAATTTCATCACAGCAACAACACTTGAGATGATTCTCAATCTGATCATTTTCCAATATATTATGACTTACCGAGGCCATTTCATTCCTCGTTGTTTCGCTCGTACCGGAAGAAGAAGAAGAAGAACAACAACAACAGTCGGCGCACAAGCTCTTGGATTGATCAGCCAATCTACCATGTGTAGAACAGTAGCCAAGTTTGCTGATCTCAGCGCCGTGTGCCTGACAGACATGATCGCCTTTAGACTCGAAAGCACGATTAAGTCTTGAACACCATATGCAGGGTGGTTTCAGGCCAAAATGATTGGCAAACTGATCAATGAAATAAGAAAATATGCCGTTGAGAAGTAGCAAAAGGATTAGAATCCATTCAAGGACAGCATATACTAGAACGACAATGATTATATGGCTACTACTTTTATGCAGCATTGTTGCGAATTCATTGGTGCCCATGGATGTTTTTTGGACACAGGTTGTGCAAGAGAGACTAGACTCATCAAGGAAGAGCGGAGAGGAGGTCTGTCTGTCTGTCTGTGTGTCCTATTTTTATTTCTTTTTGGAAGTTGTATTGTGTTGTGTTTGAAAATTTCTTAAATAAAAATTAAAAATACCTATAATTTATTTGGATAAAGTGATTTTGAGGAGTTTAAAAAGCAATTTATATCACGAAAAGCAGATGCACTCACTCAATCACATAATTGAATTCCTCGGAGCGGCCAGCTTAGTTTTTTTTTTGTTTTTTTTTATAACTAAATATTTCGTTAATTCCAAAAGGTGTCACAGTAAGTGTTTACAAAAGAGCCTCCATCACACAAGCAACATGCAACATGATGGTTTCCTCGGAGCGGCCAGCTTAGCACTATTGAGAGGTAATTGCAGTAACATTCTTACAAGGTAGTGCAACTGCAGAAACTTAACTTACTGTTACTATAATTACAGAAAACACCTCTTACAATAAAAAGAAAACCATTAGAAATGGGCTCTTTTGGAATATATATAAAATTACAGCAACATCACTGAACTTTCAATAAACATTACCGACGGAACCACGCAATTTTTCATTGTTTCGAAGCTTCACCTATGAGGGGTGTCTCTATATTCACATGAACATTAATATATTTCTCTTTACTTGGACTAAGTTCCAGGATGTGGATAAAAAAATCATTAACTATTTATCCACACTCCGAAATGTCTATTGTTTCCCTTGAGAAACAGAATGTTCGACATGTTTTAGAAATTCCAAGAGTAAATTGTACATTTTTATAGTTTGTGTTATAATACTTTCTATAAAACTAAATTATATTTGCGTCACAATTTAAAGTTATTTAAATAATTTTCAGTTAGCGACACAAGAGAGACCCGTACATGGTGCATGACTTGAACTTAGTAGTATTTATATACTTGTGTATTGTATAATTCTCGATTATTCATTTTGGTGCGTTTGGCATTGATACTTTTTTTTGAATAAATGATATTGCATAAATACAACGAGCAAAGAAAAGACCAAAATACCCGCCAAATCACAGAGGATATTTTTAAAAAAAGCCCTCGTACAAAGGACTCTTGATTTTGAAGGCCTACCATCGCCTCCTATAGCTACTTGGAGAGTCACGCGTGCAATAAGAGAATGCCAAATTTTATTAGTACAACCATTCTTAAACCACGGGTGACCCGCATTAAAACATTGTCAACAAATTCATCCCCCACGAGACAATATTAATGGACGCCCATTCCCAACATTAAAGGAATCCAAGTTAACACACTCTCAACTGCGCTCAAGATCCTATAGATAAGAGAGGATTTTCACCATTGTAACCAAGTCAAATTCATATAATACCCGATATTCTAATTTCAGTTAAGCAATATATCTCTTTAGCATTCTCCGTCATCTTGTCTCCTTACCTATATTTAGAGGCCCTTCGTAACTCAAAACCTCAATTACAAAACACTAAAACATAAGATATTTTCTCTAAGAATTACGACCAAATCGTTTTGAACCACATATATTCACGATAATTAGGGAATTACCCAATTCAGAGAATTTTGTGTTATTATTTTGGCGTCATTTGTGAAACGTCTTAAAAAAGATTCCTTGACTACGATGCTTAAGAAAATACTAAACAAAAACCGACACCGCCATGACATATACGTACACGGTGGGATTTACCACTCGAAGGGTGCATTCACCCCCTCCCCCCCGACAATAACTCTGAATGGAGCCCTAGAAGCCTCGACGGAGTCGTTCATATAGATCAACAAAACTAAGAGGGCTTGGAGGGCCCTCGAACGAAGCAATCAAAGTCATCCGGCCAATAGGTCCTCATCAATCCAACACTCTCAGACTCACCCATCCTCCGTATGAAGGGAGAGCACCAACTCCCTAATAGGCTCTCAAACACCAAGGGGAGAACGTACAAATAAGACGCCTCGCACCCCCAAGACGGGGAAACCGAGGGGACAGATGGGCGATCTGCCGAGCGCAAGGGGAGAGCCTGGGTGACGCCCCAAGGAGCCTCCAAAGATAGAGAAAGAGCTTCCAGAGCACCACAAAGAAACATGGTGTTGTACCATAATTTGTAGTACTCGCGTGTAATGCCATGTGCTCGTGTACGCTTTGAAAAAAGACAAGCCAAGAAAGCATGGATTTAAAAATCTGGCCAAGGGCTATCCGCCATTAGAAAGACACGGATGTCTAATTTCTAACACAAAAAAGTGGAACCTAATTTCGAGGAGTATTGAGGAAGTTATGATCAAATTAGTGAACTCGCGCATAATTTAACAAGAGGGGCCCAAGCCCATCAATAATAGCCCAACAAGAATCTATAAATACCCCCATTAATCTTCATTAAGGATAGGGTTTTTGGAAGAGACCTCTCAAGTCATGTTAGCAAAGAGCTACCACCTACAACACGTTAGATGCGCCACACCATATTCGTTAGCCTTAGAGCCAATGTGCATCCTACAAGACGTCACCTGTGTCACATCATCCACGTTAGCCCTAGAGCTAATGTACCACGTATATCTACATCAGTTGTGCCACGTCATCCATGTTAGCCCTAGAGCTAACGTGCCATCTACAACACATCAGTTGTGCCACGTTATTCACGTTAGCCCTAGAGCTAATGTACCAAATCCATAGAGATACTAAACAAACATGTGCAAGACCAAGACTCCAAGATAGAAAAATTGTTGAGTAAGAAAGACAAGGTGGAAGAAAGTCATGTAAATGAACTGAAGTTTGGAGGCTTTGAAGAGGGTGAAACATCCACAAAGCAACAATCTAGTGAGAAGGAAAAGTCTGTTGCCAAGGAGTTCCAAGTCTCTTCAAATGGCATGATCCCTGCTGATCAATTGAAGGAGTTCATCATGGGAACTATCAAGGACAAGCTAGACGTAGAATCATCATTCTCCTATTCCAAACCATACACTCAAAGGATAGATAGTTTGAAGATACCGAATGAGTACCAACCACCAAATTTCCAGTAGTAAAGCAACATGTAGCTCATTTTGTTGAGACTTGTAACAATGCCAAAACTTACAGTGATCATCTTGTCAAGCAATTTGTTCGGTAAATGTAGGGAAATGCATTTGATTAGTATACTGACTTAGAAGCAAACTCGATTGATAGTTGGGATGAGTTGGAGCAAGAATTCCTTAATCGCTTCTACAGTACAAGAAGGAATGTTAGCATGATTGAACTAACAAATGCTCGCCAATGGGATGAAGAGTCGGTGATTGATTACATAAACCGTTGGAAAAACTTGAGTCTCATTTGCAAGGATCGGTTGTCAAAGACCTCAGCTATAGAGATGTGCATCCAAGGCATGCAATGGATGCTCCATTACATTCTTCACGGAATACAACCAAGGACGTTTGAAGAGTTAACAAGTCGTGCTCATGACATGTAGTTGAGTATGGTGTCAAGTGGAGTCAATGGACCGCCTATGCAAGATTGCGAAGATTTAAAGACAAGCAAGATGCAAGGAAAGGAGGCAAACCTTTCAACAAAGCACCTACCAAAGAGTCTATGGCGGTGAATGTTGCTCCATTGAGAATCCAAGCCAAGGCAAAAGATAACAGGGACCAATGAAACAATGTTGTGGTATCTGAAAAGGCCAATAATTCACAAGCTAATGAGCAAAGGAAGACGACATTTAAGAAGATGTGGTCAAAGCAATAGCCGTTCCTCGATTCTGACATTTCAACCATATTTGACGATTTTCTCAAAGCTAACATGATTGAATTGCCCAAAATGAAGAGATCGAAAAAGGCTGGTCGCTCTGATGACTCTAAGTATTGCAAGTATCACCGTCTCGTAGGACACCCAATCCATGATTGCTTCATATTCGAAGATAATGTGATGTGGTTGGCTCGTGATGGAAAGACCACTCTAGAAGAGGATGTCATATCATCAAACCTTGTCATGCTCTCAAGCCAAGTTGATAGTCTAGATGACTTTCACATCGTCTTTTCATGCAATGCGACTCACGAAGAAGAGAAAATTGCAGACTCTACATCAAAAACCAATGTGTGTCCACTATATGCTTCACTGATGAAGATCTTCTACTAGGTTCCAAGCTCCAGAACCGACCACTATTTGTCGCTGGTTATATTCGCAAGCAAAGAGTCAATCGAATGCTGACCGATGGAGGCTCTATAGTCAATATCTTACCTCTACGCACTTTGAATGAATTGGGGATCTCGATGGATGAGCTATCAAGTAGTCACCCGATGATCAACAGTTTCAACCAAGGGGGGCAAAGAGCCATTGTCATCATAAGATTAGATATTCTTATTGAAGATATGTCGTTTAGTACGCTATTCCATGTCATCGAATCTAACACATCCTACAACATGTTATTAGGTCGACCTTGGATACATGAAAATGACGTTATTCCTTCAACATTACACCAGTGCTTCAGATATTACCAAGATGGAGTCGAAAGAAAGGTACATGGTGACGCAAAGCCTTTTTCTGATGTTGAATCACACTTTGCAGATGCAAAATACTACATTGAAAGAAAAAGTACCGTGAGACTCAATAGGACCGAGGAACTCATGCAGCATGGTGTAAACGGGTCCGATAACAAAAGTGACACAGAGAAGAGTAAAACTTATTGATCTCTCCTTGAGACAAAGCCTTTGAAAGAACTTACATTCCCTCTTACAACACTTGAAAGGAAAGGGCCATCTCCTCCACTTGAAGGATTTGTTCGTCCATCCAAAGAACCAGAAATAGAGCATGGAACATTGCCTACATAGAAGATTGATCATTGCTTTAACCCGAAAGCTTTTAAATTGCTAGTTTAAACTTGGATATGACCCTAATGAAGAACCGCGATTGGAAAGCCTCGCTTTTGATGCTGATGCAGAAAAGCTGTACAGACTCAATGCCACACAAGTTATGCTAAAGGAAAAAGGGCATGCCATTCCAAACATTCGAATAGACCTTTGCTACAAGCCACCAAACCCAGTTTGTATTGCTATAAAAAGAGCTAATGCCAACTACATAGGAGAAGTAGAGGGTTCAACAATAGGCTGTGAAGAGAAGATGTCACATATGTCGGTCCGAATAAAAGGTTTAATTGGAAAAGGTTGGGTGTTATGCATATGTTAAAACACGCTAAGAGAACCCTCAAGTCATCAAACTCTAAGAAAGTTCAAAGTCTGATCCCCATCTCGAATGAATCACCGTGAAGGCTTCATAGTATCTTGTGGTGAAACACTCAAAATCAAGTTGCAAACCATGGTACTCACAAGGACTAAAGACGAAGATGAAGAGAGTGTAGGGTCATCGTGCCATATCAATTCTGGTGAACAAGATGTTGAAGCAGATGCTGAAGACGCACCTGTTGAGTTGGATGAGGGTGTCAAGGCCACCATTGATGAGTTAAAAGAGATAAACTTGGGCAGCGTCGATGACCCAAGACCGATTTACATAAATGCATTGCTTAGAGCTAATGAATAACAATGCTACGTTGAGTTGTTGCACGAATTCAGTGATGTGTTTGCTTAGTTATACAAAGAAATGCCAGGCTTGGACTCAAAGGTGGTAGTACACAACTTATCGGTAAAGAAAGATGTTTGTCCTGACAAGCAAGCCCACAGAAGGTTTCGGCCTGACTTAGTCCCATTGCTTGAAGCCGAAGTTAACAATTGAAGTCGGGTTCATCAGAGAAGTCAAATATCCAACTTGGATTTTCAACATTGTGTCGGTGAGAAAGAAAAACAGACAAATCAGAGTTTGCATCGACTTCAGACTTGAACGAAGCATTCCCTAAGGATGACTTTCCTTTACCGATTGCTGAACTAATGATTGATGCTACTATGGGACACAAAGCTTTGTCTTTCATGGACGGGTCTTCCGGATACAACCAAATTTGCATGGCCCCAAGGGATGAAGAATTGATTGCTCTCCATACTCCGAATGGGATGTATTGTTACAATGTGATGCCATTTGGATTGAAGAACGCAGATGCTACCTATCAAAGGGCAATGCAAAATATCTTCGATGACATATTGCACAAGAATGTTGAGTGTTATGTGGATGATCTTGTTGTAAAGTTAAGGGAAAGAAAAGATCACATACGTGACTTATGAAAGGTCTTTGAGCGACTTTAGAAGTATCAATTAAGGATGGACCATATGAAGTGTGCATTTGGCGTAACATCGGGAAAGTTCTTTGGTTTCATTGTTCGACAACGAGGCATTGAAATCGAGCAAGTTAAGATTGACGTGATACGTAAGATGCCGGGGCCATGGAATATTCATGAACTCAAAGTCTATAAGGAAAATTGGTGTATCTCCGAAGGTTCATCTCAAATCTGGCCGGTCGTTGCTAACCTTTCCGTCATTTGATGAAGAAAGATGTTCCATTTAGGTGGGATGAATCTTGTCGCAATGCTTTTGGAAGAATCAAGTCATATCTGATGACACCTCCCATTTTAGCCGATCCTGTGTCGGGACATCCCTTGATCCTATATATTGTTACCCAAGAAACATCAGTGGGAGCATTACTCGCCCAAGAAAATGACAAAGGGAAAGAAAATGCACTTATTTTCTTGAGCAGGCCAATGGCGCCAAATGAGTTGAAGTACACTCCTATTGAAAAGCTTTCCCTAGCTCTTGTGTTCTCAATTCAAAATTTGAAGCATTACTTTCAAGCTCATAATGTTCGTCTTGTATCAAGAGCAAACCCTTTGAACTATGTCATGACAATGCCGGTGTTGTCTGGTTGACTTGCAAGATGGTACTTTCAGCTGCAACAGATTGAGATTGCATATATCCCTCAAAAGATTGTGAAATGACAAGTATTGGCAGATTTTTCTAGCTGACTACCCTATTCATACCGAGTGGGAGTTAATGGACGACTTGTCTGATGAAGATGCACTCATGGTTGAAGTTGATCCTCCATGGGAAATGTACTTTGATGGTGCCGCACATAGAAATGGAGCCGACGCCGACGTTATCTTTCTCACGCCTAATAGAGAGGTCTTTCCGTATTCCTTTACGTTGACATAAAGTTGCTCAAACAATGTTGTGGAATATCAAGCTTTGATACTCGATTTAGAGATGCCAATAGAGCTGAGGCAACCTACCTAAAGGTGTATGGCAATTCCAAGTTGGTCATTAATCAATTGTATGGCGAATATGAGGTTAAGAATCCAGAACTACTACCATATGTTATGTATGCAATAAAATTGTTCAGAAGTCTTGGTGACGTCATAGTGGAGCATGTGCCGAGAAAATATAATGGGCAAGTCGATGAATTAGCCAAACTTGCTTCTATGTTGGTTACCTCAGAAGAAAAGACGTATGTACCCGTGTGCCACAAATGGGTGCTCCCGCCTATTCTAGAAGACAATGGTGAGCAAAGTGATAATAATGAAAGCAATGTTGTGGAGGTCTACGATATTAAAGTGGAAGATTGACGACAATCCTTTGTGGACTACTTGAAGCACCAAAAATTGCTCAATGATGTAAAAAGGTCGACATTAGGCATCGTGTAACTCGCTTCATCTTCTATAAAGACACACTCTATAGGCACTCGTTCGATGGTACTCTTGCGCTGCCTAGTAAAAGAAGAAGCCATGCAAGCTATGGAAGAAGCACATTCCAGAATTTGTGGAGCTCATCAGTCTGATCCAAAGTTACATTTTCGCATAACATGGTTTTAGATTGCATGAAGTATGCACAAAGATGTCAAGCTTGTTAATTCTACGCAAAGTTCATCCATCAACCGCCTGAACCTTTACATTTGATTGTAGCTTCTTGGCCTTTTGATTCGTGGGGTTTGGACGATGTCAGTCCTATGGAAAAGTCTTCTAGCGGGCACTTGTACATTTTGGCTGCAACTGACTACTTCTCAAAATGGGTCGAAGTTGTGCCTCTCAAAGAAGTCAAAAAGGAGAATGTTGTCAACTTCATTCGTACCAATATTATTTAACGCTACTGAGTTCTCCGATGCATTGTCATTGAGAATGGAAAGCTGTTTTGAAATAGTTTGATAGAAAATTTGTGTGAGAAGTTTGGATTCAATCAAAGAAACTCTTCCATGTATTATGCCGCTTATAATGGCCTCGCCGAAGCGTTTAACAAAAATCTCTGCAACTTGCTAAAGAAAGTGGTGCAAAGTCAAAGAAAGATTGGCATGAAAGAATTGGAGAAGCTTTATGGGCATATAGAACTACTCACAAAACGCCAACTCAAGCAACCCCAATGAATTGGACTATGAAGTAGAAGCAGTTCTCCCTCTTGAGCAACAAATCCTATCTTTAAGGATAGCTTTGCAAGAAGGACTCACCGAAGAACATAATGCTCATTTGCGCTTGCAAGAACTAGATGCACTTGATGAGAGAATACTAGAAGTGCAACAAACACTTGAGTGCTATCAAGCTCGTACCTCCAAGTCTTTTAGTAAAATGGTCCACCGACGCTCCTTTCAAGTTGGTGATTTGGTTCTTGCAGTGAGAAGGCCCATCATTATCACTCATTGAACTAGAAAAATTCACTTCAAAGTGGGATGGTTCTGATGTCATCACAAAGGTATACACAAATTGCGAGTGTAAGTTGGTTACCGAAGATGGATTAAGAATTGGTCCTATCAATGGAAAATTCTTGAAACAATATTACCCTTAAGTGATGAAGCATACTCATGGCCCGCATGAGTATAATCTGTGAATAGCAACCACCAATGGTAAATTATGTGGTTAAAATGATAACTTACCCCACTAAAGGTATTTTATGTGGTTAAATTTTAAATACCCCACTTTGTTCAAAGTGGTTAAAGAATGAATACTCTTGGCCCGCATGAGTGTAAACTGTGTACGACACCTCCTTAAATCAATCCTGATTTCTTTGAACTATGTTTTGACTTGATCCTTTTTTTATTGAGGTATGTAGGGGAGCTTAGAGGTTTTCTAAGTTCAGTCATGAAATTTGCTTAAGTTGGTTTTGTTGCGGTATGTTACAGTATTCATGAGAAAGAAACATGATGCCAAATGCAAAGGAATAACTCAAAATGAGGTAAACAAAGGTTATCTTTTATTAATCTCGAAGTTTGATGATGCTACAAATCCAAAGCAAAACAGAATAAAGTATATCACTAAAACAAAGTTGAAGAAAAAAAGAAAACAAGGGAAATCTCTCTCAAGCAAAAAGCTTCACATCCTCCAACTCCAGTTGTGCAGTCTCCAAGTGTATTCTCATAACTACCAATTCTTCCATCTATGCGTCAGTAAGTGAAGGAGTGCTTTTAAGGACGAATATCTTCTCTTCCATCTTAGAGGTCTTATCTTCGGCTCCTCGAAGCGACTGTTTTTGGCTCTTTAAGGATGACGTCAAGTTTGCTTTCCTCGACTTTAAGTCTTTCCATCTTCTTTTAACACTTTGAAGTTCATCTTCTATGGACCTAATTTGCAAGGATTCCTTTTCCTTGTCAGCTTTGGCATTGGAAATGTGGCCCTCTATTTCTGAAATTTGTTGAACAAGTGATGAGTTTTCCAGTATTGCGGAGTTTTGCACATCATAAGCAGTGACTTGATCGAAATATTTGCTCACTAAGGCCTCTAAGGGTGTACCTTTTTCCTTCCCAACCAACTTTATTCTTTCAAAAACAATGCGGAATTCATCTTTAAAAGAAGAAATTTGGTTAATTGGTGCACGAACAATCCACCCGCTAACATCGACTCATAGAGAGTTGAGACACCTCTTGTCATGAATTTCTAATAGACTTTCACCCTTAAAAATAAAGACAACAACATGTGGAGAACTCTCTTTACGATTCTTTGAGTCTCTTGCTTTCAAGTGCACTTTGTCAACTTTTGAAGGTTTAATGCCAGCACATGAAGCAGACCCTTTTCTTGTTTGAGGTTTTTGCTCGGCACCCTTCAAAGCAAAATCCCTCTATTTATCCACCTACAATGAATATGTCGAAAGTTAGTAACATATATATATATACATATATTCATATATGTATATATGGAAACAAAAGAGCAAACGTTGGCCAATACTTGTACAACCAAGTCCAACGTCGCAGATGGAGTGCTCGAAAGGCAGCAATGAGTATTGACTTCTCTACGTTGCAAGACACTTGAGTTTTTTTTATACCTCTTCCAGTTGCGATCGCCATTTTCACTGCTACCGCTCTCTTTGACAATGCTTTTTCTTTCCACTGATTCCTCTACTGCAATGTGTGGCGAGTCTCGCGAGCTCTTCCCAAGAAGAACAATTTGGTTGTCACGATGTTGTGCGACCTTGTCATCTCCACTATGTATCAAGCTCTTTTAAGGAGAAAGTAAAGAGTCAATATTGTCTTCAAGGTAGCTCACATGGGTTTTGGTTATCCATGACTTGTAACTATCAGAAAAGTGCCTCTTGCATTAAAATGAGCATTGGGAATCCAAACCTTTGAATATGTCATTTGTGCAAGACTTAACCTCCAGAAACAAAGTACTTCATCCAAAGAAGCTTCGCGATAGTCATTTTTGAGTACGCCTGAGACATCTTGATAATATCCAAATTGTCGGCCAAATCGATGTGGCCTATAGGGCTCAACATCAAAAGTCTCGCCTTGCCTCGGAGTTTAATAGCACGATCAAAGATTGATTAAATTGTCATGCTCTGCTTTGCCAAGGTTACTGAAATCTACAAGTGCGACGTTATTGACATTTTGAAGAAGATTACATGCCCAAGTGGTGTAGTCTCCCTTGTGAATCCTCTTGCGAGCTACTTTTGGATCAAAAGGCCTTGCTATATTTTCTCCAGAAAATACCATCATTCCAGGTTCCTGCAACTCTTGATGGATAGAAAAATGAGTCTTGAAGTATTGCGCCACCCACCCATAGACAAAATGGAACGAAAAAATAAGGCACCCTCAAGATGGTTGAGTAGATCTTGATATTGCATTCAATCCTTTGTAAATCAATGCAAGTACTGGAATGGCAAGTCATACCCTTTGACCGCTGGCCATAAGACTCACCATCTTGAATGTAATTGGATGTATAAAGCCAACATCCTTTACAGGGAGAACTAAGATGCACAACCAACAAGCTAAGTGCGCGGCCAAAAATGCCGCTTCCTTCCAACTACCTTTGACACCGAGTTGTGAAAACATAACCTCTTCTTGCGACGACCACCGATTGCATAGTTCGAGCTTTCCGGAAGGATTGTTTGTCACTTGAGGTCGGCACACGCTTTTTCTCTCCTTGCGCAATTGGGGACATTTGTATTTGACTTCTTTCTTTGACCAAAAGTTGATCCACTATTTGATTGGCACTCGAGGATCGTCATCACCAACATGTGCTCGGGTTAAGTGAAATGCATTGAACAAAGCTCTGCATGACCGCAGAAGGAGATAGTTGTTATTTTCTTTGCCGAAAAGTTCTCTTTCACTCGGTATGACTTTGTCACATAGGGGTCCAAATATAGGTAGGCCGACCAGGCTTTCTAAGTCCCATAGTGAAATTGAGAGCTCTCCAAGTAAGCACAACTTTGCAGAAGAAAAATCTCGAGTAATTGATGAGGGAATCTGATGGAAATAAGGACACGGTGACAAAAGAAGAAGATTACAATAATTCAAATGAAGAAGATGTCACAAGAATAGACCAAATTCGCACTTTGAATGGGCCAATCACAAGAGGGCTTGCTAAGAAGATGGGACCACCTCTTTATGGGATAATTAACCAAGTTTGGGTCCATAATGATAAATGAGGCCCAAATGAGTAACAAATATGGTCAAATCTGATCCAAGTGATCTTTTAAATAATGGTCAAAAGACAAAGACGAGTATTGACTATTTTTTCATCATTTTCTAGTCTAGTTAATCTATTTTCCCTTTCTAGAAGACTCTTTCATCATTTCCTAATCTAGTTAATGTATGTTTTCATTTCCTAGAAGTTGTTGGAAGGTCATAAGTTGATTTCTTAGTGACCAAGTTTGTCTCTCCTATAAATTAGGAAGACCATTTTCATTGTAAGACAACACTTATCATATTTATAAACTTCGTGAGATTTTATTCTCTTTGGTTCTTTGAAGAACTATTTTCGAACTTATCAAACGGGTTCATCACCCTCGTTTGTGGCGTTCAAATCCGACTTATCAAACGGCACCCTCCATAACCGTTTGTGGCGTCTTCATTATACGAAGGTTCGTATTTTGTATCAAGTAGCGGGTCGCGGTCTCCATACCAAGGTTCATATTTGTACTAAGGCAATGGGTCGAGGTTCCATCCAAACAACCTGAACATAACGATCCTACGTTTAGCATACGAATACCATTCATTCTTGGTGGATATCGTATCATTTGGTATCAGAGCAAAGGTTTTATCTTTCAGGTCCTATCCATTCTTGGTTTAATCTTCGGATTACCAAAAACATCTATCTTTAGTTTGTGTTTTCTATTCTAAAAAAAAACGTCCAAAAAAAAAGAAAAGAAAAGAGTACCAAGAAAAAAAAGGGGAAAAAAATAGTGGTACAAAGAGAAAGAAAAGAAAGAGAAGTATCAACTTTATTTCTTTGGCTGATTTCTTGTTGGGACTGAGTGAGTAATACGTTCTGGAAGCAATGTTGGATAGATGTTAAGCCAATTGCTGGTCAACATTAAAACCAGAACCCTGACTTTCGCCACAACAGTTGAAAAAAGTTCTGGAAGCAATGTTGGATGGATGTTAAACCAATCGCTGGTTAACATTGAAACCAGAATCGTGTCTCTCGCCACCTTTATTTGATTCCGTTCGATTTAGTTCGAGAAAAACCTATAGAGAATATACGAGTGGAAAAAGGCAGTGAGTGTGAGATTATTAGAAGAAAAAAAGCCAATATATTTGAGTGATACACGAGTGATATATTTTGACTGAAAAAAAAACTTGAGAGTAAACACGTAAGGGAGTGTTGTGAGGTTTCTTTATTTCTAACAATTTTTTTTGCAGGTTATTATGTCTCGAGAAAACACCAATGAAGGAGCAGCACCAATAATGAGTGAACTTCAAGTTGAAGCATTGATGGGTTATTTGGAAAATCTGATGAAAGATCAATTGGAGCTACTAAATGAGAGGTTGGATAGAGTCGAAAGAGAGTCTCTACAAAGGCATACACGTAATGAAAATACTCGACTTAGAAGGGGAGAAGATGAAGAGTCATATGATGATGATTCCGATGATAGATTGTCAACGGTGGTGACTAGAAGGCGTGAAAGACGAGTTAGAGAGGATAACAACTTGGGAAGTATAAAGATGAATATCCCATCTTTCCAAGGTAAGAATGATCACGAAGCCTATCTTGATTGGGAAAAGAAAGTTGAATTAGTTTTTGATTGCCACAACTATTTTGAAATGAAGAAGGTTAAGCTTGCAGCTATTGAATTTTCTGATTATGCTATTGTGTGGTGGGATCAACTAACCTTGAATAGAAGACGTAATGGTGAACGTCCAATAGCAACATGGGAAGAAATGAAAGTTGTTATGAGAAGGCGGTTTGTTCTTAGTCATTATTATAGGGACTTGTACCAAAGGTTGCAGCGGCTTAAACAAGGCAATCGAAGTGTAGAGGACTATTATCAAGAAATGGAGATTGCTATGATCTGGGCAAATATTGAAGAAGATAGAGAAGCTACAATGGCAAGGTTCTTGAATGGGTTGACTCCAGAAATCCAAGATAGAGTATAAATGCAACATTATGTGGAGCTAGAAGACATGGTGCATATGGCTATCAAAGTTGAGCAACAACTCAAAAGAAGAGGCACTCGTGCATCTCAAGGTTCAAATTCATCCGCTTGGAAACCAAACTACCCGAGAAAAGAAGAAAAGCCCATGGTTAAGTCAAAGACCGAGGCCAAACAAGAACTGACCAGCCAAGGAATGCAAGGTAAATTTGACCCTTCAAGTTCTACAAATCGTGACATTAAATGTTTTAAATGTCAAGGCAAGGGTCATGTTGCCAATCAATGTCCAAATAAAAGATTCATGTTGATTAAAGAAGATGGCGGGTTTGAAACCGATGAGGAGGCTGATCATGAATCAATACAATTCTCGGGGGATGATAATGATGAAGAAGGGACTGTTCATAGAGATTATGTTTTGGTTACAAGAAGAATTTTGAACGTGCAAGCAAAGGACGAGGAAAGTGAGCAACGAGAGAACATCTTTTACACTAGATGTCATGTTCTTAACAAGGTATGTAGTGTGATAATTGATGGGGGGGGAGTTGTACTAATGTTGCAAGCACTACTTTGGTTGAGAAGCTTGACTTGCCCAAGATGAAACATCCTCGACCATACAAGTTGCAATGGTTCAATGATTGTGTCGAAGTGAAAGTCAACAAGCAAGTGCTGATTTCTTTTAGCATTGGGAAGTACAAGGATGAAGTTTTGTGTGATGTAGTTCCAATGCAAGCTGGACATATACTTTTGGGGGGTCCCTGGTAGTTTGATCGTAAAGTTAACCACAATGGCTTTACGAACAAGTATTCTTTTGTCCACAATGAGAGGAAAATCACTCTTGTTCCTTTAACACCAAAAGAAGTTTTTGAAGATCAAGTGAGATTTCAAAAGAAAGAAAATGAGCAAAAAAAAAGAGAGTGTACAAAAAGAAATGAGTGAAAAACAGAAAATTGCCAACAAAAAAGAAGTTAAAGCTTTGGCAAATGAGAAAAAAAAAGAGAAAAAAGAGAGCGTTTTTTTGCAAAAAACAAGTGAGTTGAAGAGAGCAATGTTTTTGAAACAACCAATGATTGCATTCTTTTACAAGGGGACACTTTTTAGCATTCACGAACTAACTTCTTCCTTGCCAAGCTCTATTGCATCTCTTTTGCAGGATTATGATGATGTGTTTCCCAAAGACATACCACTGGGTTTACCCCCTATCCGAGGGATTGAACATCAAATTGATTTTGTACCGGGAGTCGTGATTCCTAACCGCCCGCTATATCGAACGAATCTAGAGGAGACAAAGGAGTTGCAAAAGCAAGTTGAAGAACTCATGGAAAAGGGCTACGTGAGGGAAAGCATGAGTCCTTGTGCCGTTCCAGTACTTTTAGTTCCAAAAAAGGATGGTTCGTGGAGGATGTGCACTGATTGTCGAGCAATCAACAATATTACGGGAAAATACCGCCACCCCATACCTTGTTTAGATGATATGCTTGATGAATTGCATGGATCTTGCGTGTTTTCTAAAATTAATTTGAAAAGTGGTTATCATCAAATAAGAATGAGAGAGAAAGATGAATGGAAAACTGCTTTTAAGACAAAGTATGGTTTGTATGAATGATTAGTGATGCCTTTTGGTTTAACTAATGCACCTAGTACTTTCATGCGATTGATGAACCATGTTTTGCGTGCTTTTATTGGAAAATTTGTTGTGGTATATTTTGATGATATTCTGATCTATAACAAGAACTTGGATGATCATGTTGAACATTTGAAACTTGTTTTAGATGTTCTACGAAAAGAAGAGTTGTTTGCTAATCTGAAAAAGTGTACTTTTTGCACGGATAATCTTGTGTTTCTAGAATTTGTTGTGAGTGCACAGGGTATACGGGTTGATGAAGAGAAAGTCAAGGCAATACAAGAGTGGCCAAGTCCAACAAGTGTGGGAAACGTTCGAAGTTTTCATGGATTGTCAAGCTTTTACCGACGATTTGTGAAAGATTTTAGCACCATAGCTGCACCAATCACCGAAGTGATAAAGAAAAACGTTGGATTCAAGTGGGAAGAGGAACAAGAAAAGACTTTTCAATTACTTAAAGAAAAGTTAACCAATGCTCATTTACTTACTTTGCCTAACTTTTCTAAAACTTTTGAAATTGAGTGTGATGCGTCAGGAATTGGAATAGGTGTTGTTCTTATGCAATAAGCCCATAGCTTACTTCAGTGAAAATCTAATAAGAGCAGCCTTGAATTATCCAACTTATGACAAGGAGTTGTATGCTTTGGTTCGGGCCTTAAACACATGGCAGCACTACCTTTGGCCTAAAGAGTTTGTGATTCACACGGATCATGAATCTTTGAAGCATTTGAAGGGCCAACACAAGCTAAATAAGAGGCATGCACGATGGGTAGAATTCATTGAAACATTTCCTTATGGCATTCTATACAAGCAAGGTAAGGAGAATGTGGTTGCCGATGCCCTTTCTCGAAGGTATGCTTTACTTTCTACTCTTGATTCGAAGTTGCTTGGTTTTGAGTACATCAAGGATTTGTATAGGGATGATTCTGTTTTTCATGTTGAGTATCAAGATTGTGAAAAACATGCTAGTGGTAAGTTCTTTAGGCAAGATGGATTTTTGTTTAGAGAAAACAAACTTTGTGTACCTAATTATTCTTTGAGGGAATTACTTGTGCAGGAAGCTCATGGAGGAGGACTAATGGGACACTTCGGCATTGCAAAGACCTTAACAATTCTGCAAGAACATTTCTTTTGGCCACATATGAAAAGGGATGTTGAAAGAACATGCGACAAATGCATCACTTGTAAACAAGCTAAGTCCAAAGTGCAAAATCACGATTTGTAGACTCCTTTACCAATTCCTACTACACCTTGGATTGATATTTCTATGGATTTTGTGTTAGGATTGCCAAGAACAAAACATGGTAGAGATTCTGTTTTTTGTGGTTGTGGATAGATTTTCTAAAATGGCACATTTTATTCCATGTCAAAACCGATGATGCTTCTCACAATGCTGATTTGTTCTTTAAAGAATTGTGAGATTGCATGGTATACCAAGAACCATTGTTTCGGATAGAGATACAAAGTTTTTGAGTTACTTTTGGAAGATCTTGTGGTGTAAGTTAGGTACAAAGTTGTTGTTTTTTACTACTTGTCACCCACAAACTGATGGTCAATTTGAAGTAGTAAATAGGACTTTGTCTATGTTATTGAGGGCAATCATAAAGAAGAATATTAAGACTTGGGAAGATTGTCTACCACATGTTGAATTTGTTTACAATAGAACTGTGCATTCTGCTTCTAAATTCTCACCATTTGAAATTGTTTATGGTTTTAATCCTTTGACACCATTGGACTTAACTCCATTACCTACTTCTGAGTATGTGAATTTAGATGACAAGAAAAAGGCTGATTTTGTTAAGCAGATACATGAGAAGACAAGGCTCAATATTGAAAAGAGAACTCAACAATATGCCAAGCAAGCAAACAAGCGGCGTCAAAAGATGATATTTGAACCGAGAGATTGGGTTTGGTTGCACATGAGACAGGAAAGGTTTCCCGAAAAGAGACATTCCAAATTATTGCCAAGAGGAGATGGACCTTTTCAAGTGATTGAGCACATCAATGACAATGCTTACAAGTTGGATCTTCCTGGTGAGTATAATGTTAGTGCTACTTTCAATGTGTCTGATTTGAGTCCTTTTAATGCAGGTGATACAGATTTGAGGACAAATCCTTTTCAAGAGGAGGGGAATGATGGAAACAAGGACACGGTGACAAAAGAAGAAGATTACAAGAATTCAAATGAAGAAGATGTCACAAGAATGGACCAAATTCGCACTTTGAATGGGCCAATCACAAGAGGGCTTGCTAAGAAGATGGGACCACCTCTTTATGGGCTAATTAACCAAGTTTGGGTTCATAATGATAAATGAGGTCCAAATGAGCAACAAAGATGGTCAAATCTGATCCAAGTGACCTTTTAAATAATTGTCAAAAGTCAAAGACGAGTTTTGACTATTTTTTCATCATTTTCTAGTCTAGTTAATCTATTTTCCTTTTCTAGAAGACTCTTTCATCATTTCCTAGTCTAGTTAATGTATGTTTTCATTTACTAGAAGTTGTTGGAAGGTCATAAGTTGATTTCTTAGTAACCAAGTTTGTCTCTCCTATAAATTAGGAAGACCATTTTCATTGTAAGACAACACTTATCATATTTATAAACTTTGTGAGATTTTATTCTCCTTGGTTCTTTGAAGAACTATTTCCAAACTTATCAAACGGGTTCATCACCTTTGTTTGTGGCGTTCAAATCCGACTTATCAAACGGCACCCTCCATAACCGTTTGTGGCGTCTTCATTATACCAAGGTTCGTGTTTTGTATCAAGTAGCGGGTCGCGGTCTCCATACCAAGGTTCCTATTTGTACTAAGGCAACGGGTCGAGGTTCCATCCAAACAACCTGAAGATAATGATCCTACGTTTAGCATACGAATACCATTCATTCTTGGTGGATATCGTATCAGAATCAGACACCGAGCGCAACTCTGGCTCGCCGAATTTTTTTTCTTCCCTATGCGAATTGTTGCCAAAAGACAAGAGGAATTTAAATAGTTAGTTCCTTATAAACATATAAATTATATATATATATATATATATTATAGCATTCACAATAATCAAAGCAAAAGAAGAAGAAGAAAGCTTATGTTCTTTTTGTTCGTCGCACCGTCGAGGAAGTATACAACAAATTTTCACCCAAGCTCGATCAATTCTCACTGAATTCACTGAAATTGCAATGTGTTCTGTCTAGCCAAAAAGAAGAAGTAGAAAGCTCTGATACGAAGGATACTTTGAACAAAGTGAAGTTCTCTTTTCCCTGAATGATAAAGATAAATGCCATAGCACTCCTCATATAGGTGAGAATAGAGGCCGAGTTTGGAAATTTATGGCAAAGGAAACTAACAAAGAAGGGAACGAAGATACAGAGTAAAAGAAAAGAGTTCTTTTTTCCTCAAAAAGTTTCACTTCAGCCATCAAAAAGAGTTTTCTTGTTAAAATCTGAAGAACTGGAAATAGAGAAACTTGGACAACAAGAATTTCCTTTCAGGAATTGCCGCGCGCAACAAAAAAAGTTAAAAAAAAAAAGAAAAAGAAAGGAAAGATCTGTTTCAGAAAGATTCCATTAAATTCAAATGGAAGTGATTGTTGACTGTGGAAGATTCTTCCACATGAATCCCACCTCTATAATGAGGTGGGTGAATAATGCAAATAACCACCTCATAAATGAGGTGGTTTGGAGTTTGAATTGAAGGGTAGGCTCGGCCGTGAGCCTCCTTTTGTTGCAATAAATAGCACTCCATTTGGAGTGTTGTTGCATCCCAAATATTAGTGTGCTTTAGCATATTATTTTCTTTTTTCCTCTTGTAATATTATATATATTTGTGTGAGGTTTATTCGGGGAGTGTTGCGGTATAAAGGCTCTGTGGGGATCGATTGGGTTGAGTGAGAAATTGTGTAGTTGGAATAATTTTCTACATAGTGTATTTTCATTCGGGTCTCGTGGTTTTTCTCCAGTTTTGGAGTTTCCACGTTAAAACCTTGTGTTGTTACGATCGTCATATTTTATTCGTGTTTACTTCGTATATCCACGATGGGGGTGCGTATTTGTCGGGTCAAATACCTAACAAGTGGTATCCGAGCCCGGGTTCTGCTGGAGGTGGAGCTTTTGTTGGGATGGAGCACTGGTGTGATAGTAGTGAGAATAAACACTGATAAAGGTGGTTTTGTCAAAGGTAATTGGTTATTAAGCGGGACCGTTGTGACCCCACCAATTACCTGGAAACCTTGAAACCCTACCTGAAAAGACGACCTATCTCTTTCCGGGGGGCTCACTGGGGCAATGTCAGGAAGAAAGGTTACGAGTACGGTGAGATTCGACGAAAAAATCAACTTTGGCTTGTGCCAAGTTCAAGTCAGGAATGTTTTGATTCAATCAGGGTTACACAAGTCTTTGAAAGGGAGGGTGATCGCTAAAAGTAGCGGTACTACTAGCACGAGTTCCGAAGCAGCTAGTATAAAAGCTGTGGTGGACGCTGATGATTGGAAGGATCTAGATTTGTGAGCTGTGAGCGTAATTCGTCTGTGCCTGGCCAAAAAATGTTCTTGCGAACGTGCATGGGATTTCTTCAGCTAAGGGACTATGGAAAAAATTAGAGGAGTTGTACTAGGCGAAGGGCGTGCCGAATCGCGTGTACCTGAAGGAGCAGTTTCACACACTGCGAATGGCGGAGGGTGTGAGTATCTCAGATCATCTGAGTGTTTTAAACGGGATCGTTGCTGAGCTTGAATCCATTGGAGTTGCAATTGATGAGGAGGATCAGTCCTTGAGACTCATCTGGTCTCTTCCACGGTCGTATGAGCACATGAAACTGATATTGATTCATGGGAAAGACAAAATCAATCTCTCTGAAGTTAGGGCAAGCTTCTGTCTGAAGAGAGGAGGCTTAACGGGTAATGATGACTTACAGTGGCAGGAAGACGAACGCTGGGAGGAAAGTGTGTTGGCGGTGCGAACAAGCTGGCCACTTTAAAAGAAATTGTCTGACAAGGGGATCCGGTTCGGAAAATGGCTCCGAGCCAGGAAACGGAAACACTTTAAGCGAAAAATTAGTTATGGCAGTGACTCTCTTGTCATACTGTAAGGGGCATGCTCGTCCTGACGGCAGGGGACCCGAAAAGTTTCCATGAGACAGGACGATAATGTTAGAGGGTCCAGTTTGCACACGGGCATTGCTTTTAACATTAATGCTAGGTGTGTGGTATATTCATGTCGGCGGCTTGATGACTTACGGAGGAGCCAAAAGGGGAATTTACACCATACTATCAGCAGGGTAATGTTCGACATGGGCCGGAAAAAAAAGGAATGCTCGAAAACGGTTTATTCTGATTGCTTGTGCTTTATGGTGTAGCATGGTATTTCTTCGAAGTATGACTACGGTTGCAGCGATAGTGGATGGCTATGAAGATCTTCTGAGGCAGAGTGGACGTGCAATCGTTCAGGGGTCGGAGTGAAGATGATTTTAAAGATCTGATTGTCGCTAATCAATTCTTCAAGGTGGAGATTGTTGATTGTGGAAGCTTCTTCCACGTGAATCCCACCTCTATAATAAGGTGGGTGAATAATGCAAATAACCACCTCATAAATGAGGTGTTGTGGAGTTTGAAGTGAAGGGGAGGCTCAGCCGAGAGCCTCCTTTTGCTGCTATAAATAGCACTCCACTTGGAGTGTTATTGCATCCCAAAATTCAAAGTGCTTTAGCATATAATTTTCTTTTTTTTCCTCTTGTAATATTATATATATATTTGTGTGAGGTTCATTCGGGGAGTGTTGCGGTATAAAGGCTCTGTGGGGATCGGTTGGGTTGACCGAGAAATTGTGTAGTTGTAACAATTTTCTGCATAGTGTATTTTCGTTGGGGCCCCGTGGTTTTTCTTTGGTTTTGGAGTTTCCACGTTAAATCCATGTGTTGTTACGATCATCATGTTTTATTCTTGTTTGTTTCGTATATGCACGATGGGCAAATCCTTGGGGTGCGCATTTGTCGCGTTAAATACTTAACAGTGATGAGAGGAATCATATCATACAACTGGTCTACATAGACCATATGTGGTGGGTTCCACCTGTAAAAAGAAAAAGAAAAAAAAACCAAATTGGAATGAAAGAGCTGTTGTCCGTCAAATATCTCACACCCATTGGCAAAAAAAAAAAAAATAGAATAAATGGGCTTAAATTTTGTCTTAAATGGGCCGATACTTACATAGACATTCCATGTTGGGCCTAATCAAGTCATAGCAAATGTTATTTTTCATGTTGGGGATAACAACAAGAGAATGATAGCAATAATTTGTGATTTGTCTATGACATGTTTTCACTACGACTCCGCGAACAAGTCACAAGTGGACAATCGTAGACACGTAAAATTTATGTCTAATTAAACGACGACACGTGGAAAATAATATACTAATTATCAATTTAATTTTTTATTTAATTTTGGATTTATAACAAATTTATTTTCAAAGTAAAATAATTAACTTTATTGATTTTTATATATATGATGGATAAATTAAATGATGTTTTATTTATTAATTTGAGTTAAATTATTCGATTAAATAATGACATGTCTTGTAAAGCAAGAAAAAAATGAATATATATATATATATTATTTAATTTTAATATTTTAAAGGGTTAAATAAATATATTCATCAAATATCAAGGCACGGAAAGTCTTCTCCTCTAAGACTCAATATTCAAGAGATATCAAGAAGATTCATCTAGATCAAGTCTTCCAAATCAAGAAATCATAGACGCGATCACAACCATTAAAGAATAAAAATCACAATTCAACCTTCAAAAATCCAGAGCAAGGAATTTCAACAAATTCTCTCCAACAAGCTCAGCAATCTTCAAAGGTATTCTTGAACAATCTTCAAGGTGTTCTTCGTTAATAACTCTTTTTAATCCGCCATCAAGCCTCAAGTTCATCCAAAAACTGGTTTTGAAGATCGTGTCTCTGCCAGGAAGATCAAATCTTCGGGACATTAGATGCTAGGGGCGAGACTTGTGCTCTCGCCCCGTTGAGATCTTGCCACATGCACAAAGTGGGTGGGTGTTTGTACAGATGGTAAGATCTCAAAGGGGCGAGAGCACAAGTCTCGCCCCTAGCATCTAATTTCACTAAATCTTCAACATATCTGAAAAATCCAAATCAAACTCATACCGTTCTTCAACAATATTCAAGCAAAAAATCCGTTTGATCCAAGACCAAGTCACAAGACCCTCGAAAAACCGTTTTTGAAGATCAAAATATGTGCTAGAAAGATCAAAACCCCACATATTCAAAGAATTGTGGACGAAGATCATATCATCCTTCATCAATCCTTAAGTCAAATTATTGTTCATCAAATCCTCAAATCAAATCACCGTTTAATCCGAGATCAAATCCAAGGACCCTCGAATTAACGATTCTCCAAGTTCAAATCATTTTAGTGAAGATCAAATTTAAGATTTCCACCATAAATTTTATATATTGTTCTTGTAGAATTGAATCAGAGGATTAAATAGAGATTGAACCACACTTGTACTTTAAATTTATTCAAAAACTATTTTGTAATATTTTTCTTTTCTTTTATTTTCATAATTCAAGAATTTGTCGTTACACATATGTCCCGTGTGCCTCATATTCGCTCCAGATCAAAATTTGGTTGTTATCAAAATGGTCACACATAGATTTAAAACTGCGGAGTTCTTTTAAAATTCACAACAAAAAAGGGACAAAGTAGAGGATTCTCCCCCCTCGCCCCTCCAAAAATACCCCTCGGAAGCCAAGCAAACTCTCAGAGGAACCCAAATCACTAGTCTCATGCCCCGTGTACCATGAACCAACAGACTTGGGGGACATCTGATAAAACATAAATGCATCGGGCAACAACGGACCAAAATACCACGCTATCCTACATAAGGTGTTTTTGGAAAAATCCCTCGTACAAACTTTTAATTTTGAGGGCCTAACATTGCCTCGTATAGCTACATGTCCCGCACGAAATGGCCCTTAAAAGCTATCAGATGTCTTTATACCCCACTTGGAGGAGTCACACGTGAAACAAAGGAATGTAAGTCATTGTTAGCACATCTATCCTTAAACCGCAAACGACTTGCATTAAACATTGTTAGCAGATCCATCCCCCACGAGGTAGTATTAATAAATGCCCATTTCCAACATTACAGGAGGTCAAATTGCCACACTATCAACCACGCTCAAGATTCTATAAAGAGGAGAGGGTTTTCACCATTGCAACCAAGTGAGACTCATATAACAAAATGTATTTGGTGATGCAATATCATCCGGGCCCATAAGGTCAGGAATTTTGAGGATACTATCACTGAGTTTTGTTCGGAACGCCTATCTTGAATTTGAGGAAAAAGGAGGCAATATTATTTTATTAAGGATTTCGAGTGAATTACAAGTGGGTCGTACAATGAGATATCTAATATTTGTGGAGTGTTCTTTTGCTAAGTACAATTGTGCTGAGAATTTTGGCAGGATTGCTCTAATATGATGTTGTGGAAGTTGTGCTCTAATAGTCCTTCAATTTGTTTTTAGCGCTGAAACGAGGAGCTATTTATAGTGCAGCCTTTTAGATCTTTGGCCAATGGGGGCCTCGTTTTTTCGTCTTTACTACGAGCGGTGGTGGTGGCCAATGGTGCAAAGGTCTTTTGCACCAATGGGGGCCGTCTGTCAGGAGACGACCAATGGCATAAGTGTGACTGAGCTCCATATGAGCGGGTAGTGATGGCATCTGCTCCAATGGTCTTCGAGGGGGGCTCTAAACCAATGAGGGAGAGCTGGTTTGCCCGAATCATTGGTCTAAACTGGTAAGATTTGTCGCTTTCTGCTCTAATAGCTGTCTTGGGCCAATGAGGCACGGTCTGCTGTTATAATGAGGGTGGTTGTGAGTTATGTTGAATAAGGACAGTTGGCATGTCTTTCGAGCCAAGTTATGTTTAGGGTTCCGTCTAGGGGGTTAAACTGTTCTCTTGGTCGTGTGTTCGGAGAGGGGCTCGTGGAGCCGTACTTCGTCTGAGTAATTGTGTGATCGTTTAAGTTAGTGTTATATCTTTTGCTATCTCAAGACCATACTTGAGTGGTCTCGACCCTTCCTTGTATTCACTTCTTTCCTTAGTGTTTTGTATTGTCCTCCTTCCTCAAGGGTATTTTGGCTAAGTGTTGGATATCACCACATGGGGGTGCCTTATTGCGGGTCCCGTGGGATTCGAATGAAGTGTTATCCAATTGGGGAATTGTCACCTCGGTCTGGGGGGTTCTCTCGTGATTTTCCTTGCGGATATCCGAGACCTTGACCAATTTTGGGTCGTTGGAGGTATACCCGAGCCTTTAGATCTGAATCGTATTAACTTCTTGGGGCGTTAGTCGGTCGTGGTCTGGGATACGTTCTCCGGGCTTTTGGATTGAGTACCCTCGTTGAGGGTGTTAGATGGCCATGGCCCGGGGGTACCTTCTCCGAATACTAGGACCATATTAGGATATTAGCTAGTCTTGACCCAGGGGTACCTTTCCTATAGACCTTGGCCGTTTTCGTGGGGTACCCGTTTTGCATGTTTACGAGGTCGTGACGAATTATGCATCATCGGTATTCTAATGCGGTTAAGCAATGTATCTCTTTAGCAGTCTCTATCATTTCGTCTCCTTATCTATATTTAAAGGGCCTTCGTAATTCGAAACCCCCTCGTAAGAAACACTAACACAAAATATATTTTCTCTAAGAACCACGAGCATCGCGTTCCAAACACATATATTCACGATTATTAAGGAATTACCCAATTCGGAGAATTCTGTGTTAACAATAGATTTTATTGAACTTAAGTATGTTATAAGGTTTTACTTGAATTTAAATTTTTTAATATATTCACTTAATTTTAATTTAAAAATAGGGATAAAAGCATCAAACCCCTGAACTATATATGTTTTTGCGACTTGCCCCTTAAACAAATTTTATCATCATTTTCCCCCTTAAACTATGCACTTTTGTGCGATTTGCCCCCTCAGTGCATTTTTGGTCGAAATACTCCCCGTTCGAGGTGTTTTTTCCCTACTTTTTATCATCAACAACTAAAATACATCTAGTACAACACATATGAGTCGGGTAGGGGGGAATATTCTGGCCAAAAAATGGCCGAAATATACTGAAGGGGCAAATCACGTTCCCGACCATTTTTGGTCGAAATACTTCCCCGTTCGAGGTGTTTTTTTCCCTACTTTTTGTCATCAACAACTAAAATACATCTAGTACAACACATATGAGTCGGGTAGGGGGGAATATTCCGGCCAAAAAATGGGAAAAAATGGTCGAAAATGCACCGAGGGGGCAAATCGCACAAAAGTGCATAGTTTAGGGGGGAAAGTGATGATAAAATTTGTTTAAGGAGCAAGTCGCAAAAACGTGTATAGTTCATGGGTTTGATGCTTTTATTCCTTAAAAATATGATTAGCTCCCAGATTTTATAATTTTTAAGAAAATCGTCTTACTGTATCGCTATCGCCTTATTCATAAGTTGTTGTATGCATTTTTTTTTTGATAAAGAGAAAAAAAAAATTAAGTCGATGCATCATGTGTAAGTACTTTTGAGGTTGTGGTGTATATGTGTACAGTTTGGAAGTTCAGATGTAGCCGTTGGAAGCATAAAGAAAAAACGGCATTTATGCCGACTATGGGCTCACATTTTTTATATTGATTTTATTTGGTATTGTAGAAAAGTATTCCTTCTAAGGATCTTTAACATTTAATTAGAAAATAAAAAACAGTTCTTTTGCACGTGCGGTTAGTAGACATTACTCATTCGTCAAAAAGAGAGTATAGATATACGAAATTATTGGGGAGAGGGAAACCACCATAATTAAGCAAAAGTTTGGTAGGCTGGTACCCACCAAAAAGTTTACGGTTCCGCTCCCATGATGAGGCGCCATTATCTGCCTTCTTTTTTGGCTTTTTGGCTATCTTTTTTCTTATCTTCTCGTTACTTTTTGCAAGAGAAGAATCTTGATTTTTAGCAGCAGGTCATGATTTAAGTTATCGGACTGTAAAGTGGTGTAGGTGCGAATGTGTATATGCCTACACGTCAATTTTAAAAATACTCTTTTATTTTTTCTTAATCACAAAGAAGATTATATTACCAACCAAAATTAGTTCATACATTAATAATGCATAATAAGCAAAATGCAAAACTAAAAAAAAAACTAATATTATTCAAGCAAGAGCCTCCGCCCCCTCGTGTAAGATAACCGCATCCGTGAACTAGTTTTGTCGCCTCCCGTGCCAAATTATGAGCATCCTCATTAGATTCCCATGAAATCCAAAAGGACCTCCATCAATGCAAACCAACGCGCTGCCAAGCACGTACAATGTCGCCTATGAGGTTCACGCAATCTCCATTCACTTTTTCGAAAACCAAACATCGTGCATAACACCAAGACCAGTGTTTTAAAACCCGGCCCGGTGACTGATCCGGTGAGGATACCGGGTAGCGGGTCAACAAGTTGAAACGGTCGGACCACGGGTGCACCGGTTTGTTGACTTTAGTCAACATTCAATAAAAGATATAATAATAAAAATTATAAGATTGTGAGAAATATTTTAAGTCACTAATATTTTGTTATATTATAAAAAAAATAAGATTATGGTTATCATAATACTAGGACTTGAACACTTGACCTCCAACAAAACAAGTTCTTGGGAAGTAGTGAAAACGAATTTAATAAATTATCCAACAAACTATATATTTAATACAATTTAAAATATTGTTTTGGTTTTTTAAATGTTGGCCAACCATATCACACAATTCAATACAAGAACAACAATATATGACATTAAATCTAGAAAATTAAGTTAGCATCGGACGAAATACTTTGCATGAAATTCTCGAATGCATGCTCGTTTCGCTTCAAATTCAAATTAAGCATGGAAAACAACATTTTTTTAAAAATTTGTTGGCCCAAACCTCCTTAGGATAGATCTCGTCGAGATACTCTAAATAAAAAAATGCGTCCAAAACGGACGCTCCTACGCAAAGTTATGGCCTTTCAAAGTTTTGCATTTTTTTCTTTTAGAAATTTTTTTTGAGGCAGATTTGTAATTGTCAAAAAAAAGAGGCTGGTTTACGGTTGATCAAAAGCCAAAAAAAAGAAAAAAAAAAGGCTGAACCGGTTTGCTAAGCAAATCGGGCGGCCGATTTTTCGCGCGCACCGGTCGAAACAGCCGGTTCGCTCGCCATGGCTCTGCAGCCCGTTTTGGGGGCTGAACTGGCCCAGACAAGCCACCAGTTCCCGGTCGAATTGGTCGAATCGGCCGATCCGGGTCGGTTTTCAAAACAGTGACCCCAAGACAATCACTCTGAGAAATGACTCTCGCCCAATGATGCTCTTCGACAACCCAAACAACCATTCAAAGAGTGTAAGCCTTAGCGTTACGGGCTGCATGCAACGCGTGAGGCAACGCTTCTCGCTTAGCATAATATTGTCTGGATGATTATCTGCAGTTATCTCAAATCCTATCGTCCCCTTCATGGTATTTATCGCTGGATCCATACGGGCTTGAAACCACAACACGTGAGGCGTGACAAGATGCGGCATAAGTAGCTCATGATTCCTAGATCGTCGCCCCCTTGCCTCCATCCAGAATTCCCAACAAGCATTCACGAACATCACCACCGCCAAAGGTTGTGAAACAGGTTCACCCATAACCACACGATTCCTATTCCCCCATAACGCCAGCAAGTAAGCACAATAAAAGACATATTGTCAACCCCATGCTTAACGTAAATCCTTTTGCAACCATGCCAAAAAATCTTCAATATCTTGCCATAATAGAGAATTATTCACAAAAAGTAGCGCCCAGATTTGTCGAGCCACATGACAAATCTTCACAGAATGCCTAATATCCTCCACTCTATCATGACAAACCAGGCACTCCTTCTCAAATGCTATGTGCCGTCATGACAGAGCATGTCGGGTAGGAAGGATACAATTACACATACGCCAACTAAAGATGTTAACTTTACTCAGATACTTCACTTTCCACAAAAAATCCTAGTTTACCATCGAGCTACTACTACCTCCCGTATCCTCCGTACGTACGTGTAGGTTCCGTGCCATAATTAGATGATAGGTGCTCTTCACCGTGAATTAGCACGAGCTTAAATAATGTCAAATCTACTTATCTCTATTTCCCCTATCTGCTAAAGGCAAAGTCAGTATAGCCAAGCTATCCTCTTCTTGCAAAACTCACGAATGAGGCTAACATTACACTGCCCCGAGTCCTCCTCTCTCAACCCCAAAACCATGTAGTTCAAAAATCCCTCGACTGGTGGTGTAATAAGTCAGAACGACATCGACCGAGGAAGCCACGCATCCCCCCAAACCCGTATAGCGTCTCCATTCCCAATTCACCATCGTAGACCCACCTTAACAATTGCAATAATCTTATGGATACAACACCACGAGAAAGACAAAGTAGAACCACGCTTCGCGTCCAGAATTATCGAAGTACAAAAACTATTTTGCCTTGAAAATTCTTGCTACTAAGCTATATGGTGTTTAAAACATCCTCCAATTTTGCTTTGCCAAAAGCGCCATATTAGAAGCCTCCAGATCCCAATATTCCATCCCTCTGTCCATTTTGCTCTTATTCATTGTTTTCCACGCCATCCGGTGAATTTCATCCATAGCATCGCTCCCCCACCAATAGTACTAATTATCGATTTAATCTCCTTAATTAAAATATCAGGTAGACAAAAGCAATTTGATATTGTCGGATCGTGGACTCACACAACAATTTTGAGAGTTAAACTGGCGTTGCCTTAACTCTATTATGATCTTCTTGATAAGAGTAATATGCAGCGAAAATAAAGAACGCAAGAAGATATAATTTTCAGAAGTTTTTAATATTATTAAAAACTTCCTAACCTTAGGCGAAATAACCTATAAAGTTCTTAACAAAAGGTTCCTCACAATAATTCACTCACACTCTTTGTTGATCGGACTCAATCAAGTAGACAAGCACAAACTACTTAACTTCTAAGAACTAGACTTAAAGTAGTTGATACGAAAACTTCGCAAAAGCAAGATGAAGACAATACAATGAGGAATTAATCTCTTGGATTATTTAGCACTATTGTCGTGTGATCATCTTGATGAACTTCACACCTATATATAGGTTTCTTGAAACTTGCACTCCAAGGCCTGTTGTTCACAGTTTTGGTAACTCTTGTTGTTTCCTTGTTGAATTGGACTTCTTTGTAAACTCGGTCTCTTTATTGAATAAGTGTTACCTTTATTAGAGTTCTAATAAGGTAACACACCTTCTTCAATTCGGAGTAATCCTAAAAAGAATCCAAGTTGCAGTGGAACTCCAATTGTTTCCTTTTTTACAAACCGTGTTGAGTTGACTATTCTTCTCAACTTGAATTATGGAAACTTGAAGTAAGAAATCTTCCAAAGCTCTTCCTTATGATTAAGATACCTTCCTGGACATAAACATAAACAATTAAAATCGCGAAACTTGATTAATAAGTGAATAAAGGTAAAACTAAAATAAAGGAGTTAAAGAATAGTTGAAGTTAAAGAATAGTTTTCGCGCAGGTTCTCTGGTTTCAATGTTATCCTCAATGTTGTCCTAACATCGCATAACATTGATTCCAGAATACCTTGCACTTTCAATCTCCCCCATTTTGCCTTTCTTCACTGAACCAATACCTATGCCAATCAAGTCTTATATCCAGAAATTAGTAATCAACAAGAAACAAATTAAAACTAATAAACTGCTCCTCCTCAATGCAAACTAACATATTCAAAGTTAAAATAACATAGATATTTATTATAGGCATCATCACATCAAGAATGTTCAGACTTTAACATTTATCAATGTTGCCTCAACATTGAAACCAATGAGTTTCCTGCATAGAAAGTTAAACAGAAAAACAGTTCAAAATTTGCTTTCGTAAGCAATAGCAGTCAGAGCAGTTCAAACAGTAGTCATACTTAGAGTTACAGACCATAAATAATAACAAGGATCATGTTCCTTGATCAAATCAAACCACATAGAGATAATGTACTAGCAAACACACAAATATCAGCAGTTTAAGAAACGAAACAGAAAACGAAAAAAACCAAAATTAAAAATTGGAACTACTCTCCCATTTTTTGTGAAGAAGGGAGTTCCTCCAAATTTTTCACCAAGTTCTCCAGCTCTTTGAGATGCTCCTTCTTATCCTCAATCTTCCTCTGAGTATCAGCAATATAACCCCTAAACCAATTCAGCAGATGATCCACATAAGTTGAGGTTATGACCATGCATTCTTCATCTTTGGACATAGGCACTGAAGTTCTAGCAAACTCCTGCGCCTTCTTCTTTTCTTTACTTGGTCTTACCACTCCGTTTGGGTTCCAAGGAAGATCTCTCACTCTTGAACCAGACAAGTAGCTTTGGAGAATTGTAAGTTCAGCTTCATTCTTCATGCAGCCCACTTTGGCACTTGTCTTCAATCATTGCTTGAGAAGGATTTTGCAGATGAGTGAGGGAAAAGGCTGCATGCCATTCTCCCTTCTATTGACTTCAGACATTGACTTCAAAATCCTCTCCCCCATATTCACAGCTAGCCCATTCTTGATTTTGTACACTAAGATTGTTGATTCCTTAGTTAGTACAAAAACATTCTTACTTGGCAGCCTGTTGAAGTATGCAATCTTATGCAAGACAGCACTGAGGGAAGTGAGTTTTGTAGTTGGCAGAGCATCTTTCCAGACTTTGACCAACCCTTCTGTCAAATCTTCAATCACATCATTGTAGTAAGGGTCACCAGATTCTTCAACTAGTGGAAATCCACAGATCTAATTGATGGTGTATGGTTCAATGTTGAATACTCTCCCCCTTACCCAAGCGTTTCTATACTTTGGAGATCTGTAATCTCTAATCCACTTGGAGAGATTCAGGTAGAATTCCATGACAATCTCAGGAGCATAATCATTCAACTCTGAAAGTGCAAGTATTCTATCAATGTTAGTTTAACATTGAAAGTACATGTATTCTGTCAATGTTAGTTTAACATTGAGAAGTCAATGTTAGAGTAACATTGCTGGAGCAGAATCCGATTTACAATCTTGAGTATATTTGTTATTATTGTTTTGCCTTATTCAATTAACTAACTGAGTTCCACAGTTGTAATTGTCTTTGATTATTATTCAGGAAACAAACTTGTCATAGGTTGGACGCTCAAGTTTCCAAGAAGGAAAGTTTCCTTAATTACGCAAACCACTCTACAAGGGAAGTTGAGTTCGAGTGGAACTAGGAATGCTTTCCAAGATCAGTCCTGATTTGAAGAAGGAGTCTTTCCCTAGTTAGATCACTAACGAAGGAACTATTATTCAAGAAGGACTGCGAGAACAACGAAGAAGAGTTCAAGAAGGAAACTAGGAGAATTACCAACCGTGTACAACACACCTTGAAGTCGAAGTCCAAGAACCTATATATAGGTGTTAAGTACATCAAGACAAACACGAGACAAGAGCCAATCAATCCGAGAGATTAATTTACAGTTGTTGAGTGTTGTTTTGCTTTAGCAAAGTTTGTGAGTTGTTAGAATAGATCTAAGAGTGAGGAGATTTTAGAGATAGTCGAAGCAATTCTTGTGTGCTTTGCTTAGTTCAATCAATTTAAGAGTAAGGAGCTTGAGAATTGAGAGAACGACCTTTGTTAAAACCTTTACGGGTTATTTTGCCTACGACTCGGAAGTTAATATAATTCTATATTCACTTCTTAAACTTGGTGTTTGTTTATTTCGCTGCACAGTTATTCTGGTCTGTTGTTAAAGTAACATCGCTGAAGTAACAACATACAAATCTGCTGTTAACTCTCTAGTGTTAAAGTAACAACAACAACGTATCAACCCGATCCACAATTTCAATTGGTATCAGAGCCAAGCACCAACTTCACCAGTGTTTGGCGTTGATACGACAAGATGGACAATTCCAACCCCAATACCAGCAGGTTGCCTGTATTGGAGGGTCCCAACAACTATGCCTACTGGAAGATCAGGCTCAGAGTCCACATCAAATCCATCGACCTAAGAGCTTGGGACGCAGTACTAGAAGGCTACACCATCCCCTACTTGCCAAGAGATGGAGATGCTGATCTGGTACCTAAGCCAAGGGGACAATGGACAGCCAACGAAATTGCTCTCTACAACTTCAATGAAAAGGCCCTCAATGCTATTTTTAGCTGGGTAGGTAATCATATGTTTAAACTTATTCAAACTTGTTCTACTGCTAAAGCTGCATGGGAAATTCTTGAATTACATTGTGAGGGTGATGTGGCTGTGAGGGACTCTAAATATAGAAAACTTTTGAGGGACTTTGAGAAGATAGAGATGGGTGAGGATGAAAGCATTGATAGTTATTTTGAGAAACTTCTAGATATTGCTAATCAGTGCCAAAACTTAGGTTTTATCATCCCTAATCAAACCATGGTCTATAAAGCTTTTAGAACATTATCTTCTAAGTTTACTGTCAAAAGAATTGCTATGAATGAGTCTAGAGATCTTGCCAACATGGACTTTCAAACATTAATGAACACTCTAAAAGAATTTGAACTATAATTCCTAGGAAAGTCCAGTAAACAACTTGTTTTAGCCTTACTAGGTTGATCTCTTCTAACTATGGTAACATTACTAGGAAGTTTAGTAAATTGGGTTACAAAGATAAAAATAAAGAAAAACAACTCAGTAATGCTGCCCTTGGTTATAAGAAACTGCCCCCAAAGTTTGTAAAGTACATGGCATCTAAGAGCACGCCTCAAGACGCTGAGAAATTGAAAGATGTCCAGTGTTATGAATGTAAGGGGTATGGTCACTTTAAACATGAATGTGCTAACACCCTCAGAATAAGAGGGAATTCTCATTGGGTCTGTGTAGATGACTTCAATGAAGTTGACTTCGAATCTGGAACAAGTGCTGATGAACAATCAGAGGAAATCAACACTGCTGCGCTCTGCACTCGGATCATCTGGTTTGGAGAAGACTCCAGAAACTGCCAAGAATCTCAATGTTATTCTAACATTAGAGAACCAACAGTAAAGCAGGAGATCTTCTTTGGAGACTGGAACAACAATGATACACAGGTTAACCATGACACACTCTCTGACTGTGATGATACTAACTTTGATTGTTTCCATGGCTCAGTTGATCTAGAAGAGGAGTACTTCAATGAAGAAGAGATGTCCCGGGAGGAAATTCTTGATGACCTACACACAACCTTTTTCAGACTTGAGAGAGAGAATGTCAGACTCATAAAAAGAAACAAAGCACAGAAGCATGACATTGAATGTTTGAAGAACATGTTGAAACTCTATGAAAGAGATCTTGACAAAGCTGAAGCTGAGCTGAAAGAGGTAAATGAGAAACTCAAAAAGGATTCACAGATCATAGCCAAATGGAATGGAGGTACTTCTAAACTTGATGAGGTACTGAACATGAGTAACTCAGGTACATGTGGTCTGGGATTTGTTGAAAAACCTTCCTCTTCCAATGTTAATTCTGCCTATTTAACTACAAGCTTTGTTAAAGAATCTGATAATATGAGTTCTGGAACCATTAACATTGTGAAAAGTAAACCTACTTTTATCTGCCAGTACTGTTTTCAACCAGGACACATTAAACCATTCTGTAGAAAATTGATAAAAGAATGTGGTAAGAAAACAGCCTTTGTGTCCAATGTTAAAACTACAACAGGTTCTGATGTTAGACTAACATTAGGTGCAGGACAAAAAAGTAGGACTTGGATAGAAAAAGGTAAAACCCCTAAGATTAAAGTTGTATGCAATGTTGTTTTCTTTGCTGTGTACTCTAACCTTTCAGGTAAGTGGTACTTCGATAGTGGATGCTCAAGACACATGACAGGTAGCAAAGAGAATCTTAAGCAAATGATACCTTTGAGTGCTGGAACAGTGACCTATGGAGGTGGCACCAAAGGAAAGATCATTGGCAAAGGGACACTGGATGTTGATGGATTTCCACCCTGGAAGGATGTGTTGTTGGTAGATGGGTTAAAGGCAAATCTAATCAGTATCAGTCAGTTGTGTGATGATGACCTACTGGTTACATTTGACAAGGTATCTTGTGATGTTTATGATAGTGAAAATGTTCTTGTGATGACAGGTACTAGATCCAAAGATAACTGCTACCTAGCCCAGGAGGAAGCAGAATGTTTCCATGCCAAGATAGATGAGGCTTCTATATGGCATAGGAAACTTGGACATGTTCACTACAGAAACCTTGAGAAATTACAGAAAGTTGATGCTGTAAGAGGCTTACTAAAGCTGTCTTGTCCAGGTAAGCTTGTGTGTGGTGATTTCCTCAAGGGTAAGCAAACCAGAGTAGTTCATACACCCCTACAGGTACAGAATGCTAACCCTAGATCTAGTAGGTGTTTTGAATTGCTGCACATGGACTTAATGGGTCCAATTGAGGTAAGTAGTCTCAGTGGGAAGAGATATGCCTTTGTGATTGTAGATGACTTCTCTAGATACACTTGGGTAAAATTTCTTAAAGCAAAGTCTGAAGCTTTTGATCAGTTCAAAATTCTTTGTGCTAGTATTAAAAACTTATATGGCTCCACTGTGACTAAGATTAGGACTGATCATGGTAAAGAATTTGAAAATGCTAGTTTTGATAACTACTGCAATACTAAAGGTATTTTCCATGAATTTTCAGCTCCTAAGACTCCTCAGCAGAATGGGATTGCTGAAAGAAAGAACAGGACTCTTCAAGAGATGGCCAGAGTTATGCTCAATGCTAAAGACTTATCCAAAAGACTCTGGGCTGAAGCTTTAAACACTGCTTGTCACATTAGTAACAGGGTGTATCTTAGACCTGGAACTAACATGACTCCCTATGAACTCTTGAAGGGTGTTAAACCAAATGTTGCATATTTTCATGAATTTGGATGTGATTGTTATCTGCTTAATGACATGGATTATCTGAGTAAATTTGATCCTAAAAGTGAAAAATGCATCTTTGTAGGATACTCAGCCAATAGTACTTCTTTTAGAGTCTACAATCTTAGATTGAAGACGATTCAGGAATCGGTGAATGTTGTGTTTGATGATTTCACTCTTGATACAGGTACTGATGACATCTCAGTTCCCAATGTTGAACCAACAACGGAAACTGAGAATGTTACTCCTGACAATGTTACTCCAACATTGGAACTGGAAGCTGGAAACACTGAACAAGAGCCAGGGAACGATGTTAGACTAACACCAGCAAGATCAGATGTTAGACTAACAGCAGAGGATTCTGACTCAGAACATGAAGGTGCCTCTGAACCTAGAAGAGACCCCCCTGCTAGGATTCAGAAAGACCATCCAGCATCCCAGGTAATAGGTGAACTCACTGAACGGGTAAGGACACGCAACAGAGAAAGACTTGACTATAGAGATATGGTAAAATTGTGTGTCTGTATGAACTTCACTTGTATTGTTGATAATGCCTCTTGTTTTGTCTCCACCATAGAACCTAAGAATGTGAATGAAGCTTGATAACTTCTGGATTAATGCCATGCATGATGAACTATTACAGTTTACTAAGAACAATGTCTGGATACTTGTACCTAGACCACCTAATGCTAATGTAATAGGGACTAAGTGGATATTTAAGAACAAGAGTAATGAGGAAGGGGTCATAGTTAAGAACAAAGCTAGACTAGTTGCTCAGGGGTACACACAGGTTGAAGGTGTAGATTTTGATGAGACATTTGCTCCAGTTGCTAGGATTGAATCTATTAGGTTACTTCTAGCTATAGCATGCAGTCTTAAGATAAAACTATACCAAATGGATGTAAAGGGTACATTTCTGAATGGCTGATTGATAAGGAAGTATATGTTGAACAGCCTAAGGGATTCACAGATCCTAAGTACCCCAACCATGTGTACAAGCTTGAAAAGGCACTGTATGAGCTTAAATAAGCACATAGAGCATGGTATGAAAGGCTTACAAAATTCTTGTTAAGTCTTGGCTTTGTTAGAGGTGAGGGAGATAGAACACTGTTTGTCTTGAAGAAAAATTCTCATGTCTGTATAGCTCAAATATATGTAGATGATATTGTGTTTGGCTCAACTAACAATTCTATCCTAGAAAACTTTGTTGAATCAATGACAGGGCAGTTTGAGATGAGTATGATGGGAGAATTAACCTTCTTTCTTGGTCTTCAAGTAAAACAAACAGGTAATGGGATTTTCCTAAGTCAGGAAAAGTATGCAAAGAATTTGGTAAAAAGGTTTGAATTGGCAGATTCAAAGCCTTGCAAGACGCCCATGTCTTCATCAGTGAAGATATCCAGGGATGTTAATGGCGCTAATGTTGATCCAACATTGTACCGTTCAATGATAGGAAGCTTACTCTACATGTCTGCTTCAAGGCCTGACATAATGTTCTCTGTTTGTGTTTGTGCTAGGTACCAGGCATGTCCAAAGCAGTCACATCTGATTGCTGTGAAGAGAATACTTAGATACATTTCTGGCACCTTGGCCCTTGGTATATGGTATTCTTATGACACTAACACAAATCTTGTAGGTTTCAGTGACTCAGACTGGGTAGGAGACACTGATGACATAAAGTCTACAAGTGGAGGATGCTTTTATCTGGGGTTGGATGAAGCCCTGCACCTACAACTTCCTACTCCGATGTTAACTTACCAATGTTAGTCCAATATTGAAACATTGTAACTTATAAGTTTTCAGGTGTGAAGACCGCTCTGGTTACGTGTTAATCTAACACTGACACGTGGTAAGGTGAACATGGGTATGATCGTGTGACAGTGGTCCGATTATGTTGGTAACATGTTACAACACCACTATCACTATTCTTCAGCTGATTAAGTATATAATTTGCCCTAATCTTCTCTCACTTTTTACGCGTTCAAAATTTTCTGCAAAATTCAACTCTCTCTGCAAATCGAGTTTCGTTTTTCTTCTAAAATCACTCTAACAATGGCCCGCAAGTCTTCCATTGACACTCTTGCAGCTGCTGCTGAACAGATGGAGCAACAAGACGCCGTAGGACCAGAAGTGCAACCGCTGATGCCATTACCGCCGCCGCACCAAAGAGGAAATCCACCTATCAACGGCGCAAAGACAAGAAAGCCGCGAAGGGTGATGTTGATTCAACATCAAAAACGGCTGAGCAAACCTCCACGCCCACCAACCCTGAAAACGAGGTAATGATGGCTAACCCTACTCTGGATATGCCTGCTACTACTGTTGTTGGTAATGAGGGGGAGAAAGAGGCTCATGTTGCTGTGGGTGAGTCTGAGGTTTTGCATGAGGTCCCTGAGGGTAATGTTAGGGATGAATCCGTGGTTGTTGCTGAGGAAGTGGTTGAGCCCACAGAGGCTGATGTTGCTGAGCAGGATATTGCTGATGAGATGGAGACTCTTCCTGAGGAGGATGATCAGGTTGAGGAGACTGTGGTTGAGGAGGTTGCTACTGAGGGTAACCAAGATGTTGATGATGGGAGTGACAGTCAACCTGAAGAGGTTGAGAGAGAAGAAGAAGAGAGCCTAACTCTCTCTGCCTTAGCTACTGCTGCTAAGAAAAGAAAGGGAAAGCATGTGGTGGTTGAAGCTTCTGAGTCTGAGTCAGAAGAGGAAAAAGAGGAGGAAGAGGATAAGGAGGAAGAAGAAGACGAGGAGGAAGTTGAGGAAGAAGACATACTGGTAGGTGATGACCCTGCTGATGTTACTCCAACATCAGGCAGTGATGAGTACTATGATGTGCTTGATGATGAGTACCCCAAAAGGCCTTACTCCAGCTTTTATTTGTCTGCTGAGGCAGAAGAACAGTGGGAGGCTTATCAAGCCAGGGTTATTCACATGGAGAGGAACATTGATGAGGAAATGTTCAAGGAGAATAGGTTGTTTGAGCTGCTGGAAGCTAGAGGAGTGTTGGGCTCTGTGATGAACCAGTCATCATATGTCCCTGATGTGATCAGAGAGTTCTACATGAACCTCTCTTAATGGGTGTCCCACCAGGACTCTCCCAAGTTTGGCAAAGCTTGGGTAAGGATGAAGGTCTATGACATCAGCCCCTCTGTGATCAATGAGGCTTGGGGACTTCCTGATCCTGAAGAGACAGAGGATCCTAGCATGGATGAGGTGATCACTGACCTCACTGGTGGACTCACAAGGAAATAGAATGACAGTTTTCCAACTACAAGGCTGACTTCCTTAAGTGTTGTACTACACAAACTCTCCACCTACAACTGGCTGCCCTCTTCAAACACCACTGTTATGACAAAATAATCTGCAAAGCTGGTGTACAAACTGAAGAATGGGCTGAGTGTGAACATAGGGGAGAAGGTTCTGAGGCACATGAGGGAAGTCACTACCAAGGCAAAGGGAATCATTCCATATCCCTCTCTGATATCCAGCATTCTTGTGAAGCAAGGTTTCAAGACAAAGAAGACAGAAGACTGGATCAAGAACAAGGCCAAGATGAGCATCACCAGGAGCTACTTCACTCAGGTCAGGATTCAGGATCTGCCATGGAATCCCAATGATGCAGCTGGTCCAAGCAGGAAGAAGAAGAAGAAGAAGACTCACAAGTTTCCTGCTTCTTCAGTACATGTGGCTAGTGGTGACAGTTGTTCTGTCATTGCTGATGCCTTTGTGGAAGAGACCCTGGTATGGCTGGACAGAGAGTATAAAGATACCCAAAGAGAGATAGCAGACAAGCAAGTAAGGCTGCAAGAGATAGACAGCCTCATGAAGCATTTGAGGGATCTGCCTTCCTCACAAAAAAGGGGAGAATGATCAAATTTTCAAGATTTCTGAGTTCTGTTATGTTTCTGTCAGTATGAACAATTCTATTTTCTTTGTTTGTTTTCGGTTTCATCAAGGAGTATGTTCCTTGCTACTCAGTATGGTCTGTAATTAAGTACTTTTCTATCTTTTTGCTTACTGCTTCTGCTTATGCTCATTGAACGTTGGATACAAAGTACTAACTCTGTTTTGCAGGTGTTAACTGGTCTCTGATGTTAAGATAACATTGAGATGTTCAATGTTAGAACGTCTGTCTGGTTTCAATGTTGAGTTAACATTGACAAAGACATATGTTATGACAACATTGAAAGTATCAATGTTAGAATAACATTGAGTTGGTCCCTTCTAACATTGAGAGGAGCGTACTTATTTTCCATTGTGATCTGATAGTAAAGTTTGTTTGAATAATTTGATCTGATTAGAACAGGTTCTTAGGTTTTGTGATTAAGGCAAAAATGGGGAGATTGAAAGTGCAGGTATTCTGTCAATGTTAGTTTAACATTGAAAGTACAGGTATTCTGTCAATGTTAGTTTAACATTGAGAAGTCAATGTTAGAGTAACATTGCTGGAGCAGAATTCGATTTACAATCTTGAGTATATTTGTTATTATTGTTTTGCCTTATTCAATTAACTAACTGAGTTCCACAGTTGTAATTGTCTTTGATTATTATTGAGGAAACAAACTTGTCATAGGTTGGACGCTCAAGTTTCCAAGAAGGAAAGTTTCCTTAATTACGCAAACCACTCTACAAGGGAAGTTGAGTTCGAGTGAAACTAGGAATGCTTTCCAAGATCAGTCCTGATTTGAAGAAGGGGTCTTTCCCTAGTTAGATCACTAACGAAGGAACTATTATTCAAGAAGGACTGCGAGAACAAAGAAGAAGAGTTCAAGAAGGAAACTAGGAGAATTACCAACCGTGTACAACACACCTTGAAGTCTAAATCCAAGAACCTATATATAGGTGTGAAGTACATCAAGACAAACACGAGACAAGATCCAATCAATACGAGAGATTAATTTATAGTTGTTGAGTGTTGTCTTGCTTTAGCAAAGTTTGTGAGTTGTTAGAATAGATCTAAGAGTGATGAGCTTTTAGAGATAGTCGAAGCAATTCTTGTGTGCTTTGCTTAGTTCAATCAATTTAAGAGTGAGGAGCTTGAGAATTGAGAGAACGACCTTTGTTAAAACCTTTACGGGTTATTTTGCCTACAGCTCGGAAGTTAATATAATTCTATATTCACTTCTTAAACTTGGTGTTTGTTTATTTCGCTGCACAATTATTCTGGTCTGTTGTTAAAGTAACATCGCTGAAGTAACAACATACAAATCTGCTGTTAACTCTCCAGTGTTAAAGTAACAACAACAACGTATCAACCCGATCCACAATTTCAACCTCCATCACAGATTGATGAATTCCTCTTGCTTCAAGAAAGTCCATCACTTTGCGTTCTTTAAAACTGGCCATCTCTACAACTCTTTCAAGGTGAATTTCTCTTCTCTTGAAAGAATTCCACTTCTGCTCCAAACCTTTGGTAAGAAAATAGAGAGAATATTAATCCTCTTCATATTTAGGGTAAATCACATATAGCCCATCTGAGTATTCCTCTGTTCCTAATGTTGCCCTAACATCCGTAGCAACATTCTGCTTTTCTTCATTAGATTCCTCTAAGCATATCTCTTAACCTGCCTTTTTCCTGGACTTAACATGTCTTTTAGCAGACTCAGACATCTTTTTACCTCTCACAAACTTTTCAACAGAATCCTTGCTCTTTTTCTTTTAAGCCTAACTCACTCCTTCACCAAATCATCCACAGATTCTCCACCCTCTCTCTCAACAGATATATCAACATTATTCTCAGGGTTAGGTTCAACCATATTTACCTCGATTCCAGGTTCATTGATGATTGGAGTGGTGGCCTCAAATGTTGGCTCAACATTTGAAGTCGATTCTCCATGTTTGGATTTCTTCCCTCGTCGAACATAAGGAATCGTCTTTCTTATAGTAGCACCTTGAGCATCATCGGATTTTGCAGCATCTCCTCGCGTGTGAGAGCGAATGCGCGAGGCAGTGGGTTCACTGTTCAAAGCAACATCTGCAAGAGTATCCATAGGATACTTGCTTGCCATTGTTAGTAGGAGAGATTTGCAAAGAAGAATTGAGAGAATTTTGGAAATATGAGAGCAATTTGCAGAAATTTTAAGCACGAATAAGGAAATTAGGATTGTGACTCCTAGTATAATCATGAGTAGTGGAGAGAGAGTGAATGTTAGTGGGTAGTTAATGATCGTTAAACAATAAAAATTATCCCACAATGTTTTCCCGCATACACGTGTCAATGTTTAACTAACAAGTAACCAGAGCGGTTTTCAAATGTTTGAAAACTTATAAGTTCCCGTTTTCAATGTTGGCCTGCGACAGTGCACAATGTTGGGATAACATTCAACAACATTCAAACCAAAAGGTGGAGGTACAGGCTTCACCAAGGCAAATTCATGTGAGAGCTTGAGATACATCCAAAATTATATCTGAAACTTAACCAATATAGCAAGTGAGTACCTCAGACATAATGTTCAGATCAAAATCATGAGTAAGCAACATAGATAACAAGAAACACACAGAGATAAACAGTTATGAATTCAAGGAACAATTCACTTCCACATCATAGATAGCCACAAAAAAAGTGTGTCACATGCAGTATGTCACCCAAAGTGTATGCCTTAACACACGAATAATACTCCTCCTAAGCCCAAACCGAGACAACTCAACAACAAGAAAGAAAACAATGCAGTTCTAACATGAATGCAACAATGTAATGTTAAATAGGAACATGGTAAACACTTATGAAGAACTCCTCAAACCAGCACAGTTCACATCTCTTTATAATCTTTATTTTTTTCATAACTCATCCGAACCAAAAACTGAAGGTTTCTAAACATAAAGCTAATGTCACTACTAAATGAGGGTAGCATGAACTCCACACACCCCAGTAACAACATTAACAGCAGCAAGTTAGGCAAGTACAAAGGCCTTGAATGTTGGCAATTCATTTATCATGCACCCCAACACCCCAATTCCTTATGCATACTTTTTTACCAACCTCCATTCAAGAGAATTCACCAATTGATCAGTGCTACCAAGTGTAAAAGATCTAAACCCCAAACACCCTAGTAGAAAGGATCACCCTTATGTTTTCCTTGGTCAACCAAACAGAAACATGCAAATAAGCACAACTGAATAACATTGAAGCTGTCAACATCATGTACCCCAGCTTCTCCACATGTCTTGTACACCTTTCATATGAATAAGACACAACTGAATAGACATCAAAGTAGTGAACTTTGTGTACCCAGCTTCTCCATATGTTAGTCTATCACAACCTCACACAAACAAAAGAGTTATATTACTTTTTCAAAAACAAAGCTATGAAACTGATAACTAGAAAAAGTTGTTCATCAAAGAGTTCAACCATACAAACCAAATATGAAAAAACAAGGATTAAATGAGACTCAAAAAGAAATAAAATTCAACAACGAAAAACAACAGAATACCTACTACACCACAACCAATATACCAGTGTTAGACAGTGGTGTTATGTCAACGTAAGTTCCCTTAACATTCTCACATATTGCACATGCCAAGTGATTTCCTCAAGATGAAGAATCTCTCACTATCTAAAGGTTTTGTAAACATATCAGCAAGCTGATTTGTTGTCTCAATATGCTCAATGTTGATCACTTTGTCCTCTACCATATCTCTCAGGAAATGATGCCTTATGTCTATATGCTAAGTTCTAGAATGTTGGACAGGATTCCTAGAGATACTTATGGCACTTAGATTGTCATAGAACATGAGAAGTGTATCATTATCTAACCCATAATCTGAAAGCATGTGTTTGGGCCATACATGCTAGGTAACACACCTGCCAACAACTACATATTTTGATTCAGCTGTTGATAATGAAATACAATTCTGTTTCTTGCTATACCAGGAGACCAAAGTGTTCCCTAAATAGAAATTGCCCCCACTTGTGGATTTCCTGTCATCCACATCACCTGCCCAGTCAGAGTCACTAAAACCAACCAAGTTAGTGTTAGTGTCATAAGAATATCAAATGCCTTAAGGTGAAGTTCCAGAGATATATCTAAGAATTCTTTTCACATCAATCAAGTGAGATTTCCTTGGATCAGTCTGGTACCTAGCACAAACACATACTGAAAACATGATATCAGGCAGAGAGATACAACAAACTACCAATCATGGATCTGTACAATGTTGGGTCAACATTGCTGCCAATGCCATCTTTTGTTATCTTCACTGAAGAGGGCATAAGAGTGTTGCAAGGCTTGAATTCATTCAGCTCAAATCTCTTCACTAGATTCCTTGCATACTTCTTGTGGTTGAAAAAGATACCATTCTCCAGCTGCTTCACTTGTAATCCCAGAAAGTAGTTAAGCTCTCCAATTATGCTCATCTCAAATGTTCCTGTCATTGACTCCACAAAATTGTCTAAAGTAGACTTGTTAGTAGAACCAAATACAATATCATCCACATAAATTTGAGCAATACATATATCCGAGCTTTTTCTAAGGATAAACAATGTTATGTCTCCATCGCCTCTATTGAAACCTAGACCTAACAGAAAATCAGCTAATCTCGCATACCAAGCTCTAGGTGACTATTTTAAGCCATACAAAGCCTTCTCAAGTTTGTACACATAGTCAAGGTGTTTAGGGTCAGCAAAGCCTTTAGGTTGTTCTACATAAACCCCTTTGTCAATTAAACCATTCAGAAAGGCCCCTTTAACCAGTGTTTTCAGACCTGGCCCGATCACAGAACCAGTGAAGCTACTGGGTAGCGGGTCAGCAGGTCAGACCGGTCTGACCACTGGTTGAACCGGTTTGTTGACTTTAGTCAACGACCAGTTGCTCAACGTCAAAACTATATGTTACGTGCAAAGTTGCAAACAAAACAAATATTTTATATTTATTGCCATGATACTATTGAACATAATATGTATGTTTATCGAAAATTGTAATATGAAAAGCTATTTTTTTACTTTATACGAAAAAAAGTTATATATATATATATATTATATGAGATTTAATTATTATACAACAATTTTTTCTTAAATAAATATACCTTATTTAATTGATAATGAATTCTATAGTTGTTTGGGCCAACTTCAAGCCCAACTTCCTTTAATTAATATTAAATTTTTAACCTAATTTATCATTTAAAAACAAAGTGTAGCCGTCTCTTTTCTTTCTTCTTTCTTCTCTTTTTTCTCTTTCTTCTCTTTCTTCCTTTCTTTCTGCAGCCGTCCCCAATTCATTTCTTCTTCTTTTTTTTTCTCTTTCTTCTCTTTCTTTTTTTCTTTCTGCAGCCGTCCCTTTCTATTCAATTCATTTCTTCTTCTTCTTTTTTTCTCTTTCTTTTATTTCTTTCTTTCTTTCTTTCTGCAGCTGTCCCTTTCTATTCAATTTATATCTTCTTCTTTTTTTTTTCTTTCTTCTCTTTCTTTATTCTCAGACCAGTAATTTTTCTGTTTTTTTTCTTCCTTTTTTAGAACCGGCAGAATTGCAGCAGCAGCAAAAAACAAATTTGGGTATGACCGGTCCGAGTCGCTGATTCGGCCGCAGCACTCTAGCAACCCATTTTTTGGGCAGACCCGGACCGGTGAAGGCACCGGTTCCCGGCCAGACCGGTCGGACCGGCCGATCCGGTCCGGGTCTGAAAACAGTGCCTTTAACATCCATTTGGTAAAGTTTAATCTTATGACAGCAAGCAATAGCAAGAAGTAATCTAATAGATTCTATCCTAGCTACTGGAGCAAAAGTCTCATCAAAATCTATACCTTCTACCTGAGTATACCCTTGTGCAACTAACCTAGCTTTGTTTCTCATAATTACACCATTCTCATCAGTTTTATTTTTGGAAATCTATTTTGTACCTATTATATTCACATGTGAAGGCCTAGGAACAAGATTCCAAACTCTATTTTTGGTGAATTGTAAGAGTTCCTCTTGCATGGCATTAATCCAGTAATTATCCTTAAGAGCTTCAGTTACATTCTTAGGTTCAATGGAGGACAGAAAACAAGATGCATTTTCAACAATACATGAAGAAGACATACAAACACACAACCTTACCATATCCCTGTAATTAACATTTTCTTTGTTGCACGTTCTCACCCTTTCAGTTATTTGACCTATTACCAGAGTGGCTGGTTGATCTCTCTGAATCCTAGTAGGAGACTCTCTTCTGGATTCTGGAACTATTTCATCTTCTGAATCTGATAGCGCAGATGTTGGCCTAACTTTAGGTGTTTCTGGTGTTAAGTCAACATTTGTTCCAGTTTCCAGTTCAGCATCTCCCACTTATGTGTTCAATGTTGGAGCAACATCTAAAACATTGACTTCTTCTGTACCAGCAGAAATAGTTAAATCATTAAAAATGACATTAACTGATTCTTGAACAGTATGCAATCTTGGATTGTAGACCCTGAAAGTAGCACTATTAGGAGAATAACCAACAAATATACATTTTTCATTTTTGGGATCAAACTTGCTCAAATAATCTCTATCTTTTAGCAATTAGTAGTCAATTTCAAACTCATGAAAATGTGCAACAATTGGTTTAGTAGTACCAGGTCTAAGATAACTATATTACTAATATGACATGCAATATTCAAAGCTTCAACCCAGAGTTTCTTAGATAAGTTTCTAGAATTCAACATTACTCTAGTCATCTCTTGAAGTGTTCTATTTTTTTTCTCAGCAATCCCATTTTGCCGAGGTGTCTTAGGTGTAGAGAATTCATGGAAAATGTTTTTAGTTTCACAAAAGTTACCAAAGCTCACATTCTCAAACTCTTTTCCATGGTCAAACCTAATTCTTCCTACAGAAGTGCCATAAAGATTTTTAATACTAGCATGTAAAATCTTGAATGTGTTGGATGCTTCTGACTTTTCTTTGAAAAAATTAATCCACGTATATCTTGAAAAATCATCAACAATAACAAAAGCATACTTCTTACCATTTAGGCTTCTAACCTCAATAGTACCCATGAGATCCATATGTAGCAATTCAAAGAACTTATTAGTTCTAGGGTTAGTACTCTGTACCTGGAGTGGTGTATGAACAACTTTTGTTTGTTTACCTTTCAGGCAGTCTTCACAAACAATTTAACCTGGACTAGTCAACTTAGGTAGACATCTTTCAGCATCTATCTTCTGTAGTTTCTCCAGATTTCTATAGTGCACATGTCCTAACTTCTTGTGCCACATGGCAGATTCATCTACCTTGGCATGGTAACATTCTGCTTCATCTTAAGCAAGATAACAGTTATCCTTAGATCTTGTACCTGTCATGACACAGACACTGTGACTATTCAACACATCACATGAACTTTTATCAAAAGTAACTAGCAAGTTATCATCACAAAGTTGTCTTATGCTAATTAAATTTTCTTTCAATCCATCAACCAACAGCACATCCTTGAGTGGTGGAAATCCTTCAACATCGAGTACTCTTTTTCCAATGATTTTCCCTTTGGTGCCTCCTCCATAGGTAACTGTTCCAACAGTCAAAGGGATCACATCTTTCAAGTTGTCAATGTTTCCAGTCATGTGCCTTGAGCATCCACTGTCAAAATACCACTTACCTGCAAGGTTAGAGTAAACAGCAGAAAAGACAACATTGCAAACAATTTTAACCTTAGGAGTTTTTATCTTTTCAATCCAAGCTCTACTTTTATGTCCTTCAGCTTTGTTACATAATGTTGGGATAACATTCAGATCAGAGGTTCTCCTCTTAATTACTGTTTTCTTCTCAATCACAATTTTATATTTTTTACAATAAGGCTTGATGTGATCAGGTTGAAAACAATATTGACAGATAAAAGTAGGCTTTTTCTCAGTGTTGGAAGGAATTTCACTACTCAATCTATTACTTTCCTTGATAAAACGAGCTTTCAAATAGGCAGAATTAACATCTTCAGACGGAGGTTTCTCAACATAGCCCAAACCACTTTTACCTTGATTTCCCATACTCAGCACTTCATCAAGCTAAGACGTTGATGAGTTCCATTTTGCAATGGTTTGTTCGGCTTTATCAAATTTTACCTTAACCTCCTTTAGTTCAGCCTCAGGTTCTGTCAAGGTCTTTCTCATACAGTTTCAGCATCTCCTTCAGTTTCAGCATCAGCCTCAGGTTCTGTCAAGGTCTTTCTCATACAGTTTCAGCATCAAGCTTTTATTGCTCTTGATGAGTTTGTGATTCTCAAGCAACAATTTGTGGTAGGTAGACTTCAGGCCTTAAATTATTTCCTCCTGGGATAGTTCACCTTCAAAGAAATATTCTTCATCTAGATCCACTGAGCCATGAAAACAATCAAAGTTAGATTCATCATTGTTAGACACAAGATTAGGTTCAATAATAGAATCATTTTCATCCCAATCTGCAAAAAGGATCTCCTGTTCTGATGTTGGACCCTGAATGTTGGGGTAACATTGAGATCCGAAGCAGTTCAAGGAGTCTTCTGGTTTCCAGTGAATCTGAGTGAGTAGCTCATCAGTATGAATCTCTTGTGATTGTTCTTCAGCTTCTCCGGAACTAAAGTCATCTTCATTGAAATCATCTACACAAACCCAATGAGAATTTCCTCCTTCTCTAAAAGTGTTAGCACATTCATTAGCCATGTGACCATATCCCTTACATTCAAAACATTGAACATCTTTTAACTTATCAGCTTCTAAAGGAGTAGGTTTAGATGTCATGTACTTAACAAACTTAGGGGGTAATTTCTTGTAACCAAGAGTATTATTACTAAGATTCTTTTCTTTACCTTTTCCTTTAAATTTCAGCTTATTGAATTTCTTAGTAATTTTTCCATAGTTTGAAGAAATTAATTCACAATCCTCATCACTTTCATTATCAAGACTTGATCCCCTTAAAGCAACAACCCTATGTTTGTTAGGTTGTGCGGCAAGCTCCATCTCAAATTCTCTAAGAGTATTCATCAAGACTTAAAACTGTAGATTAGCAAGGTTCCTAGATTCACTCATTGCAATTTTCTTGAGAGCAAATTTAGATGATAGTGTTCTCATTGCTTTATAAACCACCTCTTAATTAGTTATAGCAAAACCTAGATTTTCACATTGGTTAGCAATATCATCAAGAATTTTCTCAAAATAACTATCAACATTTTCATCCTCACCCATCTCAAGTATTTCAAATTGCTGAAGCAGTTGTTTATGTTTAGAATCTTTAATAGCAGAATCACCTTCACAGTGTAGTTCAAGTATATCCCCCGCATGTTTGGCTTTTGTACAATTCTGGATTAACTTGAACATGTGATGATAAACCCAACTAAAAATAGCATTAAGAGCCTTTTCATTAGAGTTATAGAGACTTACCTCTGCTGCTGTCCAATCTGCTTCTGGTTTTGCTACTAGATCACCTTCACCATCTCTTGGTAATATTGGAAGAGAGTATCAATTGATCACAGATTGCCAAGCTTGAATATCAATGGCCTTGATGTGAATCGGATCCTGATCTTCCAGTATGCATAATTGGAGCTACCCAAAACTGGAATCCTATTGGTATTAGGATTGATAATGTCCATTGTGTTGTATCACCTCCAAACCACCAATGTAGTCAGTGTTTGGCTCTGACGCCAATTGAAATTGTCGGATCGTGGATTGACACAACAACTTTGAGAGTTAAGCTGGCGTTGCCTTAACTCTATTATGATCTTCTTGATAAGAGTAATATGCAGCGAAAATAAAGAACGCAAGAAGATATAATTTTCAAAAGTTTTCAATATTATTAAAAACTTCATAGCTTTAGGAGAAATAACCAATAAAGGTTTTAACAAAACGTTCCTCACAACAATTCACTCACGCTCTTTGTTGATCGGACTCAACGAAGCAGACAAGCACAAATTACTTAACTTCTAAGAAGTAGACTTAAAGTAATTGATACAAAAACTTTGCAAAAGCAAGACAAAGACAATACAACAAAGAATTAATCTCTTGGATTATTTAGCACTATTGTCTTGTGATCATCTTGATGAACTTCACACCTATACACAGGTTTCTTGAAACTTGCACTCCAAGGTGTGTTGTTCACAGTTTTGGTAACTCTGGTTGTTTCCTTATTGAATTGGACTTCCTTGTGAACTCGGTCTCTTTCTTGAATAAATGTTCCCTTTATTAGAGTTCTAATAAGGTAACACGCCTTCTTCAATTCAGAGTAATCATGAAAAGAATCCAAGTTGCACTGGAACTCCAATTGTTTCCTTCTTTGCAAACCGTGTTGAGTTGACTATTCTTCTCAACTTGAATTATGGAAACTTCAAGTAAGGAATCTTCCAAAGTTCTTCCTTATAATTAAGATACCTTCCTAGACATAAACATAAACAACTAAAACCATGGAACTTGATTAATAAGTGAATAAAGGCAAAACTAAAATAATGCAGTTAAAGAACAGTTTTCGCGCAGGTTCTCTGGTTTCAATGTTATCCTCAATGTTGTCTCAACATCGCATAACGTTGATTCTATAATACCTTGCACTTTCATAATTCATTGCGAACATTGGTATTGCTTGCATCACTACTTTTATCAAGATCTCATTTCCCGCAATCGATAATTTCTTTTCTTGTAACCCTTCACCCTCTCCCAAATTCTATCTCGAATATACTAAAAAATCTCCCTTTTTGTTCTTCCAACAACAACTGACGAAGCCAAATACTTCTTATTTTTTTGCCACAAGTACTCCAAACTCCCCCGCCATTGTGTCACGTAATACAACGTCGGTATTGGTACTAAACACCAAAACAGATTTTCGCAAATTAATTTGCTGGCCCGACACTATCTCATATTTTTTTGAGTATATCCTTAAGATCCCCAGCCAACTCTCTTGTTGCCTCACAAAAGATAAAGGTATCATCAACAAAGATGAGGTGCGACATTGTTGGTGTTGTCCGCACCACACAAACATCTTTAACAACTTCACAAGCCTCAGTATTCCTAAGTAAGGCAGATAAAGCTTCTACCACAAATAAAAAGAGATAAGGGGAAAGAGGGTCACCCTGATGAATGCCCCACTCCGGTGTAATTACCAAACTCATGCCCATTAACCAAACAAGAATACGAAACCGACGTAACACACAACATAATTAGGGAAACATAATTTTCAAAAAATTATAACCTAAGCACCACATGTTCTAGAAAGGACTACTCGACTCTATCATACGCTATTCTCTTTGTCTTAATATATTGGTTAATCTCAAGGGAAACTAGGATATTGTCAGTAAAAAGACGTACAAGTATAAAAGCAGATTGGGATTTAGAAATAAAAGTATGCAAGATAGTTTTCAATCTATTAGTAATAGCCTTAGAAGCGATCTTAAAACACACATTACTAAGGCTTATAGGACAAAATTGGTTCTTCAACTTAGGTTGGTCACACTTTGAGATAAGAACGATATTAGTAAAGTTCATACCAGTTGGAAGAATATTATACTTAAGTAAATCAAGGCAGAATTTAGAAACATCGTGACCAACAATATGCCAATATTTTGGATTAAAAAGAGCAGAAAAGCCATCAAGATCGTGAGATTTATAGGGAAACATGCGAAAGAGAGCTCATTTTACTTCATCAACATCGTAAGATTTGTTCAATAACTAATTCATTTCCTTTGTGACTCGAGTTTGCACCACATTTAACACTCCATACATATCCTCATAACTCGGATGACTAGATTGAAAAAGAGAAACAAAGTAATCCTAAATGATCCCTTCGACCTCAATCGGTACCATACGCTATACCCCGTTATTACCCCTGATTCCCCGAATTTCATTTTTTCGCCTTCTCTTCGTTGCCCTCGAGTGAAAAAAAGAAGAAGTGTTTCTGTCCTCCTCTCTCAACTACTGAACCTTCCCCCGTTGTTTCAAGTATGCTTCCTCTTGATCCAACACGTGCCCTAACTCTTTTTCTAGACAAATCTCTCTACCCTTAGATGCCTAAGTAATGACACCCTTCCTCAAATATGCGATCTTCTTAGTAATAGAGTAAACACGTTTGTGTAGCGAAATACCCGTAATATCCAACCATTGCACAAGCCTCTCACTGCACGCATCCAATCTAGTCATAAGTGATGTATCAGCCAGATCTGTATTCCAGAAATCACGCACAAAACTCATACATTTAGCCTGCATGGCCCACGCAACCTCAAACTGAAATAGTCGTTGTCTTTTCCAGTTACTCACGGGTTCATCATTGTTCGAGCAAGAATTAGAAGGGCTTCATGGTAAGAATAAATCGTATGCACATGGGTGACACACGTCGTGTTAAAAATAGTATTCCATGAGCCGTTCACGCAAGCGCGATCCAATCTCGCCCAAACAGTACACGGACAGTTAGAACCCTTAAAATCAAGGTCGACAAGATCAGAATCCCTTAATGTCATTCGAAAATTTCTCATCTGCCATGTCGCCCTCAGATTGCCCCTTAATTCTTATTATTATTGAGTGTTAGCGTCGTTAAAAAGACTGTTAAAGAAATAAATAACTAAAACAATAGAAGGATTTTGTCACTGGTATGCACAGAGTATGGAAGGATGTCGGTTTCTCAAGGGCATGAAGAAGATGTGTCTAAATAAACAAAACGCTTTATAGAAAAGTTTTCGACAGGGTACTGTTTATTTTATTTCCTTAACGTGTCAAAGTTTACCATCATCTCAAGTAACAATCAAGCAAATCACTTAAGATTCATAAATTAAATGTAATTTTTTACTTTTCCACCTTGAATAAAAGTGACGTCAGTTAGTTTTTTAAAATATTAATAAAAAAAGATGTTCAATTTTTTTTTTGATGAATAAAAAAGATGTTCAATTGTTTCAAGCTGACTTCGAGTCTTTTCTCATCCACTGATTTAGTTTAAGGGCCATCAATTTGAACTAAAATTCGGTTCATTAGTTATGTCTTCCATGTTAGCCCATTTGTTATTGTTTAAAGTTCAAGACAATTAATTATATAGCTCACATCGAAACTAATTTGCCAATTTATCAATATTTATATTGTGTATATAAATCGTATGAGAATGGTCATTTTTATCTACTGATTTCTTGTCGATATCTCTAACTATTAGGTCATTTCTCTTTCTTATACCTTTTTTCTTCTCTTCTTTAAGTTTTCCACAAACCTTCAGAATTTGATATTTCTTCTTGTTCCAAGTCGCAATCACTGTCAACCCTTGAAGATTTATTACTATCACTAATACAAAACCGCAATATGGGAGCCAAATTTTGGAAACTAACTTAACTGAGTCATGGGAATTATTAATTTCGTTCCCATATTCAAAAAAAAAAATGATTGGAGTGTCAGTAAAATAGGGGGAACAAAATATTTCGTTCTAGGTGGAAAGGGGAACGAAGTTTTTTGTTTCACCCCGTGGGAACGAAGACCAACGTTCCCAATTCGCATAAGGGGAACCGAATTTCTCACTTACACTAGCAACCGAAAACTGGATTCACCTTTTGAATAAAAAACTAGAGCAACGCATCTCTCGCTCTCCGTTGTGGTTGTCTTTCTGCAAAAAACGAAAAAAGAAAAAGAAAAAAAAAACACTACCAGTATGTGTTCCACGTGTTCCAACTATTATTTTAACGTAAACGTTTTGAATTTCACATGTGGAGAACTTTGCTCCAATTTCAAAGTTTAATGTTTTTGATTATATCGCTTGTATAATGATTATTTTGCAATTATTGTTGTTTATATGTAGTTCTACTGATAGGGGAATTTGAGGATGGGCCTAATACAGTTATAAGGCCGGCCCAACAGCGTATCGAACAAACACTATTCGATAAGTGCATCGAATCGGGACGCGTCAAATCATGCCGATTCGACGCGCATTACGCAGCTGTCAGTGGGTCCCGCGAGACGGGGCCTATATATAACTCGACCCTTGATCTTCCAGAGGCAGATCAAACCTGAGTCCCACTATTACCACATCGAACAAGCCTATTCGATACGCACATTCACATTCATTCGATGCCTCAATGCATTTGACGCTGACACAGTTATTACAATCTGACATCGAATCAATCCAATTCGAGTCGTAGCAACATCTAATCTCAGTGATTCGATACGCTCACATCGAATCAGCGGTAATTGAATGGACTCGGCATCGAATCAGCATCAATCAAGGCGCGCATCGAACCTTTAGAATTCGATGCGTATGTAAATTTGTCTTGTTAGAACATCTAAAGCAATTCAAGATCTGTAATAGATATTAGGTGTTCCGGACAAAGTTAGTCAGTTCGTTTTATTGGATTAACATTATTTTGGTTATTTATATTTCAATTGTATTGTTTTACTGTGTTCTATTACCGTGACGAAATAAGACCAAAATATTGATGTCGTCTGTGGGAACACCGTTAACATTATTTTAGGTATAAGCAGCTAGTATAACAAATAAACGACAAATGTATGCGGTTGTAAAAAGGGAAACAAAAAAGAAGATCAAAATAGAGACAGATCATAGTCAAAAGCGATTTGAGCCTAAAGAGCAGCCGCGAGATAAAGCAGAAAGTCAATTGTTAAAACAATGGCAAGAATGTAAGATGGAGCCTTTAGGAGAGTTCAAGATTGTGCAATTGTTTAAGGAAAGCACTGAGAAAATAATAAAAATTGGAGCAGAAATGGATTGGATAATAGAGGCTGCCTTGGTGGATTGTCTCCGGCGTAATTCAGATATATTTGCATGGTCCGATTTCGATCTTCTCGGGATAGACTCTAGGATCATAGTACATCGTTTGAATGTAGACAAGAGCGCGAAACCGATACGGAAAAAGAAGCAAAATTTTAGCAAAGAAAAGAATGAAGCTGCCGAAAAAGAGGTACAAGAACTTTTAGCAGCACGGCATATTTATGCTATAATGTTCTCAGAATGGTTGAGCAATATTGTTTTAGTCTTGAAAAAAGAAGCTACATGGAAAATGTGTGTGGATTATACAGACTTAAACAAGCATTGCCCAAGGAATTATTTTCCATTGCCTCGGATAGATTTACTTGTTGATTCCACGGCAGGATGTGCATTGCTAAACATGATGGATGCGAAAAGTGGTTTTCATCAAATCTTCATGGCAGTGCAGGATCAGAGCAAGACAACATTTGACACCGGAGTGTATTGTTATAGAGTATTGCCATTCGGGTTGAAGAATGCGGGAGCAACATTTCAGAGGCTGGTAGCTAAAATGTTTTACCATCAAATTGGAAAATCGATGGAAGTGTATATTGACGATATTCTAGTAAAGAGTCTCAAAGCCGAGGAACATGTGCGACATTTGGAGGAGGCTTTAACTATCATGAGGACCTATGGAATGAAATTTAACCCCAAGAAATGCACTTTGGGGGTAACGGCGCGAAAATTTCTAGGTTATGTGGTAAATGAAAGAGAAATTGAAGCCAACCCTGATAGAATAAAGAAAGTATTGGATCTATCGTCACCAAGAACAGTGAGGGACGTTCAATGTCTGGTGGGCCATTTGACAGCTTTGAGAAGATTTATATCAACATCTGCAGAAAAGAATCTCCCTTTCTTTAAAGTGATGAAACGGAGCAAAGATTTTATTTGGACGCCGGAGTGTGAAGAGGCTTTTAGACAAATGAAGAATTATCTGGTGAGCCCGCCGTTGTTAGCCAAACCAAAGGAAAATGAAACGATGTATCTGTATTTGGCAGTATCCACGAACGCAATCAGTACCGTATTACTCAAGCAAAAGGGAACTCACCAATTACCCATTGATTATGTGAGTAGAGTACTACAGGGGGCGGAGAGAAACTACTTGGAAATAGAGTTGTTCGCATTAGTAATTGTTGTTACTGCTCGGAAATTGAAACCATATTTTCAATCTAACCCAATCATTGTGGTAACAGACAAACTGCTGAAGCAAGTGTTGGCAAAGCCTGAAACCTCTGGCCGATTGGTGAAATGGGCAATTGAACTAAGTGAATTCAGATTGGAATTTAAGCCGCGCATTGCAATAAAAGCATAGGCTTTAGCAGATTTCATGGTCGAGACTCTAGGAAACAGTGTAATTGAGACCGCAAGCTGTATTTTTCTATATCGAACCAAGCCGGAACCAGCAGGGCAACCACAACATGGATATTACGCACGGATGGATCTGCAACCACTCACGAAGGGGAAATTGGAATACATTTTCTGTCCCCAGAACGAAGGGAATTTGAATTTGCTATCAGCTTGAATTACATGGTAACGAATAACGAAGTCGAGTACGAAGCAGTTATTGCCGGTGTCAAAATGGCACTCGGGCTCAACATTCAACATCTGGACGTATTCACCGACTCGCTTTTGGTAGCTAATCATTTTTCGGGAAGGTATGAGATGCGTGAGGAAAGAATGAAGTTGTATGCCGCAAAGATAAAAGAATTGGCAAAGAACTTCAAATTCTTTGACATTACTCAGATCCCTAGGGACGACAATGCAAAGGCAGAGGGGCTCTCTAAATTTGCGAGTTCTTCAGAGATCCTGGTGGAGAAGCAAATCACACTTATGGTTGTTGATAAACCTTCGATTGGGATATCAAAATATATTACCTCGGAAGCACGGGTGGACCTTATATTGGCAATACAAGAAGACCCCTCTTGGAAGGACGAGATTATGATTTATCTTCAGCAGGGTATTCTACCGGCAGATCTGAATGCACAGCGCAGAATGCGATATAAGGCTTATAGATTTACTATCAGCAATGGGGAATTATACAAAAGATCTTTTGAAGGACCATTGTTGAGATGTTTGACTCCAACTCAAGCTGAGTATTTCATGGAAGAGATCCATGCAGGTTGTTGTGGAAATCACTCCGGGGGACGAGCTTTGGCTCAACGGATATTGCGTCAGGGATATTATTAGCCAACTCTATTTAAAGATGTGACAGCTTTCTCGAGGAAATGTGATAGCTGCCAATACCACGCTCGTCTCATTCATAGACCGGCACGCCAGTTACAACCCATCGACGTGGCATGTCCATTCGATCAGTGGGGAATTGATATTGCGGGCTCGTTTCCACCGACCAAAGGACAAAAACGATATTTGATAGTGGTTGTTGAGTATTATACTAAATGGGTTGAGGCATAACCTATATCGTCAATCACGGAAAAGAATGTGATCGAGTTTATCTAGAAATACATCATATGTCGTTTTGGCATCCTAAGGTCAATTGTATGTGACAATGGCACGCAATTCAGCGAAAAGGAAATTAAATCATGGTTCGCGGAATTAAAAATATCACACAATCTGATGGTCAAACAGAACCCACTAACAAAACATTGAAAGATTATCTCGAAAGAAGGGTGAGGAGCACAGGAAAAACATGGCCGGAAGAGCTTCAAGGAATATTATGGGCATATAGAACAACTCCAAGAACTTTCACAGGGGAGACCCCGTTTGTTCTTGTATATGGCACTGAAGCTATTTTACCTGCAGAGATAGGTATGCCAACGCGCAGGATTACTGATTACGATCCAGAGCAGTCGGCCCGTTTAAGACAAATGGATCTGGATATAATAGGATCGACAAGGGATGATGCGTATCAACGTACTGTTGCTTTTAAAGTAGCAATGGCCAAAAGCTATGATAAAAGGGTTCAATTCAGAAATTTTGAAGTAGGAGATTTGGTCCTGAGAAGCATTGCAGCAAAACAGCATATCGGAAAGCTCGAACCGAAGTGGGAAGGGCCGTTCAGAGTCATACGAGCAAGTTCAAGAGGATGTTATTATTTGGAATCTCTAAGAGAGGTTCAACAGAAGCGTCCTCGGAATGTGCAACATCTTAGGCGTTATTCTGCATAAAAATAAATAAATTCCATCAGATATTTTGATAAATACACTTCGATGGTTATCAATTCTTTTTAAGTTACTAACTACAGATTTTTATCCGTCGAATGACGCAGGTGAACATGACGGTGGGATAAGAAGGCCCAAAGTGGTCCAACCCCTCATGCCTGACAGAAGAACATGACAGTGAGATAAGAAGGCCTAAAGTGGTCCAACCCCGCATGTCTGACAGAAGGACACAATAACGATAAAGCAAGAGGCTCAAGTGATCAAATTTCTCAGGTATAACATCATAACCCTAACGGTAATTGTTAACATGGTAAAAATCCACGTGCTTAAGAGGTACTATGATTCGATTACTAAATTGCCGAATATATTATTATATAATTTGTACTCGCAACCACAAGATACACGTATCGTAGAGCGAGGACCCCGAGTCCCCCGGGAAGCAAGATCACCCCCTATCGGAGAACTCATCCCAAGAAGCAAGATCACCCCCGGGAAGCAAGATTACCCCCTTCACGAAGGCCGAGATAAGCCTCCGGAGATCAAGATAGACCCCTCGAAAAACATGCCCAACCTACGACCAGGACAGAAACACCTCTCGGAATGCACATCAGAAGAAGGCAACTTAACGGTGGACCACTATCGGAAACTACGGCAGCATTGGACGAACATTCCCTCCCACTTATCCAGCGTTCCCGATAGGTACCACCCATCAGGGGAAAGGAAACCAAAGAGCCAGTTCCTCAGAGCACGATGAAGCTATCGGAAAGGATAAGTCATCCTCGTCAGCGCCCAGTCAGCAGATATGCCCAACAGATCAAAACCTATCCCTTAAACACATGCGTATCAACACGTGTATCTACTAAATACATGCACGTTGGCACCTACCCCTAACAAACTTCTATAAAGAGCAGAAGCAGCAAATCACCAAGAAAAGGGGGCGCGCCCAAGGGAACTCACGTTCTCTATAGAATTAAAAGCAAAGACTCCAGGGGAGAAGGCAAACTCCTTTCTTTCTGGAGGCTTCACAAGGGTCAACTCTTTCAACAGATAAAATCTACACAATCAGTAAAATCGATACTCCAAATTAATCAACACCAAGAACAAGAACTACGAGTGGCTTGATTCCCAATCGGGGGATACGTAGGCACCTCGGATAATATCCGAGTCCAGCCCCAAACCAATAAAAACCAACAATCCCCTCGGGTCGGGATTGGCGTTCCAACCCAATATAAATAACTAGTTAAATAAGGGAATAATTCCAAACCCGTTAACAAAGTGGCGCCGTCTGTGGGAACGTCATCGAATCCTTGAGCAAGCCCGAAGGGATCGCAGCCAAGATCAAAACAGAAAGCAGGTGCAGCAGCCCTGGGAAATACGCTCCGAAGATAAGTTTTTCTCTAAACTCGCGCAATTGGATTCCAGTCTGAAATCTCCTTGAAAATCATAAGATTCTCTTATCGCTATATAAGTATATATGCGAGGTCTGTAAGAGACTTGTGAAGGAAAGAGGAATAACTCGATAGCCTTATAGAGGTTCTTAGTGAACGTTTTACCCGGAGAACTTTGTTCGTGTCCCCTTCTCCGAAGGCTTTCAAAGTCTTTATAATTAGATTCGCGAGGATGATCCTATCGGAGTGATTCTTTAAAAGTATGTGAGAATATTCACTAAACTCTAAGCATCTATGCATACGTGAGAGTCTTTCCTCGGATGACCGAATTAAGTTTGAGTTGTCCAAACTATGGTATAGCCACGAGGGCGTGTCGGGGGATACCTCTATTTAGAGTGAATGTATCTTCAAAGTTTGCACTGCAAACGGGCACGATATGCCAAGTAATTGTTTTGGCCAGTAAGAATGAACTTCATTTCTCAATCTTAATTTCGACAATTAAAGGAAAGGACTCAGGTATTCATAACGTGCTAAAAAGTTACGATGACTATCGACACGGAAAAAATAAGTTTCATTCCACTAGAAAACAAGTACAACTGTGCGGAAAGTAAATAACAAAGAGTACAATAATAAAAGCCACCAAAGCGGGGGGGGGGGGGGGGGGGGGGGGGGTAGAGCACTCTTAAGAGGGGGGATCGACCCGGTTTCGGGGGCTAGGGCCGGGACACCGGCAAAAGGGGAAGTCTCAGAGGAATCTGAAGGAACCCTCGTACCGGGAGGAGCACGAGTTGTCGATAGAGGGACCACGGCGGTTACAGGAACCCGACTCGGGGCAGCAGAGGAAGGAGGAAGCTGAGTACTACTCTTAATGAAGAGGTCGTAAGCTTGTTCCAACGTAGGCTTCTCCATCTCCGCTATATTTATGACACGCGGATCTAAGTTGGGAGCCACCTTCCTGCGCACTTGCCCGAAACATTGGAGGAACCCCCACATTACATGTCCGACCATATATCCTTGATTTTGCGGACATATAATTCCTTGACATGGAGAGTGGCCTCCTCCTGGGCTTGCTTCACTGCAGCAGATATCCTCTGTTGCACCTCTTCAGAGGAAATGCCTCCCAAAATCGGAGCTTTCGACAACTCCTCGTTGAGAACATCCACCTGGCCTAGCGCTTGGTACAAGTCGCGCTCCAACTCCTTTTGTTTTGCCTCCAAAATAGTCTTCCCATCTTCAAGGGAGGTAACCTTGTCTTTCAGAACTAGCCCCGAGGCCTCCATCTCCGATACGTAAGATTGGAGCCGCTTGTTTTCCTCTCTCAGCTTTCGGTCCTGCTGAGTGAGTTTAGCCCACGCTTCATTGTACTTCCCCATCCTCTCTCGGAGATCTTTATTCTCTTCCTCCGTCTTCCGAGACCTTTCCTCAGCTTCGGCCGCCAGCTTCCGAGACCTTTCCTCAACCTCGAGTAATAGAAGAGGAAGCATTTTAGGCGCCTAGAAAGCAAGATAGATGGATAAAGGTCCCAACGGTGGGGCCTAAATGAAGTAGATAAGTAGAGATTAGATCTTACCAGCATGGCCATCCAATTTGTACAAGTCTGGACAAATTGCCATCCCCTCGATGGTAGAGAGTTGGCAGCCGACAAGTACCGGGTAACTGTATCGAGAGCCCCCTTAGCTTCTTCTGAGCTAGGCTCTGGTCCCGAGGCTAGAACATTTGAAGTCGAAGCTCCCCCTAATGGTATTCCCCCCGATATGGGTACTTGAGTGACCGCGGGACTGTCCGATTGGATGGCGGCAAAAGGACTCGGAGTGGGATGGCCCGAAAAAGAGGGAGCTGCGGCCAACAGTTCATCCAATAGAGCCATCGGATCATCCGAGGCTGAAGGGGCGTAAGGTCCCGAGAAAAGGGATCCCCCTTCAAAGTTGAATAAATTAGTGACCCCTGCGAATCAAAACTCCTTGAATAAAGCAAACTGTTCCCAAAAGGGGAAGCTAAATAGAGAAGTGCTTAAACTTAAGAAACTTACCCAATTCCAGAGCATCCTTCTGAGATACGCCTTCGTTCTCAGCAGGGAGGGCCTCTTCTTTGTCTGCCAGAGATAGAGTTTCCCATTAATATGTAAGCATCTCGGTATTGCTTGAGACTAAGAAGAGAGAAAGTACCTTTGGGAGGGTTTGCCAGGAGAATCTCTATGGAATCCCCCGATACCTCCGCAGGGGAAGGTATATTGACAGCACCTGGGGGGCGGGGGTAACCCCCTATCCCTACATCATCATCCCCTTCTTCTAGCGAGAAAGCTCTCGCGAGGACTGCACCTGCGGAAGTTACCCCTGTCTCCGTTTCCTCCGGGGTATCGGATGTCCCACTGGAGGATCGGGATAGGGCGATCGGAGTCGTTAAACAAGTTCTTACACGCTCGGTATCGCCCTCCGCAGTCTCGAAGACCTCGCTTTCTTTCACCATCAACCCCTCCTCCCGAATCTCCAACCCCTTGTTACCACCCGAGCCACTGGCTCCTTCCACCATGTACGATCGTAAGACGTCCACTACAGAACAGATAGAAGTTAGGTAAACTAGAAGAGATACCTATAGAGCAAAGAGTGTTAGTAACTTACCAAAAGCGTTGAAGTACTTCGCGGGGATGGCCAGAGGAGTCTCGATTCTGTCTATCGGAGTAATATGTCTCAAGCCTGCGGTCTGATAGAGGTGAGCGAAATCCTTCGACTCCACCAAAGGCTTCGCAGAAAACACAGGTGAAAACACCAGTGTATCATCCAACACCCTCTCGGGGAACGTAGGCTCCCTCCAGGTGAGTGGCATTTCTTATTCCCCCACGGCATGGCAGATGTAGAAGAACTTGTTCTTCTACGTGCTGTGAGAGCTAACATTGCCCTCGGGATCCGATCGTCCTTGTCCCGATGGGTGAAGCAGTAGAAAGGAGCCCCCCCGGGGTCACCTTCAGCTCAAAAATCGAAAAGAACCTATCCCTAGTACACCCTATCTCCCTCACCAGGCACCAGAAGACGAATAGGGCAAGGGCTGTGAAAGAGTTGGGGGTGAGTTGACTAGGGCATATGTTGCAGTAGTTGAAACTTTCGCAATAGAGAGGCGGGAAGAAGGAGCGCAGTCCCGTATTTACTTGGGAATAGTACACCGTCACGTGCTTCGGCGGAGGAGAATTACCCCTCTGATCTGCTAGCGAAACTGTCACCTCCACATTCCGGCCTGAGGCACCATGATCAGTGTACAACTTTCGAATCTCCTCCTCTGTAGCAGTGCTGGCAGTCGCTTCAACTTTCTGGGTAACTCTAGGAGCGCCACCCTTGTCGGCACTTTTCTTTGACTTTTTTGTCTTCTTAGCACTGCTACTACAACCAGCACCACCTGTTACCGCCACCGCACTTCTCTTTCGAGAGGACGGAAAGACAGCCCCCGTCACCCCACCGGTACCAGAAGCGGCGGACACCAAGTTAGTTGTGGATTGAGACGCCATTGGAGAGATTTTGAGAGATTAGAAAGCTTTTTGCAGAAAGAGATAAGCGGGAGCGTTTTTGCTTAAGATTGCAAGTGAGAATTGCAATTGGAGAAAGGTGGTTATAAACCCTAGGCCTGATAAAGGCATTAATTGCCCACTAACCCTATTTACACCCCAGGATTGGAAATCGTGCCTAGTGGGTTATGAACTGCCACGTCTCCTCGATTATGGAGAGCATAACGGTTCGAATATTTTGGCACGCGCACCACGTCTGAAAGTGGCATTAAATCATCATTAACTGCATTTAGACCACAGTTAATTAAATGCGACGACATTAATTATAATTAATTCCCCGATGTTAATCCCACGAGAGCACACTTTAGAGGCATCGAAAACATCTCACTTCGGAGAAGGCAGCCACGATACTCCACTCATCTCTTCGAAGGCAAGGTCGAAAACTCGATAGACGTGTCAAACAGACATTAACATCAATGACGAATGTTTACGACACCCCAAAAGAATCCTACGCGCTCCTGATATCTATACGATACTTTACGAGGGTCGAAGCAGCCCCTACGATGCTTATAAGGACACTAAGATGTCCTGATACTACGTACGATACTCTAAAAGCTCGAAACCAATGCTTTCGACGATACCAGTAACTGAAGGCTACGATGCCGGGACCATCGTGAATTTTGACCTTTTGAGTTTCTAGTGCAGTCAGCTGCCCTAGAAACTGGGGGGTTTGTTAACAGGGTACAAATCCACGTGCTTAAGAGGTACTATGATTCGATTACTAAATTGCCGAATATATTATTATATAATTTGTACTCGCAACCACAAGATACCCGTATCGTAGAGCAAGGACCCCGAGTCCCCCGGGAAGCAAGATCACCCCCGATCGGAGAACTCATCCCGAGAGCCTGTATCACCAAACACTACTTCATGAAGGCCGAGATAAGCCCCCGGAGATCAAGATAGACCCCTCGGAAAACATGCCCAACCTACGACCAGGACAGAAACACCTCTCGGAATGCACATCAGAAGAAGGCAACTTAACGGTGGACCACTATCGGAAACTACGGCAGCATCGGACGAACATTCCCTCCCAGTTATCCAGCGTTCCCGATAGGTACCACCCATCAGGGGAAAGGAAACCAAAGAGCCAGTTCCTCAGAGCACGATGAAGCTATCGGAAAGGATAAGTCATCGTCGTTAGCGCCCAGTCAGCAGATATACCCAACAGATCAAAACCTATCCCTTAAACACATGCGTATCAACACGTGTATCTACTAAACACATGCACGTTGGCACCTACCCCTAACAAGCTTCTATAAAGAGCAGAAGCAGCAAATCACCAAGAAAAGGGGGGGCGCCCAAGGGAACTCACGTTCTCTATAGAATTAAAAGCAAAGACTCCAGGGGAGAAGGCAAACTCATTTCTTTCCAGAGGCTTCACAAGGGTCAACTCTTTCAACAGATAAAATCACACAATCAGTAAAATCGATACTCCAAATTAATCAACACCAAGAACAAGAACTACGAGTGGCTTGATTCCCAATCGGGGGATACGTAGGCACCTCGAAAAATATCCGAGTCCAGCACCAAACCAATAAAAACCAACAATCCCCTCGGGTCGGGATTGGCGTTCCAACCCAATATAAATAACTCGTTAAATAAGGGAATAATTCCAAACCCGTTAACAGTAATGATTGCCCAAGATGCTCGTACTTTTCATGACAGGCACAATCGTTATAACGAATATGCACGATGACATTAGAAACAATTATTAAACATAAAATAAAGGTTAAATAAATTGCAAAAAATACGGAGGAGAAACATGCCTTGAAATGTGTTGGGAAGAACAGTATGCGAGTATAACGTAAATAAAGGATTATGATATCAAGCGACATAATCAGTTTTTTATCACAAACTACTGCAAAAGCCTTTATATTGTCAATATAACCTAAACATAGTTAATCACTCGAAGACTGGGGGGACTCTTGACGAAGAATCACACCCACTGAACGCGAAAAATTAGCACAATTGCCATGAATTTCATCCTCTATAAGAATCAATTCATCTGTTTGAGTCCAATTATCGGGCAAAGCAACTTCCATTCTTTCAGTTTGATCGTCAAGCTGATATCTACTCGGAGAAATCAGATCCTGAGCATTAAATGAATGATCAGTCATATTACTTTCCAGCGCAAAAACTATGTCATCTCGGGAAGGATACGTTCCACCTGGCAAGATCTTTGTGGGACCAGGGTTCTTTGATATATGTTAACAGGTTTGGAATTATACCCTAATTAACTGAATTATTTTTGGGTCGGAACGCCCTGTACGTGGTTAAAAAAGAAATGTAATGAGAAAATTACGAAAGTATCCCTCTTTGTATTCACTGAAATTACTGAAATTCATTTCTTTGTATTCACTGAAATTCTCCATTTTTTAAGTCATATTACTGAATGCTCGTTAGGTGAGGCGAGGAGTTCGTCCGAGGCTGTTGTAGCACCGATAGCAGTTGAATTTTGTGTTGTCTTCTTTGGATTGGCATTCCGATAGATATTTTTGTTCCTGGTGTGGGGTCCGAAGGCGTCTTTCTTTGAGTAGGGCTATGTCCTCGTATTTGAGTCTTCGTGATGCGTGTTTCGATGGCTTTCAGTCTTCAATAAGACATTAGTTCTTTAGGGTTTAATGTTCTGAAGGCTTTCTTACTTTAGCAGGGTAACGTTCTTGACTCGAATTTATATGGCAAGTGTCTCCGATGACTTCTGTACTTCAAATGAAGCATTGTTCTTCAGGGTGAATGGTCCGATGGCTTTTTAGGATTAGAGTGTTCAGTGAGGGGATATTTTCGCATGTTTTGGGACTCGTGGTCCGTTGTGGTCTCTCTTGGCGCATTGATGGATATCGGAGTCGGCGGATCCATCGGGGTTTACTCTTTTTCCGATGTCGCGTATGCATCGTGACTTTCCAAGGTACGTTTCGGTGCCTCTTCGGGTGCCACATCATACTGCTTCGGTTCGGTGACCGAGCGGATTAGTGACATCCGATGGGCTTTAGTATTTCTTCGGGTGCCACGTCGTACCGCCATCGGGTATGTGACACTCGAGAGGCTTCTTCATCGAGAATATATCTTCCTCATAGGGAGTGGGACGATAGTATCGCCTCAGGTTGAATCCCTAGATTTAGGGTTAACCTTTTGTTTAATCTGTTTTATCCCTTATTTAATTTTTTAGGGTTAACATTAGCCCCCCCAAATTTCGATCGCTCTCGCAGAGACGAGGAAAATTTTATTTCGTGGCCTCTGTGAAGCAAGGGGTTTTTCTAATTTTTTTGTTCGTCATATTTATTTTTTGATGATTTTACAAGTAGCGCAATTATATATTTATATATATATTGTATAGGTTCATATGGAAATTACCTGCTTACCCTTGCAGCGTGATCCTCGGGTGAGCATTTATGGTGCTGAGTAGTGGAGGTAACGGTTTGCTTCGTTAATAGTGTAACGCCTCGCATCGACCGTTTCATCATTTAAATTTCCTCGCATCTGACCGTTAGTAGCTTCCAACGGCTAGGGGGATGTGTGTGGCACGCGTTAGGTGAGTGGGCGACGTGGGATGCGACATATGCTCTACGTTTCTTCAATGTATCCTTATAAATAGGCCTTCCATCCCTTTTTCCTTCTCACTATTCCTTCTTCCCTTTCCTCTTCACGATCAGAAGCTTTCTCCTTTTCTCGCAATCTTAACAAAATTCTTTCTGCTTTCTCTTCAATTTCACGGGGTCTCTCGAATTCTTTTTGCAAATACTTTCCATTCTTCATAAACTCTTTCAATCCTCTTTTTCCTCAACACGATGGCGTCTTCTGCAGCTACTGATCCCGTCACCGCCATCTCTGCATCTGAAGTCGTGGCTTTCACTTCCGCCACCGATTTATCGGTGGTTACCAGCGAAATTGCAGCGGGTGGTCCTACTGCAGGCACTAGTAAGAGAAAGGGGGCAGCTCTGTGGCGGTGGGAGGGAGTAAGGCTACTCCCTCAAAGAAAGCTAGGGCTTCGAAGGTCAAGAAGTTTGATAATCGTAATTTGCAGAAGGTCGGAACGACGACGAGCACAATCACTCGGAAACAGGTGTTATCCCTTTTTAAAAGTTTGGGAGCGTATCAAAAGAACATGACGTTCAAGATCCCAAAGGCGGATGAGAGGGCCAATAATCCTCCGATGGGTTATCTTATAGTGTACTTTGCCCAAATAAAGTTTGGTTGGCATTCCTTCATGCCTCCATTCTTATGTGAGGTTTTCAAGGCGTGCAACGTCTGTCCGAGCCAGGCAACTCCGAATAGTTCTGCTGCCCTCTGCATTTTTGTGTTTTGGTGCCAGGCGAAGGGGTTGAGTTGTACTGTGGATAGATATTTTTCCATCTTTGATATGGCGATTTCGCCTGGGGGTGCTCCTTTCTATCATTTTCGTCATCGGGATAGCTCCAAGAATCTTTCTAAGAAGATTCTGGAGGAGACTCTTAGATCTCACAGTACTTCGAAGGACAAGTACATCTTTGTGAAGTCGGCAAAGGGTAAGTGGGATATGCCCTTTGACTGGAGGGAGGCTAAGGCTCCGATGCCTTCTTTGAATCCGGGGATGAGCTTTGCTCCTGTGATTTTGCAGAAGTTTGTGATGGAGTTGGAGGATTTTGGCAATTTGTACGAGGCCTCGGGATTGCATCGTGTGGTGTTTACTGATGCTGCTATTCCAGAGCCGTTGGTTCTTACTTCCGAGGAGTTGGTTCATCTCCGTATGTAGTTATGGTTTTTTCTTTTGTTTATATATGTTATTTTCGAGCAAATCTTACCTTTCGTAATCCTTACATGTTTTTGGGTGTTGCAGGAGGAATTTTGTCGAATTATTTTTTGACCAAGGGTCCTTCGGATCCCGTAATCATGGCGTCGCTGTTGGAGCATGCTGTTCCAGCTCCGAGTGGTCGCGCAATGTTCAAGACTCCGACTACATCCTTGACCCGTTCATCTAGTGGTGCGTCTGATGTCCCCGAGGAGGGGGATGAGGAGGAGAGCACTTACGAGGACACGGATATGCATCCCGTGGGAGAGGAAGAGGAGGAGGATGATCATGCGTTGTTTGTCATTGGAGCGGATGGTGTGATTTATGGGGTTGTTCCTCTGGCTATCATAGATCCTATGTCAGCCATGGTTTTACCAATGGGTTCAGGTTCAGCTGTGGGGAGTTCTCCGAGGACTTCTGGGGGAGAGTTTGCGTCGGATGAAGGTTTTCTCGTGGAAAAGAGCCCGTCCCCGAGGGTTGTTGGAGGGGATTCAGTGACCGCTCCGTCCGAGGTGGTGATCCTTTCTTCCGAGGATCCTTCCACGTCTCCTTCGCGTGAGGTGGAACGGGTTTTTGAGCCCTCTTCTCTGTGTAAGTTTTTCCTCTTTGCGTCTTGTTTTGGGTACTTAAATTTCAGGATGCTTAGGGAACCTGTTTCTTCAGCTGCAACGGATAAAGGGAAGGCTCCGATGGTGGAGGAAGAAAGAATTTCTTTCCAGGCAGTGGTTCCTTGCCCTTTTCTTATTTGTCTCCCTTTGTTTTTATCTAATGTCTCATTGTTTTTTCGAACTTATCTCTCTTGTATTTATAGGGGAGGATTTGTTAGCCCAACTCATTAGACCCAACTCGGAGGCTTCGTTAGGCGACTCTGAGAAGGTTCTAGGGTTGTCCGAAGTGCAGCCAAGTGATCCGTCTCAACTGAGAGTTTAAGTTGAGTTTCTGGGTTCATTTTTTGGAGAGGCGGGTCCTTCTGCTGCTGCTGGGGTTCACCAGGCTTTGTTTACTGATGCTGATATAGTCACTCCAACCCAGGCGACCCTTCCTCCGAGGACTAGTGTCCATGTGACCGTTTCTCCGAGGGGTATTACTTTTGAGGGGCCCTATCGCGTCACTCGTTTGTAGGACCTGCCTTCGCTGCAAACTCTATCTCCTTCAGTAGATCCTTCATTTTTTCGCCTCTTCCACTACTCCGGCCTCTGATGGATTCCATTTTATGCATACCTGTCTTAACTGGATGGGGCTCATGGTAAGTTCTGATTCTGCCTTTCTTTTTACTTTTTTTTTCCTTTTTGTTCATCCTTCTTTGATTCGGTCAGGAACTCTTCCACCTATAGAAGAACTTATTCTTGTATCTCTCTATTTTCAGGTCGAAAAGGCTCGAGATGCGGTAACTACGATAGAACAAGGCCATCGGAGGGATGAGGATGAAGTGAAGGTTCTCCAGGCGCAAGTAGCGTCTCTCCTTTCAAAGGGACGGGAAGACCAGACAGCGATGGACGTTCTTCGGACGAAGATATATGATCTCGAGTTCCTATAGGAGGAGGACCAGAAGGAGCTGGAAAGGCAGAAGGAGTTGATGAAGAGTTTTGAGGTTTCGCACGAGAAGTTAGCGGCTTCGGAGAAGGCTTCCTAGGCCCAGATCAAGCTTCTCCAGGATCAATTGGGCCTAGCTCTTGATCGGGCAGAATCGGCCGAGGGAAAATTGGCGGTGGCCATTTCTCCCGAGGAAGTGCAAAAGAGGGTAGACATGGCGGTTGAGTTCGCTCAACGGGAAACCACGAGCCAGTGCTCGGAGTCTTTCGAGAAGCAACATCAAGAGCTCTCCATGGGTCATACCTTGTGAGGCTACTTGGAATGTGCAAAGATAGCAAAGGGGTTGGTGCGGTCAGATGTAGATTTTCACAAGGCCTTCGACGTTCGTCAGCTGAAGAAGCCTAGTTTCGACGAAGTCCGCATCCTTTCCGAGAAGTTCACTAGTTTGTTGTCGCCTCGGACTTCTCCCGCACCTTCTCCGATGAGGTCCGCGAGTGTAATGAGTCTGGGGCATAGTGGTTCTGGAGGGGTATTATCGCCAACCTCTCATCTGGCTCCGACTACTTTGCCTTCCTAGGGAACTACTTCCACTACCTCGGCTCCATCTCTTCCGACCGCAGGGTGTAGATTAGGATTTTGCTTTCCTTTTTTCTTTTTAGTTTAACTTTAAATTTCCAAATTCCGAACTTTCAGAAGTTTTAGTGTTTTGTAGTTATTTTTCACGATGGTGAATGTATTCCGAGAACTTCTCGGTTTTTTGCAAATAGACGATTGTTCTATTCTCCCTCTATTCTTCACTATTTATCTATTGACCCAATATAATAATAAACTATTAGCCCTTGTAAGTACTCAGATTTGTCCCTTTAATTGAGGAGATAAGAGTGAGTCAGAATCTTTTCCTTGCCTACTAAGTGTGCTTCTTAGCAGGACGTGTCGGCTCGCATGGTGAGCTGAAGAGGCGTTTATCCCTAAGTAGGGTACTCTTTGACACGTGTTATAAGCCTAGGTATGATTTAGACAGCTCAAGCTCTCTTTCTTATTAAGGGATTAATCTTAAGTATAAATGCAGGCATGTTAATAATTATACTTATAGTCACCTTGAAAATCCGCTTCAGTTTAAATAAGCTTATTATCTCTTTCGCAATGTTATTTTCATAAAGTTAACTTTTGAGATTTTCGCAGTTATATCGATAATTTCAGACTAATTACGAGAGGAATAGAGAACTTACTTGGAATAATGATGCCTCCGTATTATAGGCGAGGAGGTTCCGTTTCATCGTGTGGCTCTTCTCGGAACTCTGCCCAGAATTCTTCTGTACCGTTAGGGGTCCGTCCTGTCACCTCGGAGGGTTCTTCCCATGGGCCGAGGGATAGTCTTGTTGGAAATCAAGCGGCCCTTGTGGCGAGCTCTTCATCGAGAGTGGCACATAGGCTTTCATATGCGGACTCTCGTCGGATGGGTCACATTAGGGGGATATTCATGGGCAGGGAGCCGTATTCTCTCGCCGATGAGTCTTCAGAATTTTATTTGATCCCTCTTAACCCTGCAAGGTTGATAGGTCGAGGGCGTGTTGGGTCCGTCGTGAATACTGAATATGAGAGTTCCGTGGTGACTCTTTTTGTGGAGTATAACTTGGACTTTGATGAGTATGACGTGATCGTGCCTTTCTCGGACTAGAGGGCTTACGACCCTCCCTCGGGTTATTTGACTATCTATTGTGAGCAGATGGTTGTGGGTTGCGGGTGTTTTTCCACCCCTTCCTTAAAATACTCTTTCGGTACTGGTAGATACGTCCGAGTCAGCTGACGCCAAACTCATATCATCATCTGGTGGGATATGTCTTGTGTTGTGAGCTTTTGAACCTTCCCATGTCCCCTCATCAGGTGGGGGCGATATTTGTCCTTCGGCCCTGTTCGGATGGGGCTCCCTTTTTCAACATGACCTATCGGGACAACGAAAATGCCTTCACTCGTGTATCCGATCCCCCCTCTTGTAGAGGGGACTGGAGGCAGAGGTTTTTCTTTGTCCATTCGAGAGGTCAGTCGGCTCGATCATGGTGAGTGCCCATCCGATGGGGTGCGGGATATATCACTCCTAACACCGAAACGTTGGGTCGCGAGTGGGAGGTGTTGTTTCATTCTGGGCTGTTCTCCGATTCTTATGACATAATCGGGTTGTTGGATTTTCCCGAGGCCCTAATTTTGGCGGGCTTACAAGAGGGGGTGGAGGGGTGCAACCCTCCATCTCTTCCTCTTCATAGTAACTTCTATTTTCGTAAGTTCGTCTACCTATTACATTTTTCTTTTATCGGTTTGTAGGCGTTCTTTGTTTCCTTGGATTTACAGTATGCTAGTGCTTTTTATAGGCTCAGAGATGGGAGCATTTTCCATCGAGCCTTTTGATGGCATTTTTCTGGGGCGGGCGTTGCATGGTGGACAGAGGATGTGAGAGGCGGGCGGCTTCGATCATTTGGTTAACGAAGTTATAACTAATTTTTCATCGGAGGAACAGGAACAGGGGGCTCCGCCTGTGGCAGCCCCCACAGTGAGCTTTGTAGCTCCCCTTAGGGTAGAAGATCCGATAGCGGCTCTCTCCCGGATGGACTTTCCTATATCTCCGTTGGTGTCACAGCCTCTTCCTTGGGATTATGATGTAGTGAATGTGGTGGAGGAGGGTCCTCTTTCTCCTACCGCGGTAGGGTTGCGGCTTCTCGGAGATAGTCCCGATCGTGTTCCCGCGCCGCCGCTCGAAGGGAATCCTCCCCTCAGGGGGTCTCCACTCCTCGGGGGTAACAATGATTTTTCTCCCCTCGGGTCAGCGGCAGGGTTTTGTCGGAACTTTCTCGGTGGTCTATTAAATATGACGGATTGTGGGCTGATGAGAACCCTTCCGTCATCCAGTCTTCAGGACTTAGCCTGTAAGAACATGTGTGAGGTATGCCATTATTTTATCTATTTTATTTAATATTAACCTGTCGTCCTTTTCTGATGTAACTCGTTTATCTTCGTGCAGATTTATATGGTGCTGGATGCCATCAGATCTCACGGGGTTCTTCTTCCAATCCTGGTCTGGTGTACCGCCGTCGGGATGAGTTGGAGCAAGGTCTGCTGGAAGCCCAGATGGAGATAACTCGATTGATGGAGGATCACGAAGCCACTCGGGAGGTCCGTGATAGGGTGTTGCAAGTTGAGAAGGATAAATCGTGGGAATTGGAGCGCCGATTGGTGCTGGAGAGGGCCCGAGTGATGTGCTTAGAGGAAAGGTTAGGGGAGTTGAGAGATCAGATTCGCTCCTCCGATGGGCAGTTGTTGCGTGTTACGCGGGAGCGAGACGCGGGGAACCAGAGGGTGCTAGAGATAACTCGCGCTCATGAAGTAGCTTTGGTGGTGGCCCGAGTCCAGACGGTCTTGGACATCACGGGTCCGTCTGCTCTTCGAGATTCTCTACAAGGGGAGATGCATGACCTGGGCCGCATCGAATACCGATTATGTCGAGATGTAGTGCATGCTTCGTCGGAGTTTCCTGTGGGTTTGGTCATTCCCGGGCTTAACTTCCGCATAGTTTTCCCTGGGGATAGCCCGTTGGTTTTAGAGGGTCCAACGGTGACGATGGATGATCCCCTCTCTTTATCCGCAGAGCAGCGTCGGCGTCTCATCAGGGAAGGGAAGCGGGCGATGGGGGATTCTTAGTTTGTAATAGATGGCTCTTCGGGGTTCGATGATTGTTGTTTGTAATAGATGGCTCCTTAAGGGTTAGGTTGCTTGTGTTGACCTCATATGTAATGTCATCATTTTTGTTTTGCAATCTTATATTTCCCTTCGGAATCGAACGTATCTTAACCATCTATTCATAAATAACTTTTCATTTATTTACAAGCTCACCCTTTACATTAGGCATAGTACTTTCGAAGGTTAAGCGAGTTCCAGATGTTGTGCCAGCACCTTCGGAGTTAGCAAGTAGATAAGTCGCGGATCCGATGACTCCTGCGACTTTGTAGGGTCCTTCCCATCGAGGATCGAGCTTTCCCACATTTTTGGAAGCTCCGACTCGTTTCAATACCAGATCTTCAACCTGGAAAGTTCGAGGCTTTACCTTAGCGTTGTAGTATTGGGACATCCGAACTTTGTATTCTTCTATTCGGACAGCGGCTCGGGCTCTTCTTTCTTCAAGAAGATCAAGGGCAAGAGCCAAATTGGAGCTATTGGCCACTTCCTCGTACTCCCTGACTTGCCAACTTTCTACCACTACTTCAGGGGGTACGACGGCTTCGCAGCCATAGGTCAGACTGAAGGGGGTTTCGCCCGTAGCTGTTCTTTGCGTGGTTCGATAGGCCCACAGGATGCCAGGTATCTCTTCGACCCATTTGGCCTTGTGCCAATCAAGCCTGGCTTTGATATTTTTAAGGAGAGTTTGGTTGGTTCTCCACTTGTCCATTCTCTTGGGGGTATCCGACCGAAGCAAAACGATGCTTAATCTCCCAATGGTTGCACCATTTTTCTAATTCTTGGCTTGTAAATTGCAGCCCGTTATCGCTCACAAGGTTCTAAGGAATGCCAAACCGGCACATGATGTTCTACCATAGGAAGTTGACGACTGCGCCCGAAGTGACTCAGGCCATGGGCTCCGCCTCCACCCATTTGGTGAAGTAGTCGACTGCTACTAGCAAAAACCTCTTTTGACCGTCATCGGGGATAAGAGGGCCTACTATGTCAATCTCCCATTTGGCAAAGGGGCACGGAGTCAGGTTGGGTTCCCACGGGGCCGCGGGTTGGTGGACTCGGGGGACGTAGGCTTGGCAAGGTATACACTTATTGGCATAGCTTTTGCAATCTCTAGCCATCGTGGGCCAGTAGTAGCCTTGCCGAATCAAGCGCCCGGCCATGCTTTCGCCTCCAGAGTGGCTCCCACAAGTACCTTTATGAATCTCTAATAGGATTTGTTGGGCTTCTTCTTTATTGAGGCATCTGGCGTGGGGGCAAGAGTATGTCCTTCTAAACAGTATTCCATCTTTGAGGAAGTAACGTATGGTCTTCCTGGACATCATGCGTTGAATAGACTTGTTCTCGCAATACCTTTCGGGATCTCTAAGGTAGGTTCTAATGGGAGTTATCCAGCTCGTCGGAGGATTTGTCGTGGTGTTTACCTCTTCGAACTCGACTTTCTCCGACTCACTCGTATGTAGAAGAGTGATTTTTCGCATGCGGATGGTTGTCATTTGGGTAGCCATTTTGGATAAAGAGTCAGCTTCTTGGTTTTCCCCTCGGGGAATTTGTAATGCCTGATATTCGTCAAACCATTCTCGCCTCCGATGGATTACCTGGAGGTAATTCTGCATTCTTTCTTCTTTGGCTTCATACGAGCTGTTGACTTGTTGGACAATTAGTTGAGAGTCGCTGTGAATGAGGATTTTCCGTATCCCGCCTTCGCGTGCGAGTCTCATTCTGATCAGGAGAGCTTCATACTCAGCCTCGTTGTTGGATACGGGATAATCAATCCTAATCGCGAAGTGGAGCGCTTTCTCTTTCACTTCTGTGTTTACCAAGACTACCCCTGCTCCTCCGTGTGTGCTTACCGATGAACCATCCACATAGGCATGCCACATGGGCTCTTTTTCTTCGACTCCGAGTCCTGTGAGCTCCGTTACGAAGTCCGCCAAAACCTGCGCTTTAATGGAGGGCCTCGGGACGTAGGAGATGTCGTACTCGGTGAGCTCCATGGCCCATTTGATCAATCTCCCTGATGACTCGGGTTTGTTGAGAATGGTGCATAGTGGGTGCTTGGTCAGAACAGTGATCGGGTGGGAGAGAAAGTAAGGGCGTAGCTTCCGCGCCGTGGTGATCAAGGTTAAGACGAGTTTTTCTGTCAGGGTATACCTGATTTTGGCTTCGAGAAGGGTTTTTCTAACATAGTAGATCGGATGGTGTTCCCCGTCTTGCTCTTTGACTAAGACCGCTCCGATGGCTTCCTCTCCGACGGACAAGTACACGGAAAGTTCTTCCTTGGGTGAAGGTTTGACCAACATGGGTGGCCTTACCATGTACCTTTTTAATTCCTCGAGAGCTTCTTCACATTGTGTCGTCCACTGGAACTCCTAGATATTCCGAAGCACCTTGAAGAAGGGGAGTCCCTTCTCCGCGGATTTAGATACAAACCGGCTTAGGGAGGCCATTCGTCCGGTCAGCCTTTGTACGTTCTTCACCGTCTTCGGAGTGGGTAACTCTATGATGGCTTCGACTTTTTCAGGGTTGACCTCTATTCCCTTTTCTGTGACCATGAATCCTTGGAATTTTCCGCCTCGGATGCCGAAGGAACATTTCCTAGGGTTGACCTTCATCTCGAAGTTGTCCATGATGGTTAACGTTTTTCGCAAGTCCTCGGGATGATCTTTCGCATAACAACTTTTAACGACCGTGTCGTCCATGTAAACTTCTACTGTCTTTCCGATGAGCCCCGCAAACATGAGGCTTACCAATCATTGGTAAGTTACCCCGGCATTTTTGAGCCTGAATGGCATTACCAAGTAATAGAAGGTACCTGCGTTGGTGATGAAGCTGGTTTTGTCCTGATCGATCACTGCCATCGGGATCTGATTGTATCCTTGATCTCCGTCGAGAGTTGACAGGAGTGAACAGCCAGCGGTGGAGTCCACGAGTTGGTCTATGCTGGGTAAGGGGTAACAATCCTTCGGACAAGCTTCGTTGAGGTTAGTAAAGTCTACGCACATCCTCCATCTCCCTCCTGGTTTGGGGACTAGGACTACGTTGGCTAGCCATTCGGGATATATGACTTCTCGGATTTTCTTTAGATCAAGGAGCCGCCGAATCTCCGATTGAATGATTTTGTTACGTTCTGGTCCCATCTTTCTCTTTTTTTGTTGGATCGGTTTAGCCCCTGGCCTGACATTAAGAAAGTGCTGACATACCTTGTTGCTAATTCGCCCAGGTGGTCCTCCTTCCCACGCGAAAAGGTGGCAAAATTACTTTAGGATCAAAGTCAGTTGGGCTTCTAGCTCAGGCTCTATGTTGGTACCCATCTTAATCGCCCTCTCGGGGTTCCCTTCCACGAGTTCTATTATTTTGAGTTCTTCGACGGGTTGAACTCGGGTTTCTTCTCTTTTTTGCCTTTTGCCCGGGATGATTTCATCTTCTTCAGGGGGAAGAGCATTCATGCGGCATTCCCTGGCTTTAACTTGATTTCCTCGGACTTCTCCGATGCTTGATAAAGTAGGAAACTTTACCTTGAGGTGAAGGGTAGAAGGGATTGCTTCGAATGGCCGAATGGAAGGCCTTCCGCATATAGCGTTGTACGTCCTTGATGAGGCTTCCATCACCCAAAATTTGGTGGGTTCCATTCTTCAAAGAGCTTCTTCTCCCCATGACATCGGAAGAATTACAGTCCCCAGGGTATTACAAGCTTCTCCAGAAAAGCCTACTAAAGCGACTTCGGCCACCTCCAAGCGTTCCTTCTTCAGTCCCATGGCAAGAAAAGTGGGCAGAAATAAGACGTCCACATAGCTGCCCGTATCTATGAGGATTCGTTGAATCTCGAATCCATAAATATTGGCTTCAATCACCAAAGGGTCCTCGTGGGGGTAGATTATACCTTTTAGGTCTTCGGGCCTGAAAGTGATGCTAGGTAGTCTTGCCCCTTGGGCGGAACAAATAGAAAGCCCTTGTTCGACCCGTCTTGCTTCTTTCAGGTATCTCTTCTTCTTGCTCTGGGGTGTCATCGAGATGTCTCCTCCCTCAATCATACTAATCGTCTGTCCCGAGGGAGCGTTGTCTTCGTATGTTTTGGGGGGGGGGGCAGATTCCGATACCCTGCGGTCATTTCCCGTGATCGTCTTTGATGCTCGGTAGTCTTTCCTCGGGAGCTTCGTTGGTGCTCCGTGGTTGGTTCTCACGACTGCCGGTTATGGGTAACCTCTTCTTCGTCAGGTTCTTCTCGTGATCTCTTCCATACATGCGCTTTGGGTTCTTCAGGATTATTCTTCTTCAGATAATTCTTCAGATATCCTTCTTCCAAGAGACGGAGTATTTCTTTCCGCAAGGTTGTGCACTCCTCGGTGGTATGCCCATAAGTTTTATGGTACTTACAGTACTTACCCGTGTCCTTTTCTCTATGGGGGAATTTGGTCGGCCGCGGCCATCGCATCTCCTCATTACCTTTCATCACGTTGAGCACCTCCGCGGCGGCGAGAGTCATCGGGGGCAAGGGTACGGGTCGGAGGAACCACTTGACCACGCCACCATCGTCTTTGCGTTGGGGGGATTTCCCTTCCTTTTCCTTGCCCTTTTCTTTGGCCTTCGCATCTTGTTCAGTGCACTTGTGTTGTTCATTCTCATCGTTCTCCATGCGCCTCTTCGTACCTTCTGCTTCTTCAATAAGAATGTAAGTTCGGAGACCTTGTGTCAATATGTCGGCCATAATAGTTCTGCTTCTTCGGAGACCTTGTGTTAATATGTCGGCCATAATAGTCGGACTAATGTTCGGAACATCTAACGCTTCATCAGTAAAGCATTTTATGTATCCTCGCAGGGGTTCGTCCTTCTGCTGCTTGACTGTGAAGAGGCGTGTGGCGAATTTGGGGTATCGCCGGTTGCAGGCAAACTACCTGATGAAGAGGTGGGCCAATCATTCAAAGTCGACCACGGAGTTAGGTGGAAGATGGGTAAACCAAGCTTGGGCTCGCCCTCCGAAGGTAACAGGGAACACGCGGTAAAGGACGTGGTCGGGGGCGGAAGATAAATCCATTCCGACCAGGTATTGTTGGATGTGATCCTGCGGATCTCTTCCATCAGCTTCTCTTGTATATAACGGTACGTTAACAGGCCGCATCCCCGAGAGGATTGGGACCAGGGCGATTTCGGGGATGAAGGGAGAGGTTTTGAACGTCGGAACTTCCTTGGGACCCATAGTCCTCTTGATATCGCCCATTTCCTTCTGTAGGCCTTCGAGCTCTTCCCATAGGGTTTGGCCCTCGCCCGTAGAGGTGAGGAGCTCGGGGCGGTATACGGGGTGGGGTCTCTCTTCTCGTTGGCCTGCTCTCAGAATTTCCGGGTAGTCGTAGAGCCTCTGTGATCCCCGAGGGATTCACGGTACCACAAGATAGGGGTAGGGCTCCCTCTAGTGCGGGGTTTGCCTTATTCCGAGATGTAGTTTCCGTGACTAGGGGATTCGGGGAGCAACTCTTGAGGATTTTCCATCCCCCGCGGGTTGATCCGGGTGGTGGCCTCCACCAGCTTCTCGAAGACGGATCGGGGAACATTGATGAAATCCCATTCATCGGGTCGGTGATTTGACACGGTTTCTTCTGAGTCGCCCTGATAGGCTGGAAGGCTTTCACTGTCGAATAAATTTTCCATTGTAGGATCTACTTGTTGAACACGCTCGAAGACAGATTCTATGGCATTCCCATAGACGGCGCCATTTTGTTAACAGGTTCGTAATTATACCCTAATTAACTGAATTATTTTTGGGTCGGAACGCCCTGTCCGTGGTTCAAAAAGAAAGGTAATGAGAAAATTACGAAAGTATCCCTCTTTGTATTCACTGAAATTCTTTTTTTAAGCCCCCTTCCCCCTTCCTTTTTTTCTCCCTCTTCTTTATATAGAGTTTTTTTTAGGAACAAATGTCACTGTGCATGTAAAAATATAGGTGTCGAGATGCATGTGTTGATACAGGTGTCTTCACGCATGTGTAAGAAGTTATATTCTATTTGTTTAGGATATCTGTTGACATGGCGCTGACTAGGATAAACTTTAACCTTTCTGATGACTTCAAGAGACTCCGATGAGCTGGCTCTTCTGTTTTCTTCCCTCCGATGGGAGGGGTTTCTTGGGAATGCTGGTTATGTAAGGCGAGGAGTTCGTCCGAGGCTGTTGTAGCTCCGATAGCAGTTGAATTTTGCGTCGTCTTCTTTAGATTGGCATTCTTATATATATTTTTATTCCTGGTGCGGGTTCCGAGGGCGTCTTTCTTTGAGTAGGACTATGTCCTCGCGTTTGAGTCTTCGTGATGCGTGTTCCAATGGCTTTCGGTCTTTAATAAGACATTAGTTCTTTAGGGTTTAATGTTCCGATGGCTTTCTTACTTTAGCAGGGTAACGTTCTTGACTCGGATTTATATGGCAAGTGTCTCCGATGACTTCTGTACTTCAAATGAGGCATTGTTCTTCAGGGTGAATGGTCTGATGGCTTTTTAGGCTTTTAGAGTGTTCAGTGAGGGGATATTTTTGCATGTTTTGGGACTCGTGGTCCGTTGTGGTCTCTCTTGGCGCATTGATGGTCATCAGAGTCGGCGGATCCATCGGGGTTTACTCTTTTTCCGATGCCGCGTTGATATCTTCTCTTTATTCATCGTGACATTCCAAGGTACGTTTCGGTGCCTCTTTTGGTGCCACATCATACTGCTTTGGGTCGGTGACCGAGCGGATTAGTGACATCCGACGGGCTTTAATATTTCTCCGGGTGCCACGTCGTACCGCCATCGGGTATGTGACACTCGAGAGGCTTCTTCATCGGGAATATATATTCCTCATAGGGAGTGGGACGATAGTATCGCCTCAAGTTGAATCCCTAGATTTAGGGTTATCCTTTTGTTTAATCTGTTTTATCCCTTATTTAATTTTGGACGAATTATTATTTGTGCCCTGTATGTTTCAATTTTTTATGAAAATGTCCGTTATCTTTCGAGTTATTGAAAATGCCCTGGATCTTTGCCATTTTTTGTAGAAAATGCTCTTTGAGTAGCCACATGTGAAATTCGGGCGACGTGGCATCTACCGTGGAGGAGACGTGGCAGCCACATGTAATAAACATATATATATATATATATATATAATTATATAAAAAAATATTAATAAAAATAAAAATCCTCATCACCACCACCGTTGCCCCCCCCCCCCCCCGCCCCATGCACCCACCCCCGCCGCCCTCCGCCACCTCCGCCGCATATCCGCCATTCGATCCAACACCTCCTCCTTCCCATTCCCATTCCCATTCCCCTCCTTCAATTTCAACACCGTGCACCTCGCCGCCGATCCAGGCCGAATCTCCGCCGCTCCGGCAAAATCCTGTTCGGGGTGGTCGGTGTAGGTAGCGAGATCCAGTTTCGATCTGTACCGGGAGTGGAGCATGTGGGTGCAGGTTAGGGTTTTGGACACGCAGCGGTGAAGGGGGCGGTAGAGATGTGGAGGACGGAGTCGAGAGAGTTGAGGCAGTTGAGGTTGTTGAGCATGGCGGTGATGGCGGAGGGCTCGGCGGAGGGTTTGACTTTAAAGAGGGCGATGTGTTCGATTAGTTGATGTGGGGTGGTGGAGGAGGAGGATGACATCATTATGACAATAGAGGGCTTGCGGTGGCAGAGGGCGGCGGGGGTGGGGTGCTTGGGGGGGGGGGGAGGGGCAACGGTGGTGATGATTAGTTTTTTATATATTTTTATTTATTTTTATATAATTATATATATGTTTATTACATGTGGCTGCCACGTCTCCTCCACGGTGGATGCCACGTCGCCCGAATTTCACATGTGGCACTCAAAGGGCGTTTTCTACAAAAAATGGCAAAGATCCAGGGCATTTTCAATAATTCGAAAGATAACGGGCATTTTCATAAAAAGTTGAAGCATACTGGGCACAAATAATAATTCGTCCTTTAATTTTTTAGGGTTAACAATACGACTTTCCCCTTACTTCTTTTATCCACGGTCGTAGAAGGAACATTTTCAAAACTGGACATTTTTGGGGGACTCCGCATGAAAATCGTCGACCTCGACGTTTTTAGAGGCAAACTTGCTTCATCATCACTCAAACCAAAAGCGTCGTGAAGAGCTTTCTTGATACTCTGTGAATCGCTCAAAGTAGCGTTAGGTGCGCATTTCTCTTTTCCTTTATGTGTCAGAGGAGAGCTCGATATCAAAGCGCTCGAGCTTGTCATATTTTGTTTTTTACGATCGCGCCACACGACGTAGAATGAATCACCAGGCCTAGGGGTATATAAATCGTCATTATCATCACCACTGGCCTCTGGAATTTTCATTCTCGAATTACGACTAGCATCAAGCATACCTTTATGAAAACCCTCTCTAAGGTACCCTAGATGACCAGCTTGGTCGACGCCAAGTTCCATACCATATTTCATGTCTGCGGCACCGCGGAGTAACTCGAGAAATTTATAAACGTTACTTTGTGTAAAATTTTGAGCAATGGAACATTTGTAATCCTCATACTCGAAATGTTGAATACGACGACGCAAATGGGCACTGGCATTATCCGCATCAATATTCAACGCTTTAAGAGAACAATTCTCACACTTCAAAAAGTCATTCTCCTTTTTTAGCGCGGCTATTTCAGTACGCACTGCTTCAGCATTCTCCTAGGATTTCTTAGCCTTAACTTCGGCATCATGTACGTCGTGTACAGCTTTCGATGCTTTTTGTTCTGCCTCTTTGGCGCGCTTCAGTGCATTGTGGCGGCTATAATCCCCACTACGGATATTAGCACGTAAATTATCGACGATAGCATTATGCTGGCTCTACACCTCAGCCAAACCACTATAATCCCTGCACAGTCGGAATACTACTAAAATAACAGCAGCAAAAAATAAGCGCCCAAAGTGGGCCAGATCTGCATATCCTAGCCGATTTATTATGATTTGGCGATCCAACTGAGGCCATAGACTCTGCATTATCTTGCCTACTTGCTCCTCTCTTAACCTATACCCGCCCAGTGTGGCGCTCAATGATTCTGAATTTTCGTCATTGAGAGAATCATAATTAACAAGGCTCCCTGGAGGAGCCGGTCTCGGGTTCCCTGAAGGTCGCGGGCGCTTAAGTGGCGGCGGAGGAATGTCCTGAGCCTCGCGAGCAGATTCTTCCTCCGCCAATTTTCTTTTAGCGGAGGGGTACCAGTCCTCTTTCCCTGAATGGGAAGAGCTCGTTTCATTTATGTTTCGCTCATTCCTGAATGTGGGATGAGACGCATTGAATCTCGCCAGATTGGCAGCAATTCTCTCGTCTTCAGCATCAATATCTTCCATTATCCGAATCTGACGATTAGTCCCAACTTTTATGCGTCCACCGGTAGCGGTTGGCGTCACCACTAATCTACGTGGGACATCATATTCATGACTCGAAATCACTCACAATGGGTACCCGAGTACCAGCGCTAACACCACCGAGTCTCATCGTAGAACGATCTACCGGAGACGTATCAGAACGACCCGAACCCCAATTATCGGAGAGATTGTTGGGGGCTGCAGTTGCAGATTCTTTATTGACAGTGTCGCTCGGATTGTCTTCCGAAGCAATATTGCTCATAGATGGGCCCACATCGGAGGGATCACCTTCCTCATTCCTTCTCCGAGAATCATAAATATTCTCAGGTGACACTACAGGTTTACTTCGATTTTTAGACTTTGTACGCGCCATATCGAGCAAATAGCAAAAATATATATGGATTGCGGTGCCAGGATTAAATCAAACGCGCATCGAATTCGTGAAATTCGATGCATCACACCGTATCGAACGGACAGCGTTTGATTCAATTAAAAAGCAAACAAAAATTCATTTTCGGGGAAAATGACAAACTTCACGTGGAATGTGGCCCTTATATAGGACCACACACCGCCAAACCCGTCGACCGCATCGAATACATACCATTCAAGGCGTGCGCATCGAATTTGTCAAATTCAATATCGATTTCAAAACGCGTTGAACTGCTGCCGTTCGATGTGGTACAATCAAATTTTCAGAATAGCGTGCTCTCCGAAATCACATGAGGGAAACACAAGTTCGCACACCCCATAAAAATATCATACTCGACATATTAGAGTTTAGAAATTGCTCTCTACAAGACATCGTCTCCCAAACTGGGGGGACTATGTGATAGGGGAATTTGAGGATGGGCCCAATACAGTTATAGGGTCGACCCAACAGTGTATCGAACAAGCACTATTCGATACGCCCATCGAATCGGGATGCATCAAATCATGTCGATTCGACGTGCATTACGCAGCTGTTAGCGGGTCCCGCGAGACGAAGACTATATATAACTCGGCCCTTGATCTTCCAGAGGCAGATCGAACCTGAGTCCCACTATTACCACATCGAACAAGCCTATTCGATACGCACATTCGTTCGATGCCTCAATGCATTCGACGCTCACACGGTTATTACAATCTGACATCGAATCAATTCAATTCGAGTCGAAGCAACATCGAATCTCAGTGATTCGATACGCTCACATCGAATCAACGGTAATTGAATGGACTCGGCATCGAATCAGCATCATTCGAGGCGCGCATCGAACCTTTAGAACTCGATGCGTATGTAAATTTGTCTTATTAGAATATCTAAAGCAATTCAAGATCTGTAATAGATAGTAGGTGTTCCGGACAAAGTTAGTCCGTTCGTTTTATTGGATTAACGTTATTTTGGTTATTTATATTTCAATTGTACTGTTTTACTGTGTTCTATTACCGTGACGAAATAAGACCAAAATATCTACTATGATTACCATTATTTTTAGGTTCAATTGGGCAAAAAGATAGGCGTTGATTTATAATTTTTGGTGATTTTGAGGTAACTTTAAATGTTGGAAGAAAGTTAGGATGGAAAGTAAAATTAGTTGTCTTAGGATCCGAATTTACAAGATTGAACTTTCGGTGGGATAGAAAGGTAATATTTTGAAAGTTTATTATAGGAATATAATATTTAAGAAAATGGGCTAATGTTGCAAATATTTCGCCAATATAAAGAATTTAGGGCATAAATGTAATTACTTATCTTAGGACCCGAATTCACAAGATTGAATTTAGGTGGGTAGAAATGTAATATGTTGAGACTTTGGTTTAGGAATATATTATTTAGAGGATTTGGGCTAATATTGCACATATTGCCACGTAAGAAGAAATTATGGTAAAAGGTATAATTAGTTGTTTTAGGATCCAAATTTACAAGTTGAACTTTATGTCCGGTAGATTTTTTCCCGACAAATTTTTTTTTCGACAACATTTTTTTTTTCGGCAAATATTTTTTTTTCCGACAATTTTTTTTTTCGAAAACATTTTTTGTTTGGCAAACATTTTTTTCGATATAAGAAATTTGGCGAAAAAAAAAATTTGTTGAAAAAAAAAGTTATCGAATTTTTTTTCGATTATTAAATTTCACATTTTTATAAAAAAATATTAATTTTTTTGCCATTTGACGAAAATACCCCTGAAAAAAAGTGCAAAAAGTTGAGTTGGGGCAAAGTGATGATTTTGGCAAACGATTGGGGGTTGACTGAGTCAAAACAAAGTTAAGGGGGTTGACTCATAAATGGACCATACGATGGGGGGTTTAATGTAATTACCCCTTCTTTTTTTTAGATCTAGGCTAACATTGCAAATATTTTTTTTTCAGAGACGTATTCTTTCTAAAATGGGGATTTGGGGGGTAGATTTGCATTTTTTTCATATTTTTTATTTAGTAAAATTACGGTATGAAGTATAATTTGTGGCATGAGGATTCAGATTTAGAAATTAGATTTTATGATGGGGATAAATATAATATTTGTGATATTTAGTAATGAAGATGTAAATATTTACATTGTGTATTTTAATGAAGGTTTATAATTGTTAACTTTGTGTTTTTCTCAAGATGGTAGATACAAAAAGACTGTCAAACAAGGGGAACAAGGGGAACAAGGGGAAGGGGAAGGGGAAGGCACCACTCGGGTGCCAAGGGCGACACTACCATACACTATGTGGACTAGCGATATGCCTACGTTTATGGAGTTCGATATTCCTTCGACGATGTTAATTTAGGGACCGACGATCCCGTTGACGTTTTTAGTTGCTCTACTGATGATAAACATGATGAACACACGTTTAACTGAATCATCTAAAGGCTCGTCATTTCATACTTCAGCTACCATGTTACAAGGTGGGACCTACAAGTCTCCCAATATTTCTACTGGATCTGAAAAAATAAAAAACTACTTATTCCTAGCCAGTTGGACCTTTTGGATCATGGGCATAGTCAGGATCTGCCAGCCTCATAGTCCCTCCTTGGGAATGAGGCAGAACCCTCCGAGCTTGTGGTTGATGAATTCGGCTTCCTATTCCCGCAAACTCCGATAAGTAAACGTGGATCAAAATCAATAAAAAGAGGGTATTGTGGAATTATGAAAGCAAAACCTTTGCCTCCATTTTGGAGGATTTAAAGAAATATTTGAGGGCGATGTACACATCCGACAGGCAGTGCATGCACGAACAACAGATGATTGCCTAAGAATTGTTTTAGGTAATTTTCCTTTTTTTTAATTGAGTATAAATTTATTATTAATTGAATTAATGTGAAATTCAGTTAAATACTTGGTTTTGAGCATTTTTTTTTTCATTTATAAATCTGTAGAAACAATATCAGTGGATCTCAAATACTTCCGACGTACAGAAGAATTATATTGACGGAAAGCCACATAACATTTTAGTAAGTCTCTGAACAGAATGGAAGCTATCTTTGAAAAAAAAAACTAAGATATCCTCAATCTCAAGGAGGACATTGAGGGTCATTGGGCGATGCGCACAATACGAAAAACACAACAAGAACAAAGATATACGCACGATCAAGAGCGACAAATAACAATTAGCACACAAGATACAATTTGTTTACCCAGTTCATCTACAACTACCTCTCGTGGGGACCAAGCCAGGATCCGCGCTATTATGATGATGATTACAATGAGATACAACACATATCTCTAACGGATTAAGAACAATCTCTCATAATGTCTCTGAATCTCACAAGTGTATTCTCTCTTATTTTAATCTCCCACTCTCATCTTTCATGGTGACCACAAGGCAACACATCGTAAGCTACATGATTACATCTTGCCTTAATTTCCTCTCATTTGTTTCACAACCTAAATTTCTCTTAAATAGCTGCTGAAATGCATCCTAGGGCAACATACGAAGATGGGCCGAAACTGGGCCAAAAGGAGCAATGCAGCATATAGCAAGGCTATGTAGCATAGCTAAATGCACGAGCAGCGCAACCTTTTCAGCATTGTAGCCCCACTCTCTGGATGACCTGTGTGACCAACGCAACTCCTGCACTGTAGCGCGACTTCCTGGATGACCTGCACGACTAGGTCTATATCGCGGCTCATGTAGTGCAATTCACTGGTTGACCTGTGCGACTAGGCCTAAAGCGCAACTCCCTCTTCTCTTCCTTTTCTCCTTTTCACTGTTTAGCACCATGTCTTCATTGTTCATACTCCACAATCTTAACAAACTCCCACTTGGAGACTGAACCCACAATCAAAGACCTCTAACGCATTTCATCAAACATTAGCAGTGTCAATCCTCAAACTTCATAAAAATCCAAGGTCCGTTTAAGTACGCACAACTTCAACCCCAGTGTGGCAAAATCCTTAATCAACAAGTCTTCAAACTCCCACGAGCATGAATACTCGCTCTTGTGACAATGTTCACACTACCACGAACTCATGTTGAAACCATGCAAAACTTGAACTCCGCTAAGCTCTATAACCTTAGTCAGCAAATCATCAAACTCCCATTGGCTTGAATCCTTGCCCATGCAAAAATATCCTTATCGCTGCATACTTGCATCACTTTCACCCCCACGACTGACCCGCCGTTCTGGAATTTTCCACCGCCAAGATGGATGTCATCGTGGTTGACTCAAATCGCTTCCACCACCACGATTGATTCCATCATGTTGAAATTTTACACCGTCAAGATTAATGCCATCTTGGGTAACATTGATCACGTACAGAGCTCTCACCTCAAACCCTCGAGCACAAAACCACATGACTTGTGATTATCTCTGGAACACCCAGAGCCAAAGAATAAATGATAACCCACATCATCCAACTACTCCACAGAAAAAAGGTTTCTCATGAAACCTGTCATATACCTCAATCCACGCAGCAACCACACAAATCCCTACCAAACTTGAATCTGCTAACATCTCCCACCGATGCTTTAGAATATAAAAATCAACTACCCAATGAATACATATGAGACTAGTGCACCACCATTCTCCCACTCAAACTACGTTTCAAGACTTTGCATTTTCCCCCCTTTCTTCTTTTGTGTTCCATAGTGCTTGCCGTAGTGAACAAAATTCAAGAGCTCCCACTCAATGAAATATACGACTTGTTTACTTCGATCTGCCTTTATCTAGGAATACAGAATAAGGGCTAGTACCTTCACCATGAAAAATAGATACACGTCAAGTACAATATGAGCTTAATCAGATGATCAGAAATTGCCGAATTTTTTACATCTTTAGATAGAAAAAGATTTTCATCAGGTGGACTTTGTTTGCAGTAGATGACATCACCAACACGTCAGCCACCATCTAGTGCCCCTCCATAGTCGTCTCATCAACTTGAAACACCTAGTTTCGCAGCAGAGACAAACAAACATCAATCAAGACCTTCGTGTCTACCATCACGAGTTTGTGTTTGACATCAGTGTGGAGGTTATATATCAGAGATCTCCGCAAATCATTATCGGATGATGGTTATTCTACATCTACAATCTCCAAACCCCATAATTCGACAATTGAACATCTCGATCAATAATTCCCTTCAACATACAATTCTCAAAGAATTGCCTTGCCCATCAGAACATGGGGCTTTGATACCGCTTGTTGCGCGATGGAATACACTAAAACCACAACAAGAATAGATATATACACACAATCGAGAATGATAAATAATAATCAGCACACAAGACATAATTTATTTACCGAGTTCTTCTATGACTACCTCTAGGGGCGATCAAAGCCAAGATCTCCACTATGATGATGATTAGTGATTACAAATAAGATACAGCATATGTCTCTCACAATATCTCTCAATCTCACAAGTGTGTTCCCTCTTATTCCCTCTCATCTCTCATGGTGGCCACAAGGCCACACATCGTAGGCTACATGATTACATATTGCCTTACATTTTTTCCTCTCTTCTGTTTTACGACCTACAGGTCTCTTAAATAGCTACTGAAACGCGTTATAGGGCTACAAACGAAGATGGACCGAAACTGGGTTTAAACAGAGCAGCGCGACCTGTGTTGTAGTGCGGCATGTAGCGTGGCTATGTAGCGCATCTACCTGCATGAGCAGGACAACATTTTGATGAGGTAGCGCCAGTCCCTGGATGACCTGCAACCGATGTAACTTAGCACTTTGGTGACCATGATGCTTGCCACAATTTCCCAATTTGGGTCACCTATATTTAGTAGTTCAGTGTTGAACCTTTTCATAAACTCTCCCAGACTCTTCTTCTCCTCATGTTTGGTCGAATACATGTAGTTGTGATCCAACTTCGCTCTTCTTGACTTGAGTACTGATTTTCAAACTTCTTCCTTAATTGGCGATAGGTTGTAATAGTGTCAACTGGTATCCTGGAGAAATAATTGATTGCAACTCCGGCAAGAGTGGTAGTAAAGATTCTGGTCTACAAATTCGAATTGAAACTAGTGTAACGACAAGATGTTGGCTACATAAAACAAGTTCTCTCGATGGTTAACCTTATTACCAAACATGTTCAATTTGAGTATCTTCTTATTGTGTTCACGTATCTCAGACTAAATCACATCACAAAATGATGTCTCCTTACGAGGACCAACTGATAATGAAAACTTTCTCTAGGCTTCTTCTCTCATCTGTTTGACTTTCTCCAACTTCTTAGTAATCTCCCTCAAATTAGCTTGTGGATTCTTCAAATCGTCATTCCGTACTACGTCCACGGTGGGAGTCCACCTCCTCTACAAGCGAGCACTCCCTTGAATTCTCCACTAATTACTTGGCGATACTGACCTTTCTATTGCCTCACGCCATAGAAACTTGCGACCATAAGGTCTCGACCATCGTGGGAGAATGACAAAATCCCTCGCTACAAGCGGTGCATATGGATTCGCCAAATTGGCCATCGTAGAGGCCTGAATTGCTGCCACAATTCCAGCTATCAACTCCTCAGTTAGGATGAACTTAACGACGCTAAAAACTTGCCAGTTCACGTTCGCATGTGGTACTACTTAAGTCCATACAATCAAATTTGCAATGCGTACTTCCATACCAGGTCCAGCTTGATAGTCTCATCCTGTAGAGCTCTTTACTACTCTTAGAGATCGAGAATGGGTCATGCATATTATCTTTGCACTTATTTCTATGTATGTGGTGGTTCTTTCAAACGACTTTACTTGTTCGGGGTACTTTTATCTATTTACACATAGTTGTAACTGAATATTCAGATTTGATAACAGCAACAACAACAGAGTAATTCACAACACACGAAAAGTGCTAAATAGTAAAAGAATACAAAATACAATTTGTTTACCCAGTTCGTCTACGACTACCGCTGGGGGCAATCCAAGCTAGGATTTTCACTATGATGTGAGCGATTATAAAATACGATACAACGATTGTCTCTCATAGATCTAGATGCAAGCTCTCACAATGTCTCTCAAATCTCACAAGTGCTTTCTCTCGTATTTTATTTTCTCCCACACTCTCTATGTGTAGGTTGTTTAATCACGTTAATCATACTAGGTCATACACCCTCAACATCACATAAGTAATGGTTGAATGTGAACTAGGGAAACATAATGGAAGCTAGGCTGAAACTAGGTCGCGCGACGTTCGGATTGCGTGGCAGAGGCGAGAGTCACGCAACCCCTAGCTTGGGCAGCACGACTCGCACTGCTCTAGCCCCCAGTTGCGCAGCCAGCACTCGGACGCAGCGTGACGTACTTCCTTCCTCAAAGCTGTTGTCAAACCGTCATCTTCACTATTTAGGCCCTCCTTCCTCATTGTTGAGGCTCTACAAACCTAACACACGGAAACTACTCCAATACTTCAAATAGGCTTATCTTGAGCTGAGAGCTCCTTTTTGGATTAGCTTTGTCTGGAAGATACATACACAACAGTCAACGTACATAAATTAAGTGGGACAAGGTCGACATTGGGCCTATGATGCCTAAGTTTCCAAAGTATATGAGAAAGAATGTCGGAAGAAGTCTATGTCGAACTGAGATTGTATGTCAAATTTTGCCTAGATCGAATATGTGTAGATACGGTAGAATCTCTAATTCTTCTGGTAGGTCGAATCTAAGACACTAGGTAAAGTCCTCTCTATACCAAAACATCTTGGTTGAATGGCTAGGTTCGATGTAGATAGCTATGAAAAATAAAACGTTAGTAAATGATATACCGGTTTGTCAGGGTATTGATAGGCCTAAGAAATTTGACTGCACCATATATTGCATTTCTCGAGTAAATCTAATATGTATATACGATGTAGAGCCTTCTTATTTAACTCGAGCAACGTTGGATGCAAATTTGTTGTAGCGCTACCTCGAATGTTATATTCAACATAACCACCAAAATAGTTTATAACAAACGAGCCAATCTAGTCACGTGGCTTAGTCTTGAGAGTTAGTCTTAAGAGTCACGTGGCTTAGTCGTGAGCCACCACGTGCTCAGACCATATTAGTCCATATTAATATCATTATAGTTATGTGACTCATAATGTGCCTAGACCATATTAGTCCATATTAATATCATTATAATTATGTAACTCATAATGTGCTTGGTGCTTAGATTTTCAAATAAGCATCCATACCTCCGGAGTTGGTCTAATTACAACATCAATTCCTAAGATTTGAAATAATTACAAAAATCCCGAACTTTTAAAGCGCTAATGAACTTAAATATCAAACATGTTTTCCAGTATTACAAGTGTGTGCCACTCAGAGTTCAAGAAAGTCCATCTTCAATGTTATCGAAATGTTCAAGGCGTATTATTGTAGTTACTCAAAATGTAACCTCATTCTTTTGTGTTAGAGAGGCCAAACACGTGGGGTAACCATAATTACGACTCACTAATATATCTGAAATTTAATGAAAATTGAATGATCAACCGAAAATGAAAATTAAAGTAGTTAAAATGAAAGAAGTCAAGAATGATCTACCTGAGTACAGAGATTGCACTACAGGTATACAACAATAATTCTGCTTACGACGCATGAAATATTCACATTTCCAACTAACACACACCACCAACAAGAGGTCCAACAACAAGCTGAATGAAATTCTAGAAGTCCCAATGCAACACATCATCCTAAACTAGACTTTGTAACCTCGTATGCCAGGAAACATGCTGCGTTTGCTGGAATGCTACGTGCCATCGCAGGTCCGAACCCCTTGTAAAGTCCTTTAACTCCTTCTGACTTCAAAATCTTCCTAAATGCATCAACTGACCCAGAGAATTTCGGGTTTTTATAATCATCAACTTGAAGCACACTCTTCACCACGTCAGTCGGGTAAACAGATACCCAAAACGACGCTCCGGCTAGCCCTCCAGCTAATATCAGCGACCCTCTTCCCAAACTCGACGTGTCCTGGCCACCCGCAAGATACTGCTTTAAAGCTTCGTATACACCAAACATGGCAGCGTTGCCCGGGACTTCACGGGCAAAGGTGGGAACCAACCCCTTGAAAAGACCTCTTGTGCCTCCTTCGGATCGAAGAACGTGTCTTGCCACGTCCATTGGGCCACCGTACTTCACGGCAATGACATCCGAGCCTCCAGTTGCTAGTGCACTTTGGGCTTGCAATCTGCAGTGTTGATGATTCTTATTTTGAGCTTGTAAACAATAAAACCAAACATTTCAAACAAAACTTACAAGTATTGCTGTGCTGGGGCAAGATGTAGAGAAGTCACTAGATATTGTTATTTTCAACCATCAGTTAAATCACGTAAACACCCAACATTTCAGAAATTATTTAGGAAAAAAATCCCAATACATTAATAGCACCACCAGAAGCTATTATTAGGATCACGTACGGCCAACCATACTGATGATAATGTTGCAAATAGAAGATAAAAAGATCAAATCAACATGTAATTGTCATCATAAAACTCGAAATAAGAGTTTCGTGCATGTTCTAAATAACTTTAACTCATCATATACTCATTACAAAAGCAAAAATAGAATTTTCATTATTGTCCATCCGTTGTAGCACACTTTTGTTAAAGACGGGGGTGCTCTCATAATTTTGAACATGGGCGTGTTTAGAACCATAATATCTCAAGTGGTTCAAGAACATTTTTTCTAAAATATATACACATCAAGAAAAACTATCACATTACGATCCACCAAAAACATACCTGCACTTGATCAACTCAGTGGGGCATGCCAGAAAGGACACTGCAACTCCAGCTCCAGCCCCACAAATGACCTGCTGGCTAACTGTAAGAGGAGTATCGGGTGAAGACCTCAACAGCATCTCCATTTGGCCACGAACGGTGAAAAGAACTGCATTGAAAGCCGCTACGGTGGCAAGAGGAGCTCCCATGCCTTTGTACAAACCCCTTGGCCCTTCTGCAGCTAATGTTTGTTTCACTGCATCAATGGCACCAGTGAATTTAGGTGGCTGGCCTGGTAGTGGGGTCGGCTGACTTTGGAGCTTGACCTTTATGGTATCAAAAGGGTGTCCCACTATCAGTTGAGCCGCCCCTCCAACAGTTCCAGCAGTTAGATCTTTAGCCACATCACCCATCTACACAGTTTTAAGTGAATTAGATGGCAAATATAATGGTAACGTCATCTCTTCAGTATAAATGATAGTTCTGAGTGAAACGTAAGAAATAGTTAGTGGGGTTCTAACAGTCAACAAAGGTATTTGAGAATTTGAAACACAAAGTATTTGTTGCAGACTCTTCAAAGAGTATTTGAAGAGATCAAAAGTTTATCATGATGTACAAGTTGGGACTTCTGCAATATCCAAGTTCTTTTAACACCGAACACCATAGGAGTTGGAAGAGTTGTCGACAGAAGGTGAAAGACAAATGCAAGACAAGTGGAAGCCTCATTATTCAACCACTCTTATCAATAAAGAGACATGTATAGCACTTATGTTAACATCATAACAGGTCTCATCGCTGAGTCATTAAAAAACAAACACATTCATTTTCCATGCAACTAATTGTTAAACATTATCAGAACTCAGAAGCTAGCGGCAGTAGCAAGACAAAATCTAGAAACAGAACAGAAATATCCCCCCACAAATTTGAAATATTATAAAGGCATATATCAGAATCTGAAAAAGAAATGTCAACTATGGATGCAATAAAATACAGACAGAAAGAACAATAAAAATATACCACTGAGACACTTGGCAAATTAGTTGTACACATCCAAGAATCCATTGGCATAATAATGGATGATATTGGAAAGCAACATAAAACTCTTATTGACCATGAACGATGACAGCGTCAAAATAAAATGGGAAGAAAACGTCAGCATTGGTGAATAAGGCACACATGCACATCAAGGAGGTCAGGAACACCATGTAAGCATGAACTTCCACTGGTCATGAAATATATATATCTAAGGTCTTACATTATCTATACCCATTTTTGATCTGGTGAATTCGTCTAACTCTATTAGAGATGCTCCATTTAGTTACCCACTTTCAAATATTTGCATGCAACAAATCACAGAACAGAAGGATTCGTGTTAACACAAATGCGTGACATTACCTTTTTACGTCAAGTCAGAATTTTATCTGATGTACCAACTCATTCTAACAAGTAGGAATCTTTGCAATCATGTTCAGTAACGCAATATCAATCAAGAACAAAAAGGACAGCGTGAAATTCAAATCTACTCTTAAATGAACTCATCCCTTAGACTAAAACACAAACACATTTTCTGAAATACTTAGGCATACTTAGCAGAGTATCATCCAAACAACTAAAAAAATCAGATTTCTTTTTTTTTTAATCACAAATGATTTACAAATACAAATACTTAGGCATTCATTCGTTACAAGAAAATGAACAAATGATGTGAAGAAAGAAGTAGGTAAAAAAACTGACCTTTCCCGGTTCTCTTTTCTTAACCCCAAACTTTAAACTGAAACCCAAGAAAAAGAAAATTGAGATTTAGTAATTAGTAAAGAGTGGCAATCAAAAATCAATCAATGCGTAATGTATAATAAATTAAGGATTAAAAAAGAAAATACCAAAAGGGTATTAGTTAGTTTCCTTTTGGAGCATAATAATAGGACAGATAACAAAATTAGCAGCCAGCACGAATCACGGAGTCGGACTAATATTTAATATATTCGCTTCCTTACAGAAAATATACTTATTTGCTTTGCAAAATGAAAGTGGTTGGTGACGGGTAGGAGTGATATTTGGTGGTGAATGAACACGAGAATCTTGAAACCAATCGAAGATCCGACAAAGATAGGAATGATAAGTTAGAGATTTAAAGCCATCCATTAGAAAGTGGGTGGGTGAGATTTAGGCTCATCTCGACCTCTCACCAGACCAAGACAAAAAAATTAACCAAATTTACCTAAAGCCTATTTTCGAATTTGTTATTTATTATTGTTATACCTTTCTTCATTGTTTGCTGTTGTTATAAACTATAGCTAGACATAGCTTCAACACATAGGAATTCCAGCGGGTCGCGGGTGTTGAATGCCTGTCTGTATCGCTTGTGCACCAATTTTTTTTTTTTTTTTTTTTTTGCCCTGCATCTTCTATAAGCTGGACTCATCAATTATTCTGGCTATTTTGGCTTGTTTAACTCGGATTCGGCTTCAAGCTACAAAATAACAAATCAGGACCATAATCAATAGACATGTTTCAATAATAATCAAAAGAATATGTATCATAACCACTACAATGACGTGTTTCACACGCTCAACAGTAGACTCTTAAGTTGGTGAAAACAACATTGTTGATGAGCATAAAAGAACTGAAGGCATTTTTATTACTTATTAGCGAGCGCCAAACCATTTGGACTGAGAGAGGTTAGGCAATATTGGTTATAACCCATCTTTGATACTAAACTCCATCCCCTCGCCTTCAACCAAACTCTTGAACTCGTCAGGATAGTTCGGAACCGAGTAAGAGGGAAAAGGCACTCCAACCTTTCCAAGGTTAATCTAAGATGGTTCCAAGGTTAATCTAAGATGAAACCATTAGGGGAATTCATTTCGGTCAAGTTGGACCCTCAAAATCCAATTAAGGTTGTGCAGCTCGGTTCAGCAATGTGGCGGACATTGAACGAATGTTAGTGGATTGCCTCAGGAGGAACGGATATATCTTCGCTTGGACATATTCGAATCTAAAAGGAATCGACCCAAAAACCATAGTACACAGGTTGAATGTGGACCCGTTGGCAAAACCAATCGATCAAAAAAAAGAGAAACTTCAGCAAAGAGAAGAACGGGACATCAGAGAAAGAAGTGATCGCAAAATTGGAGGTGCAACACATTTATGAGATACGCTATTCTGAGTGGCTCAACAATATTGTTTTGGTTCTCAAAAACGAGGCGACATGGAGAATGTCTGTTGACTACGCTAACTTAACCTATTTTATCTTAAGTATTCAACAACATAAGTAAACAGATACTTAAATCGCGTTAATTAGACGCTTATCAACTGTAAGTAAATATTGGTAGTTTGTCTATGAACTACTATGGTTAAGTCATTCTGAAACACGACCTCTAAACTATCTTTACTATTATTGTTTACAACCAATCCAATTAATCAATCAATTAATTTTGCTTTAGTTTATTTTAGTTTAGTTTAGCTTTAGAATAAGTAATCCTTTCTTCCATTCATTAGTTAGTTTAAATTTTTTCATTGTTTTCTTGCATTCAACCCACAACCCTGATATTTACTGTTTTCTTGCATTCTAGATAGACTTCCATTGCATTCTAGAATAGATAATTTCTGCATACATATCATCCATAGCATAACAGTACTCTTGCAAACACAAGAGATAAGAAACGTGACAACCGTAAGTGTTTTGTATTTAATTGATTCATACATTAATCCGCTACTCACTTGGGATACGATACTTGGTTCGTAAATATACTTACCATTTTATTATTACTTGATTCGTGCACTTGCGACAAGAGAAATTTAGATGTAACAATTATTTGCTAACTTATATTACTTGTACGCTACATCAAAGTTCCCACCAAGTTTTTGGCGTTGTTGCCGAGGACTAACTGTATTGATTTGTGTGAATCGTCAAGCTTATTTGTCAAAAATGCTAACTTCTTCGCGTTTTCAGGAATAGAACATGGAAAGAAGCAGCGGGTCAGCAAAAGTACCACCATGGGGGAGCAAGATGAGGTACGACAACACTGGAAGAGATCTTATACTACGATGACTATTGCAACCGTAGTACATGGGAGAACAGGACCAATCTAATTGGTACTTCACGAAATTCAAGGAACACATCAACAAACTTTCTCTACCACGTACAAAATTCGATATCAATCTGGTGGATGAAGAATTGATGAAGGTGGTAAAAATGGGGCAACTTGAAGGAGAACCATCTAACAACCCTCAAATTTATGTTGAAGAATTCAAAGAGGTATGTCACCACTTTGGTGTGACGGGGGAGTACAAGTTGGAAGACATCTTCCCTCATTCATTGACAAGAAAGGCAAAAGAATGGTATGACACTGAAGTCAATTGGAGAGGTGATTGAGCGGCAACAATCAAGGAATTTAAATTCTGATTTTATGGAGGAGTACACACAAAATCATGGAAAAAGAGAATTTTGAATTTCAAGCAAAAACGTGGAGCCACATTTGTTGAAGCATGGATCGATTTTCAAGAGATGTTGAGAAAAACACAAGATGACTAGATTGCAAGAGGTAGCACCAGATTTGATGTGTCATGGTTAGAAGAAAAGCATGTCTACGACATCTACTATATGGAGTTAAGTAAAGTTAACCGCCACATTGTGGACAAACTGAGTAGGGAACTCTACTATGGAGACATATTTTAGTTGTTCCCACCTGATACAACATTCCATCTAATGTATGATGTCGTACTAGCTACCAAGAGGCAAGCAGCCCTCACTGCACGTAATGCAGTGTATCACATTGTAGATGGACTCTTGCAAATGAACATCAACAGTAATGAGGCAACCCACAATAGTAAGTTTTTATCTATTTATTTATCGACTCTTTAATTTATTTCTGTTTTGAGTCATATAAAGCACAAATTTTTCAATATGTCTTTGAGCTAACCACTGAGATAAGAAAAGAGAAGAAACTGAAAGAAGACATAAGTGGAGAGACGAACAGAACAAAAGCAAGACGACATGTGACAAAAGTAAGAACAACACGAAACAGAGCATGCTGAGCAGATTTTTTCGGTATCAGGTGCGACCAGGCACCACCACTATCTCACATCACGCCTCACACGCGCGACCAGAACTGCGTTCTGACCTCCGTAGCGCCACAGTTCCAAAATGTAGCGCATTCTACACTGCTGCCAACATGTCATGGCGCATTTCACGCGCGACCTCCAAGTCACGCCTGGAGATTTCTTGCCAAACACGTTTCTCAGTTAGAAAGGCAACATGCGACATGCATAATATAAAATTTACGGAATTTGGCTAAGCAATCTCTATATTTACCTTTCCTACCATACTAATTCCCTAATTCCCTAGCTCCTTCTAAAATGTACTAATAAAAATCTTATCCCTGTCAGTTACTATGGTTTTAGGTAAGCCATGTAGCTTGTAAATAGTGTCCAGGAAGATTTCAGCCAAGCTTTGTGCAGAGTAGGGGTGAGATAGAGGGGTAAAGTGAGAGTATTTAGAGAATCTATCAACCACCACCCACACAGTGTCCTTACCTTTGGACTTAGGTAACTTTTCTATGAAATCCATAGAAATGTGTTGCCAGCACTGTTCTGGGATGCTCAGTGGGTGTAGTAACCCAGGGTATCTGACAGTCTCATGCTTGCACTGCTGGTATGTTCCACACTGAAGTACCCATTGTTTCACATGTTCCCTTGCACCAGGCCATAAAAAAATGGCTTGTAACCTCTGATAAGTCCCCATCACTCCAGAATGTCCCCCAACACTGCTGACATGCATCAGTTTAAGAACCTGCTCTCTAATTCCACCCTGAATTCCCACATACAATCTCCCTTTGTACCTCAGCAGTTGTTGGTCATAACTGAAGTAAGATACAACCCAGGGCTCTAGTGTACATTGGTGCAATAGCCTCTTGTGCAAACACATCTCCAGTATAACTCAAATGCAGTTCCTTAACCCACCCAGGTTGCACAACACTGACTGCCTTCAGTGTAGCTTCAGGTGCATCCCTCCTTGAGAGGGCATCAGCTACCTTATTCTCCTTTCCCTTCCTATATTCAATTATGTACCAAGTAATTTGGTCATATATCTTTGTTGGAGAGGGGTGGAGATTTTCTGCTCCAACAAATACTTCAAGCTCTGCTGATCAGTTCTAATAACAAACTCCCTATGTAGCAGGTAGGGCCTCCACTTCTCAATAGCTAGAATTATAGCTAAAAATTCTTTCTCATATACTGACAGCCCTAAGTTTTTAGGGCCCAAAGCCTTGCTGATGTAGGCTAGGGGTGGCCCTCCTGGCTAAAAACTGCCCCCAAACCATAGTAGCAAGCATCAGTTTCCACACCAAACTCTTTTGAAAAGTCAGGAAGTTGGAGGACAGGTGTTGTTGTCATAGCTATTTTTAAAGCCTCAAATGCTTTATTGGCTTCCTCTCCCCATACAAACCTGCCCTTCTTAGTGAGATCAGTTAAGGGTTTGGCAATGATGCCAAAATTCCTTACAAACTTCCTATAGTAGCTTGTTAAACCTAAAAAACCCCTTAGGGCCTTGACATTCTTAGGGGCAGGCCACTCCAGCATCCCTTTAATCTTGTTAGGATCAGGCTTAACCTCTCCTCCCCCAATAATGTGTCCCAAATATTCAACAGTAGGCTACCCAAAGACACACTTTGAGGCTTTGGCAAACAAACATGCCCCCCTCAGTTTCTCAAACACCATCCTCAAATGGATTTTATGCTCTTCCTCATCTCTACCGTATATTAAAATATCATCAAAGAACACTACCACCATCTTCCTCAAAAACTCCTTGAATACTTGGTTCATCAAAGCCTGAAATGTTGCAGGGGCATTGGTAAGGCCAAAAGGCGTTACCTTAAACTCATAATGCCCAGAATGGGTGACAAGGGCAGTTTTTTCAATATCCTTTTCACTCATCCTAATCTGAAAATAGCCAGCCCTTAAATCCACTTTGGTGAACACCCTGGCATGGGCCAGTTCATCCAAGAGGTCCTCAATCAATGGGATTGGGAAATTGTTATTGATAGTCAGAGAGTTAAGCTTCCTGTAGTCAACACAAAACCTCGAGGAAGTGTCCTTCTTTTTCACCAAGAGGACAGGTGATGAGTATGGGCTCTGGCTATATTGTATCTGTTCAGTCTCCATTATTTCTTGGACCAGCCTCTCTATCTCTGCTTTCTACAGGTGTGGGTACCTGTAGGGATGAGATTTGAAGGGGGTGGTGTTGGGTTGTAATATTATTTCATGGTCAGCTGCCCTGTGTGGTGGTAGCTGAGTGGGTTCCTGAAATATATCATCATACTCATGTACTAAGCTTAGGAATTCAGGTGGCACCTCATGTTTCCCCTTGTGATTGTCTTCCACAATCATGAACATGAATCCAGAGAGTGAAGGCCCCCCCTTAGCCAGCATTTTCTCAGCCTTCTCACTTGTTATCACCTTCAGCTCCATCTTACTTCCCAATCTTTTGAGTGTGTAGGTCTGACCACCCCTGTAGAAGGTTAACAACCTCCTATCAAAATCAAATGTCACTGGTCCCAACCTCCTTAACCAGTCCACCCCAATTATCATGTCACAACCCCCTAGTTTAAGTACCCTAGGGCTAGCAACAAATGTAAGCCCATCCATCTCCCAGATCATGTTAGGACACCTTGCTTCACTCAACCTTCTTCCCTCATCAGCTATAGTCACCTTAAGAGGATTAGTGTACTCCACCTTACACCTCAGTCTCTTAGCAGCCTGGTGATCATTGAATGTGTGGGTACTCCCAGAATCAATGAGTATGGTCAATGTCTCCCCCTTTACTTTACCCAATAATCTGAGTGTCTCAGGTGCCACTTGTCCCATTAGAGCATGCACAGAAATCTTAGACAATACCTCTTCTTCCTCACTGACATCCTCTGCATCCCCTTCTCCTTCCTCCACACCCCATATCACAAAGAGTCTTTTACACTTATGGCCTAATACATAGGGCTCATCACAGTTGAAGCATAACCCATGCTTCCTCCTTTCCTCCATTTCAGATGGGGTGAGCCTCTTGAAGGGTGGGTACTTCTCTGAACCAGCAGAGGGTTTACTGATCTCTGGTGGGTTCCACCCCCCCCCCCCCCTCCTTTGTTCCCCTTAAAGGGAACCACCTGATTCTTATTATTGTTTCTAGTTGTTTTAATGATAGTATCCAACATGGCTTCTTGTTTCCTTGCCATGTGGACTGTTTGTGTTAATGTTGGGGGTTCAACATTTCAACCATAATCCTCACTTCATCTTTCAGTCCACTGAGGTAGCTTCTAATGAAGTACTCCTCATCCAAATGTCTATCCCTTAACACCATATAAGATTTCAATTCCTCAAAGCGCAGTGTATAATCATCTACTGTTGTTATTTGTTTTAATTTATTGAATTCCCCAATAATGCTTCCTTCTATTGCAAGTGCAAAGAGATCTAACAACATGTCAATCATTCTGGACCAGCTCATCGCCTCACGCCCCTCAATGTTGTCAATATACCAATAATCAGCCACACCTTCCATATGCATGCCAGCTAGGGTAATTTTTTCTACATCAGACACGGGATTAAGCAAAAAATACTTAGCACAACGGCGTGCCCAACCTCTCGGGTCGGATCCAGTAAACCGCGGAAAATCAATTCTCAATCCCCTAGTATTGTAACCACCATCAGATCTATCACTCGGTGAGTGAAATATACCATTACCCCTTGTTTAGTGTGATGTTGTGGTGATTGATTTTGCGTAATACTTGCTGATGACTCATCTGTGTGTTGTTTTTTCATCAGCTGGGCAAACATGGTGCGGATCTCCTCACGCATTGCGTCCTGACTCTTCTGCAACAACCATTGCCCCGCTTCAAGGTTCTTTTGACCCTGCTCCAGCTGTTCGATTCGCGATGTGTTGGATCCCGTCATGCTAATCAGAGTGCGCGTCGGTCAGGAAATGTAGCTCTGAGGCCACTGTAATGAATTAAGCCGATAATGCTAGTGAAAGAGAGTGAATTCGCAGTGGGATGCGATAGAGAGAAAGAGAGAGGGAGGGAGAGAGAGAGAGAGAGAGAGCTTAGAGAGTAATTGTAAAATATTTTTCTGGATAAAGTCTCAATAATGCACGCCCTCAGCGTGATATAACAGCGATGACGTCACGCCGACGTCAGCATTACATAAGTCGTAAAAGCAGCTAACAAAAAACGCTCACAGTACGCGCGATACTTAAAGGCTAACATAATAAAATAAAGGAAAATACACAAACGTCTCTCTCATTCGAATCCAATTCAGATTCACAATCTGACAAACCCTAATCGCCCAAAAATCCGATCTTTATCCCTTCTTTCTAATCTTGCCGTGACACTCGGGTTCAATGTGACAAGGTGGACATGAGGTGTCACTATACCAATTCGCAAATTCAACTTTCCCCGAGTAGGAAGCACGTTAAAGAGGCACCTCCAAAGAAGAATTTTTGGCAGATATAATTTTTAGATTTTGGTTTTATTTTACAAAGGCATGGGTTAATCCAGAGGGCGGGGCTTAATAAATAATAATATTCGCAAAGGCGCTCTTGGAGGTAAATTTCTCCGACATAAAGAGATACTACGAAATACAAAATAGGGATTTCAATCAGAATCTCCTTTTTGTTTTTGTTTTAATAATATTATTCAAGTACTTTTTTGGGTAATTAGATCAAACTCCAGTGGGTGGGTGTTACTGTAATATTTCCATTTTGAACTCTTGGATAGAGTACGACAAAACCAAAGTCAAATCCTTAAAGTAATATTAGACAACATACATGACATCTATTTTGTTTAATTTCGACGACTTTAATCTCTTTTGGTGTATATTTATGCCATTCATTATAACGTTATATACTTATATAGATCTATTTATGTAAACAAAATACTATAAATTATGATGAATAGTGCTGTATTACAACGCCACAACCCTCTCGGTCAGTTCAATACATATTATCATTCTCCGTTGCAACAGAACAGAGTACCTGTAACGAACATATGTGTACGAAATACAATTGCAAGAGTAAAGCAAGGCATTCATATGTTACATTAGTAGTAAATTCTATTGATTAGCTATTACCTAACATCAATTATTTACTGAGAAATCTACATTATAATAATTTATGAATATGAATTAGTATCATCTTCGTCTTTGTCCGTTATCGTCTGGTTCATCATGAACTTCCAGCTGTCTCCTTCCTCAATGTCCCATTGTTTCTTCAACTGATATATGGTCTTCGATGCAGCAGCAGCTATGGCCGGATTACTGTCTTCTGCCAGTCTCTGCAACAATCCATAAAATATACTGATGTGTTAAAATTGTCTTCTGTATTAGGTGTTTATATGAACCAGGACTTCCAACAAAAGAACGTCCGCCCCAAAGTCCAAAAACTACACATTTCTTTTTTTCTTTTTTCTTTCCTAAAGGGGATGGACAATAGAAGGACAGTGTTTTGCATATCAAACAAGACTCCTTAGAAAGTAGTCTTAACTTTGTGTGTGTGAGGGATAAGGTGGGTACAGGGCAGGACGGTGTTTCGATCATTACATTAAACATTTTACTCTAGCCATATACATAACTCAGTAGTACTTTTCAGACATTCTAGCATCACATCTTTTTGTATCATATCTATCTCATACAAACCAACTCAATTTACGCAAAAATGCTTATACCAGTTGTCTTGTAGTTTTATGAAAAAATCATTGCAAAGATGTGTTTCAATCTCAAAAAATCGTAAAAGATTATTGATCATAGTCTATGTTGTCCCCTTCTTTATTTTCGTTTCTACCAAGTAAATAAAAACAAAAATTCTAAATATGCCGAGGAAAAAAGGTACCTGCAGAGCTCCCATGCCAGCATTTCCAAGAGTCCACATTGAAGGGGCAGCTGACAATGCATTGGCTAGTGCTCTCCTGCACATTCACACAACACAAGTGAATCAAATTGATCAAAAATTGGAAATAAACTAGACAACAACTTGCACAAGTAATTCAAGAAAGCTTCTAATATAAAATCATTAGCCTCAATTGCAACTCTTAGAGGCTTCTATGTTTACTTCAGAATTAGATTTAACACATATTATATATAATGTCAAACAAAATTGAGGTTTCAAGAATGGGCACTTTCATGAAAAAACTCAAAATCAGCGTACAAAATATATATAAAAACCCAGAATTTTGAGTTTTCCAATGTGGTGTAGTGTCGAAAACTATGTTTATATTTGGAGTATTGAAACAGGTAACTTGAATATATATTCCTTTCCTCTTTAACTGTATGCAGTTTTGCACCATTCATTCAATAAGGGCAGTAGCTACCTGGTATTGTCATCCGGAGAACTTGAACACTCCGCCAACAAAGATACACTACTTTTACCATCCATTGCATCAAGATCAATAAGAGCCGTGACCAACAACTCGAGCTGCTCCAAGTACAAAGAAAGAGCATTAAATAGCAACTAAGAACTAACAAAGGGTGCACAGCAAATTTTAGTTCCAACAATGATTTGAATTTAATCTTTTCCATTTTTGGTGATATCCAGATTACTTCTTATCGCCCCCTCTTCTGTTTTCGTATTTTAGTGGAAACAAAAGGTTTTGGTCATTTTAAATAAAAGAGTAACCACAAAAATCAGTGTCATCTCAAGTAGCTACAAGTGCTGTGTACTTGCGCACAAAAGAAACCCTTTCTTGTGTGTGTGTGAACATAGACAATGAAAATATTTACTTCCCCAATATCATGAGGGGGTTAGCTACATACAGCAGATTTACTAATTTGACTCAGACCTCTTCAGGATCGGTATAGTCAATTCCATCAGCTTCAGAAAGGGCAGAAGCTATGCTCCAATACGACTCCTAAATGTTAAGAAACAAGCATAATTTTTCTTTGTAAAAAAGATCCAACTTAACGACAATTTCTCTAATTTGAAATATACACTAATCGCAAACCTGCATGGCACTAATACGATCAGCAGATACCTCCCCCGGGATGAAGTCAAATGTTTCACCATTCTTTTCTAGTGTTATATGCCTTCCGACCTCATTTGTGTTTATCGAATCTCCTTTTCTATGGATATTGAGTCAGTAAATAGTCATAAAACATTGAATGACTTGGAAGGTGTTAAGATTTGAAACTTACAATTTACACATTTTGTTCACCATCATATCATGAATGTTTTTTACGAACTGCAAGAACAAACAGAAACCTGAGATTTTAACTCAAGTGAAGATTTTGTTTCTTGAAGAACTCAAGAAAATGACAAATTTAAAGATTTTCAGGGTCGTTAGATGAGAAAAGCTTTACTCCTATCAAGTGAAGCATGCAAAGCAGATCTGCATAATTTGCTTACCACCTCACCTAAATTATTAAATCACTAAACGTAAAGAAGCATTTTTCCTGAACAAAATGGTGGTGAAATCAAGAAATCAACCAAAACAAAATAAAGGAAAAAAAAAAATTGTCAAGAAAGCATTCCTCCTAATGCCAGCGCCAAGAAGAGCAGATCTGTTTAAACATAATAATACCTCCAGAGCCATTAGAGAATCTTCCATAGCACGTTGCTTGGCAACAAAGTCAGCTCGCTTCAAATCGGCCTTAACATGAACAAAAAAAGTTATCATGCCTAGGAAGGAACATAAAAAAAACAAGAGAAAAAACAGGTATGTAACAAAAAGGTTAAAAGGAACAAAACACAAGAGGTGAATTGGCACCATTACAAATCTGCACTCTTAATTTGAGAAACGCCAAGAACATAATGGGTAAAACACACTAATAAATTAACACCACCACCACCACCCCCCCCAAAAAAAAAGAATCACATGCAGATAATGATAGCGGAGAGAGGATAAAGACAAGCAAAAATGTTAGTTCCTAGTCTTTCCTCGAAATCATGGGAGATAACTATGCTTTTCCAGTATTGACATCACAAAGATGTAATTTAAACTTTAAACTAATTATCAATTCAGCCCCTTTTAACTGAACATGGTAATAGTATAATACATGTAGGTCACTTTTATGGAAAGAAATCAGAAACAGTTCCATGTTATAACAAGAGCACCAGAGATTAAGCAGAGAGCAATGTCCAACAAAAGTCAAACCTCAGTACCCTTATCACTCAGTTGCATAACATTAGGTATCTTGAAATCCATTTTTATGCCAGTGGGGGTTAAGCCTAGTACTTTTTTTTTTCCAGACATGTTTATGATTGTAAAGCATTAAAACAGGGAAACACTGGTTTTAGCACACTACCTCATTACTATAATACTATTCTTCACTAACAGGTTGTTATGTCCTCTATTCATATGAACCAATTTAATACGCTGTCCTAAGGAATATTTGCTGTCTCATGGGAGAAATGTACTGCAGGTTCTGTAACAGGAAGCATAATACCAAAAGATAATGGCATCAAAGATTCCATGATAAATAGGAAAGCGAAACTTGAGTTATGGTAGCAGCAATTGCGCAACAACTGTCCTGCAGATAAAAAATGGAAACGACTTTGTGGCATAGAACTCCAAATGGCCAGGGGAAGGGGGTGGTGAGAGTATTTCCTCTTTAATTTTCAGAAAGACCATTGATCTCAGTAACATTCCATCATAATTTTTAATTTATTTTAGCACATAACGAATACCAGGCATCCCAAAGCACCATAACGCACCTCTAATGCACCATCACTCCAATGCTTGTTAGCAGCAATTTTTAATTTGGACTCAGCTTTGTTTTTCAGGATCTGTGGAAAAGAGAAGAGATTAGCACCGTAAATCACGACTTCCGTTTCTTAGCAACATCTTGAAAGCAGACCACTTACAGTGGCAACATGATGAAGCATTTCAGCTCTTTTCTTTACGTCATGATCTATTTTTTCGGTATCTTCTCTAGCCCGCGCTACCAAAGTAAAGGCAAGGATTTCATAATCGAGTAAATCATATGTCACCTATATTGCCTCTTCCTCGATATCATCAAATATGCTCAATCATATTAGCACTCCCGCTAATTAGCTTAAACCCTTTAAATGCGAATGTATGAGTGGAAAAGCAGCGTAACTCGGGACAAATATAACTGAATATTGCTCATGGCAGAAGAAAAATAATATTTCTAAGCTCGACAACACGCTGATTATCCCGCGAGACACTTTCCAATGTTATATGAATAGTCAAGGAACTCCTTGGAGTTTTTATGCCTGAAGTCTACTTAATAAACTATGATATATAGTGGCGAAGAAATATCTTACCATCAATCTTAAGGACTTCTGAGCCAATAAATGCAACGTCTTGTCGTGCACGAGCATCCAACCTCATTAAGCCTCTATTTGAAAATGTAAATAATCATTAACTCTAACAGAATACACATTTAGATTATTCTTCTATAGTTCAAATGCGAATGAAGATAGTGAATCCAAAAAAGTATCATGTATTGCTTTTCAAAAGCATAAGTAAGAAAGACTAAGAGAATGCTGGAGTTCCTGATTAACTGCAAATGATACAATACTATTTTGACATTCTATTTACCTGGAAAGAAGAACTATGTCGTTTTTAGCCCTTTCATTCACAAATTTGGCATCATTGAACACAAATTTGCATGCTTCAGTTAACCCCTGACTTGAAGATATGCCTTCCCCAGTCTCTACTGAATGTTTGTCTCCATTTTGGGCGCTAATGCAGATACAGAAAATTCATCATCACAATCAGTTGCAGCTTAGCTATGGATATAAATTGTCGTTGTGCATACAACTCTTGATCAAATATCAGGACACAAGAATCTGTACAAATCACGCGGTTCAATCCCGAAGGCTCACACAAAAGCTAAGGCTCTGAAGGTGAGCCGTAACCGTTAATCTGGGCACTGATGTGCAAGTTGTTCATCTCTTGTCCAAAGTGTCGTGCTTAGGCTTTAGATCATAAAACTAGAAAATCTATCGATTGAAAGTTTAAGAACCCTCGAGAAGAAAGGTTTTTTCTAAAGGCAATCACACATTCATGAGATAGAAATTGAAAATAACCCAAGTCAATCCAGACCATGGGGTATCTCAATGAACCATTTTGCACAATAGCAATTCAAACAAAAAAAAAATTAAAATTAAAAAGATACACACAGCTATACCTGGTGATATCCGAACAGTGTCTCACACGCTCTTCTGTATCTGTATTCCGGGATCTCATTGACTGACATACCAAAGTAGATGTCCTAGGTCCAATAAAAACACTAAGTTTTCCCCATAAAGGCCTGAGTGACTTGTCACCAAGCTTCAGTCTCAACCTCAAGGAATGTCCACTGCCTTGTTTATAATGTTGGACTTTCTGTCCCATGGTGTATAAAATGGGGCGCTGCGGTGATTTGGGCGATGAATATATGACACCGTTTGGTCCAGCCATGATCACAAGGTCAAAATGATCAATGTAAGGAGTAAACAGCCCAAGCTAGAGAGAGACCTTCTCCAGTAGTATTGTATGAATGAAGTCTGTTGTCATATGAGAAGACAATCAGTTTGTGCAGATTTGATATCAGAAATAAATACCTTACTATATAAACTATTTATTATTATTATTTCAAAATTAGGCGGATGGATGTCAAAAGGTGCACAGAAATACTTGTTCAAATATCGACATTGAATTGCAGTTTGGATAAACAAGTAAATGCTTACAACACAGAACATCAAGGGAGTTAACTAACTAAATCTTTTCTTACACGTTGCCAATATTTTACTAAAAACAACACTTGAAAGGTTAACCAACAGGAAATCGTAAGCAAGTGGAATTTCATTTACAAGCCAAGAACAACAATTGATAGATAACTACTGACCTGACCTGACCTGAATCTGACCTGGAAGAGAGAGTAATGGATGGATAATTTAGTATTGTTGGGGTAAGGTAAGTAAGTAGTTGATGGATAGTTGATACAAGAGAGAGAGAGAGAGAGAGAGAGAGCCAAGGGCCCCAATCTCATTCAAAAACAGATTCAAAGAATCCAGTCCACAAGCTAACATGTGGTCCCTCAATTGCCAACAAAAAAAATATCAAATTACAAGAATTACCGAAGGAAGACGTAACTACCACTTCCTCACCATTAAATACGTCCCTCAAAACTATAAAGTAATTCTTTGTTTATCTTTACTACTCTTTTTAACTCCTGTAATCGAAAAAGGGCACTTGGGTGATCCCCTCAAAATAAATCACATTTCAACCTTCTATGCCTAATATTCTTTCTAGTTTTGGGCCAAAGTTTTCTCTTACTAAAAATTAGTCATCACGTAACGGTATTATCAAATGACGCCGTTTGTGGAAACATCATGAGAAAAACCTTAGAGACGAGAAAACACACGGGGTGGAGTTACATCATTGAAGAAGTTCGAAGAAACGGAGAGCTCATCAAGCAAAGTCATTAGAGGTTACATAGACAAATAAAAATTCCAGCATGAGAGTTCCCGCGGAGAGAATAGTTGTAAATCATCCTAAAGAAGGAGGAGAAGCTAGACCCATCCCCCGCCATGCGATCAAGAGACGCATGATGAATCGGACATGGTCCACCTCCCTAGAGATGCTTTCGAAGAACTCCTAGAGGCGGCCATGTTGTTCAGTAGAAGAGAGGCTCGAGCCCGGAGATTCGCCGAGGAAAGAGCCCAGCAGACGTCTGAGGAAGAGTTCAACACTTACTCAACCTCTGGATTCGAATAGTGGAATCAAACCCCTTTAGCCCCACGGCAGAGGGATAGAGACCCAAATTCCTTCTCCTATTTTCATGGGGGCCAAGAGAGGCATTGGGCTCCTCGTGGGTTCAGACAAAGGCACGATGTCCTGGCCAAGCCACGGGTGCTACGGCGCGGAGGGAGAGTGATACATGGTTTCTACTTTACTACGATGTAATAGTAATTTCACTACACACGTTCGCAATTGCATGAGTCATTCGCAAGTGCATGAGTCAAGTAAGATAAAATGGTAAATATAGTTACTGACCACGTATCGTATCCCTCGAGATTATGCATCTTATTTTAGCAATTTTATTTAACTGAATGAAACATTGGGTAGTAGATGTTCTACCCGGACTTACAATGCGATATGCAGACGACGATCCCATCTGACTATATGATACAATCACCTTGACATGACTATATGAGATAATCACCTTGACATTACGTCTAAAGGTCAAATTCGAGCCTTAGAGTGCCGCATGAATGCAATACCCATCGCTGCCAATGAAAAATCTATGCGGGTGCCTGGTTCATTTGGTAAGAAAAAAAAGCCTGAGGAGGTCAAGATTCAGGCCACCGACGAATTTAAAATGGTGGTGATAGTGTAAGGAATGGGAACTCAAGTAGAAGCAGAAATCGAGAAAGAAATACGCAAAGTCCTCATCAGATATCAACATTGTTTACCTAGGACCCAAGCACTACCAACACTCTCTCAATGTAGATCCTATTATTAAGTCGGGGCAGCAGAGGAAGAGATCAATGTGGACAAAAAAGAATAAGATAATTAAGTATGAGGTTCAAAAGGTTGTTGGGACTAAAGTAGATTAGGGAAGTTATATATCATATATGGCTAGCTAATGTGGTCTTAGTTCCAAAATCGGGGGGAATGTGGCAAATGTGCGTAGATTTCACGGATTTGAACTAGGCTTTCCCCTAGGATTGTTATCTTTTACCAGCATCAATTAATTAGTTGATTCTACGATAGGTAGGCCTTGTTGTTCACGATGGGCGGGCCAAGGTTATCACAAGATCGTAATTGGCAAATTTAGACCAAGAAAAGACCAGCTTTATAACAGACGTGGGGACCTTCTGTTACTCAATTATGCCTTTCTAGTTGGAAAATATGAGGGCCACTGATGTGTGGCAAGCTTGTAGATTTTATGATGAATGCAATGAATATGCTTGGCCTACATGTTCGCAATTGCACAATCAAGTAATAATAAATGAAAAGTATTTTACGCCCCATGTATCGAATCCCAAAAGAGTGTGTTCTATTTGTTTAGCGATGTAAGATGCAAGTAAATAAAAAAAGTTACTAATTACTTAAATATGGTGAATTGGTTAAATGGGGAGAACTAACTAACAAACTACTTAACTAGAGAGCAAAATTGAAATGATTGATTTGGTTGTAATGCAGATGAGAGGAAAATGTATTTATGATTCAGAATTCATTAGTCTCTTATGCACATCTTTTATAGACAAAATACAATGTTCCTATATAATGCTTCTTTCTATTGAGGTTTTTGTTTTGTTCTCATGTCACCGTAATAAATTAAGCTTATTTTCATAGTACCTAAAGAATCCCCTAGCCATTTAATTGCTTCAGACTGCTAGATCTCTCCACTTCTAGAAGTTCATCGTTTCAAGGATTCATACAGAATTTTAGAAAAGAACTAGAGTTGATAACTTAATCTGAAGACCTCGTGAGACGCTAGCGATGAAGGTTTAGAGACTTCTTTATGTGATCTACTATGCAAGTATTTTGTTACCAATAACCTATGCATAATTCTGATAATACAAGATAGTTCAACGTCGATACAATACTTTCTAGAAATTTGTACGAGTTAATCCTACGAAGTAGCATATGAAACAAACTAGATCCAAAAAAACTAGACTTCAATATAAATAATCAAAACATAGGTTCAAGACGCATTCATGAGATAAACACATCCTATCCCAGACAACAACAACAACAACAACAACAACAACAACAACAACAACAACAACAACAACAACAACAACAACAACAACAACAACAACAACAACAACAACAACCAAGCCAGTAATCCCAATTAAATTGGGGTAGGCTATATGAACCATGAATGAATCACGTCGAGTCGTGAACATGAATCTTCTGCCTCCATATATTTCGGTTGACGAGCATGTCTTCATTTAAATCTTTTAGCTTCATGTCGTTCCGTATGACCTCCATCCACGTCTTTTTCGGTCTCCCACGAGCTCTAGTCGTCTGTCCTAAGTCAAGATCTTCAACTCGTCGTACTGATGCATCTATGGGTCTGCGTTTAACATGTCCAAACCATCTTAAACGATTTTCTCGCATTTTCTCGTCGATGGCCGCCACACCCAATTTATGCCGAATATCTTTATTGCGCACCTTGTCTCCCCTGGTGTTACCGCACATCCACCGAAGCATGTGCATCTCTGTAACGTTCATTTTATGTGCATGACTTTGCTTAATAGCCAGCACTCAGAGCCATAAAGCAAAGCAAGTCTAATAGTCGTACGATAGAACTTTCCTTTAAGCTTTAAAGGAAAGTTACGATCGTAAAGGATCCCTGTTGCACTCTTCTACTTTGTCCATCCAGCTTGGATGTGGTGGTTGACATCTCTATCTAATTCTCCATTCATCTGTAGCATGTAGCCTAAAACCGAAAATGCGTACTTCTCGATATCTCTTGGCCATCCAACTGAACCCTGCCATCGTTTTTCCTTCGTTGTTTGCTAAACTTGTATTCAAGATACTCTGTTTTTGTTCGACTTAGTCGAAATTCCCGTGCTTCTAATGTTTGTCTCCATCGTGCTAATTTAGCATTAACTCCCATTATTGTCTCATCGATGAGGACAATATCGTCTGCAAATAACATACACCATGGAACCATGTCTTGGATGGTTCTCGTGATTTCATCAATTACAATGGAAAAAAATGGGCTCAAAGCTGACCCCTGATGCAAGCCAATTGTAATTGGGAAGGCGTTTGTTAAACCGCCACAAGTTCGGACACTCGTCACCATATTCTCATACATATCTTTTATGATGTTGATATATTTAATGGGTACTCCCTTCTTCACCAAGGTCCACCATAATACCTCTCGAGGTACTTTGTTATATGCCTTTTTTAAATCGATAAAGACCATATGCAAATCTTTACTCTTTTCTCGAAAGCGTTCAATGAGCTGACGAATCAAATGGATGGCCTCTATGGTCGACCTTCCGGGCATAAATCAAAATTGGTTCTCAGATATGGGAATAATTTGTCTCAATCGGTGTTCGATCACCCTCTCCCATAGCTTCATGGTATGAGACATAAGCTTTATCCCACGATAGTTAGAACAGTTTTGGACATCGCCCTTATTCTTATATAGAGGTATTAGCGTACTCTTCCTCCACTCTTCTGGTATTGTATTTGTTCGCCATATTTTGTTAAAGAGGTCCGTCAACCAGGTCACCCCTATCTCTCTCATGCTTCTCCAAGCCTCGATATGGATACCATTTGGGCCAATAACTTTTCGAGTCTTCATCTTCTTCAAAGCATCTTTGACTTCTGACCTTCTACTACGACGTATAACATTGCAGTTCAGATCCTTAAGGGACTGCGAGATGTCACCCACTGCTTGGGTGGGGCCTCCATTGAACAGACCCTCAAAGTACTCCCTCCATCGTGCTTTGACCTGATCTTCACGCACCAAGATAGACTGACCTTCATCTTTGATGCATTTCACTGCACATAGGTCTCTAGTCTTCCTCTCTCTAATGCGAGCAATTTTGTATATATCCTTCTCGACCTCCTTGTTATCCCTCTTCTCATAAATTTCTTTGTACACAGCCTCTCGTGCTAGTCGAACAACTTTCTTTGCTTCATTCTTGGCTAGCTTATACTTTTCAAAACTTGCTCCATCATAGTTCTTCTTCAAATCCCTGTAGCAATCCCGTTTGGTCTTGATTGCCGCCTTCACTTCTTCATTCCACCATGACATGTCTTTACATGTCACACTACGACCTTGGGATTCACCTAAGAGGTCTTTAGCTACCTTCTTGATATAACAAGCCATTTTGGTCGAAGTTGCATCTGCATCATCGTCAATCTTCCAATCTACCTGTTGAACCACTCGCTCCACGAAGGCCATTTGGGTAGACTTCTTAAGCCGCCACCACTTAATTCTAGGTTCCACCCGGTGCATACTCCTCTTCAATCATTGCCGCAGTCTAATATCCAACACCAAAAGCCTATGTTGCGTAACCACACTTTCTCTGGGCATGACCTTGCAATCTAATCAACAACTTCTATCTACCCTTCTAGCTAAGAAGAAATCTATCTGGCTCTTATTTGACCCACTCCTATAAGTGACCAAATGAGATCATCTCTTCTTAAACGAAGTATTTGCTACAAGAAAATCATATGAGAGGGCAAAGTCTAAGATAGCGTTGCCCGTCTCATTGTGATCCCCAAAGCTATACTCACTGTGGATGTCCTCGAACCCATCACGGCTAGATCCTACATGACCATTAAAGTCACCTCCAATGAAGAGTTTCTCGCTACTAGGGATCCTTTGTACAATCTCGTCCAAATCTTCTCAAAACTTACGTTTCACAACTTCGTCTAGTCCTATCTGTGGTGCATAGGCACCAATGGCATTCAAGATATCCTCGCCTATAACCAACTTGACCAGTAAGATCCTGTCACCCTTCCTTTTGACCTCCACCACGTCCTCGAGCCAAAGCTTATCTATGATGATCCCAACACCATTTCGGTTCTTATCTGTCCCGGTATACCAAAGCTTACAACCTCAAGGGTCTACTACTTTGGCCTTCTCACCAATCCACTTGGTCTCTTGCACGCATAAGATGTTGATCCTCCTCCTGGACATTGCCTCAGCTAACTCGGCCAATCTTTCTGTGAGTGATCCCACATTCCATGATGCAAGGCGAACTCGTCGTTCCTGGACTAACTTCTTTACCCTCACCCGTCTTGGAAGGTGAGGGAACCCTTGCTCATTTGATACCACACCCGGGCGTCGATGTGGCGCGTCTCTTCGGGGCGACGACCTAGCAACCCTTGCCCATTTATCACTACACCCGGGGTTCGATGTAGCACGTCACTGAGTAGGGAACGCCCCAACAAAATTCATAGTATGGTTCATATCATAGGATGTGATGGGGTTTTATGTTGGCTGTCACAAGCCTACCATAACCCTCCTCCTTTATCCTGGCTTGGGACAGACAGTGAAAGCTCAATGGTGGAGTTACATCCTATCCCAGACACTAGATAAATTAGATACTAATGATCGAAGATTCAAAACAATAATCCATCGTGAACATATTAAGAAAGACAAAACAAAAGTTGAACTCTTGATCTCGTTGAGATGTCAACGTGTCTTCTCATTGATTCTCCGTTCGTCTGATCTGGATGATTATGATCTTGCTTTAATCACTTTTCTCCCAAACTATGATCACTACGAATGGATGGATGGAATTATGCTATGGGATGTATTTCTAGCGACCTCTTTCTATTGAGCTAATCCTCCCATTTTATAATTTTTAACTTTTGAACGTATTGCACTAGGGTTAAGTTGCAGTCGCCTCCTTTTGTCCACGTCGTGCTCTCTCTGGCATAGTACTGGCCGCGCCGCGTTCCTGGGGTGGGTCAAGTTAGTCTCTGGTTGTGCAACGCTGGCCACACTGCACCTTGGCATTGGACGCGCTGCTCACCTAGTGGCGATTTCTTAGATTTAGGTGACTAAAACTCCTCTAAATTGTCCATTTCGCCCTTTGATGAGTTTCCATGTTCAGTTCACCTCAATTACGCCTATTTTCGCTCCGACTCGACTCCAAACTAAAAAAATTATAAAACAAGGCACAAACCACTAAAAATGCTACAAAGACTGATCAAAAGCTCAAACTTAAACCAGTGCTTGTCCTCGAGCAAGACCCTAAGCAACAAAAAAAAACGTGTTCTTATAATGTCAACATACACAAAGTTAAGTCAGAATATCACCCATGCTGGGAAAATGGGATAGATACTATACGTACTAAAAGTATTTGGGAAAAACTAGAAGGTACTTGCTAAATGTTTAGTAATAATATGGCATTGTATGTAGTTATATTTATCTAGTAAATGTACTTATACGAATGTCATGATCGTATATTTGGTGTACTTGTGCAATTAACTGCTTACATTTCAGTTATGGTGTTATGGATTAGTAAAACGTTATTTAGTGTTGTATTGGATCCACGGTTTGGCCAACACAGGGTACTACGGAACAACAGAAGCCTAGTGGGTGGAACGCTTTCGAGCATGTACCTAGTCATGCGTGAACGCTTTCAACTCCTTGAACAGAGTGACAAGGTAACAACAAGGGGTTATAAGGACGGAATGATTTCAACAAATTGGTAATGTTAATGTTTTCTGACATGGATATGAACTTACATATGTGCTTTACTTGCTTGACGTGCAATTGACAACGTGTTTTATTTCAATATCTCGTGTTTTTGTTCACAACGCACACACTCGTGACACCACTGAGATTTTTATCTCATTTGTATGTTATTCCTCTCAGTTTTATGCAGGCAAACCTTTGGTCAGTCGAGAGAGGAGAGCGAAGAAGCTTAGAGTTCAGCTGATGTGATTTTCTAGTTTTTCCAAGGAATATGTTTCCTTGTTAGTCAAGACTTTAATGAAATGTTGAGACTTTTAGTTTTCTTTTAATGTTAGTACTCTTTCATTGGGATATTGTCGTTGTATTGCCGAACTTTTAGGCATTTGTGAACATCGAAATCTTTGGATTTTCTAGTTAAACCTTTTATCTGACTAAATAAGTCGGGTCGTTACAGAAACTATGAGAAAAGAAAAATAAATTAGCTAAATCTGATGCGGTGAACAATTTGTCCACCTAATAGAGCCTTTTAAGTCATGTACCGGCCACCTAGAATGACAACCCAATTAGGTTTGGACGGGGCATAGTTAACTCGTTTTCAAGAGTTATTGGACCTTTTTACCACCCACAAAGTTGCAGGCAAAAGTCAAAAGTAGCAATAATTATAGGGCATTTTGACATTTTCCCATAGCTTTTTTTCAATAAAATCAAATGTAGTCAAATCGTGAAAACCATAATTGTTTCTGCATTTAGGTGATTCTAGAAATTAATCCACAACATCTTGGGGATTCGATGCTTGGGACGTAATTATACGTTTCTTTTATTGTAATTTGACGGTACACTTACGAACACGTAGGCGATTCACTGCATACATATCATAATGAAAATTTTGGACCGTGGATTGACACAACACTTTTGAGAGTTAAGCTGGAATTGCCTTAACTCTATTTTGATCTTCTTGATAAATATAATATGCAGCGGAAGTAAGAACACAAGAAGATATAATTTTAAGAAGTTTTCAATATTATTAAAAACTTCCGAGCCTTAGGAGAAATAACCATAAAGGTTTTATCAAAAAGGTTCCTCAGAACAATTCACTCACGCTCTTTGTTGATCGGACTCAACGAAGCGGACAAGTAAGAACTACTTAACTTCTATGAACTAGACTTAAGCAGTTGATACAAAAACTTCGCAAAACAAGACGAATACAATACAAAGAATAATTAATCTCTCGGATTATTAGCACGATTGTCTTGTCTTCATCTTGATGAACTTCACATCTTTTATAGATTTCTTGAGTTTTGAACGCCAAGATGTGTTGTTCACAGTTTTGGTAACTCTTGTTGTTTCCTTGTTGAAATTTGCCTTCTTTGTGAACTTCAAATCTTTCATGAGAATGTGTTTCCATTGTTACCGATTTAACCATTGTTTCCATTAAGGTCATTACTACATCCGCATATGTACATATGTTCAGACCCCAACATTCATCAATGTTGCCTCAACATTGAAACCAGTGAGTTTCCTGCACAGAAGGTTAACTAGACAAGCAGTTCAAAATGCACTTTCATAAGTAATAGCAGTTAGAGCAGTTCACCAGTAGTACTTAGAGTTACAGGCCATAGCTAAATATCAAGGACATGTCCCTTGATCAAATAAAACTAATTAGAGATTAATGTACCAGTAGTTCAAAGATATTAGCAGTTCATAGAAACAAAACATAAACTAGAAGACAAAAATTTAAAATTGGAACTACTCTCCCCTTTTTTGTGAAGAAGGGAGTTTCTCCAAATTTTTCACCATGTCCTCCAGCTCTTTGAGGTGTTCCTTTCTTTCCTCAATCTCCCTCTGACAATCAGCAATCTGCCCCATGTACTAGTTCAGCATATGATCCACAAAAGTAGAGGTTATGACCATGCAGTCTTCTTCTTTAGACACTGGCACTGAAGTTCTAGCAAACTCCTGAGCCTTCTTCTTTTCAGCCCTTGGTCTCACCACTCTTTTTGGGTTCCATGGAAGGTATCTCACTCTTGATCCAGACAAGTAGCTTGGGAGAATTGTCAGTTCAGAATCATTCTTCCTCCAGCCCACTGTTACACTTGTCTTCAATCCTTGATTGCTAAGGATTTTGCAGATGAGTGAGGGCAAAGGCAGCATGCCATTTTTCCTTCCAGCAACTTCAGACATAGACTTCACAATCCTCTCCCACATGTTCACAGATAGCCCATTCTTGATTTTGTAGACTAAGAGTGTTGATTCCTTAGTCAAAACAGTAACATTTTTGCTTGGGAGCCAGTTGAAGCAAGCTATCTTATGCAAGACAACACTAAGGGAGGTAAGTTTTGTGGTTGGCAGAGCATCTCTCCAGATTTTGACCAACCCTCCAGTCAAGTCCTCAATCACATCATCATAATAGGGGTCCTCAGATTCATCAGCAGTAGGAAATCCACAGATCTTGTTGATGGTGTAGGGGTCAATGTTGAAGACTCTCCCCCTCACCCAAGCCTTTCCAAATTTTGGAGATCTGTAGTCCCTGATCCACTTGGAGAGATTTAGGTAGAACTCCATGACAATCTCAGGAGCATAGTCATGCAACTCCATCACTGATTGTTGCAACCTGGTTCTCAAGCAAGTCCATTACCTTGTTCTCTTTGAAACTGGTCATCTCTATAGCTCTTTCAGTGTGAATCTCCCTCCTCTTGAAAGAATCCCACTTCTTCTCCAATTCTTGTGAAAGATAGAAAGGAGAATAGCAGTCCTCCTCAATCTCAGGGAAGATCACATACAGCCCACTGTATACTCCTTTGTCCCTGATGTTGCCTCAACATCAGCAGCAACATCAGCAGCACCATCATGCTCTTCCTCAGTCTCCTCTTCCTTCTCCTCTTCTTCCTCATCCTCAACATCAACCACCTCAGTTTCCTCTTCCATTACTTGCTTTCCTTTCCCCTTTCTCTCAGCAGCAGCAGCAGCAGCCTTCTCTTCTTCCTCAGCTTTCTTCTCAGCCTTTTTCTTGGCTAACCTCTCCACCTGTCTTTTTCTGGCCTCAGTCCTTGCCTTAGCAGTCTCAGACATAGTTTTCAACTTCTTCCCAGAGCCCTTGTTCTTTTTCTTCTCAGCCCTAATCCACTTCTTCACCAATTTGTCCACAGACTTGTCCATGGATTTTTCCACAGTTTTCTCAATCGAATCACTACCCTCCCCCTCAACAGTTAAGTCAACATCAATTTCAGGGTTAGGTTCAGCAGTGTTTACCTCAATTTCAGGCTCATTGGTGATGTGAGCGGTGGATTCAGCAGTTGGCTCAACAGTGGAGGTCGATTCTCCCTATTTGGACTTTTTCCCACGTCGCACGTAGGGGATCGCCTTTCTTTTAGCAGCAGAAGCATCATCTGACTTCGCAGCAGCACCCCTAGTGTGTGAACGGGTGCGTGCAGCAGTAGGTTCGCTGTCCAGGGCAACATCTGCAAGAGTTTGCATGGGAGACTTGCTTGCCATTGTTAGTAGAGAAGTTTTGAGAGAATTTGAGAGAATTTGAGAGTTGCGAGAGTAATTTTGCAAAGTACGCACAAATAAGGAAATTGCAAGTTTAATTAAGGAAAATAGGGTTTTGATTTCAGAAATAACCGTGAATAGGAAAGAGAATGAATGTTAATGAGCAGTTACCAAATTTGAACCAAGTAAAACTTTCCCACTATGTTTTCCCGCGCACATGCTTTGATGTTTATTTAACAGTTAACCAAAGCGGTTTACAGAAAACTGAAAACTTATAAGTTCCTATTTTCAATGTTGACATGTGATTGTGCACAATGTTGGGATAACATTTGATAACATTCAAAACCAAAGGTGGAGGTACAGGCTTCACCAAGGCAAATTCATGTGAGAGCTTGAGATACATCCAAAAATACATCTGAAACTTAACCAATATGGCAAGTGAGTACCTCGGACATATTGTTCAGATCAAAATCATGAGCAAGTAACGTAGATAACAAGAAACACACAGAGATAAGCAGTTATGAATTCAAGGAAAAATTCACTTCCACAGCATAGAAAGTCACAGAAAAGTGTGTCACCTACAGTATGTCACCCAATTGTATGCCTCAACACATGAATTATAAATTATACTCTCCCTAAGCCTAGACCGACACAACTCAACAACAAGAAAGAAACAATGCAGTTCTACATGAATGCAACAATGTAATGTCAAATAGGCAGATGATAAACACAAATGAAAAACTCCTCAGACCAGCACAACACACATCTCTTTAAAATCTTTATTATTTTCATAACTCATCTGAACCAAAAACTAAAGGTTGCTAAACACAAAGCTAATGTCACTACTGAATGAGGGCAGCCTGAACTCCACACACCCCAGTAACAACATTAACAGCAGCAAGTTAGGCAAGTACAAAGGCCTTGAATGTTGGCAATTCATTTATCATGCACCTCAACACCCCAATTCCTTATGCATACTTGTTTACCAACCTGCATTCAAGAGAATCACCAAGTGATCAGTGCTACTAAATGTAAGAAATCTAAACCTCAAACACCCTAGTAGAAAAGATCACCCTCATGTGTTCCTTGGCCAAACAAATAGAAACATGTAAATAAGCACAACTGAGTAACACTGAAGCTGTCAACATCATGCACCCCAGCTTCTCCACATGTCATGTACACCTTTCATATGAATAAGACACAACTGAATAGACATCAAAGTAGTGAACTTTGTGTACCCCAGCTTCTCCATATGTTAGGTAATCACAACCTCAGACAACATAAGAATTTTATTACTTTTTCAGAACAAAGATGTGATACTGATAACTAGAAAGAGTTGTTAATCAAAGAGTTCAACCACACAAACCAAATATGACAAAACACAGATGAAATGAGACTCACAAGGAAATGAATCAACAGAAAAACAACAGAGTACCTACTACACCACAACCAATATACCAGTGCTAGTCAGTGGTGTTATGACAACACTGGTTTTCTCAACATTTTCACATATTGCACATGCCAAGAGATTTACTCAAACTGAAGAATCTCTCACTATCTAAAGGTTTTGTAAACATATCAGCAAGCTGATTAGTTGTCTCAATATGTTCAATGTTGATCAATTTGTCTTCTACCATATCTCTTAGGAAATGATGTCTTATGTCTATATGTTTAGTTCTAGAATGTTGGAGAGGATTCCTAGAGATACTTATGGCACTTAGATTATCACAGAACATGAGAAGTGTATCACTATCTAGCCCATAATCTGAAAGCATGTGTTCAAGCCACACAAGTTGGGTAACACAGTTGCCAGCTGCTACATATTCTGATTCAGCAGTTGATAATGAAACACAATTCTGCTTCTTGCTATACCAGGAGACCAAATTATTCCCCAAATAAAAACAGCCCCCACTTGTGGATTTCCTGTCATCCACATCACCTGCCCAGCCAGAGTCACTGAAACCAACCAAGTTAGTGTTAGTGTCATAAGAATACCAAATGCCTAAAGGTGAAGTTCCAGAGATATATCTAAGTATCCTCTTCACAGCAATCAAGTGAGATTACCTTGGCTCAGCTTGGTACCTAGCACAAACACATACTGAAAACATGATGTCAGGTCTAGAGGCAGAGAGATATAGCAAACTACCAATCATGGATCTGTACAATGTTGGGTCAACATTGCTGCCAGTGCATCTTTTGTTATCTTCACTAAAGAGGACATAGGAGTTTTGCAAGCCTTGGACTCTTGTAGCTCAAATCTTTTCACCAGATTCCTTGCATACTTCTCCTGGTTCAGGAAGATACCATTCTTCAGCTGCTTAACTCGTAGTCCCAGAAAGTAGTTGAGCTCACCAATCATGCTCATCTCAAATGTTCTTGTCATAGACTCAACAAACTTGTCTAAAGTAGACTTGTTAGTAGAGCCAAATACAATATCATCCACATAAATTTGAGCAATGCATATATCAGAGCTTTTTCTAAGGACAAACAATGTTCTATCTCCATCTCCTCTATTGAAACCTAGGCCTAACAGAAAATCAGTTAGCCTCTCATACCAAGCTCTAGGAGCCTGTTTTAAGCCATACAAAGCCTTTTCAAGTCTGTACACATGGTCAGGATGTTTAGGATCAGCAAAGCCTTTAGGTTGTTCTACATAAACCTCTTTGTCAATTAAACCATTCAGAAAGGCACCTTTAACATCCATTTGGTATAGTTTAATCCTAAGACAGCAAGCAATAGCAAGGAGTAATCTAATTGATTCTATCCTAGCTACTGGAGCAAAAGTCTCATCAAAATCTATACCTTCTACATGAGTATAACCTTGTGCAACCAACCTAGCTTTGTTCCTCATAATTACACCATTCTCATCAGTTTTATTTTTGAAAATCCATTTTGTACCTATTACATTCACATGTGATGGCCTAGGTACTAGATTCCAAACTCTGTTTTTGGTGAATTGTAAGAGTTCATCTTGCATGGCATTAATCCAGTAACTATCCTTAAGGGCTTCAGTTACATTCTTAGGTTCAATGGAGGAAACAAAACAAGATGCAACATCAATAGTACATGAAGAAGACATGCAAACACACAACTTAGCCATATCCTTGTAATTTACCCTTTCTTTGTTGTGTGTTCTAACTCTTCAGTAATTTGTCCAATTACTTGAGAGGCTGAATGATCTCTTTGTATTCTAAGAGGGGGGGTCTCTTCTGGATACAGGAACCACTTCATCTTCAGAATCTGACAGCACTGATGTTGGCCTAACATTGGGGGTTTCTGGTGTTAAGTCAATATTTGTTCCAGTTTCCAGTTCAGCATCTCCAGCGTCTGTGTTCAATGTTGAGTCCAATGTTGGAGTGACATCTGAACCAGTGACTTCTTCAGTACCTGTAGAAACAGTTAAATCATCAAAAATGACATTCACTGATTCTTGAACAGTATGCAATCTTGGATTGTAGACCCTGAAAGCAGCACTATTAGGAGAATATCCAACAAATATACACTTTTCACTTTTGGGATCAAATTTGCTCAAATAATCTCTATCTTTTAGCAAATAGCAATTAATACCAAATTCATGAAAGTGTGCTACTGTTGGTTTTGAACCCTTCAAGATTTCATAAGGTGTCATAGTAGTACCAGGTCTAAGATAAACTTTATTACTAATATGACATGCAGTATTCAAAGCTTCAGCCTAGAGTTTCTTAGATAGGTTTTTAGAATTCAACATAACTCTAGCCATCTCTTGAAGTGTTCTATCCTTTCTCTCAGCAATCCCATTTTGCTGAGGTGTCTTAGGTGCTGAAAACTCATGGAAAATGCCTTTAGATTCACAGAAATTAGCAAAGCTTACATTTTCAAACTCCTTTCCATGGTCAGACCTAATTCTTCCTACAGAAGTACCATAAAGATTCTTGATACTAGCATGCAAAATCTTGAATGTGTTGAATGCCTTTGATTTTTCTTTCAAAAACTTAATCCATGTATATCTTGAAAAATCATCAACAATAACAAAACCATACTTCTTACCATTCAGGCTACTAACCTCAATAGGACCCATGAGATCCATGTGTAGCAAATAAAAGCACTTATTAGTTCTAGGGTTAGTACTCTGTACCTGAAGTGGTGGATGTACAGCTTTTGTTTGTTTACCTTTCAGGCAGTCTTCACAAACAATTTTACCTGGGCTAGTCAACTTAGGTAGTCCTCTTACAGCCTCTAACTTCTGCAGTTTCTCCAGATTTCTATAGTGCACATGTCCTAACTTCTTGTGCCACATGACAGATTCATCTACCTTGGCATGGTAGCATTCTGCTTCATCTTGAGCAAGATAGCAGTTATCCTTTGATCTTATACCTGTTATGACACGGATATTGTCACTATTAAACACATCACATGAACTTTTATCAAAAGTAACTAGCAAGTTATCATCACAAAGTTGACTTATGCTAATTAAATTTGCTTTCAATCCTTCAACCAACAACGCATCCTTGAGTGGTGGAAATCCTTCAACATCTAGTACTCATTTTCCAATGATTTTCCCTTTTGTGCCTCCTCCATAGGTAACTGTTCCAACAGTCAAAGGTATTACCTCTTTCAGGTGTCAATGTTTCCAGTCATGTGCCTTGAACATCCACTGTCAAAATACCACTTACCTGCAAGGTTAGAGTAAACAGCAGAAAAGACAACATTGCAAACAATTTTAACCTTAGGAGTTTTTAACTTTTCAATCCAAGTTCTACTTTTATATCCTTCAGCTTTGTTACCTAATGTTGGGATAACATTCAGATCAGAGGTTCTCCTAACATTGGTATTGCAATTAATCTCAATCACAATTTTATATTTTTGACAATAAGGCTTAATGTGACCAGGTTGAAAACAATATTGACAGATAAAAGTAGGCTTTTTCACAGTGTTGGAAGGGATTTCACAACTCAAGTTATTGCTTTCCTTGATAAAACCAGCTTTCAAATAGGCAGAGTTAACATCTTCAGAGGGAGGTTTCTCAACATAGCCCAAACCATTTTTACCTTGATTTCCCATACTCAGCACTTCATCAAGCAGAGATGTAGAAGAGTTCCATTTGTCAATGGTATGTTCAGCTTTATCTAATTTTACCTTTACCTCTTTCAGCTCAGCTTCAGTTTTGTCAAGGTCTTTCTCATACAGTTTCAGCATCTCCTTCATGCATCCAATCTCTTCCTTCAAGCTTTTGTTGCTCTTGATGAGTTTGTGATTCTCAAGCAGCAGTTTGTGGTAGATGTCTTCAGGTCTTCAATGATTTCCTCCTGGGACATTTCACCTTCAAAGAAGTATTCTTCATCTAGATCCACTGTGCCATGAAAACAATCAAAGTTAGATTCATCAAAGTAGGACGCAAGATAAGGTTTAGAATCAGAATCATATTCATCCCAATCTGCAAAGAAGGTCTTCTGTTCTGATGTTGGATCCTGAATGTTGGGGGTAACATTGAGATCCGTAGCAGTTCAGGGAGTCTTCTGGCATCCAGTCAATCTGAGTGAGTAGCGCAGCAGTTTGAACCTCTTCTGATTGTTCTTCAGCTTCTCCAGAACTAAAGTCATCTTCATTGAAATCATCTACACAAACCCAATGAGAATTTCCTCTTTTTCTAAGAGTGTTAGCACATTCATTAGCCATATGACCGTATCCTTTACATTCAAAACATTGAACATCTTTTAACTTATCAGCTTCTAAAGGAGTAGGTTTTGATGCCATGTACTTCACAAACTTATGAGGTAATTTCTTATAACCTGGGGAACTATTGCTAAGGTTCTTTTCTTTACCTTTTCCTTTACTATTCAGCTTATTGAACTTTTTAGTAATTTTCCCATAATTTGAAGAAATTATTTCAAAATCATCATCACTTTCATTGTCAAGATTTGAACCTCTTAAAGCAACAGACCTATGTTTGCTAGGTTGTGAGGCAAGCTCCATCTCAAATTCTCTAAGAGTATTCATCAAGACTTGAAACTGTAGATTAGCAAGGTTTCTAGATTCACTCATTGCAATTTTCTTGAGAGCAAATTTAGATGACAATGTTCTCATAGCTTTATCAACCATTTCTTGATTAGTCATAGCAAAACCTAGGTTTTCACATTGGTTAGCAATATCAAGAATTTTCTCAAAATAATTGTCAACACTTTCATCTTCACCCATCTCAAGTTTTTCAAATTGCAAAAGCAATTGTCTATATTTAGAATCTTCAACAGCAAAATCTCCTTCACAATGTAATTCAGGTATATCCCAAGCATGTTTGGCTTTTGTACAATTCTGGATTAACTTGAACATGTGATGATTAACCCAACTAAAGATAGCATTAAGAGCTTTTTCATTAGAGTTATAGAGACTTACCCCTACTGCTGTCCAGTCTGCTTCTGGTTTTGGAACTAGATCACCTTCACCATCTCTTGGTAATGTTGGAAGAGAGTATCCATTGATCACGGATTGCCAGGCTCTAATATCAATAGCTTTGATGTGAGACCTCGTCCTGATCTTCCAATATGCATAGTTGGAGCCATCCAAAACTGGAATCCTGTTGGTATTAGGATTGACACTGTCCATGGTGTTGTATCACCTCCAAACCACCAGTGTAGTCGGTGTTTGGCTCTGACGCCAATTGAAAATTTTGGACCGTGGATTGACACAACACTTTTGAGAGTTAAGCTGGAATTGCCTTAACTCTATTTTGATCTTCTTGATAAATATAATATGCAGCGGAAGTAAGAACACAAGAAGATATAATTTTAAGAAGTTTTCAATATTATTAAAAACTTCCGAGCCTTAGGCGAAATAACCATAAAGGTTTTATCAAAAACGTTCCTCACAACAATTCACTCACGCTCTTTGTTGATCGGACTCAACGAAGCAGACAAGTAAGAACTACTTAACTTCTATGAACTAGACTTAAGCAGTTGATACAAAAACTTCGCAAAACAAGACGAAGACAATACAAAGAATAATTAATCTCTCGGATTATTAGCACGATTGTCTTGTCTTCATCTTGATGAACTTCACATCTTTTATAGATTTCTTGAGTCTTGAACGCCAAGATGTGTTGTTCACAGTTTTGGTAACTCTTGTTGTTTCCTTGTTGAAATTTGCCTTCTTTCTGAACTTCAAATCTTTCCTGAGAATGTGTTTCCATTGTTACCGATTTAACAAGGTAACACATCTTCTTCAACTCGCAGAATCCTTGAAAGAATCGCATCGCAGAGAACAGCTCGCTTGTTTCCTTATTTTGAAACCGTGTTGTGTTGACTAATTCAAATTAGCTTGAATTATGGAAACTTCAAGTAAGGAATCTTCCATAGCTCTTCCTTATGCTTAAGATACCTTCCTGGACATAAACATAAACAACTAAAACCGTGGAACTTGATTAATATGTGAATAAAGGCAAAACTTAAATTTGGCAACTAAATAACAGTTTTCGCACAGACTCTCGGCTTTCAATGTTATCCACAATGTTAACCCAACATCGTCTAACATTACATCGTCTAACATTGATTCCAGAAAGCCCTGCACTTTCACATAAAAGCCACACCCTTCCCCACACATCAGTAATCTCTCGCCGATTTGTCACTCAATTGAATGATAGTTTTAAGGTATTCTTATGTGAACTGCGATCACTTCTGAATTGCAAACCGTAACTTGAATATGTTTCTCAACTGATTATAAGTGTGAACTGTGAGGGGCAAAATCTCCGAGAACCAGTGCTGGCCAGCATCGACCTAGGTAAAAGCAAATTTCCAAGCTTGGATGCCATTGTTGTAGCCTCCCAATTTTAGGCATTTGTGAACATTAAAATCTTTGGATTTTCTAGTTGAACCTTTTTATTTGATTGAAAAAGTCGGGTCGTTACAAAAACTATGAGAAAAAAATAAATTAGCTAAATCTGATGTGGCGAACAATTTGTCTACCTAATAGAGCCTTTTAAGACATGTACCAGCCACCTAGAATGACAACCCAACCAGGCTTGGACGGGGCATAGTTAACTCATTTTCAAGAGTTGTTGGACTTTTTTATGACCCACAAAGTTGCAGGCAAAAGTCAAAAGTAGCAATAATTAATGGGCATTTTTGACATTTTCTCATATCTTTTTTTTCAATAAAATCAAAGGTAGTCAAATCGTGACAACCATAATTATTTCTGCATTTAGGTGATTCTAGAAATTAATCCACAACTTTTTGGGGATTCGATACTTGGGACGTAATTATACGTTTCTTTTTATTATAATTTGACGGTACACTTACGAACACGTAGGCGATTCACTACATACAATATCATAAAAGCTCCACCCTTCCCCATACATCAGTAATCTCTGGTCAATTTGTCACTCCATTAAATGATAGTTTTGAGGTATTCTTGTGTGAACTGAGTTCACTTCTGAGTTGCAAACCGTAACTTGAATATGTTTCTCAACTGATTATAGGTGTGAACTTTGTGGGGGGGGGGGGGGGGGGGGGGAATCTCCGAGAACCAGTCCTGGGCGGCATCGACCTAGGTAAAAGCAAATAGTCAAGCTTGGATGCCCTTGTTGTAGCCTCTCAATTTTAGCATTCCATCTTGAAGATGTAAATGAACACTGTAATCCCTTTTTGCCATCCTAAGTGGGTATATTCAGGATTTCGTGTTCGTGTCCAAGCACAATGCGTTGAAATCCAAGAGAGAAAGGCGTTGTTTTATCAATCAAATCATCCTCGACTTGTAAAGTCCTCCCTGCATTGAGGTTAGGTGGTGTTGTGTGAGACGGATCACCTTCCCTTCTCTATTGGAGATGGGTTCCGGCCTCCGACACTTTTTTGCATTTCCCTTGTCTGTTGCCTTTTTCTATTAGATTCACGATTCTCTCGTGACCTTTTGCGGATCATAGAGGCGGCATAGATAGATGGTGATGGGATATTTCTCGTCCCACATGGATTTCTTTTGTCCACTTAAGGGATCTGCATCAGTATTTGTTGTTCTTCTTTCACGAGAGCTATCCCTTGGGCTCGAAGCATTAACTTTTTTTAGGCCTAGTTTGTTTTTCCGGAAAATAGTAGAAAAGGAAAATTTTGAAAGAAAATCTTTTTTTCCTATTGTTTGGTAATTTGAGATTTTTCGGGAAAAGAATGAGAATATGGAAAAATCTATCCTTATTTTCCCTAAGAAACTTCTTGGAAAATCTTGTTTTTCCTTATTTTTCCTTATTTTTTCTTTACCCCATTTTCCGGGGAAACAAACTAGGTCTTAGAAAAAAACGCAAGCATTACCCTTGAAAAATCCGCAAACATTAAATAATTTATCTCGTCTTTTTAAATTTAGAGAGAAAAAAACTGAAAATGTATTAATTGAAGTGAAGAATATAATGTATTGATTAACACTTCGAAATTATGAAATTTAGTATAATATATAATTGATAGCGTATATGAGAGACCATTGAGAAATTAATACAACAATATTGTGCGTGATAGACGAATTGAAAACCATTATCCATAGGGCGGAAAGTAAAAGAAACTGAAATTATAAATAAATAAATAAAAAGCACCTAATTAAAACAAATATCAATTAACACGGCGCGCGCTTGTTTCGCAATCCTCTATTCCATAATTATAAAGATTCAGTGCTTCATGGACTTTTTCTTGGGCATTAAAAACATTACTAAATTGGCGCCTCCAACAATGGTTTTATTTATGATATATATTAACTATATTGCCTTTCTCGTATTCATCTAATTAGTTTGATCACGATTCTTTATTCTATAAGTATCGGGTGCACTCTTGACTCTTCAGTATACCCCGCGCAATATCCTTCCCTGTGTTTCTACTTTCTAATAAGACAATAGAGGGAAAAAAAATGGCTGGACGTTTGCTCGGTAATGGTAGTTTTCTGCTTGTTTTGTTGGTGATTCTTGTGATGACGTTATCGAATGTGACTGAGGTATTTATTTTATTTTTATTATAATGTAGGAACCTGAAAATGTAGGAACATGGCTTTCTTTTAATTGCCGTCCAAAACTTCGTTTAAAAGTCTTAATTTCTCGAAATTGGTTAGGACCGTTTAGTTGATATTGTTTGGCGAAGTGGTTACAAGAACACGTTGAAGAAAACCATAAAAAAAAAACACGTTGAAGAATGATCAACTCTATGAAAAATATTAAGGGATAAAAGCATTAAACCCCCTAACCTATTAGACGTTTTGCGCTTTGGTCCTTAAACTATGTTTATCAGCGCTTTGGTCCCTAACCTTTAGGGTGTCTGTGCGATTTAGTCCTACGGTGGTTCTCAGCCAATTTTCGCCGGAAAACACCGGTCGCGTACGGCCACGCGCTTGTTAAAAGGGCATTTTCGTCCAGAGATACGGGAGATTATTTTCTAGCGTTGCACCCCTTAACCTATCGGAATTTGAGCACTTTGCCCCCTAAAGCTATTCAAATGTAGCGTATTGCCCCCCAACCTATTCAAATGTAGCATTTTGCTAATTCAGGCTCAACATGTCAAATACATGTCAACATTGCCAAGGGAATAGCTGTTTTAAGTTTTAACGCTAGTTACATCATTTTCAAAGCAAAGATGAATAATTTGTAGGCTCTCCGAAGTTAGTATATGGGTGGTGCAAATGTAGTCATAAAAGAAAATCTTGACTTTGATTGATTTCGAGAGAGTTATGTGAGAACAAAATCCGTAAGTGCCTGAATCAGCAAAATCGAATCGAATATCGAATCGAATCGAATATCAACAAAATTCGTAAGTGCCTGTATTTGACATGTAGAGCCTGAATCAGCAAAACGCTACATTTGAATAGGTTGGGGGGCAAAACGCGACATTTGAATAGCTTTAGGGGGCAAAGTGCTCAAATTCCGATAGGTTAAGTGGTGCAATGCTAGAAAATAATCTCCCGTATCTCTGGACGAAAATGCCCTTCTAACAAGCGCGTGGGCCGCACGCGACCGGTGTTTTCCGGCGAAAATTGGCTGAGAACCACCGTAGGACTAAATCGCACAGACACCCTAAAGGTTAGGGACCAAAACGCTGATAAACATAGTTTAAGGACCAAAGCGCAAAACGTCCAATAGGTTAGGGGGTTTAATGCTTTTATCCCAAATATTAATATATATAAACTTGTTTCTTCTTCTTATGAACTAATTTTGCTCCTCTGTTCCTCCTTTCTTCTGACAGGGATACAATCACCTTCGTCCTCGAGGTATAAATAGAATAGATAGTTTTGAAGTCATGGTTTCATTTCCACCCTGGTTAAACTTTTGTGATTCGTTTATATCGATTTGCATCATGTATCCTACGTTCTCCCTTGTTTGTATTTTGACTAATGTGCCCCGCGAATTTCGTTATTTTAAAACTATATTCTTCGACACTATTCAGTAATAAAATAAGGGTTTTTGGCAGAAAGCCCCCCTGTGTTGTTCGAAACAGGCAAGAAACCCCCCTGTGAAATAAAAAGAAGCAGAAAACCCCCCTGTGTATTGAAATACGTAGCAAATAACCCCCTTTTGTACGAGAGTGTGATACACTTGCCAAGAAGTGAGAGTGGGAATTAATATTTTCTTATAAAATAACTTGGGTTTTTGGCAGAAAGCCCCCCTGTGTTATTTGAAACGAGCAAAAAACCCCCTGTGAAATGAAAAGAAGCAACAAAACAATCCCTCATATTATGATAATAGACAAATAATGCCAATAATTTAAAAAACTATCTGAATAACCTCTAAAAATTAAAAACTTCAAATAAGTCCATATAATTTTGACATAATTGCAAATTATCCATCTTCAAAAAACTTATGCACTTTTGCCTACATTTTTTGTTGTAATTTTTTGGTATTGTTAAAAAATTGTCGGTAAAACTCTTATTTTGAAATGTATCTCTTCTAAAATATTTTGAAATGTAAATTTTCTTTTGGACTTGTACGTACAATTAAAGTAGTACAAATTTAGAAAACTCATAGAAGTTCATCACATGAAATATAACAAAATTTTACATAAAATTATTTCTGGTGTAAAAAAAGGAGAAAATTATTATTTATGCCCAATAATTTTGCCAAAAATTAATTATGGGGAAGATGACATTTTTCACTTTTTTTTGGATTTCACTAATTAAAAAAATAAATTTTCATTTAATTATATTAATTTATTAAAGTACTTATATATTTTAATAAATATTACGAAAATATAAGTTCATTTAAATATTAGAATAAGTTAATTTTAAAATTTACAGTAACATAATTAGATGCGTTCAAGAATCCAATATATTTTTTAAAAATAATTAAGCATAAATATAAAATGGGAAAATGGTGGGAGAAGAAATGACTATTTTTTAATTTGGGGGTAAATGAGTCATTTCTGGTGAAAATACGTATAAAGAAAGAAAATACGTATAAAGAAAGAGAAGGGGGCAGTGTGCTATGATTTGTTTAACACAGGGGGTGTTTTTGCCTATTTTATTTTCATAGGGGGGTTTCTTGCCTCTTTTCCATAACACAGGGGGGTTTCTTGCTAGTAGCCCATAAAATAAAATGAAATTATGCTGAAAGAATGTCAGTAGCCCTTAATCTTTGATAAATTTAAACACTGGAAACGAAACCTCAATGGATATAATTCTGAATCCTAACTAAAACCTTTTCAGCTTCCAGAAAAAAAAAAGTAAAACTGTAAAACCTTTCAAATTAATCCAATATAAAAATATAATACATGGCTTGTTTCACATTTTCATTGTTATAAAGATTAAGCAGGTCTTACTTTATTATTCATACTTGATAAAACTTTCACGGATTATTCTCTTTTTTTATACCCGTGTTAGTCATTTAATTTTAAGTTCGCACTGATTCATTCCCAAATTTATATATTGCACAACATTGTTTTATTTAATTATAATTCACAGATTGCAAACCGAGGTGTACATATCGGTGTTCAGCCACGTCGCACAAGAAACCTTGCATGTTTTTCTGCTTGAAGTGCTGTGCAAAGTGTTTGTGCGTACCACCGGACACTTACGGCAACAAAGAAACATGCCCTTGCTACAACAACTGGAAGACCAAGGAAGGCGGCCCCAAATGCCCTTGAGCCCTTATTCTCTTATCAAACCAATTAATTTTGTGATGTACTCCTTTTAATTTTTTTGAATAATAAGCATGATGTCATATTTTCTATTGTGATGACAACCAAGAGACCTTATTTTCTGGGTTTAGTACAGTAGGACTATGTTCTAGCAATTTGATTGTTTACTTTTTTTTTCTATAATATAACAACAAATATTTTCTTAACTGTAATCTGGCTTCTTCACTTCTCCTAACTGATAAAAGAATGCACTGATAATTAAGTTTGTACATCAACAACCCGTTGAATATTCAGCGACGATATAAATTTATTTAAATAATGGAGAGAATTCTCAAATTGCGTACTACGTATCGTAAATTAACTACAATCTCTTTTAGTAATGCAAACAACTAATATCATTTCTCGTTACCAAATCTAATGGTGAGGAATATTTTATTTATATAAAACTTTTACTTCTAATGGTGACGAATATTTAATACAAATACTTGAAGCTCTTTTATGAAAGATATTATGAACAGATTTTGTGCATTTGTTACCATTACTTTGCTAATAAATCCAAGTTTGTTACCGCTCTTCCATATCGGTAACTAACGTTTCGTAGGGAAAATCGTCCATTTTGTTACTGAAGTATATTATTATTCCTTACCAATATTTTGATAGTAAAAGCACTTCCAGATCACTACAAGTGTAGACTGATAATTGCAAGTTTTTCCGCTTCATGATCATCGTCCGGTAGTCGCGACTTCAGATAATTGTATGTTAAATTGTTAGTTTAGCTTATTTAATGTATTATTATTAATTTAAATGTTAAAGTGTTAGTTTAAAGTTGATGTGTGTTAGTTTAAATGTTAAATTGATTGTATAATTAGATTATTTAGTTTAGAATTGTTAGTTTAGTTTATATGTTTTATGTTTAATGTTTACATAAATTAGAACAAATGATCATTAGGAATCTTTAAAAATTAGAAAAGACGATGCCTTTTGGGAATTTCTATAACTTAGAAATAATTCTATTTTTAAAAATATCTACAGGACGATGCCTTTAATTTAAGAAATCTTTATAACTTAGTAAAGATTGAATTTTAGTGACCCCCCTCCAGATTGGGGCCGTGGTCGTGTTAGTGATAGTGGTTGTCGAAATAGTCTTAAACCTCAGATACGTATTACCCACGGGGTCGCGGTGCCATGCACCCCGCAGCGAGTGAGTCTGTCGTCTAGCATTCCAGCCGAGCCACTCTTCCAGGCCCAGGCTCGTGGGTTGCGAGAGGGATCTATATCGTTGACTTCTACATTACAAGGTCGTCTTTCTTTTTAGGACTCTGATCCGCCTGCTACAGCAGCCCCACGCCATACGCCCGATACATCATTTGGATCAAGGGCTAGACCACCATCAACATAGTCCACTAGAGCACAGAGACCGCCATCAGCAGAGTCCAGTCGAGCCCAGATACCACCATCTATAGAGTCCACCCGAGCTAGACCGAGTGGGAGGCCATTTAGATGCACATCCACGCAACAACACCCAAGTAGAGGACCCTCTAGAGGTCTTTCGGCACCCAATGACCAGTCTCAGAGATAGATCATTAGATTGCCGTATCAGGGCCTATTTGCGTCCTCTAGTGGTGAGGTTGAGACGACGATCACATATTTGATCCGACAGTTTATGTGGAAGTTTTGGGCCTCCTACTTGGCAATGTCTGAGGATGTACGACATGATATGTGGATTAAATTTACGGTGATGAATTATTACATAAATATATTGTTTAATTTAGTGTATTAATAAATTAAAAGGCATACTATGAATAATCTTAAAAACTTAATTATTTTGTAGGTTATATTATGGGATCCGAGAGACAGATTGGAACGATGCACATAGGGCATACGAAAAAAAGCCAAGAATTGTTATAAGTATTTGATACACAACACGAAAAAACAATACATGGAGAGGAAGGATGATCCGAGGTATAGTGGGATTATGAAGACCTGGATGAAAGATGCGTTGGAGAATGAGGCGATAAATCGTTGGTTATCCGGAGTGCATCATGATGTTTCACGGAGGACGCAGATCAACATGAGATGTGGCCCTAGAGATTATGAAGAAGGCACCTTCCACTTTCTTTGGTGGATCCATCTACCTAGAGGAGATCAAACGTTAGATGGTATGCTTTATTAAAATTAACAATATGGGCGTAATTAAGTGTTTTCAATCTATGTGTAATTAAGTTTAACGTACTCTTTCTTGAAATGTGTAGGCGTAGGCGCATCCCAATCGCAAGACCTCTATTCGACACGATGAGGCGTACAAGTTCAGTCATACGAAGAGGGTGAAGGGGACGAGCGTTACTTCTGGACAGCCACCGAGGCGCGAGTGATTAGATGACTCCACAGACTTATTTACATAAGTGATTTCAAATACATACTCGTTAGTTTTTTTGCGAATTAATTTTGTTATTCTAATCTAAATATCTATTCTTTCAATCATTAGTGCAGAAGAAGTACATGAGAGAGAAATAAAGATTTTGTTATAATAATAGTACCGAACAACCTCACCGGGAATAAGAAAAAACAAAGGTACGGGGTCTAAACACTTGACCCGAGTAGCAAAAGCGAGCCATATAAAAATGACATAACATTAAACTATTTAAATGAAATCAACATAAACATCTTATGGACATATCATTATATCATATAATCAATATAAACTCCAACTTGTAAAAGATCCCCCACGACTTCAAAGGTTACGACTTTCAACCGGTTTGTGAGCTTTTTTCTTGGGTGCATTTGTAACTTGCACCTCTTTAGCCGGAGATTTAGAGGGCAGAGGTGGGTTTTTATATATCACCAGCGAGGGGGTATTCACTTTCATCATCACCATAATTAATTTTCATGTCATTGCGATGACTTGGCAAAACAAGCTAATGCTTTCTTGAGTACTCTGAATCTGAGTTAGGACCCCGATCATCAGTTGAGTCTTGGATCATCTCATCGTCTGTTGTGGCATCTTTACCAAGACGTATTTTACATTCTGAGTCCGAGCGTTCACCCCGAGAATCAATCACATCCTTAAAAACATCATCTATCGAAGCAGTGAAATCAAATCTTTTCCCGAGGTACCCGACTCAACAATAAGCAAATTATCCCCAACAACAATAATATCATCACACTCAACCAATTCTTTAGATGAAGTACCCAATTCTTCAATAATCAAGTTATCTCTAACGACATTCAAATCCTCAAAATCATTAGAAGAAAAAATCGCCTTACCTTTATCCATTAAGCTCACACCCTTAGAAAAAATAGTATCCACATTAATAACCTCTGCACAATCAACATGTGTATCCAGTTCTTTATTAATAAGAGCATGGAAAGAATTATCATTACCCCGTGACAAGGCTTTAACCGAAGAGGAAAACTTTGCTCCTTTGGACCTCTCTTTTTCAATAGGCGTTTTATCAAAGGTACTAACCTCAGCACAATCAACCGGCTTAGTAAGGCCACTGCACGATGAGGCCGCATCTTGCTTGCTACGAACCGGTGCCCAAACTTTGATTGCTCCTTTAGGATTATCTTTTTCTATATAGACTTTTGCAACTTGTTCAAATTTATTCTCGGATTTCTCAACACCACATTCTTCAATAGTATGGCCCAACCATTGACATTTTCGACAGAAATTGAGAAAGTTTTCATAAATAACTATCTGTTTGACTTAAGTTACTTTATCTCCAACTTGAACATCCCATTTAATTTTCTCTCGTAGTGGCTCAAAAAGATTCAAAGACATAAAAGTGTTGTGTTCACAATATCTCAAGTTCAAATTCGGTAATCCTATCCAAATCGGCGCAATTGGCGGCTCTGAATCTGGTGAAAAAGAAGGAGTCCATTTGAAAACTTTTGTTGGGACACCTTGGAAATCTAGTGAATTTTTCATCCAAATCCTCGTGTAATCCTCTTCTTTTTTAAGTTTTAGCATACCGTGACTCGGGCTAATCGAGCCGATAGTATACATGCCTTTTAGAGAAAATATCTAAATCATGAGATGCATAAACATATAATTTGGTTTCACAATTGGGAAACGAATAATAAGCACAAAGTTCCAACGATTGTCAAGCTCCTTTACTTCATTTTGTTCGAACAATATCATCGATTTACCTTTGAGAGTATGAAACTTTTTTGGCATAATCGACGTATCATCAACAAAAGATTGCTTAAGATCATAATTCCGACTATGATTAGCAATCTGAGCACAAGAATACCTTTCAGGGTTGGCATAATTGAAATGGGCGTGGATTGATCGGAGCAACATTCGGGCGAGCGGGTTCCCTCCCTTTACCACATACCTACTAGACTCATTCTGAGGTTTGAGACCCAAAATGGAGGCCTCCGGTGTGGAAACGGACAACGAAATTGGATTCAAGGCCAAAAACTGAGTGGAAACAGTCCTAGCCAGAAGTTTGACCGTCGGCGCCGCCATGTTGACCACCAACCGAAGTTGGTCAGCAACGGCGAAAGCCCGGTCGGCAAAATCTGGCTTTGGGGCGGCAGTTTTGGTTGCTCTGGCCACCTGGTCAGTTGGTGGAGTGACATGGCTGGAGCCTCTATTGGTTGCCTGGTGAGACGCCTTTAATAAGCCATGGACTGGGCCCAACAGGGCACAAGATGCCTTTAAGGCACCCACATGGGAGCCAGCATGCGCCATTAAATTCAAACCCCAATCTCACCCACCAAATTAAGAGATAACCAAAGTGGGGACCAATAGTTAGCTAACTTACCGGAGAAGACAACCACGGTCCGTTGACCGACGTTTGAGAGTCGAAAAACATCCAAAACTGGCATTGACCGAAGCGGCGCAAATTTTTTTGTCTCCAAATTGGCTGAAAGTTTTACACCTCCTACAATTTTGCCTTTTGAATCGAATGGTGTGCTCAAAATTTCAAATTAACTAGCAGAACTATGCAGCAGAAGAAGTACATAAAGTGATTGAGGAAGAGATATCTACCCCCATCTGATTTGTCCAAGTTCGATGCCGCACTTTGGACCAAGGCCACTGGACCAGTGAGGAAGGAGAAGGCGAAGAGTTTACCGGGCGGCGCATATCCAGAGGCGTACAACATTCAGTTCAGGAAGCAGTTAGACTACTCCCTGGCCTACGTCAAGGACTTGACGACGCATAACCAGAAGTTGAGGACGACCCAAGATCTGAGAGTCAACGCCTTGATTACGTTTATGCAGAGCAGGAGAGAGAAACAAATTTAGCATACAGAGATTACACCTCTAGAGATTCCAGTTGTGGCGTTCAGGGGCACGACACGTAGGATATGAGCTACTTATACGATTTTTAGGTCACCACGTCAGAGGCGAGATTCATTTGCTCACAGTTCTTCCAGAGCACCTGCGTATTCCCCGAGCTACGTAGAGAGCTCTGATGAAGATGAGGGGATTGTAGATGGCGATGCGATGGATGAGGACCGCCTATCGGGACCTTGACGATGTTGTAGATCTGGGTGGTGATGATGTTGTTGCTGGTGGGGCCTCAGCTGCAGTTGGGATGATACTTATCGCTTGGCGGACTCTGATAGTGAGGATATCGCGACCAGGGATGATAATGAGGACGAGGACAAGTAGTATTTTTATGTATACTTGTACTTCTAAATTTGGCTATGTTGGACTTTTAGTGTCATTTTTATGTCAGACTATGATTATTGTAATCGTATCAAAATTGTGTAATTTTATTTTTAATCTCGCTATGTTGGACTCTTAGTGTAATTTTCATGTTAGACTATTATTAGTGTAGTCGTATCTGAATTGTATACTTGTAATTTTAATTTTTCTATGTTGGACTCTTAGTGTAATTTTCATGTCGAACTATTATATATTTGTGTAATTGTATCAAGATTGTGTACTCTTATTTTTAATTTCTCTAAGTTCGAATTTTAGTATAATTTTCATGTCGAACTATTATTAGCGTTGACGATGTATTACTTTTAGAAAAAATAATTCCAACTATCTTTTACAGCACTAATAAACTGTTACAAATAAAGTACGTCACAAACTATCAATTTAAATTATTACAAACCTAATAAACTAACTATTATCACAATATATTCTGTCACTAATCATAGTCACCTTCATCTGAATCTAACTCCATGTCTTCATTGTCTTCGTCTGCGTGTTCAACTTCATCTTCCTCGTCTGCTCGCAGCTCTTCGACGACCTCAAACTCACTTGCCCCCAAATTGTATATCCATATTTAACGAGCTCAAGTCTATGAACAGATTAATCCCTACAGATCCGTTCACCTAAAACACTTACTCCAGCATTCTCGTTTTCGTTTCACTCAAATCACTCAGTGACGCCATGTCGATTATTTGCCTAGCCAAAATAGTAGATACAACCATCCACCCCTTTTGACATAGTCGGTCGTTCGTAAGTTCTGGATACAGAGCGTAGTACCACCGAAGGGCTTGATTTGCAAAAATAAATGGCTCGTTGGTGGAGAGTAAACTTCGTGGGTTAATATCAACCATTTCGTACGTCTCGTGTACATTCGTCCCTAAATGGCCAATATCATACCATCTACCCTTGAAAAACACAATGTATAGCGGTCTTCTACCTCTCAAGTATTCCACTTCTATGATGTCTTTCAAAGTTCCGTAGAAGTTGGTGGCGTTGGTTCCTCCTATGTCTCCCTTCACGTAAACCCCGCTACAATCACTCTTCTTAGGGCCCAAATGCATATATGTGTGGAACCGAAATCCATTCACAATGTAGCCTTCGTACTTTAACGTTGTGTTGATGAGACATGCGAGCAACGGTTTTACACGATCGTCTGACATGTACTTGCCACTAGAGTAGGTCTTCTTGAACCACACCACATACTCCATGTTCCTCTTCGTTTTCACCTCTCTGGGACTAAGTCCACCACACTACTCGTCTACGAACAACCTGCGAGTTACAAACGAACAAGTTAGAACTAATCCATATGTAGTTATCCTTAATAAAGAAAGTGCTTGCACATAAAATAAAGAATGTTGACTTACTCAACCCAACCAACTCTTCACAATTAAGAAGCGTGTAGAGTTCAGTTTGCTCAAATCCTTTAGACGTCAACTTCCTCTTCTTGTTCAATGGCCCAATGGGTTTCCCTCTCTTTTAAAATAACAACAGCTCATCATCCCACTCCAACCTCTCTGAAGTCTCGTTCCTGTATAGACGGTAATATCTAGTATGCGCGGAGATATCGAGATATTGAAAACACAAATTGGATAGCTCTAAAAATAGGTAGGCATTGGCTATGCACCCTTCGACCCTTTCTTTATTCAGCACTGACCCCTTAAAATCAAGCATACGCTTAACTAAAATAATTCGTCAATAACACCTAGAATAAATTATCAAAAAATATTATTGGATTAAGCTCATTAAACAATGTGTACCTCTCGAATAGATTACATCCATCTGTAGTGGACCAGACCACCAAGTCTAGCCTCATACGATAGGTGTATGGCCAAAAAACTTTGAACTGTTGCATTTTTCTGCACGGACACCTAATACGTTTCCCTAGATCTAGGTAGTTATCTTGTTGCGAAGCGTATTCTAAGAACGTGCAAACTCGAACCACAAAACTATCTTGCAAATAACCATTGCTATCGAATCTATCTTACATCCAAGATTTATCGGATTGATAATCTATTATTTATCTAAGTTGTAAATAAAATTAAATAATTACAATTAATACCATGAACAATTATCAATTTAAAACGTAACAAAGATAGTATCTATGTTATCATGCACAACAAAGCTGTAGAGTGATAGAATGATCAACGTACTTCTTGAAGCGTGAAAGAACGATCCTCAAGAATGTTGTGTTCACTATGAGTACCCTCGATGTGTTTACGACAATATCTATCAACAAATAAATAAACAAGTTAGCAACCAATAACAAATTATAGTATTGAAAATAGATATTAGAGTTAGTAAGGGAAAAAATATGGATACCTTAAGAATTAGTGGAGATTGGAGTGAATTATGAAAGTATGGGAGGGGTATATTTATAGGGATAAAACTGCCCACTTGTGACCCAATGGCACTAGCCGTTGGCTATCACGACCGTCGGGTAGTCACAAAAGCCGCTAGCCGTTGGCCTTCGTGACCACCGCATGGTTGCGAATAATATTCATGTTTTAAATTAATGCATTTTTTATGATTAATTATGGTGCGTTATTTGTTCAATTGATAATGACGCAAACAAATAATAGTTAAAATGAGCCAAATTAAAAGTTTTAATGGCAAAATCAAGCGACATTTATAGGGGATAGTTCGTAATGAATTTTCGAACTATTTTTAACGACAACAAACATAATGCATACGTACTTATATATACATAAAGTTTTAGATGGTTTACTAATTCAACATCTTAAAGATATCCATACTTAAATTTGTAACGTAAATCCCATTCACATACGTCAATTATAACTACGAGGGATGATAATTAGTTGTGAAACATAAAATAGGTTCATCGTTCATAACTCTCTCAATCACATATAATCTACTATTTTGATAACTCAATTACTAGTTTTGTAATCATTTATTACTTCAATTCACATGTAATAATGAGTTCTATTGTTAAAAATCACAAACACGTCAAGATCGTTCCGTAAAATCACATATTTAAAACATGAATACTATTCACAATAACTTGGCGGTCCCAAAAGCCCACAATCTAGACGGTCGCGAGCCTTTGCCTAATGCGACCGCCATGCGGTCGTATCATCCTTTCACGATCGTCGGCGCTCACCATTGTGAGTTATTCGCAACCGCCTGGCGGTTGCGAATAATATTCATGTTTTAAATTAATGTATTTCGGATGATTAGTTGTGGCGCGTTGTTTGTTCTATTGATAATGACCCCAATAATAGTTAAAATGAGCCAAATTCAAAGTTTTTATTACAAAATCAAGCGTCATTTATAGGGGGCGGTCCCTAATGAATCATCTAACTATTTTTAACGACAATGAACGTAATGCCAAAATACACAAATATAGATAATGCATTAGATGATCTACTAATTGAACATCACAATGATATCTATACTTAAATTTATAATGTAAAACACAATCATATATAACAATTATAACTACTAGGTATATATGATGATTAATTGTAAAACATAAAATAGGTTCATCATTCGTAACTCGCTCAATCACATATAATCTACTATTTTGATAACTCAATTACTAGTTTTGTAATCATTTATTACTTCAATTCACATGTAATAATGAGTTGTTGTTAAAAATCACAAACACGTCAAGATCGTTCAAAAAATCACATATTTAAAATATGACTATTATTCGCAACCGCCCGGCGGTCACCAAAGACTAGAATGGCTACCGTTGGGCGATCACCACATGCTCGCGACCGCCAATTGTGACCGTCGGGCGATCGCAAAGGTCCTAAATTTTCAAAATTTAAACCTTGGGCGGTTGCAAAAAGCCCTGAAATGGTCGAGATTCAGGGAAAATTTTGAATTTTCCAAATATTCAAACTTTTCACCCAAAATTCTATATATACCCACAAATTTTAACTCTAATTTTTCATACACTAAAATTATATTCTCCAAAAAAAAAAAAACCAACACTTTCTCCTATTTTATTTCCCTAAATCTACAACACTTTCACAACTCCAAAAAAAGAAAAAAAACCCCAACACTTTCTCTTCTTTTCTTTTTCCAAATCCAAAAAAATAAAGCACAACACTAAACTTTCTCTTTGCTTCTTTTCTTTTCTTATATCCAATAAAAACACCCAACACTTTTACTTTCTCTTTCGTTAATGTTTTTATCTCTTTTCCTTTCATTTCTTTTTTGTTCATTCATTTGCCGTCTCTTTACTTTTTATTTATGTTATTTTCTTCATATTTTCATCTTTTACAACTTTTTTCTTTTTTTCTCTCGTATTTCATTGTAGCTCACATATAATATATATATATATATATGTATGTAATTTCTACAAAAAAAGTAAAATATTTTGGTAAATTAATGGATTTTTTTTATTCTGATGAAGGTTATTCGCAACCACCCGGCGGTCGCGGTCAAATGAACTATATTCGCGAGCGTATAGCAGTTGCGAAAGGCCTTTTGCCCATTCTCAACTGTCAGGCGGTCCCAAAAATCCTCAAGGCCATTGGCCACTGCACGACGGTTGCGGATCACCTAAAGGTTATCCGCGACCACTGCAACCGCCAGGCTGTTGCAAAAGCCATTAAGGACTAGTGTTTTAAAAAGCTTAATTGAGGCTCGCTTTAAGGCTCGCTCTGAAGCAAAATTCCTCTAAAATGCTTCAAGACTCACGTGCTAGGCTTAAATGTTACAAGGCTTACGCCTTGACTAAGCCTTATTGATGATGCATAATCTGCTCCACTCTCGGAAAAGGGCAAAAAAGTGGGTACCCTACAAAAATATGTCCACGGTCTTGCGAAAAGGTACGTAATGGCCACGACCTGCCTCCGCCTGGGTAGAGGTAGACAGCCCGAACCCCGAAGACGGTACCCCCGAGTACGACCAGAAAACACCCACTAAGGATACTCGTTATACATGTGTTATATTTAGAATATGGCTTGCTTTTTATTAATAACAAGTTCGTAATGTGAAATACATTTTTAATGTTATATATTTATTTTTTTGAAATTTTTTTTATATATTTATTAATTGCGTGGAAAGCGTTTTCTTTTGAAAAAGTAGGTGATTGGTTAACTCGACACCATAACCAAAACCGAATGATTTTAACCAAAATCCAAACTACTTTATTGCTTCGATTATTGGTTATAATTTTATACTAACCAATATTTTAAATGCTTTAAAAATCGAACTAATGGTTAAAAAAACTCGAACCATGAACAACCATATATGAAAATATTCGGAACCATGAACACCCGTAGATAAAAATATTAAATAATGCAATATGCGGTGACACTTCTACATGCAGGAAAGAGAATTTCAATAAATTACTGTACGACGACGTCTCGTTTCCTACACCACACACACACATTTATAAAGAAACTTTCTCGAGTTTTTTTTTTTTTTTTCTTGTGCCTTGAATTGATAGCGGTGTTTAAAAATGTCGGCAATCTTATCTGAACCGTTTCAAGTCTGCGCCAAACAGTCCCCTACCACACCTGGCAAACTTGGGGACTGTAAGAAGTTTGTGATTAATTTTACTTGTTTGTTGAATTAATTAATTATGAGTTGTTGCTGTTGGTTTGTTGATGTTGATGGATTCAAGTGTTATTTTGACAATTTCATGTTGTTTTTAGGCCCCTTCACTCAAAGAGTGCTGCTTACATTGGAAGAAAAGCATCTCCCTTATGCCCTCAAATTGGTGGATTTGAAAAACAAACCGGGATGGTATGGTAACCAACAACACCTAACCACATCGTTTTTATATTTATTTATCCTCGCTTTTACTCCCTCCTTTACCTGCTAAGGCTAACTAATAATAACTTCTAATTTTATATAAATATAGGTTCCTTGAACTAACTCCAGAGGGTAAAGTACCCTTGATAAAGCTTGACGAGAAGTGGGTTCCAGATTCAGATGTTATCACACAAGCACTTGAAGAAAAGTTTCCAGAACCCTCGTTGGTCACTCCCCCTCACAAGGCTTCCGTGTATGAATTATGATAGATAATAAATACATCAATTTTAGTTTCTTATTGTTGTTAATTGTACTACTACTGCACTGCACACACACTGTAATTTGTCATTCGAAGGTTACATTAGCTTACCATGTTTCAACTAGCTGTTCACATGTTTTATTTTATTGAATGAAATATTGCAGTGGCTCCAAAATCTTCTCCACATTTGTTGCTTTCCTTAAGAGCAAGGACGCTAGTGATGGAACAGAGCAGGCATTACTCAATGAGCTAACTGTCCTTGACAAACATCTGGAAAAAAATGTAACTTGTTATTTCTTTTCGTGTTCATGATATATGCAACAATACTAGAAGATACTTTCTCGTAAATGTTAATTGCTGAACCCATTTCAAAAACGTAAGGAAACTAAACTGCTTGTAATGTTCAACTTGCCATTGTCCAGAGGTTGCTCGTAGTGCTGCTTCTTATATGTGTATGCGGTTACACTTGTCTCACAGCCGCGTGTTACATAAAATTTTACAATTTGGTCTTAGATTATATTGACTATTACAATTGCTTTTATGAAAAATAATCTGATTTTTTGATTTATCAATCATTTTAGCAATTATGTGATATTTGCTGTCATTTTGTCCAAGAAAACTGGCCAATTAAACCATTTTAAAGTATTAAACAGTAGTATTTAGTAGCTTTAAACATACACCTCCCATAGATCATTTGATTGTAACTCTTCTTAGATTATTCTCGTCAACCGCGTGAATACACTAGTGTAGTGACTCTTGAGGAAATTGATTCAATATTTCTTCGTTAGTCAACTATTTGGCTTTGTATCAACATTTTCCTTTTTCTTTTGGTCTTCTTCCCAAGGGCCCGTTCATCAATGGGAAAGAGGTATCTGCAGCAGATTTGTCTCTTGGACCAAAGCTCTACCATCTAGAGATTGCTCTCGGACACTATAAGAAGTGGTCTGTCCCAGATTCACTTACCTATGTGAAGTCATACATGAAGGTATGGTTAGTTTGCTATCCAAATTCGTAGATGGCTTTCCTCGGGTACAACATTTCAAGATTCTTTATCTCCTCGTAAGGCTTGTAGTCCTAAAGCATGGTACAGTTCGAGGGTTCTTTTTTGTGGCATGGTTGTGCTTGTATGCAGCAATTTCCACGGTTTTGTCTTGTTATATTCTACTAGTTATCGAGTTTGTATTCCGCTTTTAAGAATATATGGTTTCTTGCAAGAGCGAAGGATCTTAGATGCAATGCATGTGGTTGGTCTTGCTTCACAGTAGAATCTTATACAACTCCTTAATGTTGAGGAAGATTAGCGATCTGACATATATAACCTATGCCTCCCTCAGTGTTTTGCAATTTTTATACCAAAATAGCTAAGAGAGTTATCACTTTCCTGTGACCAACTAAAGGTGTTTGATGCAAAATCCTGAGTTTTTTATGGAACTTCACATTGTATAGTTCTAATTTTTGTGACGAGATCATCACAAGCCATTTGATGTTTCCCCAACTCAACTAGTTGAAGTATCCTCAGCTCCAAGTAGATTATTAGCTGATTTTGAATATTCCTCGGGTTCTCTTCTATGGTATCTGAGTCAATTAATACTTACTTGGTAAGGAGTTCAATAGTTTGTAACATCATCTAACATTACATATCAGAGCAGCACTTTTGTATGTTTTCTGTAGAAATCATAGTTGTATCCATTAGTTTGGACAATGGAGTTCAGAGTTCTTTTTTTTTGTATAATAAATGATTCCAGATGCAGAAGTATGTATTTGTGTTTATTTATATCATCTTCATCTGATCATGAGTTTTGAGTCCTGAATATTTGCTCTTTTACAATGTTAACAATCTCCTGGTCATGTTGATTTTTCGCCTCTGGTGCCCAGACTATATTCTCCAGGGATTCGTTTGTGAACACCCGCGCTCTGCCGGAAGATGTTATTGAGGGTTGGCGATCAAAAGTCGAGGGGTGATTTGTCAACTGTAGTCAGCGTCACTAGGCAATTGGTAGCCTTAGTTGACCTAAAATATATGAAAGTCGCAATAATATTGTTCTTACTTTAAATAAAACGAGAGTTGTCAGTTGAGCTGAAGACTGGATTTGGAATCATGTTTCAGCGTGGAATGTGAAAGTTTCCTGTTCATGTTATATATTTGGAATCATGTTTCAGGGTGTGGAATGTGAAAGTTTCATGTTCATGTTATATTTATATCTCGAAGCTTGATGATGAGTCTGAACTGTATTGTACCACTTTATCTATTTAGTTTCGCTGCCAAGTAAGATATATATTCCTACCTACTCATATATGTGCACACAGGACTTTTTTTTGGGGGGGGGGGGGGGGGGGGGGTGGGGATTTGGGGGGTTATAACTATTTTGTTGCATTTTTGAAAAAAATAAATATAATTCTATTATAACTAATTACTTGGCTAAGAAATTATACTATAATTTTTTTTTTTGTAAAAATTGATAACCCCCTTCTTCTCTTTTTCTTTTTCTTTTTGAATAGAATGGATTCATTTACCCTCAGAACACATAAACAGTTTCTGTTCGATTATGCAGATCATAGAAATAATTGATTATAAAAATAATTAGTCAAGCAAATAAAAAAAAAGCTACAAGATCAATTCACACTAACTTGTCTTTAAACTACGTATATAAACATGTATAGGAATATGAATTTAAATCTTCACATCATTAATAAATATATGAAACTTTGTCAGAATAAATCATGTTTATTTGTATTACATCACATTTATTCATTCAAACAAAGAAGAATTGCCGTGACAATGATCTTTCCATAAGTCAAGATTATCCATCCCTAAATTGAATCTAACTCCTATAATTAAGGTAGAGATAAATTGATAATATATATACAAATCTCTAAAAATCTCCAAAGATTACACGTTCTAACTACTGTAAATTTACTATCTACCTATCTACTCACAAAATATATAATATATTATCATAAAATAATTATGTATATCAGTATATACATATATATGTATATATATTTAAGGGGTGGGCCAGTGCACTGGTGTTTTAGTTTCTTTCATTAGCCGTGTCCACTTGGATTTGGCCTGTGAATATTAGATTATGCTATGTATTATTAGGCTATATAAAATTATAAATAATATTTTTGATAGATATCTCTAGCTATAAATAGTTTTTTTTATCAGAGAGGAACACCTTTCTATATATATAGAACAATATTCATGATAACACAAGGAACATTATTATTTTATTTTTATTTTTTAATATCAGAAATACGACTTACATAGTCTAATATGTATGATACTTGGTTAATCGAACTTTGGTCAAACCAAGTTTGTGGATCTTTTAATTGTGATGCCGCTTCATCATGCTAACGCCATTATGTTTAGTTTAGTCTGTTCATTAGTGTTTTGTGATAACTTCGTCAGTGAGCTTTCATTACTTGTCCCAAACTAGGATAAAATAGGAGGGTTGCGGTAGGCTTGCGATAACAACCAAAAACATTCGTCACATCTTATTATATGATATTCGATGGTTTGTTGTGGTCTCATTCTAGTACACTAGAGATTGTGTACCATTTTAGGTTGTATTTGAAAATTGTACATGCGGTAAGTTGAAGGACTGATCGAGTGTAGATCTTTCGACTCTTATTTAGTAGATATTTGTAATTTTTTCATGGTTCCTTGTTTAAGGTGACACTTAAGATGGAGTAAAATCACGTTGTACAAAATATAATCTTTTGGTTCTGGAAGTGGTCTCATTATTTATGTCGAAGTGTAGCACAAGATAACATAGACAGAATTCGAAATACGAGTTGAACAAAGGTAGATCGAGAGTACTTCTAAAGCTAACTAGGCTTGACATGGGTTGGGGATCGACGGGACGAATACCTTGCCCAGGGGTATCACGGGGCACAAGATTTAATACAAGAGCTTGTGTGTAGCCCGCAAGATGTCGAGTACTCAACTAAACGGGCACCTTGTTTGACACTGGTTCTGGCACCACCCGCTATTTTTGGCGGTGGATTAAGCCCCCATAAATAGGGAAAATTTGTTATTTTTTCTTGTTCTACGACGACACCACTTAGTCGATTTTAAAATTTTTCCTCTTTCCGTGTTTGATTCCAAGTCAAAAAAATTAACAACAACAACAACCGCACAAATTCACAACACATGAATGAAATTGATGTCACAATTGTCAACTAATCTATACCAAAATCATCAACAACAACAATTCACAAATTCACTATCAACCTATCCACAATCGAACAAAATTAACAAATCACCAACGACGAAAGAAATAATAATTTTTACAATATCATAATAACACCTCATCAAACAAAATTTCTAAGTAATATATGATCATTCATCAAACAATGAGAAGAAATGTGAAACATAGTAACTAATCCTTCAAAGTACTCATGTACATACAATGTTTCACAAAATTCAATCGCCAATTCAACACCTTGATTGTAGCCGTCTTCATTCATTTAAAACCACCGAGAAATTGACAAAAACTAAGAAAACTCTTAGGATAGGATTTTTTTTTATTCAATCAACAACTTACTCCAAACGCTGAAAGACGACTAACTTATATAAAGATAAAACCCTATATCTACACAATACCAAAATTGCAAAACACTCTTGAAATAAATTAAAAAAAACATAATATTCTCTCATGATAAATTGCCTATTTTACCCTCTAAACGTTTGAATTTGCCCAAAATCAGGTGGCCGTACAGACTTAGTCTTTAAGTTTTGCTCGGGTGGCCGTTTCCACTTGGAGAAGTGGTATCGTTTGTAAAAGATAGGCTCCGTTGACTTTCTGATCAAACTTCGACTCATTTGAAACTTGAATACGTTCTTCTCGATCTTGAAGTGATCCATTTTCTGCACTTTCATCATTCAACTGATGTAGCGAACGAAAGCCATAAGGAAAGATGAAAAACAAAAAAATCCAAAGTCTCGTTGATTTTGCAGAATACCGAGAAACTGACAAAAACTGAGAAAACTCTCACGTTAAGGTTTTTTTATTCAATCAGCAACTTACTCCAAACACCAAAAGACGACTAACTTATATAATGATAGAACGCTATATCTAAACAATATCAAAATTACAAGAGACTCTTGAAATAAAAAAAACATAATATTCCCGCATAAAATAATAAACTGCCTATTTGACCCTCTAAACGTTTGAATTTGCCTAAATTCAGGTGGGCGTAATGACCTAGTCTTTATGTTTTGCTAGGGTGGCCGTTTCCACTTGGAAAATGGTATCGTTAGTAAAAACAGGCTCCATTGACTTTTTGGTCAAACTTCGACTCATTTGAAACTTGAATATGTTCTTCTCGGTCTTGAAGTGATCCATTTTCTGCGCTTCATTATTCTCCCCTAAATAAAAAAGATTCGTCCTCGAATCTGAATCATGTGTAGTAGCTATAAATTTATCACCACAACACAAAATAAAATATGAAACTTCAAGAAAAGCAAAAACCTGAGGATGAACATCTTCAATTGTGACAGCAACTCTATGTTTCTTCTCCTCGTCGACCACTGTCACGCCTGAACCCTTTTTTTCCTATTCAACACCCTCAAGCATATCAACTTTTGCATCAACCTCATACTTTTCCAACATTTCCGTCCCTTCACTGGATTCTCCACTGTGATCTTCTCGTCCACACCCTCCATCAAAGCTTTTAATGTAGAAATCTTGAACTCATCCACAATATCATCACCATTGCTATCATAAACAACATCATATGAAGATTCACAATCCTCTTCATACTCACCATGTAAATATAGAATATCACATTGAAATCCTGATTCGCAATATTTTTCCTTTAGATCATCTTGCCTCCGAAGAATTGGCGGATTCAATGGTTGTTCCAGTGGTACAAATGGATTCTCCATGAAATCAGCAAACAATGGAGCTACAAGTGTCGGTGCAAGTTCAGGCTGTCGAGTAACCATCACCGCAATTTGTTGCGTCAACAAGTGAATTTGTTGACGTAACTTTGTGTATTCATCACATCTATCTTCTTCTACCGGAACATCATGGGCTTCAGAGTTTCTTCTTGCCACCATGATGAAGGAACGAACATGTCTCTGATACCAACTGACGTAACGAGTGGAAGACAAAAGGGAAGATAAAAAACACAAGAAGTCAAAGGCTCGTTGATTCTGCTGAATACCGAAAAATTGACAAAAACTCAGAAAACTCTCAAGTTAGGGTTTTTTTATTCAATCAACAACTTACTCCAAACACTGAAAGATGACTAACATATATAATGATAAAACCCTAGATCTAAACAATACCAAAATTACAAAAGACCTTGAAATAAATTAAAAAAAAAACATAATATTCCCGCAGAAAATAATAATCTGCCTATTTGACCCTCTAAACGTTTGAATTTGCCTAAAATCAGGTGGGCGTAAAGAATCTAGTAGCTTGCTTCACAAACTACTCCCGCCTTCACTTTCGTTGATCGTCGCACTTGCGTTTTTTACGAACGTTTTAGAGGAACAACTTGGATTCAATTTATAATCGTGGCAACCATTTATCTAACAACATAAATAGGAATTGCCGGATAGGTTACAAGAGCTTTTATTGTTTGAATATCAAATATCTATTACAATGCTTGCTTTCAACTTTCAACTCTCTTCTCCTTATATATGTCTTAACAAACTTATTAATTCCGTCAGCAAAGGATATAGCACATCTACTAATTACTTGGAACTTTCTAAGGTCACTACCTTTAGGAACATACAGTCGATTACCTTTGGTCTTTAGTAGACCATCATCCAACCAGAATTGCCGAGCCTTCCCTTGCTCGATAAAATTCGATCAACACTTTAGCTTCCCAATGGTTGTCTCAAAGACCGCTGGGTTGACGCATGGGAATTCGCCCATCATCATCAAGTAGTCGGCGTGCGGCATCGGCACAGTCTTTGTATCCCTCATAAAGTCAAGCCCAAGAATGTGCTTGAAGTCATCCATGATGACTACCGACAAGTCAAACTTTCCTTTGTAAGGCCCAATTTTCAAGCTCACCGCCTTGCATATTCCTGCAACCGGTTGGGCTGGAGAGTTTATGGCCTTCACTCTCCCGACCGCCTTCTTTGTGACTAATCCAAGCCGTCCCACTTCCGAGCTTGCGAGATAATTGTGGGTGGCACCCGAATCAATCATCGCTCGAAGTGGTAGGCTATTAATCTTGACATCTTCGTACATCAATGTTTTCTTTTTAATACGTTTGGGACTTCCTAGTTTAGCAACCGGAGAGCTCTTGCCCACGAGGTGAGAGATGGAATTGAATCACTGTGTGAGGGCTCCGAGGTTCTCTTCCTCTTCGAAGGGCTATTCGACCGCTTCTTACTCACTTTCGTGACTACTTCCCACCTTTGAGTTAGCCAATTTGCTTTGCAAGTTGACAAAGCATTCATTAGTTGCTTTCGAGGGCAGTCTCGAATCAAAAGCAGACGATCACATAAGAAACACCCCCTTTTTGGTTGAGATGTCCCAACGTTTTGAGCTTTCCCCCGAAAGACACTACCTTCGGAGTTTTTGGGTCGCTTTCCCCCACCTTTCCCGGCATAGGGTTGGAACGATTTTCCCCCTGGACGAGAAGGGGCCGCATTAGGTGTAGCACGAGTGTCCCTCTTTGGTTCCCACTAATTCCAGGAAAATATGTAAGGCACTCGGTCGTACTCTGTGCCGACGCAAAATCCGTCACTTGTTGCCATTGTAACTCAAGCCGAGCCCACGATTTCAAACCTTCTATAAAGGTGAATAGTTTATCTTTTTTTGACATGTCCCGAATGTCCAACATGTGTCCCACAAAAGGTTTTCATATATTCCCGTATCGAACCCGTGTAATTTAGTTCCCGTAAGGCCCTTCAAGCATTATACTCAACGTTTTTAGGGAAGAATTGTTGCATAATAGCTTCCCCCAAACGTTCCCACGTGTCCATTTGGATCCGTCTCGCCCTATTGTTACTAAATTTCATTCTCCACCATAACTTAGCATCCTCGACCAAGTACATGGTGGCATTCTTCACTTTCTCTTTTCTGTCCTCGACATGAATGGCTACGAAGTACCGCTCCATGTCGAAGAGCCAGTTCTAAACTTTTCAGGCATCCTTTGTGCCCTCATAGTTCTGTGGCTCCGGGGCACGTGAAGTTTGCCTAGAGGCTGGTTCGGGCGCCAACAGTAGCGCGTTACTAACTGCTCTTTATAGTGTTCTCACTTAGTGGGTTAGTCCCTCTACTGTTTACCTCAAGTCACTTAGCCCCCCGCATCGAGTGCGTATGTGAGAGCTTTTCATGCCTCCCTGCATTCTTGCATTTAGGAGTGGAGCTCAACCATTTCAGTTGCGGAGAGCTCAAAATTATCTAGCACTTGGTCGTGAAACTCTTCCAACGACTCGAGCCGTGCTCGGTTCGTAGGTCTTGACTTCTTTGTAGGCTCAGGAGTGGCCCACTTGCAACCGACGTATTCCACATCCGCCTCAACCCGACGGATCACGAGCCGGGGCTCTGATACCACCTGTCACGGGGCAACTTTAAATTAACAGATTAAAGGGGCACCGTGCAGCTAGTAGGTTGCTTTACAAACTGCTTCCACCTTCACTTTTTTTGATTGTCGCACTTGCGTTCCTCACAAACGTTTTAGAGGAACATCTTGGATTCAATTCATAATCGTGGTAATCATTTATCTAACAACATAAATAGGAATTGTCGGGTAGGTTACAAGAGCTTTTATTGCTTGCATAACAAATATCTATTACAATGCTTGCTTTCAACTTTCAGCTCTCTACTCCCAATATATGTCTTAACAAACTTATTAATTCCGTCAGCAAAGGATATATCACATCTACTAATTACTTGGACAAGATCCATGCGCCCCATACTTCGACTTAAACTTTGTCATCGTCTTGTATAGGTCATGGATCTTGTCCAATTACATGTAAACTACTTGTCCACGAAGGGTCCAACTACTTGCCCACAAAGGATCTTTAAAAGGGTCTTCGAAAGGGTCTTCAAAAAAGTGTCATGGGCATGGCACAAAAAGAGGTTGCGCGCCGTCTACCCTTGCGGTTGAGCACAAATGTAGGGCGTCGCCCATCTAAGCTGTGCGACACTCCCATGACATTCTTTAAGTTTGGCTCGTGTAGCCGTTTCCACTTAGAAAAGTGGTAAAGGTTGTCAAAAATTGGCTCCGTTGACTTTCTGGTCAAACTTTGACTCATTTGAAATTTGAATAGGATCTTCTCGATCGTGAAGTGATCCCTTTTTTGCACTTCATCAAAACCAGAGCTTATACTATTCTTGGAGTTGAAGAGCTTATACTAATCAACACAAAAATTACCACTAATGCAATACCACTAGCTTCTTCAATTGTTTAATAAAAAACCCAAAATTCATAGCTTTATTCTAAATCAAAACCCTAATTCCAGTTGCATCTCATTTATTTTTCGTAGATGACACCCTAATTTGTTGTGAGGCCACGGTGAGGGTGGTTGAGGAAATTAAGGATATTCTCCACATACACGAGTAAGCATTGGGCCAGATGATTGATCTTTAGAAGTCGTTGGTTGTGTTTAGCAAAAAAACTGAGCAAGGAGTAACATTAGAGGTGCAAAGAATCTTGGGAGTAGTTTCAAGGATAAGAACGAAAAATACTTGGGATTGGCATCGACACTAAAAAAATAAAGAATGAGATTTTTCCTACATTAGCGAGAAACCATGGGGACGAGAACAAGGCTATAACGAGCACTCACAGTTGGGGGCGGGAAAAGAGATTTTGTTAAAAGTCGTACTGCAATCTATGCCAACATAATAAGTTGCTTTAAACTTCTATTGACTCTCATTGGTGAATTGGAGTCGTTGTGTTCTAAGTTTTGGTGGGGTAAGGGGATTCAACGAAGATTTCACTAGGTGTCATGAAATAAAATGTGTCTCAACAAGAAAGAGGGGAGTATGGGGTTTAACGATCTTCATGATTTAATTCGGTGATGTTAGCAAAGATATCACGGAGATTGCCCAAGTTTCCAAAATAGTTTGTCGGGAGACTGTTAAAGCCAAAATATTTTTCTAGCACATCGATCCGTGAGGCACATCTTGGTTCACTCCTTCATGTACTTGGCGCTACAATTTTGATTCAGTAAAGGCCATGTTGGGAATAGGGCGACATTCGCATTTGGGAAAACAAATGAATCCCTCGACCAAACACATTTAAAGTTATGACTCTGCGACCAGTTGATTCTAGTCTTTCAATGGTATACGAGCTATTGTTGAAATTTGGGGCATGGAATGTGTCGCTTTTTTAGCAGTTGTTTTGGAAAGAGAGCGCATAGATTATTCTTTCTATACCACTGGAGAGTTGCGACAATGTTGATAAGCAAGCCTGGTTTATAGTTCTTATGGGTTATTTCTTTTATCAAGAGTGCGTACCACATGATTATGTAGTTGTGTTTGATGAAAAAATCTTGGAACGTGAAGACATAGTGTCATCACGTGTTGGGCTCTTTGGTGGAACCAAAACCAAATCACGGCTGGAGAGGAAAGCACTTCACCAAAGGATATTTCAGTATTCGTCTCATTTGTTTTGCAAGACTATGTGGAACCAAACAGAGTGGGAGCTATTCGTCGAGATGTGTGGGAACTATTTGTCATACGTCACTATATCTGCGGGTTAAGTGACTGAGCAATTTTTTAGAAAGACCACACATCAGACATTTACGCCATTACACACGATCCAATAGGGGAGTGTCATGATGAAAAAACGTGGGATAATCGGGAACATGAGAGTTCCAAATATTGAGGTTGGGGTGTAGCTTCTTGCGGTTGCATTTGCAAAATGTGTTGGGTGGGATAAAGTCATTTTTGAGGTGATTGTTTGAAGTTGACCTGTGATGTCTCATCGGAGATGGTGTGTGAAGCGAATTATAGGAACCTAATTAATGACATCATGGTGTTATGCAAATCTTCTAATGGATTTGTAAAGACGCGAACAACAACACACATTCTATTGCACGAGATGCGTCTAAAACAACGAGTGGTTTGCATCCAGAGGATTCATTAATCTATTAAATTATGAGCATTGTTCGATTTTGTTTTTCATTATGACATGGTTTTTATTATTTTCAGGCTTATTTAATTTATTAGCTTCTTGTACGGACTTCTTGGCATTTTACCTTGGTTGGTTTATAGACAACTATCTTGATGAGTGCTTGTGTGAATGAAACTCTTACACTTATATAAAATCGAGGGATGAAAAATGTAAAACATGCAAATATTGGAGGACCCGAATGCCAAAAATGACAAGTGCCACGAAATCACTTGTCTAGACAAGTTATCCATGCCAAACATAGTCGACATGGCTACTGAGAGTCTAAATGATGTGATTTGTATATCCTTTTTACTTGTTCGTTGCCTAACTTTATAGCATTCCTAATGCTTTATGTTACCTTTTGTTATTTTGTAGCTTTAAGTCGAGTTGAGGCAAAACGATAGAATGAAGGGAATCACAAAAAAACGAGTTTAAGGACCAAAATGGACTACATAAGAGGCACCACAATGCTACGAAGTAGCGCTACAACGCAACAAAACAATGCAGCCCTAGATTATGTGAGCCACTAGACAGTGCGATTTGCGCTTGTCCCTGGAGTGGGAGTTGCGCTAGGCCATTCAAATGCAGCGCTACTAGCGCCCAACAAGTAGGGTGACACATGACGAGGACATAATGTAGAGCATTCAAACACAATCGACGAAAACTAGAACAACTTTTTAATCTGTGGAAGCACGTCAATCCACATAATTTAAGTGACAACTGTAGATTAATCCTAGGGCAACAAGAAACGTCTATAAAAGAAGGAGTTAGTCTAGGTCAAAAGAGTGTGTTAAAAACATATGCTAGAGTTCATATACTTTGCTATGAAACAAAACATCATTGAAGCAAAGTGAATTGTGAATAGGGAGTCTGAGAATAACAACACATCCACTATTCTTCCATAATTTGAGTCTTAGAGTTAAAGAGTTAAGACTCAAGAGTTGTGAAGAACAAGGCAAAGTGAAGGAGATCTGAAGATTGAAAGCATGGAAGTTCCACCAGATCTAAGAGCTTTATCTATCTTTTATCTTTCAGTATGTTACTCAAATCTTTACATGTTATTGAACTTGATATTTTGAGTAGCTAAACTCTTTCGTGTTTGGAATTTATGAATATGTTTATTTCATTTTATTGAGAATCGTTTGAGTTACGAAGTGTTCAGAACGATTTTTTATAGGTTGCATGTTAGGACTAACTAATGTGGATTTTTGAGAACCCAAAGTTGTGGTGTTAGAGTATACATGCTTGAATTGATTTTGTAAATGTGGGTAGCTAACATGAATTCATGCACAATACTAGATCACACAAATACTCAACATGACTCAATTGGTTAAATAAATATAGGTGGGTTGTCTATGAACTACTAAGTGAATATGTGGAGAGATCGATCTTGAAACACATTCATCATTCATATGCTTTACAACCAAATCAATCAACAACCAATATTCTTCAATTTTGTTTATTAGAGTAGCATTTCATTTACATCCATAAGTATCTTACGTTCAGAAGTAGTTTAATTTAACATTCATTGTTTCTGTCTTGCATTTAAGTTGATTATAGAACTTAATCATCAACTCTCTATTTTACTCTTACTTGACTGTGCACTTGCGAGCACGTAGGTGTAACTTTATTATTGGATACATCATAAAAAATACACACGTAAACCACACATGTTCACCAAAACGCCGGGCTAAGCAACGTAAAACTAAGCACTACTTAGGAGACAACCCATTTGTTAAGATCTCATAGAGTCTTTCAATTCGATTTTTCGTATTCTGATTTTTTTTATAGTCTTGTGTAGCAAGAAACCTAATTTCTGAAACAATTTGAGCTAAGCTAAGGAGACAAGATGATTTCAAAGAAGGAGAAAAGAGACATGCTGAAAAACTATAGAACCAAGCGCTGCCAGCGCTAAGATATGCGCTAAGTCGCGCCTGAGAAGTAGTGACCATCGTTGCTTGCACTCCAACCATACCTAGCACGAGACAAGCTCGAAAATAGAAAGTCTTGCGTGACAAACATGACACAGCGCGACTAGCGCTCAATCAAGCTGCTTCAGGGTGACATGTACGAAAAAAATGCATTTTCACGTGTAAAGAAGGAAAACCATACAGAATCAAAAGATATTCAAAAGTTGACAATAAAATCTCGACCATGTACCTTTCATGTATTAGCCACAACTATTTTTATGATTTAATTGCCATATTATGATTAGAGTCTATGTGAATTATTATTTGTCTGACTAAAAAGTACCTAGAAATGAGACTCATTAAAAAGATAGAACACTTAGGATATAAATATGAGAGCAGTCTTACAAATTTATTCTCTATTCTCAAAAGATCTAAACCTTCTCCATAATTTTTCTTTAGTCTCTCATTTAATCTTTTAAGTTTTATTTGACTCACGTTATCTCTTTGCGTAGAAAAAACATGACATTTGAAAAGTATCTAACAATTGACCCATCCACAGAAGCACCGAGGAAACCACCCAAACTCACAACAATCAAGCCATTATTGTAACAGATTCATGCAAAACCGAGTCTTTTTAAGGTACGAGGCTTTGATGAATAGCCACTTTGTTGATGAACAAAAGTACTACAACTCAAAAGCGTTATTGTTAGAGCAAGATTGGAACGCATGATGAAGAGGCCCAGTGTTGTGAACGATGCCCTTGTTCATGAATATTATGCACATCAACCATAGGGTGACTGTCCAGTTTGGGTACGTGGCCGCAATTTACATCATAGTGAAGGAAGTCAACAAATTCTACAACTTGCTTAAAAATCAGATGATGCTATGGGACAACGGGATGCTAAACCGACTCACAACAGAAAGAGCATCAAAATATCTTGCCATCTAACCAAGCGTGTTTCAATTAAACGATGATGGAGATTCAAAAACCAAGTATGGAGCATTGAAAGCACACAACAAGGAGTTGTATTTGTTTGACAATCTTCAAATCCATAAGAACCAGGTACTATAATCTCACAATCCTCAGGTATGTTAAACTCTTCCATGTATGACTCAGTAGTATGATAACTTGAATGCTCGCCCATGAGCTTGTCAAAAGGAACCAAATTGCAAATAATAATTTGAAGATAATCATCCTTAAGGAACCTTCCTCACTCACACTCCCATCATCATCATAGGCACTATCATTTCCTCATCATCATTGTGTACAATAGAGGCATTTTTGAATACTCAGAGTTCTTAGTGCGAATATTGTTCTCCTAATATATTCTACTGTTGAGATTGAAATAAGCGAAGGCTTCGTCGTTGGGTTCGATTCGTGAATGTGAGAAAATTAAATTTATTTAGTGTTCTCCTAAATATTTTAACTAGTTAACTTTAGTATTTAAGTATTGATTCACCCAAATTATCTTTGATTAATTAAATATGCTATATTGATTTACACAAATAACTAAAGAAATCATAATTTTAGTATACATAACCTATTGCAAAATACAACATCACAACTTTTACAAGAGAGGAACACATCCTTGTAACAAAGGTCTATACGTATATATATACACATAGTTTCGGTAAGAAAGACTTTCAGTAATTAGTATATATATGGAGAACCAAAAGTATAGAATGAAACTAATATATATATATATATATATATATATATATATATATATATATATGTGTGTGTGTGTGTGTGTGTGTATAGCCCCAGCTGTGAATTAGAAAATGGTGAGTACCTCCGTGTACAATATCCTATGCAACTGACATGTGGGATAAGGTTTAGGAGAAGCAAGAAAGTGTTTTAAAATAGTGGGCACAGAGCCCACACTCATATATCCCTTTTGTAGGAAAATGGCTATTATCGCTATTCTTGCCTGGACAACAGTGAACACACAATATGTGTCCTAATTTTCAAGGGGTCCCCAGTTTGTTGAGGCAAGAAATGGGAACAATGCCTTTTTCCAGGTTTAAGTTTGTGTCCGGACAAATAATTGAATGCAGTTTGATGAACATGGTGCACATGGGTTGGGGCATGGGTTGATTGCCCTAAGATGCCCAATTAAAGGGCATGTCCTCTCCACGGTGTCATTTCCTCTCTGATCGGATGCTTTTCTGTTTTTTTCAATAATTTATTTTCCCTCTCAACTCAAATTTTATTTTATCATTTCCAGGTTGGATGAAATAATTTGATTATGTGGGCTGTACTCAGTATAAAGACTTTTTCCTTTCCAGAAATACAAGCAATATCCTTAAATTTGTGCAGAACTCAAGGGAAAGATTGTGAATGCAAATAAACTAATATTCACAATTAAACTAATTGCATCTAACATAACAAAGTGAATTTATCCAGGATATTTTGTTGCATCGTGTAACTTTTGTTTTCCTAACACAAGTTAAAGTTCATAGAACCTTAAGATATTGTTTGTTCATGGACATAGATACCTGAAAGCGAGGGTGCTCTAAAATGATATATTATTCATTTGAATGCAAAATTTTAGTAACCGGCTATTATATTCCATTAGTATTCACTGTATGATTTGGTCTAGTAGAGATTAATTATTTGAACATGCACTTGTAATATAAGCATATACTCAATTAGCAATCAATGTATGATTTGGTCTAATAGTGTTGCCGTATAGTGATTAATTTATTTGAGCATGTACTAAAATATATCCCCAGTACACTTAAGGGGTAGACAATGAACTATGTCTCATTGATATACATATAAGAATAATAGTACAATGTGATATGTATGCGACATTCCAAAAAAACAAAAACAAAAAAAGAAAAAAAAAACATTTGATACACCACGTGAGTGTACAAGTATCAATGCTTTTACATTGATTACTGGATAGCGAGGAAATTTAAAAGGATACAAACATCAACCCATAAGTCTAAGCAGGTTTTTGGAAAATATTAGTTTTTTTAATTATTTGATAATTTATTTAAATATATATTATTTGACGAAATATAATTTTTTTTAGGTTAATGGAATCTAAGTTTTGTGTAGATGAATTTAGGATATTTATTTACTAAAAATCAATTTGAGGTGAATGAAAAATTAAATTTTAAAGTTATCTAGTTGGAATAAGTTGTCTTGGAGAAAGAAAACAATATAGGTGAGAAGGTAAAAAGTCACCATCATACAAGGAAAGTTTGAGTTAAAATAGCAAACCTTATTTGTGGCTTCTTGAAAACAAGAGTTTGGGTCCCTTGGTGTACCACATGTCTTTGAATTTGAAACCTAGATGCTATGGGAATTCATCAAAAAAAGAAAAAAGAAAAAACCTAGATGCTATGGGCCATGCTCCAAAGCCCACACACGCGCCGCCGCAACCGCCCTTCTGGTCCGATCAGATCGGGGTCACAGGCTGTGGGCTTGGGCTTGGGCTTAGACTTGGGCTTTCCCTACCAAATACTATTCTTTTTGCACCAAAAATTAGTTAATTAATTAATTAATTGTTCAAAATTAAATTGTAACAAATTAAATAATTAATAAAACTTGATAAGGTTTAAAACTCTGTCGAATCAGTGAGTTTAGTGGGTCGGAAATCTGGCGAGAAAATCGAGTCAACGAAAATAACCACCTTTTACACGAATGGGTGCATAACTAACCCAAAATGGTGTGAAATCTGGTGGGAAATTTCTGACGTGGAAAGGACGCGTATGTCCCGTCACTCCCTAGGCCAGCCTTCGTAATCCATAACTAGGCCTCAATACTTTTTATTTTTCGTTCATTTAATACATTCTCTTCTTTTGTTCTGTTTTATTTCAAGAGTTCATAACTTTCTTTGGTTCGCCTTTCTTGATATATGTAACGCTACTATATTAAAAAGTTAGTCGTTGCATCTTAGGAAGCAATTGTCGAATAAACCGTAAGCACCGAGCAAGACAAATATCGTTTTAAAAGGAAAGAGGCCAACTCATGCATCAACTTTAAATTATATTTGTTTTTTTTGAATTACAACCACTACGAGCAACAATTTTAAAATGATATTTTTGTGTATTTCAGAAAAGATGGTGACCATATTGCCTTTTCATAGCGAGAAAAACACGAAAATGTTTTCATGCACCGATTTCAAAAGGTGGCAAGAGAAGATGTTGTTCGACCTTACGACCTTGAACCTGTCAAGGATGCTGTTTGATGATGCCCTTATGGTGCCAAAAGATGAATCAAATCACCGTCAAAGGACTACATTCGACGCCTAAAGTGAGAGTGTATCTGTGCAAAAACTACATCTTGAATGGATTGGACAATTCACTCTACAATGTGTATTGTACCATCAAGACATCAAAGGAACTCTCGACGTCCGTAGTTAAGAAGTACTAAACTAAAGATGCTTGGTTGAAGGAATTCATCGTCGGCAATTTCTGGACTATAAAATGAGCGACTCAAAGAAGGTGACGAGTCAGTTTAAGAGTTGCAATTGATTGCATGGCCAGGATGCAGAGGACTTGAAGCTCAGTGAATCCTTCCAAGTAGTTGCTATGATAGATAAGTTGTCGCCGTCCTAGAAGGACTTCAAGAACTACTTCAAACACAAACGCAAAGAGATGGGTATTGCAGACTTGATAGTCAAACTTCGAATTGAATAGAATAATTGATGGTCTGAGGATAAGCCAAAGCAAATGCAGATGGAGGATAGAGCCAACGTAGTAGAGCATAAGCCCAACTCTATCAAGAAGAGAAAGAATCAGGGAAACGGTGGAGGCCAACAAAATAAAAAGGCCAAGAAGTTCAAGGGGAACTGCCATAATTGTGGAAAGCCAAACCATATGGCCAAAGACTGTCGACTTCCAAAGAAAGACAACCAGAACCCGTCCAACTAGGTGGTTGTAGTTCAGAACAAGAGAGTCCCGGTCGACATTGGTGACCTAATGCTCACTACAGTAGTCTTTGAAGATAATATAGTGGACAATCCACAAGAGTGGTTCGTCGATGCTCGTACCACTCACCTCGTCTATGCTCACAAAGATGTTCTCCACATACTAATCATTCAGCTACAAGAAGCTCTACATAGGAACTCTGCAATGTCAGATATTATCGGAGTGGTGTTAAAGATGACTTCGGGGAGAAAGCTTACTCTAATTGATGTAATGCATGTTCCAGATATTCAAAATAATTTGATATCTCGTTTCACATGTGTTACGAGTAGGTTTAGACTAGTGTTTGAGTCTGACAAGTGTGTGCTCACTAAGAATGGACAATTTATTAGGAAAGGTTATGTGGTCAACATAATGTTCAAGATGAATGTAATGATGGTAAAACGTGACCTCGAAAATAATAATAAAACTATTACTTCTGCTTACTTGGTTGAATGTTCAATTTATGGCATGCTAGATTAGAACATGCTAATTTTAATAGTCTACGTAAACTAGTAAGCTTAGAGTTATTGCCTTCATTATATATCAAAGCTCAGAAGAAATGTGAGATTTGCGTAGACACTAAATTAACCAAATTACCATTTCCTTTTGTAGAAAGAAACACTAAACCTCTAGACTTAATTCATTCCGACATTTGTTACTTACATTTTGTGCATACTAGAGGTGGAAAAAAGTACTTCATTACTTTTATTGATGACTGCACAAGATATTGCATAGTTTACCTACTAACAAGTAAAGATGAAGCTCTAGAAGCTTTTAAAAGTCTACAAACTTGAAGTCGAAAATCAACTTGGCAAACAAATAAAAACTATCCGAAGTGATATATGTGGAGAATATGGAGCTCCATTTGACAAATTTTGTGCTTCTTCATGCATCATTCATTAAGAAAGAGCTCCTTATTCACCACAATCAAATGGAGTCGCTGAACAAAAAAAATCGTACTCTTAAGGAGATGACGAATGCTATGTTGCTTAACTCTAGTTTATCACATAATTTTTGGGGGGATGCAATCTTATAAACAAATCATATACCAAACAAGTTACCTCACAAAAGTAGATTTGTTTTTTATCAGCGATAAGAAATTTTATTAATGAGCGTATAAGAAATACTCTTCGAGGAGGATCAAATTAAACAACAATGAGGTGACGAAGACCACTGAGTAAAAAGAATAAAAAAACTCCTAGACCTTGCTTTAATTCAACACTAAGATCGAACTTTAACCGACTCAATAGCTTCATGAACACTCACCTCACCTCCATTAAACACGACTTTGTTTCTAAAAGATCACAAAACCCAAAGGCCAACCACCCATATGGCAGATAAATCGGGATTCCTCTTCAAATTTTGTCTACGAAAAAATTATGTGAAATGGGTAAAATGCGAGCGTGAATTCCAATCACTGTCGCTTCGAATCCTTGCCATTTCAAGATAGACATCTAGACACGATAAGAAAAAGAGCAACAAAAGAGTAGGTGATTTGTTTCCTCCTCTTGTTGGTTATAGAACACACAGTTCAGCTCCCCACCATTCAAATAAGCTCTTCTAGCTAGAATAGTTTTGGTTGGGATCAGGATTATGGATAGTTTTCCAAGCAAAATCTTTCATTTTCAAAGCCGCATCTAAATCCCACAAACTTTTGAACACAACATCACAGGAGTTGTTTGGGTCCCTCGCAACTTATTTTATAGGCTGAAACAACAGAGTAAATCATGTTTCTCTTCTCTTTCCACCCCATTTATAAGCTTTGTTGGCCTGCGGTTTGAAATCTTTGATGAGATTTCAAAGCTCGTTAAATAAATCATGTTCCCAAGGAAAAAGTTGACGCCTACAACTCTAATTCCAGCACCACTCCTCATTTATCCATATGCCTTTATCAAAAATAGACATATCTGTATCATTAGCGATAGAGAAAAGCCTGCCAAAACGTGAGAAAGTAGAAAAGAAACCCCTTTTGAGTGATGGAAAGGTCGAAAGCCTTCCTATAAATACTTGAAAGTGTGGGGGTGTTTAGCAAAGGTAGAAGTGCCTAAATCTAAATAATTTAAGATCGGACCTAAGACTGTTGACAACATATTCGTTGGATACAAGCACAACAATAGTGCATGTTGCTTCTTAGTACATAAGTCTTTAATTCATGATATTAATGAGAATATGATCAATGAATCAAGAAATGCAATATTCTTCAAAAATATACTTCCTTGCAAATAAAGGAAAGAACCTAGTTCCCTTAAAAGAACCTATGAAGCTGCAAGGGATAATCATGAAGAAGATGAAAAGCCTAGACGCAGTAAAAGAGCTAAAATAGCTAAAAGCTTTGGTCCTGATTTTGTAACATATATGTTAGAGAAAGAAACGAGGACATTAAGTGAAGCATTATCCCTTCTGGAAAGAATATATAAATAATGAAATTGAGTCTATTTTGCACAACCATGTGCAAGAGTTGGTTGATCTCCTACCGGGTAGCAAACATTAGGGTTGCAAATGGATACTAAAAAGAAAGTATAAAGCAAATAGATCTATTGATAAGTACAAGGCTAAATTTGTAGCTAAAGAGTATTGACATAAAGAAGGCTTTGATTTTTTTGACACATATTCACTTGTGACTAGGATCACATCTATTAGAGTGTTCATTGCTATTGCTACACTGAAATTCCTTGAAATACATCAAATGGATGTCAAGAAAATATTTCTAAATGGTGAATTAGATGAAGAAATGTACATGGGAAAACCTCAAGGGTTTGTTGCTCCTGTAAAGGAGAAGAAGGTGTGCAGACTCATTAAGTCATTGTACGGGCTTAACCAAGCACCGAAGCAATGGCACGAAAGATTTGACAGCACGATGCAATCAAATGGCTTCAGAATTAATGAATGTGATAAATGCATATACGTGAAAGGCACACCTAATGATCATTTGATCGTTAGTCTATATGTCAACGATATGCTAATCCTGGGAAGTAATCATGATGCATTCATGAATACAAAGAAAATGTTGACCAACCATTTTGACATGAAAGACTTAGGAGCCGACGATGTTATATTAGGGATTAAGATCACTAAGACATCTAATGGGATCGTGCTGTCGCAATCTCATTATATTGAGACAGTACTCAAGAAGTACAGTACATTTAACGGTGCTCTAGCTAAGACGCCAACAGACTTGAGTCTACACTTAGGAAGAAATCATGGTGAACCTGTCTCTCAAATATAATATGCCAAATATATAGGTTGTCTCATGTATATCATGAACTGCACTTGTCAGTATGTTGCTTACTTAATTAATAACTGAGTAGATTTACATATAATCCAAACAAAGATCATTGGAAGGCGTTAAATAGAACACTTAGGTATTTAAAGCACACCTTAGATTATGGATTACATTATAGTAGATATCCAACTGTATTAGAAGGATACAATGATGCTAACTAGATATCGGTTACTAAGGACACTAAATCCACGAATGGTTATGTCTTTACCATTGGAGGTGGAGATGTGTCGTGGAAGTCCTCAAAACAAACATGTATAGATCGTTCCACGATGGAATCCCAGTTTATTGCTTTAGATAAAGCTGGTGAATAAGCAGAATGGATTCGTCACTTTCTTGAAGGCATTCTTGTTGGAACAAGCCAGTGCCTGTGATTATGATACATTGCGACAACCAATGAGCTATTGGAAGGGCACAAAGTGGCATGTAGAATGGTAAGTCAAGATATATACACCGTAAACATAATACCATAAGGCAGTTGATCTCTAATAGTTTCATTTCCATATATTATGTAAAATTAAAGAAAGATTTATCGGATCCGTTGACTAATGACTACCTAGAGACCAAACATACTGCTTATCGCTTGGGAATAGATTTAAAACCTAATACTAAAAAATCTTTATGATGGAACCCAACCATGTTTATTAGAGATCTAAGACCATGGTTCAATATGATAACAAAATTGTAAGGATTCAAAAATAGCACTTTGGAGCTAACTCCAGCTTATTCTCATGTATGATAAATGTGCTATCTGTAGAATGGGTAATGTTAAGTTTAACTTTAAATTAGCTTAATTAAGGTGAGTATGACAAGATACTCTTTATAAGAGATCATATATGTAAGTGTAAAGTTTGGCCACTTTATAAGAAAACACTTATTAACCCAAGAGTTGTCTAGGGCCAAAATGGACACAACCATGAGAATCAAAAACTGTTAGGGGGTTTATTGTGTGGATACAATTATCTTGGTTTACATCAATATCTCAACGATTCAAGACATCACGTTTACTGATCAGCTAAGTAAACCCGATGTATTCCACTAAGGAAGGTTCAAATTCGAAAGCTACCTTTCCCGATGCAGTATGCTCTCTTAAGCGTATGCATGGAATTTTCTTTCATGTGGGGGATTGTTGGAAAATATTGGGGTTTCCAATTATTTGATAGTTTATTTAAATATGTTTTATCTGATAAAATAAAAATTTCTTTAGCTTAATAGAATCTACATTTCGTGTAGATGAATCTAGTACATTTAATTACTCAAAACCAATTTGGGGAGAATGAGAAATTAAATTCTAAAGTTAGCTAGTTGGAATAAGTTGTATTAACAAAAGAAAAAGAAATAGGTGGGAAGGTGAAAATTCACCATCCTACATCGAACGTTTGAGCTAAAATAGTACACCTTATTTGTTGCTTGTTTAAATCAATGGTTTGGGCTTCTTGGGTTACCACATGTCCTACTAAGGTGGTGTAAAAGACTGGCTAGTATGATTAGACTCCTTGTGTGTGCTTTCAAGTACCTGGCGTGCATGGGAAGTATATCGACTGGGTTTCTAATAATAACCAAAATACACTTTTTAAATATAGGTAGGACATCGATTGATGAATTAAGACTAGGATCGCACAATTAGCATCGCTTGATCCTGAACCTAAAAAGTTGTATAATGTGTAAGAACTTAGGTTCAAATTACTTAACAAATGTACTTGTTGAGACAACTAAGTGTCTAAATAGTAAGTAAAATGAACTCAAGAATTTTTATACCGTTTTGCGTCAATAGTCCTAATCCACTTGGCTTTCTCCTCAACGTCAACTCAAGTATCCTTTCAATTAGTACAAGAATGACTCACTCAGGATTTATAAGTACTATTAATCTAGACTCCCTCTAATTACACTGCTATTACCTGTCGTGACGTGACACCTTACTAACTTACTTTACTTGAATCTGGAAATTAAAAGTTACACGAAGACCCTTCGACTCAATGATTTTGTAAGTATTGAATACAAAAGTAATTTGGACTCAAGAAACAAAACAAAATGTCTTGGACTTAAACACTCTAAGCACATGCTTCTTCGCTTTTGAGCCTAGAACTTTTATAGTATGAAACACTACGTGGAAGACAACTGTCAGATCGGATCAGACGTCCAGATTGTAGCTTTCATAATTATCTAATTCTACTACAATAGGATTGATGCGAAATATTCCAAGTATGTGTTTGATAAAAAAATGTCTAAGTACATTGGAATGCAATTGGATTCAAACAAAGGCAAAAATAAATAAGATAGATCAAATCTATCTTCTTTCCAAAGTTATCATGACTTGATAGAATCCTATTATAACAAAAACTCTAAGAAATATATCAGAATCTAAGCAACCATCTTTCCATGTATATCTTGATTTGACGGGATTAAGTAAACTAGGAAAGACTTGAGAAACAAGTCCATAATCAAAACATAATACTTTTCTAAAATAACCTGTTTCGACAGGATACTGATCGCAAGAAAAGTTAGGATAAATCTGCAAGAATCTCACAACTGCTCTTTCTTTATATATATATATTGTCTCAACAATATCGGTGCAGATAAGGAAAGTGTTATAATAAACTAAAATACATAAATACTAAATATTAAATTTAAAAAGTTTGCTTTATTAACCAATTAAATAGTTTATCTTCAATTCTATAATATAAGTCCAAAAAAGTTTTGTTGTATATTTATAATTTTGGAAATACTTATAATTTTATTTTTATACTTTTAAAAAACTTTAAACGAAGATTAATATAATATATTTCTTAATTCAAAAATATTATTAATTTTTTTAATTATATATATATATATATATATATATATTATAATTCTATCTTGAGATATTTAATAAACCTAGACTAATTGAGTGGTGTGGCATCAATATTTGTTTTCTAAATACAAATATTTTTTTATATAATATAAATAAGAAGAATAAAAAAATTACCAGTTTTTAAAATTATAAAAAAAAGAAAAAACAACAACAAAGAAAGTCAAAAATACCAAAAGAAAAAGCAAACATTATCAAGAAAAAAAGCAAAAACAAAATAAAAAAGTCAAAGTAACGAAAGAAAAATTAAAATTAATTTTTCAATATATTTTTTGTGTATTTTTGTTGTTTATATTATATTTAATATTTGTTTATATTTAGGAAATAATATTGATTCCAGATCACTCAATTCGTCTAGGTTTATTAAATATATCACGATAGAATTATAAAGTAAAAATGAAAAAAAACGTAAATATATAAATAAAAATTAATAATTTTTTTTTTGGATTGAGAAATATATTATATTAATCTCCATTTTAAGTTTGTTAAAAGTTTAAAAATAAACTTATAAGTATGTCAAAAATTATAAATATACAACGAAACTATTTGAGCTTGTATTTTAGAATTGAGGGAAAATTATTTAATTTGTTAACTTTTCGTTTCATCAATTTGCCTATTGATTTGATCTTCCTTTATAGCCTTGTATGCCTTAACTCTATTTTAGCTTATTTTGCCCCTAATAAGCTACATTTCCACCCAATTTCTCTAAAAACCTAAAACACACTTAAACGTACTTAAGTATGCTAATTACTTAAATAATTATTACTTTATAATGAGGGTTAAAAGTGAATACTTTAGACACTCGTCAACGACTTCAAACCAAATGATTAACTTTGAGAAAATTGTGGCCGCTTTTACTAAAAGAACTAACGAGCATATGGTGAGGGGTGTGGTAGATGTTTTGGGCGTTCGGGCGGTAGAACGTCACGAGAAGCATCTGGGGCTTCCTTTGGTGACCGGAAAATATAATAAGGAATTATTTCATTATATGCGAGATCGAATATGGGATAGGGTTAAAAGGGTATAAGGAGAAATAGCTCTCTATCGGGGGGAATAGGTGTTGATCAAAGCGGTTTTCAAGTAATTCCCATGTTCAAGAGAGTTCCTTTTGACTTTTGAAAACTCTCATAACCGAGATTCAACCTATGATTAGTAACTTCTGGTGGGGAAATGGAGATCAGAGGAAAATTCATTGGCTCGCTTGGAAGAATCATAATAGGACTATGAGAGTTGGAGGACTTGATTTCCGGGATTTGAGGGCGTTTAACTTAGTTCTTCTTGCGAAATAGGCGTGCGCATCTTTGACTATCCTGATAGTTTGGTGGCGAGGGTTTATAAGGCGAAGTACTTTCTTACTCGATCTTGGATGCCAAGATTGGGGCAACGCCTTCCTTTTTGTGGCATTATATGTTCAAGGCGCTTGTAGCGGTTAGAGCCGGTTTGAGGTGGAGAGTTGGAAACAGGGATACCATTCAGATTTGGGAGAACACATGGCTTGCTTAGCCACATTGGTTCCAAATTGTGGCGCCTCGCAGCAAGGAGCTTTGGAATGCTAGGGTGTTAACACTTATTGGGGAAGAAGCCGAGGGGTGTGGAATGTTAGCCATGTACGATAGCTTTTTTGGGTAGATGACGTGTTAACGTTTTTTTCTTTACCACTAAGAGAACCTGAAAATATTGATAAAATGATTTGATATTATTCAAAATCGGGGGTTTTCATGGCGAAGAGCGCTTACCATCTGATCATGGCAAGAAGATTACACATAAAATGATCTCAATTGGGGGTGAGCTCTAATAGTGCGTGATTGGAACTTTCTTTGGATGGCCAAGTACCCAATGAAAAGTAATCTCTTCAATTGGCGAGTGTGTCACAATACCCTTCCTACTAGATGCTCTTTGGCGTGACGACGGGTGGTTCTTGAAACTTTTTGTCTTGTATGTTTGTGTGGTGAGAAGGATTTTTGACATATTGACGTTGTGTCACGTAGCCCGAAAGATTTGGGCAATCATGTTTATTCCCACGTCACACTTGATGCGTGATAACAAGGATGGCAAAGGGTGGTTGAGACGGGCTTAGGAGGAGAAAGTGCGAACGGGGATGCAAAGAATTATAGCGACATAGTAGGCCTTGTGGTGTAATGGGAACAAAGGGGTTTGTCGAGTAAAAAGGTGCAGTACCTCACAAAATTTTAGAGTTTATGGACAATTAACTTAGCTTATTTGAATCGAGACCTGTAACATAAGAGGACACAAAGAGAAGATGTGATCTGAGATGGTGCACCTCTCTTCCCGATCCAAGATTTTGAATCCTCTTTGATGTAACCATCTTTGAGGAGGAGCAAGAGACATGATTTGGAGTTTCTATTGAGGATTCTTCGGGAAGTCATGTGCTAGCATCCAACATCGAGTGGCTGTAAATCTTGGAGCTCGTAACACTGAGTCATAGGCGGCATACTTGGCAATGAGGCAAGTCAGAATAATTAACCACTCGTCAATATTCAAATCAAAAGTTTCAAGTATAAGGATCACATAAGCACTAATTTATGAGTTGATTTACACAATTTCCTACGTTGGAAGCCTATCATTGGTAAAATTTCCAAATCATAGAGCTAAAATCATGAAGTAGTAAGTTAAAGGATCAACAACGTAAAAAGGCCAAGATAAAGGACTAATTTTTTTTAACATGTTGTTTGGTCTAATTTGGGTTGAATATGATGATATGTGAAAGAGTTCATTAAAAACTTAAGGAACTACTTCGGTAAGATTTGAGAATTAATTGTGGGCATACCGATATTTGAATGGAAAATGAAAAATCCAAAGTAAATTTCATAATTACACACAGATATTTGTGTTGTTTACTATTTTATTCTTTTTAAATCTGTTAACTAATTCATGTTCCAATGTTATACCTTAATTAACCCCTAGTTGATTTTTTAATATATCTTTAAGGAAAAAAATCAAAAAATATTTTTTTATTGTGGTTGAATTACAAAAATAGTCTCATATTGTGGCCTTTGTTTATATTTGGCCCCTTACTGTGTTTTTCATCTATTTTTAGTCCTCCGATCGATTTTCTCGCCTTAATTGCACGTGCAACACGTTCGACAAAAGTGTGGAATTTTTTTTTTTTTTTAAATGGTCCCTTATTTATTGTGGTTGAGTTTGCAGCTTGTCCACATTTAGTCCTTTATTGTGTATTTTCGTCCAATTTTAGTCCTTCGATCGATGTTTTTGCCGTGAATTCCAAGTGACAATACGTGCCTGCAAAAAATTGAGATTTAGTCCCCACGCATGGCAATTCAAATGCAGGAACGGCGGGGACCTTTTTTCAATTATTGTTATTCTATATTTTGTATGAATTTGGGCATTGTGGACAAATGTTTTATTTATGACGTTAGAAAGTTGGGTTGTTTGGTTTACATTGAGGGTGCGATGATGTGTTCTTTGGGTCATTTAGTTATGTTTGACGTTACAATGATATGAATTTTTGGTCATTTAAGTAATATTTGACGTTATTGTCTTGTCTTTTTTTCTGATTGTTTGGTCCATACACAAACATTTAGCGCATAAAAGTTAAATAACGCAAAAAGTTGAATAACACAAATCATTTAACGCATAAAAGTGGTCTTATCATTTCCACGTGTGAATTGGCACGTGATAAGGGAATTACTATAGTGATTTAAGTACCCGATTTCTTAGGCTCTTGCACAGTCCTCGTGGCAACTTCACTTGGTTTATTATTGTTTCGTTGTTTTTGTAGTTTGAGTCGAGTTGGAGCAAAAAGGTGCTTATTTGGAGCTACGAAGCTACTAACCACGCTACAGAAGAGACCATAAAATAGAATGTTGGGCGAGCAAGAGAATGATCATGCAAGGAAGCTGGAGAAACAGAATGGCGCGTGATAAGTAGCACATCGCGCGCCAGGCATATGATCAAGACGAAAAAAGTGGGCCGACATTAGAAACCTTAAAACAAAGCCCACAACAAAGAAAAACAATAAAAAGAAGGCTACGTTCAACAACTAGGGTACCGGTTTTCAAAGCACAAAACACCACTTAAAAAGAGTTAGAGGGCATTCTAGGGTTAGAGAACAACATAAATTCCACTATTAATGGCATTACAATTATAGTTGAATGAGAAAGGTGAACAAGAGGAGCCAGCAATAAGAGTAAAGGAAAACAGCGAGAAAATCAATAGTTTAATATTGTCTTTTCCTTATTTGAATAATCTGTGATGAATTGTTGTGATTTGAATATGACTATGAGTAGTTATTCCTCTCAATATCTGAGAGAGGATGTAGTTAATCTCAAATGGATGCACCTTGAACCTATGTTTTGATTATGTTTATTGATGATTTAGTTTTGTTGGATATTATTTGTTGCTTATGTTGCTTGGTTTATTTTGATGCACGCGTTTCCTTAAGGCAGAGTAATGACATTGAAAAACCTTGTAATATGTTGAATTATGCATAGGAGATTGTTAATGCAACACTAGCCTAATAGATCAGGCAGATGAATCTTTAGACCTTCGACATTAGCGTGTTCGTGGAATCTAAATTCTAGTTAGTAACTCTAATTCACTTCTAAAAATTGTATGGATCCTATGACATGGTGAACTTTTGGTGAGGGAAAAGTGCTTAACGGCATGACATCATTAAGGATTGAGAGTTCTTTAGTACATCGAAAGGTGGCTAATTTGCTACAGGAACTTGGAAATAAAACAATCATCAATAGATAGCGTCTTGCATAGGAGGCATTAGTATTTTGTCTATGAGGTACTTGCATTCGAGATTAATGAAATTCATCTCTTAGATACCTTTTACTTAATCTGTTTCACAGCCTTCAATAGCAATCAATCAATCAATCATTTAAATTATGTTTTAGTTAGTCAGTTTAGTTTTACGTTCTTTTACAAATCTTTCCAATTGCAATCTTTAGCTAATTTTACTTCAAGCATTCTAGTTTAGATCTTTAGTTTTTAGTTAGTTAATTAATAGTTCATTAGTTCTCTATCTTTATTTATTTCTTCAAACGATAAATGCAAAAAGAAAAGAAATTCAACTTATTAAGCGTGCGACAATATAATTGCTAAAGTGACAAATATCTACTCCACGTGGGATCGATACTTGGTCAGTAAACATACTTTCCATTTAAGTATTACTCTACTCGTATACTTGAGATAGAGTGTGTATTGAGAATAAATCAGAACACATACAAAATACGCCCATCAAGTTTTTGGCGTTGTTGCCGGGGAGTAATTGTATACTTGTTAGCAATTTTCAATATTGTTCTTTGAGAAACACTTACTTCTGCATTATTATTTTAGGTACTAGTAGTTCATGCCACGAAGAGACACCGTGACACCATTATTATTTGATCCTAAAATAGAAAGAACTTGCAGACGTAACCGAAAAGAAACACGTGTTAGGGCCGTGTGTTACACACAATCTGGGCCCTGACCCGATCGGCCCATGACTAATTATTGATATTGTTTTGATTAATCATTAGGTTAAGATAAATCTAAGTTAGCAATTATCTTGAGAATATTTCCTTCTAATCGGAAGACATTATTTCATCTAAGATAGATTTATCTTCCTTATCTCCTTATTATGAATATAGACATAGTGCATTGACGGATTAGCTTCAATATCTAACGAGATCTTGCAGAATATGATGGATAAGGCAAAAAGATACTATCGGATTGCAACAGAATTCTGGCGTGCTTATCTTACAAGGCAAGGAGATATTCTGTGGATTGCAACTAAGGATATTCTGAAGATTCAGCACATGCCTATATAAGGAGAAGACTCGAGACAAATTAAGGGATACTTTGAAAAAGATATTATACAGTCTGTCTTGTATCGAGTCATTTGAGAAGAGCATTAAGTCAGAGAGTCTCTGGAGTAGCTTAGTGTGTCTTCGATTCAAACGTGTTTCTGAAAACAAGTTAAGGGTTAGGTGTTGCAACTGCATATGTTAGAGGGAGTCTAGTATATGAGTTGATTTAAATCCTTCATTGTAATTCTTAAGTAGGAAAGAGTTTGAGTCAAACCTTGGGTGAAAACCCCATGGACTAGGACCATTTGGACCGAACCACGTTAAAAACCTTTTGTGTTCTTTACTGTTTATGTTTTACTGTTTTTCACAATTGCAACAACAAAACTATTTTCAAACGTTAAAGAACTGTCTTCTGTTATACTTAAGTGTACAGTTGCAACTATTGCTAAGTGCAACTGGACACATTTACAAGTATTACAAATACTAAGATCTTTCAATTGGCATCAAGAGCGGGTCACTATATTTACATAGTGTAGATTCTGGTCTAAAGATCTTTATTTTGTTCAATTGTTTTTCTTATGGAAGAAATGAGGGAAGGTCTGTCGACCATCAAGCCACCTATGCTGACGGCTACAAACTACTCCTACTGGAAGAATCGCATGCGAAACTTCATCAAACAGCAGGATCAGAAAGCCTGGAAGAGCATTCTAAAAGGGTGGACCCCACCGACAGATGATCAAGGACGAGTGAAATCCGAGCTGGAATGGACCGATGCTGAAGAACTCTTAGCAAACTATAACTCTACAGCTTTAAACATTATTTTAGTTGTTGTTGATTATGACCAATATAAGAGTATATCTAACTGTGAAATTGCAAAAGATGCTTGGCAGGCTATTGAGAATGCACACCAAGGAAATGACAAAGTGCGTGCATCCAAGTTGCAACTACTCAATTACCAGTTCAACTATGTACGCATGGAAGAAACGGACACCATCGCTCAGTTCCATTCGAAACTCAGGCATCTCGCTAGTGAAGCCACCATCCTTGGAGCGGATTTCCCTAAATCCAGAATCGTGCTAAAACTCCTAGGATCTCTTCCTGGAAGGTTTGCAATGAAGGTATCAGCCATTGAAGAAGCAAAAGATGTTAACACTCTACCTCTGGCTGATCTCATGGGATCATTAACCGCATGGGAAATGAAACTCAAGAGAGAAGGAGACACCATATCCAAAGGAGTTGCACTTCAGGCCAGTATTCCACAGAACAGTCCCAACTCAGAATTAGAGCAATCCCTAGCACTCCTCACAAAGAAGTTCAACAGAATGAACAAACGTTGGAGTAGAGGTAACTCTTCAAACCCAGTTGCAAGTCCCTCTGATTTAAGGGCAGACTGTGCAAATCTTCTCGAGAAAAATAAAAGCCGTGCATTACTAGCATGGAGTGAGGACGAATCTGATAACAATGAAGGTGATACAGAAGAAGTCGCTGACCTTGCGTTTTCATCATTAATTCCCTTTAGAGCCAACATGGGAGTTGCAATCCATAGCATAACAGACTCCGATAGCGACTCACTTGATAGTGACGAGTTGGAACTCACACATAATATGGAGGCAATCTGAAAAAGAAACCCTGAATTGGAGGCCCAACTCAGAATCGTATCAACCTTTGGCAGCCATGTGAGAATGAACAACAAAACTCTTGAACTCGAAAGAAAAGTTCTCGCGCTCACCTTGGAGAGAGATCTTCTGTCCACTGATCTGGACTCGGCACTTAAAGCCCACAAAGCACTAGTTGAAGTGTGCGATCTCACCAAGAAAGAACTAGACGCACTGGCTAAGAATGTGAAGTTACTCACACCAGGCACAGAGAACTTGGAAAAAGTTTTGGACACCTAGAAAGTTGTAACTGGGAAAACATGAGTAGGATATGCTGATCCCACTACACCAAAGTTTCTGGTTAATACCAAGATATCCATTTCCAAAAAGAAGAGGATACCCAAGGGAGTTGAAATCCCTTTCAACTATCCCAACACCAACAATCAGGTACGTGTCAGTTTTAATTTGCCAGTAACAGTATCTGACCAGAATTCCGTAAACAGGTTTGCAAGAGGAAGGTTCATTCCTACCTGCCACCACTGCGGAGTCCAAGGACACATCTGTCCCTACTGTTATCAGCTGTGGACACCTCAGAACACTCCCTCCCTCACTGTTCCCGAAGTACAGAAGAAGAAGATGAGAAACAAAAGAAAGAAGAAGATCATACTGGATGCACCCACGGTTGCAACCGTCGTGCCACCACAACAAGTTTGGGCTAAGAAATCTTTTAACCCCCTTATTTGTCTTACTGCTTGCAACTCTACCTCTCAACGAGGATCTTATTCTAATTCTTGGTACTTTGATAGCGGATGCTCTAGGCATATGACTGGAAATAAGGACATTCTAAGCAACTATGTGCATGAACGAAAAAAAGGATGTTGTTTTCGGTGATGGAAACCGAGGAAAGATAATGGGGAGAGGAACCCTAAGTGTTAAAGGCTTCCCCAAACTTAGAGATGTTCACTATGTTGATGGACTGTGTGCAAATCTTATTAGTATTAGTCAGCTGTGTGACGATGATCTCTTTGTTCACTTTACCAAAGATGAATGTGAAGATGTAGATCAATTTCAAAATAGAGTTTTGAAAGGACTAAGAAGCACTGAAAACTGTTATACTATGACTAACTGTAAAGCTACCTTCAGGTCACTCACTTGCAACTTGACCAAAGAATCTGTTGCAGAATTATGGCACCAACGGCTTGAACACCTAAATTACAAGTCCCTGGCACAACTTTTCAACAATCAAAGTGTGAGAGGACTACCAAAGCTTGGAGCAAAGACGATTGGAAAGTGTGGGTCATGCCTTGAAGGAAAACATACAAGAGCAATTCATAGCGAGTTGCAACACATACCATCGGTAAGAGTTCTGGAATTGCTACACATGGACCTTGTGGGACCCATTCAAAAGGAAAGCATCTCTGGTAAGCGTTACATTTTTGTATGCGTTGATGATTTCTCAAGGTACACCTGGGTTGAATTTCTAAAAGACAAAAATGAATACTTTGTTTTCTTGAAAAACTTGTGCAACACTGTTGCAACTGAAAATGATCTAACTGTTAAAAGATTTCGAAGTGATCATGGTAGAGAGTTTGAAAACTCAAGCTTCGTTGAATTCTTTTCTGACAAGGGTATATTTCATGAATACTCATCCCCCATCACACCACAACAAAATGGGGTTGTTGAAAGGAAGAACAAGACACTAGTTGAAATGGCAAGAGTTATGCTGAACTCAAAAAAACTAGACATCAAGTTCTGGGCCGAGGCAGTGAACACTGCATGCTATGTCACTAACCGAGTTTACCCACGCCTAGGTGCAACTAAAACTGCCTATGAACTCTGGAAAGGTAAAAGACCAAATGTTCAACACTTTCATGTTTTTGGTTGTGCTTGCTACGTTCTGAATGATAGGGAACCTAGAGGAAAATTTCAATCAAAATCTGATCTAGGAATTTTTGTTGGGTACTCAAGGTACAGTCATGCTTATCGCGTATTCAATATGCGCACTCAAACTGTAGTTGAGTCATCTAATGTTGAATTTGACGATTACAGGGACTTTGCAACTACATCATCTGAAGCTCGGATCACTGAATTAACAGATGCTGATGATGAGGAGGAATCACACCGCCCCCACAAAATTTCACCACCAGCTGCAACTGACACAGTCAACCAGCAACCTGAGGTTATTCCGACGGGTACAGTTCCAACAAAAATAGCCCCCACTGTAGTAGTGCAAACAGAGAACATGGAAGCACCACCACACATCAGGAGGAACCACCCACCTGAAGCTGTTATTGGGGACATAAGTGACGGGATAAGAACGCGAGACATCCCTCGAAAGAGATATGACCAAATGGTGCGCTTTGTGAGTTACACTTCTAAGATTGAACCCAAGAATGTAAAGGAAGCACTGTTGGAAGAAGTTTGGATTGAAGCCATGCAAGAGGAACTGAATTAATTTGAAAGAAATGATGTATGGACACTTGTCCCTCGACCAGAAAAAGTGAACATCATTGGTACCAAATGGATATTCAAGAACAAGACCGACGAATTGGGAAATATAGTGCGCAACAAAGCCAGACTAGTTGCACAGGGATACTCACAAGTAGAAGGAGTCGACTATGACGATACATTTGCTTCAGTTGCAAGACTAGAGTCCGTTCGTCTTCTACTCGCAGTTGCATATGGTTTGCACTTCAAACTCTTCCAGATGGATGTTAAGAGTGCATTGCTGAATGGATACTTAAACGAAGAGGTGTTCGTCGAACAACCTAAAGGGTTCACAGATCCACATTTTTCCCAACCATGTGTTGAAATTGAAAAGAGCACTTTATGGCTTAAAGCAAGCCCCACGGGTATGGTATGAAGGACTCACCATTCATCTCCTTGACAAGGGATACACAAGATGGAGTGTAGATAGAACCTTGTTCTACAAACAGTTCGGAACTAACATTCTTATTGCTCAAATTTATGTAGATGATATCGTGTTTGGATCTACATCTCAGGATGAGTTGCAACACTTCATTTCTGTTGTGAAAAATGAGTTTGAAATGAGCTTGGTTGGTGAACTAACTTATTTTCTTCGTTTACAGGTCAAGCAACAAAATGATGGAATATTCATATCCCAGACGAAGTATGCCAAGAATCTCATCAAGCGTTTTGGCCTTGAGCATGCCAAACCTATGAAAACTCCTATGGGATCAACAGATCGCCTCAGCAAAGATGATAGTTGCAACTCCATGGATCCCAGTCTTTACCGAAGCATGATAGGAAGCCTACTGTACCTCACTGCTAGCAGACCTGACATATGCTTCAGTGTTGGAGTATGTGCACGATATCAGGCCAACCCGAAAGAATCTCATCTCAAGGCTGTCAAGCGAATTATACGTTACATATCTGGTACAGCAGATTTTGGTCTCAGTTACAACTTCAATGATAACTTGTCTCTTGCAGGATATAGTGATGCAGATTGGGCAGGATGTGCTGATGATCGGAAGAGTACCACATGAGGATGTTTTTACCCATGAGCAAATCTTGTGTCCTGGTTTAGCAAGAAGCAACACTCAATCACCTTGTCCACAACTGAAGCCGAATACATTGCTGCTGGGAGCAGTTGCACCCAACTGGTTTGGATGAAACACATGCTAGAAGATTACGGTATCTCGCATAATGTAATACTTCTCTATTGTGATAATACAAGTGCCATCAACATCTCTAAAAATCCAGGCCAACATTCTCGTACTAAACACATTGATATTCGATATCATTATATTAAGGAACTGGTTGAGGCTAAAACTATTGAGTTACGACATGTGTGCACTGACCTTCAACTTGCAGATACCTTTACCAAAGCTCTGGATGTGACACGTTTTGAGCACCTTCGCAAGTCGTTAGGGCTCTGCCTTATGTGAATTGCAACAGGTACCCGGTTGCAACTGAGGATGACCAGTGCCTGACCTTCTGACCTGTTACTGATCTCAGACAGACTCCTCATGTTTGTTGTACTCTTACTAAAAAAAAAAAAACAAAAAAAGGGAGAAAGAAATTTCTTTTCATGAGTTGCAACTGGAAAAAGCTACCTGACCTAGAAGCAGCAAGTGTGAAAGCTAGCAATTCTTATCTCACGCGACTCCTCATTGCAAAGAGCTACCTTGCTCACAAATGTGTCAGTGTGAAAGCTACAAGTTGTTCACAGTTCCTTGCTTTAGTTGCAACTGAGTATCATTCAATAAACTCCCTGGAGAAACTGCATGAGTTTGGTAAAAGGATGGATTTTCTCCACTGGTTGCCTTGGTTCTCGTGTTGCTGTGTTCAATTCTACTTAACATGCCGGAGCTCTAATTACGCGTGGTTAGGTGTTGCAACTGCATATGTTAGAGGGAGTCTAGTATATGAGTTGATTTAAATCCTTCATTGTAATTCTTAAGTAGGAAACAGTTTGAGTCAAACCTTGGATGAAAACCCCGTGGACTAGGACCATTTGGACCGAACCACGTTAAAAACCTTTTGTGTTCTTTACTATTTATGTTTTACTGTTTTTCACAATTGCAACAGAAAAACTGTTTCAAACGTCAAAGAACTATCTTCTGTTATACTTAAGTGTACAGTTGTAACTATTGCTAAGTGCAACTGGACACATTTACAAGTATTACAGATACTAAGATCTTTCAACACGAAGTTTGTTGAACACTAAGGACGGAGTAACCCACCAAGAGAAACACAATAAAGACATCACACTGATAGAAACAATGATCAACACCTGGGAGGAGGATATTTCATTTGACCTACGAGACAAAAAGTCTTACCAACACTTGAAGACGCTGGATCATGTATTCTTACAACGAAAGATCATGAACCAATCAAGTCAGCTATATTCTCTATGATCGACCAAAATCAATTCGGGGGAGGAATTACTGAAGCTCTAATGATACATCTCAAAGAATTTATTGGGACGTGTAAAGTATTTCAACTTAGATAGGATTCAGCGAAATTGAAGTTATTTTTATTTTTTTTAAATGGAGAAGCTGAGGTGACTGAATGAACTGCCAAATAACAACATCACAACATGAGAGCAAATGACATAACTATTTTACAACAATTCTTCCCACCGAAAAAGACAGCAGAAAAAGACAGCAAATATGAGAAGTGAGATTGTTAATTTTTGACAAATGGATGCAAAATCATTGTTTGAAGAATGGGAACGATTCAAAGCCGGTGTCCGCAACACAACTTCACAAACGAGGTACTACTCCAGCAATTTTACTGTGGACTGAACACAATATGCAAAAATACACTAGACATCAGTTTAGGAGAGGGGGATTCATGCAAAGCATCGACGAGGATGCGTTTGCTCTATTAGAGACAATTGCATCAACTATCTCAAAGTGGAATATAGACCGGGGTCCAAGTAAGAGAACAATAGGAATTCACAAGCTTGACACTATCACTTAACTTACCCCACAAATGGACGCCCTTAACACCAAACTAAAGCATATGAATGTGAGCTCACCAATCATAGTATGCAACAATTGTGGAGGAAGTCACCCAGTCAACGAGTGTAAAGGAGTAAATGTAGTTCTGCATGAAGAAGTCAACTATCCTGGTAACAACTCGAAGCAAAACAATCCATACTCGAACAATTATAACCTTGAGACAAGAAACCACCCCAACATTTCTTGGGGAGGACAACAAAATCAACAATAAGGAGGGATTCAGAAACCAGTGAGATTTCAACCAGTAGAAAAGAAGGTAAATCTTTTAGAAAAAGTTGCATAATTATATGACGAGGACTATTGCAAGGATGGGGCAAATAGAGGCGAGATGTCAGAACACCGAAAACTCATTGAGAAACATTGAAAAATAACTTGGCATAATTGTAAATCAGTTAAGTACTTGACCTATTGGAACACTGCCTAGAAACATAGAGACAAACCCAAGGGAACAAGTTAATATGGTCTCAACTGAAGAAGATGTTTTAAGGAAAGTCTCAGAGCCACTGGTGAAGGATGAGTATCCACCAATTTCATATCCTTTGAGAATTCATCATGTGGAACAATTTGCTGCGGTTTTCAAAAACCTACCGAGACCAATGACATTTGAAGAAGTAGTGAGATAAGTACCAGAATATGCTAAGTACTTGGGAGACACAAGAATAGTCAAGAGAAAGATGGATGATAGCGGTATTCACAAAGTCTTTACACTTCAATTAATTGAAGAACTACCAAAAAAGCTTAAGGATCAAGGGAGTTTTACTATATCATGCACTATTAATGATAATTTTCTTGAGCATTCTCTTTGGCATTTAGGTGCTAATATAAATATCATGCCATACAATATTTATGAAGGTCTGAAATTACCTAATTTGAGAGCAACTGATCTAACAGTTCAACTTGTTGATAGGAGTATAACTTATCCTAAAGGGGTAATAGAAGATGTTATGGTTAAGATTGGTAAATTTACTTTTCCGTCTGATTTTGTGGTGATAGATATGAGTGAAAAGTATAAATTTGCATTGATTTTGGGAAGACCATTTTTAGCAACTGTTAATGCTTTTATTGATGTCGCAGAAGGAATTTTCACTCTAAAATTTTACAAAGAGCATGTTAGTTTTAAGGTTGAGAAAAGGGTTTACCCAAGAGAACCACCAATCAAAAATCTAGCGAGGGGAGAACATTTTGCGCATCTATTTATCCATGATGGAGCGATTGAAATACCTTAGAATTAGTAGAGTCGGGCTAGACAACGTAAAGACTAAGCGCTATTTGGGAGAAAACCCAAAAGTTTTGTATTTAAGTTCATTTATATCTTTCGTTATTTAAATTTTCTTCGATTTTGATTGTTTTGTAGGAGAAATTTGGAACAAGAATGTTGAAGTCGGAATTATACAAGATAAAAATGAGTCAGAATTTTGACAAAATCTAACAGCAACATTTTTTTCAATCGAAAGAGGCGCGATGTAGCTCATAGCGTGTGCTTCTGGACGTTTTTGGGCGATGCGGCTTTTCCATATTGTGATTGTAAAACCTACTGGAAAAAGAAAAAAAATTTGAACGCAGTTTTGATCTCGCGCCTCACGCGCGATGGGTGCGATTGCTCTGATCGCGCGCCAAAGTCAGATTTTTTCTAAATACTGTTGATACGGAAATAAGTTTTCTTACTTATTGACTATATTTTATCCATTACTCTGGGATTTAATAATTAGCATGTTGCTTAAATATATTTGTTTTGTGCGAGAATGTTTCCTTAGTTTTGAAATCACCTGTATGGTGGAATCCTAGTACATCTATGTCTTTATGTATTACGATACTATTTATATATGTGAATTCAAGGTTTAGGTCATTATTCCCCACACAAGTTAAAATCCCAAGTTGTTCTTCTTTATTATTACTTTCTAGGGATAAAAGCACCAAACTCCCTAAACTATAACGACTTTTGGACATCACCCCCCTAACCTTTGTAAATAAGCACTTTGCTCCTAACCTTCGCCAACCTGTTCGAGTTACCAATGGCAATTTTTCAACCAAAAAATCAACGAAAATTTTTATTTTTTTTAGAATCTTCTCCTCGTCGAGACGATTCCGGTAGTAGTGATGGTATCGCAAAATTCAAAGCCATTACACGAAAAATTTAGTTTTAATTTGTAGAATTTCCAGAAAATATGAAGAACACTTGAAGGTGTCCATCACATTTTTTGGAAATTTGACAAATTAAAAATAAATCTCACGTATAATGTCTTTGAATTTTTCGATACCGTCACCACTACCAGAACCGTCTTGACGAGGAGAAGATTTTGAAAAAAATAATTTTTTCTGCCGATGTTTTGGTCGGAAAATTGCCGGGGGGCAACTCGAACAGGTTGGCAAAGGTTAGGGGGCAAAGTGCTTATTTACAAAGTTTAGGGGTGGTGCCCAAATGTCGTTATAGTTCAGGGTGTTTTGTGCTTTTATCCCTTATTTCTATTATTTTCTACACTTGTTCTACTTATCAAACACCATGACATTGCAGGAAAACAACAACAAACTCGTTAGGGATATTTAAAATTCCGATGAGGAGGAATCACCACCATCTCGACGCGCCCAACAATGCGAGGAGAAAATTAAGGATGATGCATGAACAAAGAAACAAAAACTCATGAAGAAATCATTCACCACAGACAGGGGACTTGACGTTTTTCAGGATAAGAACCAAGACATGGGGAGGACGGCGTTTGCAAAACAAATAGGAGAGGTCACCAAAACTATGGGGATTGAATTCTTTACAAATGCAACTGCACTAATTAAGGGACCAATCTAATCGAGAGGGAAAAAGGTACACATCTGCGCAAATGTTATAAATGAATATTACAAGTTGTATTTAGAGAAAATTGCGGAAGGGGAGTGTTAGAAACGAAAAACAGCTATGTCATAAGAGGCATTGAGGGCGTGGTTCTCCCAGACACCATTGTTCGAAAGCTGAACTCTGCTAATCCTTTTATCCTTTATAACAATCTGGTTTCAGAATATAAGGCTTGGTATGATTTCATTATTTCATGAATTGAGGGACATGACAGATGCACACTGGGACATAGTAAAGTATTTAACGTGGATACGTGATGGAATCCATATAAATGTGGAGCTATCCCACATGGTGGACTGATGACAAGAATTTGTAGAGCAATGAGAGTTCCGGTTAAACAATCCGAGTTATTACGAAGAAGCAAATTTATAGATATATAAAAGTAAAAGTGTGAAAGCCAAAGCCAACGAGTTTAGCGGAGATGGTGAAGAAAGCAATGGAAGAGCAGACAAAGGAATTAAAGGACTTCATCCGAACTGAGCTAAAAAAGGTTCGGGAAGATATTTATAACTCATGGAAGGAAGTGATGACCAAGTTGAACAAGATGAACATGGAATAATTCGACACATCACTAGACAACATTCAAGAAGAGTAGAATTTCCAAGGGAGTCATTTTTTTTTTAGAGTAGTTCAATTGGGACATTCAACGAGTTAATTCTTGGGGGAAAGGGGGTGTGAATATCATCACTATTAAGTTAGTTTTACTCCAATTTGTTTCATTTTTAGAGTCTTCTTTTAGTTATTTTTTTGAGTAACTATGAATTTGAAATGCTGAGAAAATGAAATAGACAATCTTTTCTATATTTGAGTTTTAGCTTTTCAAGCCCAAAACTCTTCATGAAGAAATATCCACTGAATCCCCACTGAAGCCTTTTCTATGGAGCCTTTGTTTATGAAATCTACTCACCTACCATGAGCTGAAAGAATTTTTTTTTATCTTATCCATTTCTAGAGACTGGCATAATGGATTGAATGAGGGCTAAGGTAGGAACTCAAAACAAAAGCATGAGCTAAAATGATATATTAACATAAAATGAACCCTTTGCAAAAACTTTAAGTTTGGGGGTGCATCTCGAAAATCTATAAAGTATAGGATGGATTGAATTATTGCACAAATGAAAACGCAAATGAAAGATACCAATATAAGCCTAAATGTATGGCCGAATTCAAGGTACAAACAAGAGAGGAAAATGAAACATTAATGTGTAAATCTACGATAGACATCTCTAGAGCTCATAAATCTATTTTCATTTATAGCCCATACCCCAACTTATCATTAGAAGCTAACAAAGTCCTACAAATCCTCAACATGAAAAATTTGCATGCTTTAAGAATAGTGAGAAAATTAGAAAGCAAGGGATGAGTAACTATATGCGAAATTTCTTGATCTTATGAGTTTTATGTGAAAGTCTTGTATTCTATACTTGTGACAAATGAGCACACGACTTTGCATGATGAAATATCAACTTGATTAACCTTGGTGTGCAATGACTTGACATCCATAATTCTTATTATTTAAATTTCCAAACAAAGGTGGCATTCTAAGCCGAAATCCTGATTTGAGCGTTGTTATTATCACAATTTGAATTCTTTTGTTTAGAGCCTTGCTCGGGATGAGCAAATGTCTAAGTTTGGGCGTATTATATAAGGAAATTATTATAGTGATTTAAGTACCTGATTTCTCAGGCTATTGTACGATTCTCATGGCAATTTCACTTGTTTTAGTATTGTTTCATAGTTTTTGTAGTTTGAGTCGAGTCAGAGCCAAACGATGGTTATTTGTAGGATTTCAGCACTTTTGGGTAACAAAGGGGAGTAGAGCTACGACGCTACCAACCACGCTACAAAAGGGACCAGAAAATAGAATGCAGGACGAGTAAGAGCATGATCGTGCAAGGAAGCTAGAGAGACAGAATGGCGAACGATCCGTGGCGTATCGTGCGCCAAGAAAAATGAACCGACATAAAAAACCCTTAGACAAAACCCAAAGAGAAGAAAAACTATAAACATGAGGCAGCGTTCACCAGGTAGGGTTCCAGTTTTCAAAGTACAAAACACCACTTAAAAAGAGTTAGAGAGCATTCTACGGTTAGAGAAGAGCAGAAATTCTACCGTGCGTAGCACTACAATCTTAGTTGAAGGAGAAAGGTGAACAAGAGAAGTCAACAATCATATTGGATGAAAGCAACATGGAAATCAGGAGCAGTTAATTTCATATGGATGCACCTTGAACCTATGTTTAGATTATGTTTATCGATAATTTAGTTTTGTTGGATATTATTTGTTGCTTATGTTACATGGTTTGTTTTGATGCACGCGTTTCTTTGAACCATAGTAGTGACATTGAAAAACCTTATATTATGTTGAATTATGCATAGGAGATTGTTAACGCAACATTAGCATAATAGATCAGGCAGATGAATCTTTAGACCTTCGACATTAGCGTGTTCGCGAAATCTAAATTCTAGTTAGAAACTCTAATTCACTTCTAAAAACTGTATGGATCTTATGACATGGTGAACTTTTGGTGAGGGAAAAGTGCTTAACGGCCTGACATCATTAAGGATTAGAGAGTTCTTTAGTACATTGAAAGGTGGCTAATTTGCTACATCAACATGAAAATAAAACGATCATCAATAAATTGGGTCTTGCATAAGAGTCATTCCTATTTTTTTATGAAGTACATGCATTCGAGATTAATAAGATCCATCTCTTAGATACCTTTTACTTATCTATTTCACAGCCTTAGATAGCAATCAATCAACCAATCAATTAAACTTTGTTTTAGTTAGTTAGTTTGGTTTTACCTTCTTTTACAAATATTTCCAATTGCAATCTTTAGTTAATCTTACTCCAAGCATTCTAGTTTAGATCTTTAGTTGTTAGTTAGTTAATTAATAATTCTCTCTCTTTTTTTATTTCTTCAAATGATAAAAGCATAAAGAAAAGAAATTCTACTCATTAAGCATGCGGCGATATAATTGTTAAAGTTACAAATATCTACTCTATGTGGGAAGGCGAGAAAATCAATCAGATGCCTAAAATTGGACAAAACTACATAATAAGTGACAAAATGTGGACAAGCCCACAATATAAGACTATTTTAGTAACTCAACCACAATAAGGGACTATTTTGTATTTTACTACAACAAAACACATCAATTGGAATGAAAATCCTGTTAGGAAAATTCAATTCTCGATTTAAAAGTCGTTGAATCAAAAAAGCGCTATGCAAGACACCCAAATAATAGGATGAATAAGAAATTGTGTTGCAAGGTTGCAATGAAATTTTGCCTCATAAGCTATTCTGCATCAAAATATTTCTATGAACCTGACAAGTGCATCGAAAAACTTATTTTCAAAGTTAAAAGACAAGAATCCTACAACGAATTCTTTCCATTCATGCATAACACATACAATGCGCACATTATACACACCGAAAGACGGTCGTTGACCACCGAGGTCTGCCGTAGGATCCCCGTTTTTGGTCAAAAAATCACTGGTAATCAACTCTACTCATCTCAAGAATCATTATGATGTAACTTATTTCTAGTTTTCTCTATTAATTTTGTTCGTCAATTTTTAAAGTTTCTTGTTTCGCTTTATTCCGATTATTTACGTTTAATTTGTGATTATACTTGTTGATTATTGTTGTTTTATGTTTGTGCGGTATGATTAATGTAGCTTTAGGGCTTATTTTGTAGTTTAGAAAAAGATTTGGGGTAGAAAGCGTAAATGAAAAAAAAAGACTCAATTATCAATTTTAAGTTTTTGTGGGTGGAAAAGTAATCTATTGAGAGTTTGTTGTAGGAATATGGCAATTAGATGATTTGGGCTAATTTACAAATACATATTCAGTTAAGAAAACTATAGAGTAGAAAATATAATTAGATGTTTAGTCCTCGGTTGTCAATATTGAACTTTATGTTGGGGTTGTAATGCAATTTAGTAAAACTTTTAGTAGGAATGTGATATTTAGTAGATTTGGGTAAGTTTGCAAATATTTAGTTGGTTAAGAAAATTATGGGGTAGAAAATAGAATTCGATATCTTATTAGGATTAAATTATCAATAATTAAGTTTTTGTGAGGTTGAAATGTTGTTTAGTGAAATTTAGTGACGGCTAGATTGAATTATTTGTTTATTTTTTTATTGTACTTGTTCATTATTGTCGTTTTATGTTTGTGTGGTATGATTGTTGTTGTTTAATGTTGGTTTTTAGAATTAACTTGGAGTATCTTTAGAAATATTATGCTTTTAGGGGTTATTAATTTGTAGTTTAGAACAAGACTTGCGGTAGAAAGTGTAATTGAAAATATATTAGGGCTCAATAGTCAAGTTTAAAGTTTTTGCTGGGTGGAAATATAATTTATTGAGAGTTTGTTGTAGAAACATGGTAATTAGAAGATTTGGGCTAATTTAAAAATTGTTAGTGAATTAAGAAAATTGTAGGGTAAAAAATATAATTAGATGTCTTTAGCGAGTTAAAAAAACTATAGGGTATTAGATTTTTGGGAGGTTGAAATGTAGTTTAGTGAATTTAGTGACGATTATGTTGAATTATTTTTCAAGTTTTTTAGATGGCAGATGGAGATGAGGGATCGTCTTCTAGGAGGAGAGGTAGGTCAAAGATGAAGGGGAAGGCACCAGATAGGAGTAGGGTGTCCCGTATGTCCAACACACAACTTCCATACGATATTCCAAGTGACGATATGCTAGTTGGGATGGAGTTAGATCAGTGGTGCTTTATTAATACAGATGATCTGCCACCGGTGCCAGATTCGAGCATTGTCGTAGGCGAGTAACCTCATGGATTGGTTCATGCTTTAGGTGCAAATATACATAGAGAGTCGCCTACCCTGTCTAGTAGTTCTGCTTGGCCGACATCGTCTCTCGGCACAGACGAGGCAGGACCCTCTTAACGCCTCGCGGACGATCATGATTCTGATACAGACGTAGCTACATCAGTTTGTGTTCAGAGCATGGGGGCACATATTCCACAGAATCTTGATGATCGTATATGGATCATGTTTGATCAACATACTGGATCACGGGACAATGGGAAAGAAACTTTCGCATCTATTTCAGCTACTTTGAAGAAGCTGTTGAGGGGAAAGTGGACTTTATTCAAGCAGTTTCCGGAACCATATGAGAAGAAGGCCTCACAAACATTTGAGGTAATTTCTTAATTAAATCTGAGTATCAAATATTAGACATTTAATTATGATGTATTCTTTTATATTTTTTTATTTAAATCATTTTAATTATTTTAAATATATGTAGAAACAATATCAATGTGGATAAAAATGATACCTTACGTATTAAGGACAAATGGATCCAAACTGGCAACTAACATTTCTGCCGATCTTTGAACAACTTGAATGGTATATTCGAGAAGATAGATGCCAAACCTGAGTTGCGTTCTAGGCACAAGATATGGATTCAAGAAAATTTGCATTATGTCTTCAAAGAATATTGGCACGACGAAGCACACCAAGATAGGTGCGAGCAGACACAGATTAACATGTACAATTGAAAAGAGAGAAATTAGTTTGGTGGGAGGTGTTCCGGCGAGGAGCCGAATAAGGACCATGTAAGATTTTATTTAATAGTTTAATAGTTTATCCTAATTTGTTATTCTTAAAATTATAATTATATTGTTTTATTAACTTATTAATCGTGATGCATCACATGCATAAGAGAATGGGGTTATAGTGAAAGATTTGCCTTTGTCGTTTATATACATGCTAGATCGTCATAGAATAAATGACGCGAGTCAGGAAGAGTGGGTAAATGAAAATGCGCACCCATCTTATGTAAGTTATCTATTCATATATTGAATTTTTATTTCCAAGTTAGAAATTATTATATGGTTTAATTAGTATAACATTTGATTTTATTTTTATCAGCATAATTTGTTGATCGAGCAGCAGAGAACACAAGGAGCCGACAGAAGTAAGTGGCAATGTGACTTCAATATGTTCTCATCTACTCAAGATGTTATTGTATTAGGGGTTGAGACCCACAAGTATCATAGTCATAATGCCTCGACTAGTGGCTCCTCATATGCAGATGAGGCTTATCTGGACGAATTGGCTGATGTGCAGGAGGCGGTTCAAGCGGAGTTTAGGTAGTAGTATGAGGGCAAGTTGCGGCACTACGAGTATAAAAAGATTTTTGCTGATTCAATGAGGAGCATGTACTATGGCGCCCATTCCCACGAGATCCAATTCAGCTAGAGATGCTCATATGACTACGTTATCCGGTCCACGTTACTACTCCATCAAAATACTAGCATTCACTCATGGGTCGACGAGTTCTACTCAACCACCACAACATTCGCAACCCATCTGGCGGGGGAGTCCGACACCATGGCCGGCCCAACAGTGGACTAAGAGAGCCACTCAATTCACACAACATACTCATCCACCTTATCAGGCTTGCACATACTAGATCACATTCACAAGAGCTGGTACATAGTTTTAAGGAGTGTAAAAACTAGACACTTTTGGCTTGTACCAGCAGCCACCCCAGGGGTCGACGTACCAACAACCACAACACACTATTCCCTTCACACATGACCACATATTCAGTATCAGGGGATGGATACGTCAGAGACTCGGGTGCGAGGGGTGTAGCCCAGAGCTAGTCAGGATCAGCAGATGCACCAACGACTGCATGCGGAGGATATGTTATTAGGGATGGGGAGAGAAACTTTGGATGACGTGTATGACAAGTTTGTGCGAGAGCTCCCACCTCATGACCCTTAGTTGTTATTGTTATTGTTATTGTTATTGTTATTTTTATTCATATTGTGAACAATGAAATTTGTTATATTCGGACTATGACGTAATATGTTGTAGCTTTAATTATTTTCCGAGTTCGTGCTAGACTTTTAGTTAATGGTTATATTATGTTATTTATCTTGTAATTTGTTTTCAATTTTCCAATTTTAGTCATAAGGTTCAATTAAAAAAAAAAGATACATGACAATAAAACGGAGAAATATACCACATAAAACGGAAAAACATACCACAAATCGCATACTCTACTACTTTGAAGTTTAATTTTGAAATACAATAATTAACTCAGAAACCTCGTACACGTTTATAAAAAAGCTACTCATAATATGGGTCGCTACTATCATCATCTTTGACTCCAACCTGCCCATCCGTATCCTCCGCTTCATCGTTATCTTTTCCACCATCTTTGTCACTACTCACTAAAATACGTTCGTCCTCAAGTGCCACTTGGAAAAATTTACCCTCCACGGCTAACTGAGTCAAATTAAAAGAAGTCAGGTCAACGAACAAGCCCATCACAACCATGTTTTATTCCTGGTATACAGCGTCGGGAGCTCCTGGATCAACACTTTCATACACATAGAACTCATGTCTACAGTGTGTCTAGCACGTGTGTGAAACACAACACACCATCCCCTTCTCGTTTTGTTCTTTTTGGCAAAGATACGGAGTGTAGTACACTTGTTGTGCTTGGCTAGCTAAAATAAATAGTTCTGCTTCACTAGATGGGAGATGGCGCCTTGAATGCAGCACAGTTAAACGATGAGTAGGGTGGACTCTCATCCCATGAGAGTTGGTATCATACTATATGCACTTGAAAAGCAAGACATGTAATACATCGGTTTATACTAGCTTAACAACCTCAGTCAAAGTCCCATATAAGTAAGTTTCTTCCTCACTGTTGGACCACTTGATGCATACTCCACTGTTCGTCTTCTTTCTTCCCTTGCAGTAAGCCTCAATGTGAAAACAGAGATCGTTAATAATGTAGCCATTTTTCCAAGAGGTCACTTGATTCTAGCCAAGTCAATTAGACGTGGATCAAATAGGAACCGATCGGAGAATACCATATCCTTAAACCATTTTTCAAAATTTCTACTGCATCTCTGTTGGATCATATTGCCGTCTAGTCCAATGCATATCTCCTAGTTAAAACATTGGTACAATACAAATTTTGATGAAAGTTAGTTTTGTACCAAACATGGATAATTGCAATAAAAAAAAGTAGCCTACTAAGTTAGTAAATATACGATTAGAATAATGATCACTAACCGTAACCAGCACTCAACCTAGGAGCAATTTAAGAGGATGATAATTCGACAGCCTCGCGCTCAATAGGTGTTAAGTATCTGTTGCTAGCAACTTGACTATCTGGCTCGCCGGTCTTTCAAAACACGGATAATTGATGAGAAGCCATTGCATCAATCCTTTTCTCATTTTGATTCAACTAGGTTCTTCGTGTATTTAAATCATGCTCAAAATAATGATCACAGAAGTTTGTCATTTAAGACGTAAGGTATGCCTCACTGATAGAGCCATCAATCCTTGCCTTGTTGCCAACACTACCCTTCAAAACAAACATACCCCTGCACAAGTGAAAAAAAAATTGATTAGATATAAACAAACAAGATAATCTATCAACAAACAATTTTAGTATTAAATACCTCTTGAAAGAATACATCCAACTTTTGCCTCCCACGGTAGATGAATCGCTAAATGCTCCATGGAGTCAAAAAAACGAGAGTGGAAATATCTCCTCTAGTTTCACATTGTTTCCACTATCGACCTCCCAAGAGTTTCCATATCAGACTTTTGAATTTCAGTGGCGCACAATGCCCTAATGAAATTACTAACCTCCACCAAAGCACGTCATACATCATCTGATATGAAGTCTCAAAAAGCAATATGAATAAGCCTTTGCACAAGGACCAATGTCAAAACCCTAACCACTAGGAAACTTCAAACTGCATAACAATTTGTTCACTTGCCTCTTCTGATCCCTTGTTGGACAATATATTGCATGTGGTTTCAAATTACTACAATCTAGTCCCCTTACCGAAAACAACTCACTTTTCTTTGTGTACAATTTCAAATCTTCAGGCCCCTTTATGTTGGCTTTGGCCTGGTCAGTGTCATCCATGATTGTGTTCTTTAAGTTGTCAAATAAGTTCTTCTCGCATCGCACCACGTTATTGTTATAACGTATCAAGTTTGTTGACCAATAAAGAGCTCCCAAAAATACTCCTACGATACCAATTGTGGTGCCTTCTAGACCGTAGGATGGTTTCTCTACATGCTCCAAAACCCAGACCAGGGAGATCCGCAACACGACGTTTCATTTCTGCCCTTATCATCCACATCAACGGTAGGTCATTTTTATTTGGTCCTTGTAAAAGCCTGTATCGTTTATCCTCAAATGGTGATCCATCTGTAGGAATCTATAGTGACAGTCAAATAAGCTGGTTTTTCTACCGTTCGCAAGCTGGAATGATTTCGTGTACTACATACAGTACGGACACAACATCTTTCCATACATACTCCACTGAGATAACATCTCGTATGTTGGAAAATCACTAATAGTCCAAAGAACACAAGCTCGTAACTGAAAATTCTGTCATCTAAAGCAATCGTAAGTCCGAGCACCGTCTTATCACAGAAAAACCAGTTCATCAATCAAAGGTCGAAGGAAAATATGTATGTTCTTACATGTGCTGTTAGGACTAGGTATAAGCAAACTAAACAATATGTACTCTTCCCGCATGAAAAGATCAAGGGGTAGGTTGTATGGTGTTACAAAAACGGGCCAACAAGAATAAGAGCCCGAAGAGCTGCTAAATGGGGCGAATCCATCGGTGCAAAGTCCTAGCCTTACATGTCTAGACTCTGCGATTAAATCAGGATGATGCAAACAAAGTATTTCAAAGCATCCCCGCAAGCTGGGTGAATTATATGATCCCTGTTCTCTCGATAGTTGTTAAGCCACGTCATGTGCTCTGAAATTGAACGAGACATGTACATTCGTTCGAGCCTAGGAGTCAATGAAGAGTACCACAACTTCTTACGTGAACTGGCTTTACCTTTGCGGTTCATATCTTAGACCGGTTCATAATGAGGTGCCTCACATTCGAGGCACTCCTTACACTTCAAATACCCGAAGTCCCCATAGTGCAAAAAATAGTTATTTATGCACGTAGAAGAAGTTTTGACACCTGGCCCTAAACTCTTCATGTGTTTTGTCATGTTGTAAAAAAAATCTGGTAATTTAGCATGAAGTTTAGGAGACAACAGTTGGTGAACCAATTATATAGTTTTGTCACAAGAAACGGTATTCGGCTTGCGCGTTGTCTTGTTCAACCTAAATGAGAAACCTATCTAAGTATATTGGGGGGCTCACTACCTATGTTTACCAGTTCCTCTACTTCACTTATTATTTCAAAGAAAGCCATTCCCTCATTATTTGGCTTCTCTACTCCAATAGGCATATTAGACGTAACATTTAGAAGCCGTCCACCGAATGCATCATTCACCATATTCCTCATTTGGTCATCTCTATGATCCCAATGACTATGTGAGGAGGACTCATCGTCGATATGTGATTTAATATCACCACTAAAGGTGTTATCTATCTAACCTTGTAAATCCCATACCGTATAATGAGGTACAAAACCTCATTTATACAAGTGTACATGAATAACATCCCTTTTTAAATATTTTGTATTACTGAAATTTATCCAGGGACAACAAACTCTTCCACGAAGCAAGTTACTACTTTGCGAGAATGTAAAATCGACAAAGTTCAACACACCAACCTCCAAACGACGATTCAAGTTGCTACTTTCGTCCAGTCTATCGTACATCTAATTCTGATCATTGTTGTTATACATCTTCTGTATAATGATTAAAAGCAAAATTAATTAAGGTAAAAATGAAGCACATACCTTCATAGGACAAAAATTGAGCTTCCATGAGAAATACAATAAAACTATGTTAACTCTATTCGTGGGAATTATGAGGAAGAAGACGTGAGTGATTCAATAGAGAAGTGAGTGGTTCAAATGAAGAAGTGAGCGATTAAATAGAGGAAGAATTGGGGGAATTATGCAAATAATTATATTTGTTGAAAGGAATTTTTTCTCCTGAAATTGACATTCAAGAGAACATTTCTCTACAAACATAGGCATTGAAACCAAAATTTTTTATGCAACAACTATCCAAGAAACTATTTTGTTTCATACAAAGCCAATGAACCAAAAATTTCGATGCAAACCAACAGGCATAGAAATATTTGATGCAATGTGCAATTAAAAGGAAATTAAAGCAATTACAAGGGGATTTTGCATTGTAAACATAGGCATTGAAACCGATAATTTCGATATAATAATTATGCAAAGAAATATTTTGTTGCATACAAAGTCAATGAATATGAAAAATTTGATGCAAACAACCATGACAGGAAACTTTTCGATGCAATGTGCAACTGAAAGGAAATTAAAGCAATTGCAAAGAAATTTCGCATTGCAAGCTTAGGCATTGAATTGAACCAAAAAAAAAACAAAGAAACCATTTGGGGTAGAAAATTAAATTATATAATAGTGGCAAAACAACTCCGAATTCACTTTTTTTTTACCGGTGATTTCACAACACTATTTAGGTGCGTTCTTTCAAATTTCGTCATAAAAAAACTTAAGAAAGACATTAAACAAACCTTGGTGGAGAAAAATAAAATTAATAAAAGCTGCAAAACAACTCCGAATTCACTTTTTCTTTCACATATACTTTCACGAGCCATAGTTGTACTTAGTATTATTAGGTGATAATCAAGATTATACATATATACAAGAGTACTACAACTTTTGAGAAAGAAAAACGTGTAAATTGTTAATACTTTAATATATTATGTTGCTTAGTAGTATTTTATTAGAATTATATATATTTTATAATTTTATAACTTAATTTAGTATACTATTATATATTTATTTATTTTTGAAAAATAAAATGAGTATTGGATTCGATTCGTTTTTTAACCTCCGAAATCGATGGGCAAATCAAATGAGGGTTCGATCCTAAGGCAGAAACCAAAAGTCAGATCAAATATTTAATTTGATTTTAGGATTGGATCATTCGATCGATTTTCAACTGATTCGAACGATCTGATTTTTTTGGCACAACATTAGTCGCAATAATCTCAAATTCGTTGTTATTTAAATTTTGGGGTTTTGACACTCGTTATTATCGCATCAATATTATCTCTACCCATGATGAACTAAAATTATTGGTGCTCAAAATTCAATATGTTATCAACTTTTGATTTATTTATTATTGGTTATATATGAATGTTTAAGGGTATATGCGAGAGACATAATCTACAAAATAATTTATTCCTTAGTTTAATCTATTTCTTTCAAATACTCCAAACAAAAATAGCAGGATCTCGTTTTATAATACTTCGGCAGCTAATGAAAGCACCCTGTGTAATGTACAAAAGAGTTGCATTACACCGTTGTAAAAAAATTATAGGCATATTACCTCTCAGTAATCTTAAAATAATGCATAATACCTCTTTATGCAATGAGGTGCAACTCATTGCCAAAAGTTGAGAGTGAGATTAACTCTTATTAAAATGTCCTGTTAAAAATCAAATTTCTCTTAAATATTTTCACGTTGAATTAAAAAATATGATATATATTTAATCAACTTACTAAATGAATAAATAATACATTGCCAAATAATAGGATTTGACAAAGTACAAGCTACAAATACATTACTAATTGAACATGAAGACGGTGTGCACCAATTTTAAGATTACAAAGAGATGATTTGCCCATTTTAAGATTACAAGAGGGTAATGTGCCTATTTCATATATTACAAGGGGTAATTTGCCGTTTGCTCTTAATTTTCCCTTGCAAGTGGGATATTGTTATTTTTGTTTTTAATTTTTTTCCTTGTTAATAACTTATTGAACAAACATATACTTGTTTCAGCTGAATCTAAATTAATTGATTATTTTGGTCTTATTTCGTCTGGGTTACAACACACCGAGAAACTCGTTACAATAGGCCCGACTAAACTAAAGTAATCTTATTCTATTACAAGGAATGAACTAGCTTAGTCCGGAACACCTAACATAAGTAAACTAAGCAAAATGACTAAAATAGCCCCAATTAGCAATAGTTGAACGATGAGGTTCGATGCTCCTTCACTGGTTAAATCTGGTAACTGTCGAATCTGGATGGTTAGATAATCCTAAGCCTCGAATATAGGAAACTATTGAACGGCCTCGTTTCGATACTAGGAACTCTTGAATGAGGCCAGCTCGATGGTTAACTATCAAATGAGTGATGTGAATTGTCGAACCGAATATCAGTCGTACAGGAATAACAGTCAAACGGTTGAGTTCGATTGTTATGGGTTGGTAATTAGAAATTAATGGGTGGCTTGAATATTGGGGAAGGGAGTATATATAGACCCCAGTCCGCGGGCTATACTGAGTGCAGAGAATAGCTACCGAACGAGCTGCGTTTGACAGTCTCGAAAATAGTCGAATCAGCAGAATTCCATACTAATATTTTTGGGCCTTTCGGGGGTAGGCCAACCTTAAACACTTTTGCGCCTCCTAAAATACCCCTACCATATAGTCCTCTCAGTTTGGGAGTCGATTTTGATTCAAGGGCGGGTTCCAAAATCAAAAATTGTGTTGGTTCGAGTTATGGTTCGCATCATGTTTCAGAGTGCGCCCCTCATTTGGGAGTTGTGACCTTGTAAGGTCGGATGATAAATAAATTTTATCTAGCTTCAAAATATGTCTCCCATTTGGAGCCCGGGACCCGCAGGGTCGGTCACCAAATAGATTTCATCTGGCTTTAAAATATGTCCCCTATTTGGGAGCCGTGACCCGCAGAGTATGTTGCCAAATAGATTTCATCTGGCTTCAAAATATGCCCCCCATTTAGGAGCCGTGATCCGCAGGGTCGGTTGCCAAATAGATTTCATTTGGCTTCAAAATGTACCCCCCATTTGGGAGCCGTGACCCGTAGGGCCAGTTGCCAAATTTTACTTGGCTTCAAAATATACCCCTCATTTCAGAGTCGTGATCCGCAGGGTCGCTTGCCAAATAGATTTCTTCTGGCTTTAAAATATGCCCCCCATTTGGGAGCCGTGACCCGTAGTGGAGCTTAGACAAACGAACAAGCCCAGATTTGACTGTTACGATAAGCATCGAATTGTACATATTCGATGGATATTTCATGCCTCATAGGTTAGTTTTATAAAAATAACAGTCGAATGAGGGTTGTTCGAGGATTATGGTTACTATCCAATCTAGGCGTGATTCGATAGTTATTGTCTTATTGTCAAAAATTATAAGATTCGAATGTTATTTACAATCGAACTGGTGCTAGTTAGACTGTTATGGTTACTATCGAATTTAGGCATGATTCAATAGTTATTGTCTTATTGTCAAAAATTGTAAGACTCGATTGTTATTTACAATCAAATTGGTGCTAGTTCGACTATTATGGTTACTATTTAGGCGTGATCGATAGTTATTGTGTTATTATCGAAAATTGTAAGATTCGACTGTTATTTACGATCGAACCGTTGCTAGTTTGACTGTTATTTCTGTGGGCCTAATGAGCATGCTCCCCTCTATATAAGGGTGTAAGGAGCTGATGGGGTTTATATTTCGCGGCATTGACACCGTTCGATACTCTTTTAGTATCGAACCAAGGGTTGTTCGACTGTTTTACTTAGAAAATTTATACTATTTTTTCTATGTTTCCTCTATTTTTTCTTATTGTCTGTTTGTCGTATGCAATGCAATTTTCTCGCTGATTTGGTGTATTTTTGCAACTACATTCAAGGTAGTTTAATTGTTCATCATTTTTTCTTCGGTCATCTGTTTGTTAGTTTTGCATGTGTTCCGCATGTTTTTAAACATAGTTGTGTGTGGCAATGATGACGTAAATGTGTAGTTAGATTTTCTTTCTTTTTTATTTTTATTTCAGTTCGTGTGAGACAAGATGTCGAATGATAATGTATGTGTTAATTTTTTTTTTCTGGGAATGAGTTGAGTAGTACCTCTAGTACTGACTCTAGTAGCTCGGTGAGGGCTCCCGACGCGGGGTTCCTGGGTGATGACTTGTGTGAAGCGAATGCCACTTATCTGATTGATCTTGAAGATGAGGAGAGCGAATGAAAGGGGGAGCAGGAGCCCGCTCCCTAGCAGGGGGTAGGAGGGGAGCCCCTGCTTGATATTGTAGACAATCGCGTTGATAGTGAGGCAAATAAGGAAAATGAAGGTATTTATAGGCAATATGATGAGTCTGATGAAGAAGTCGGAGACTTGGCGTATGTAAACTATGTGTCACAATTGCAGCACATCCGAGATTATCTTCGGAGAACGTACGACATACGGATTAACTATAAGATAGTTGTCCCTATTGGGGAGCAGCGGGTTTATACCGCACTGCCCGGGTTCCTCATCATGTTTGTCGAGAAATTAGCCAACGGCCTACGGTTTCCCATTAGTCCTGATGTGATCGCTATCCTTAGGTCCATAGGGATTTTCCCTAGCCAGTTAACACCGAATTCGATCAGGACCATAATTGTCTTTATTATTGCGATGAAGGGGTTGGGTGTACCTTGTGGGCCTAATGAGTTGTGGGCCTTGTTCGAGGTTTGGTACAAGGGAAATGGGGTTTTATCATGTGAAGGCTCTGAAAAAACATAAATTCTTGAATGGGGAGCGTTTTGGGTATGGGAAAAATTCGAAGAATTGGTATTTTAATATTGAGGAGAGTTGGCCGAGAGACTTTTCTGCGTTCTGGCGAGACTGTGTAGTTGTAATTAAGATTTCGATACCGCGTTGGGTGCGTGATCGTTGATGGGAAAATAGTTTTAGGGCCAACCTCATAACTAACCACCATCTTAACATGAAAACCTTAGTTAAGAGTGCAGTTTTGTCGCTAGCGGGGTTATCCTTTTGGTTCTTTGTATGAGTTTCTTGCTTCGCAATTTATCGTGGTTGGTGTTAATGTATTCTATTTTACTTTTTAGAATCCTTCATAATGAGCCAACATGCGCGAATGAGTCAGGTTCTGGCCGCGGATGCTAACGCGTCTTGAACGACGGTGCCTATAGCAGTTTTCCCACCTAAGAAGAGGAATGCTAAGGGGAAGAAAATAGCCTCCGAGGCCGGGACATCCACTCGTGCTCGCGCACCAATTGACCCATTCGAGGATCTACTCAGTGCAGATCGTAAGGACTCTCCTCCTCCGGTTGATGATAATCCCATTGGGGGATTCAAGATTCCTACTGCCGACGGTGTTGGGGCAACAGAAAGGCCGGAAGAGGCCGCCCAGACTAACCGGAGGAGGCTTCCTCAAACTAGATCCCAAACCAGCGGTGCCGAGCCCCCTAAAGCTCACTAAGTCGATCCCGCATCAGCTAGCAGCTCAACCCCCCATGTTGGGGTGAGTACTGGTGTTGGGTCCAAGAAAGGCCCGCGGGTTTGCGTCGGGGAGTACGATCAGCGTAAGGAAGAGGATATCAATGCCCTGAGCGTGATATTTCCAACCATCGCAACTGATATTCCAGCCTTTGTAGAGAAATGAATGCAGTTGGAGCGGCTCGCGCTTCACATAGTCAATTCGGTAATTAATATTGGATTTGGTACTTAGTTATGACGTTTGAGTTTTTGTGCTCATTAAATGTTTCGTTGTTTTTTGGAATGGTGGGGTTGTCGATGCCGTGGCTGAAGGGTCGATGCTAGCCCATGAAGAAAAGACAACTGGGCTTGAATGCTTTAGGGCATAATTTTAGGGGAGCGACTGCGAGGCATTGAAAGTTGCGATGGATGAAAAAGGAGAAAGCCTTGCAGCATGCTAGAGACACTACTGCCCGCGCGAGTGGCGATCGAGAAGCTCTGAGACTTGCCGAAGTGAGGCAAAAGTCAATAAGTTGAAATAGGGAAAGACCGCATTGGAGTTACGGGTGGCGGACCTCGAGAAGGAAGTGGCCGCTGAGAAGGAAAAAGTCGCACACACACAAGATCGTAGACATACCCATGGTTTGAGTGAGGTATGCCTTGTTTGGGTTATTTACTTCTCTTTGACAATTTCTTGTTTTTGGATTGAATGGCCTCCCATCACGCAGAAGCGAGTGGAGATCGCGGAGGAGTTCCTGTAGAGCAACTCCTTCCAAAAGATTAGTCTCCAGTGCTGAATTTAGGATGCCAAAAAAGCTCAAGTGCTGACGGTGTAGCAAATTCCTAGCACCGGCTATTTGCATGGTCGATTCAACCCACAGTCATTGGATTTGTCATTGGGTCCTGATCGCAAGCCTCTGGCCCCGACTATCGATAACGATCCCGCTCCTGCAGACGAGCTTGCCAGTTTACTGGAAAACGAGGGGTTGATTAATCGTGGGATGTATCCTCATCCTTCATTGTTAACTGCATATCCTTCTTCAGAGGATGAGGATGATGTCGAGGCCTATGTGCCTTGGTATAAATGTCTTTCATTGTGAACAATTTATTCGTTTTGTTTTAGCGCTACGTCGCCTTTCGCCTTGGATAATTTACTCGCTTATGTTTCTTTTCTTATGTCGAATATTTTTCTACTATTGTCTCACGTGTGTGAGGATCATTTATTTTTGTCAATTGCTTACTTGCGCGTTACTTTAAAATTTGGGCTTTTAGCGCCTGTAGCGGTTTAGCTTGCACTTAGGTTTGGGTGTTGTCTCATTTCTAGGTCTGCACTCGCTTCATCCAGGCAAAGTGTCTATCCTCTTCATTGCCTCAGATTTTAGGTTTGCACTTGCCATGCCTATGGGGAAGTGTTTGCCCTTTTTGTTTTAATGGGACTCTTCGGTTCGCACTTTCCATAGTCTTCGTGAAGTGTTCGCCCCTTTAATTTTTGTGGGACTTTTTGATTTGCACTTGCCATATTCTTGGCGAAGTGTCCGTTCCTTTCATTTTTGTGGGACTCTTCGGTTTGCACTTGCCGTATTCTTAGCGAAGTGTCAGTGCCCTTTTAGTTTGTGGGACCTTTCGGTTTGCACTTGTCGTATTTTGGCGAAGTGTTCGTGCCCTTTTATTTTTGGGGGACCTTTTGGTTTGTACTTGCCGTATTTTGGAGAAGTGTCTATCCTCTTTTATTTTTGTGGGACCATTCGTTTTGCACTTGCCGTGTTTTAGCAAAGTGTCCGATGCCTTTTTTTTTTTTTTGGGACCTTTCGGTTTGCACTTGCCGTCTTTTGGCAAAGTGTCTATCCCTTTCAATTTTTTGAGATTTTTTGGTTTTCACTTATCTTGTTTTCACTAAGTGTCCATCTCTTTGGGCTTTGATGCTATCACTTTTGAGTTCCTGCATACCTGTACCTGTTTCATGATTCCTCCTTTTGGTAACAAAAAATATTTTCTTGGAGTAACCTGAGCGAGAGATGCCCATATCGTGGCCGCACCACTCTCATAACACAGTGATCCATTCTTGTTGTACCTATTAGAATACTTCTCAAAATATTCTTGTAAATAACGTCTAGACATCTCATTTAATAGAAAAATATATAGTACGTTGGCAACCTTAGTGGCGGCCGTTTTAGGCCTTGTGCGGCTTCACCCTGGGTGTTTCTGTAGCGACCCTTCAATGAAACTCGTCATAAAAGGACTATTCGTAACCCCATGTGGAGACAGAAATTAGATAATAGATAGGGTTGAGCCCAACACATGGCAAGGTTGCCTACGTTTCCCAAGGGGTTCCCCGGGACTCAAGCCTTTGTAGGTCCTATTTTAAGTTATTACATGCCATCCCTTAATGCACTAAGAGATTTAGTGGACGAATCAAAATTGTTCAAACATTATGGAAATTGAAATAACTAGCAGAATTAAAATGGCGATTCAGTCGATCCCCTCTATCTCCATGGGACCAAGTGCGGCTAGTGCCTCTTGCTCCTCTTGAGGTGGCAACTTGAGTGACACTACGTAACAGAGCCAGCCTTGCCTATGATCAGCAATGATCTCACCCGTCCTTTCAGTAGTTGGAAACTTTACCATTTCGTGGTGCGTTGATGGCACTGCTCGAAAGGCGTTGAGCGTCGGCCTTCCCAGAATTGCGTTGTAAGGGAAGGGTAGGTCGACCACCCCATAATCGACGAACATTGTCTTCCTTTGAGGCGATGTTCCTAGCGAGGTAGGGAGAGACACCATTCCTCAGGGCACCACCTCCATTTCGCCAAAATGCAACGAGGTCCTGACTGCCTCCATTTTTCTATCTCCAAGAGCCATTCGATCCCATGTCGAGGCCATAAGCACATTGACCGAGCTTCCTTTATCTATCAAACTTTCATCATACCAAAGTTAGCTACATCAACCGTCACTACTAACGGGCAGTCTAACTTACCACCCTGGACTGCTTGTGGGCTCAGCTTTAACAAATCGGCTCTCTAGAAGATAATTTCCTCTGGCCCCATTTCCTCTATCCTAAGAAAATCCACAAATCCCACATAGCGGTTTGTGTCGATCTCCCTGGTGACCTTTTTTCGTTCTTTAACGAAATCAGCACCTGCGGACCTCCCAAAATCATGTGTATGATGCCCTTCCTGTGTTGGTTGCCCATTATCTGGGGATAGTCCAAAACTTGCGGCTCATTCGACACCTTCTGCTTTTCCTTCCAGGGAGAGCGAGATCTATCCCGATTTGCCTTGTCCTCTTCGTTCTTCAAGCCCCTGACATATTCAGCGAGCTTTCCATCCTTTATCAACCTCTCTATTTCATCTTTAAGGTCTTTGTAATCCTCTGTGTTATGTCCATTTTGTTTGTGGTACTTGCAGTAGCGGGTCGATAGCTTGGTTGCTGGAGAATGTTTCATCTTCCTTGGCTCTTTTAGCCAACCTTTCCTCTATGCTACCCCATACACTATCATGATATAAACGTTTAGAGGAGTGTATAGCCTTGGCGATGAATTCCTGTACCTGCTGCTCTTGTTCCTATTGTGACCTTGTTCCTCTCTTCCTCTTTCTTTGACCCTGGGAGCATGGACAATGGCCTTCGCCGCTATCATTTCGGCACGGTGCACTTCCTGGTGTGCGAGTTTGTTGTTCTCTTCAATTGCCCTCGGCTTTACCCTAAGCAAGTCCTCGCTAAAGGTTACATTCTTAGTTGCATGGAAAAAGATGTTCGCGACCATCTCTCCCTTTGGATTGTCTATCTTCGACAATTATGCATTGAACCGCCTAATATAATCTTTCAGGGCCTTCTTGTCCCCTTTCTTCACTGAGTATAGGTGGGAATGATCCATCGCCGTCCTTGCCTGGCTCAGGAATTGATTCATGAACTTTTTCCTTAGCTCCTCATAGCTCCTAATCGTCCCTATAGGGATTCTGGCAAACCAGTCCAATGCCACTCCGGTCTGAGTGGTGGCGAAAATACGGACCTGCACATTTGTCACTAAATCCGTGCAGGTTAAGCATTCATCCTATCTTTCCTTCTTATGACTTCAGCACTGGTATTTTCTCTCCATTTCCCAAGACTTTTGCCTCTATCTCGGCGCAGAAAGGAGTGCTTCTGCGAATCCTCCCCAATAGCACCATCCTATTCTCCACCTCATTCCTCTTCTTGTTCAGTCTCTCCAACTTCCTTGCAATTTCAGTTCGCTACATCCTGGAGTCATTTCCTCGCCTGCCTTGCGCCTCGCCGTATCATGGTGCCATGTAGATTGCACCCCGACCGAATCCGACCTTGCCCTCCGGTCATCCATGCATGTTCTATCTCTTGCCTCATCAGCAGGGTCCCTAGTGGCAGATCCCTGTTCTCGTGCAGCTCCCCTTGGACCCTCGAACGACGGTGGCGGCACCTGTTGTCGAGGTGCGGGAAATAGCACTTGACGAGGTCCGTGTGGATCATAGCCATAATTTCATCTTTGAACGTGCTTGGCAGTCCGACAATAGCACTTGCTGCTGTCGGTGCCTCCGCATTTGGTGCGGGTTGATCCCCTGCCACTGGCTCTGGCTGATCTGTTGAATCGGCGGGGGCACCACCTCAATTGGAACCGATGGTGTCCTTGCCCTCGGGGCTGGCTGGGGACCCGCCATCTGAGGCATCTCAGAGTTTTGACTTCATGCCGCCCTGCTTTGCGATCAGGTTACCCTAAACACCCAGCCTAAGTTACTGGGAAAAATGGTGTTCCCATAGACGACCCCAATATTTTGGTCTTATTTTGTCTGAGTTACAACATACCGATAAACTCGTTACAATAGGCCTGACTGAAACAAAATAATGATATTTTATTATAAGGAATGGACTAGCTTGGTCCGGACCACCTAACACAAGTAAACTAAACAAAATGACTAAAATAGCCCCGATCAGCAAATAGTCGAACGATGACGGTTCGATGCTCCTTCACTGGTCGAATCTAGATGGTTCCATACTCCTAAGCCTCAAATATCGAAAAATGTCGAACGACCTCGGTTCGATACTAGGAACTCTCGAATGGGGCCAACTCGATGGTTAACTATCGAATGAGTGATATGAATTGTCGAACCGAATATCAGTCGAACGAGAAGAACAATCGAACGGCTGAGTTCGATTGTTATGGATTGGTAAGTAGTAATTAATGGGTGGTGTGAATATCGCAGAACAGGGTATATATAGACCCTGGCCTGTGGGACCCACACCGAGTGCGGATATATGTCGAACGAGTCGCGTTCGACAGTCTTGAAATCAGTCGAACTGGCCCGATTCGATACTTCTATTTTTGGGCCTTTTTGGATAGGCCAGCTCAAAACATTTTTCGGCCTCCTAAAATATCCCACCGCTGATGCATCTCACGTATTATCTAAAAAAGGTGATGAATAGGGAACTATTGATAGATGTACAACAATGTATGAGTTCCTTCGATCCCCGCAAAAGAAAAGTTATAACGTTTACACCTTATATATATAAATAAGAAACAAGAGTTTTTTTCCCTTCTAATGCCCAAAGATTTCATGATTATTCACGTGCATCATTAAAGATAAAGTTGGATAATAAATACACAAAGGCTATATTAGCGCACAACAAATCTTCACTTTAGAATTAAGAACTTAGTTCTGTTTGTATCATTTGCTCATTGGGCAAATTCCATCTACCTCCCCTGAGGTATTACCCATCTTCATCCACCTCCCTCTTAGTTTGAAATTTCTTATTCACCTCCCTTATGCTATATACAATATTATTTAATAATTAAATTAAAGGGTAGTTATGTCATTCTAATAATAAAATAAAATTTATTTTGCATTTTCACTTATTCATTTGTTGCAAACATGAAAAATAGTTCTAAATACTTAGGTTATTATATCATATTTTATCCTATAAGAAAGTTTAAAAAATATATTTTCAGTAATAAATTTATTTATTAGATAGGAATCCTATTCATTGGTTTCCTTTTATAAATAGCACGATGCAACACAACTTTTATAAATAGCACGATGCAACACAAAAGAGGAGAAAAAAAAACCTTTTCCATTTTCTGTTAGCGAGATAAATTCATTATAGAATTACGACAACAAACAAAAGTTTCCAAGTAATTCCATGCTAATTTTGTATATTTCCTAGAGTTAGCTCAAGCGAGTTCTCCTTGCATAACCCTGAAAAGTCCTTGAGTGCTTTTTTTTAACAAAATATTTAACTTGCTTTAATTAGATCATAAGAATAAAATAATAATTAATAACAAAATAAATTTGTTATCTGGTTGGCTCAAGTGTCCCATATTTAATGATATTGTTAGTTTATTCGGTAATATTGTAGTTTGATTTTTTTTCCTTGAAAATTAATAAAGGTACATACTAATTTAAAACTACTTTAATCTGTTAAAAGCAACAAACTCTATGTAGTTCACAATTAAAATATTCATAATTTATTTTATTAAGAAATATGAAGTCAATTTCAGTTGGGGCAGAATATTTTTTTTAATCAATGAAACAAACTCGATGTGGGAAACAAAAGTGCTGAAAATACTTCATACTTATTAAAGGACAATATAAAATAATAACTCCTCAATTTTTAATAGGCATATAATAGAACAATATATATATTATGTTTGAGCTAATGAATAAGTGGTAATATATTATTTCTAGAGCATAAATTTTGTTTTATTATTAAAGTGACATAATTACCCTTTGATTTAACTATTAAATAATATTTTATATAGCATAAGGGAGGTGTATGAGAAACTTCAAACTAGGAGGGAGGTGGATGAGAAGGGGTAATACCTCAGGGGAGGTAGATGGAATTTGCCCTTTGCTCATTTAATATTTATTTATACTGTGTCCTTTTCACAATTATATGACCCACATTTAATGATACTATCTTACGAGAAGCATGATCAATTTCCATCATAAACTACTTGAACTGACGGGTCACTTCATAATCAAATTTAAACGGAACCAATTGTGTGAGCTTGATCTTCAGATAGTAAGGTTTAAACTATTTTAGTCTCAGGTTGATTAGGATAATGTTTGGTGAGAAATAATGACTGCTTACCAAACTTTGTTCCAATAAACTATAGAACATTTTTAGTAACCACTCTATTGTGATAAGAATTGTCAATCTTATGCTAATATGCAGGCATTGATGTGCAAACAATCAATCAACTTGAAGCTAATCAATCAACTTGAAGCTAAGATAGACAATTCATACATATCATAATTCCTAATTTCAGCTTAGAATTCGTATTGTTTCATAAAGACTTTTTGGCACAACACCCCATGTAATGTGCCAAAGAGACATATTATCCCATTGTAAAAAAAATAATAGGCATACCTTCCTGTAATCTTAAAATAGTACATAATACACATTTATGTAAGGAGGTGTAGCTCACTTGCCAAAAGTTGGGAGTAAGATTAAATTTCTTGTTAAAATTTCTCTTTAAAAATCATTTTTATTTTAGTTATTTTTTCTTTAATATATACACGTATTAAACTATCTTCCTAAATGAATAATAAATAAATATTCAAATAATAGAATTTGACAAATACGAGATACAAATACATGCAAAATTTAAGAGAGGGGCGGTGTGCACTAATTTTAAGATTATAGGGTGGTGATTTGCCTATTTTAATATTACATGGGGGTAATGTGCCTATCTCATAAATTACATGGAGGTAATTTGCCATTTGCTCTTTAAACAATTATCCCATTCTCATTCTATTAACTAATCACATCCTTTTTTTTAACCTCTTTGTATCCCCTAGTCTAAAAACTAAAATCTTTGAAAACGAAGACAATGAAGTAAAATAATTAATATCCAGAGGCCGAGGCCATATTAGAGACTGTTAAATACTCGTTGTGAGCTTTTGCTATATGTCTATATCATTTTGGGTTGTAGCTAGTTTAATTTTAGGAGTTCTTGAATAATTGCAAAGAGAAAAATGGCAAGAAGATTACTCTGAGTAGTGCAGGCGATATATATAGTTCATGGGGGTTTATGACTTTTTAGTTCTCTATAGTAACCATCTTTCAAAGTTAATGCTCTATAATACATCAGTACTTTTTTGATCTTCTAAAGTAATCAGAGTTTCAATTTTGATCCTCTGACAAAAATTCTTGATCAATTTGACCGGACTTATGTCAAATTTGGGTATTCTTCAGTTTTTCCTCCAAAAGATTTTTATGTAATCACACTTACACCCCTAAAATATTGAAATAATTATATTTACAACTTTAAATTTTTTAATACTTCTGAAAGAGTTGAGAGATTTGCATTTTTTGTCCTTGAAATTTGTTGATTTCACTAATTTAAATTATGTTTTATAATTTTATCTTAAATACCAATTTGTTCCGGTTGGTGAAAGAATCTGCAATGGGTGCACTGAACAATTGTAAGGGATCCGATAAGGATTATTCTGCCTTCATCGCCTTTTTGTGGGGCATGTTGTGTACAACTATTAGGGTTATCGAGAGAGGGGGAAGGAGTTGGGCCTCTACAAGGAGGATGCGTGATGCATATTTTTCTCTTGTTATTAATTTGAGTTATCCACACTTCTTGCAAGTATACGAGACAAGTAATAATAAAATGGTAAGTAAGTATTGTTGATCAAGTATCGAATTCCAAGAGACTATGAATCTTTTGTAAACAATCCGAATTGTTGAACTTCGTAAGTGAAATAATGCTTTGAAGATTTTAAATGAAAATAGAAAGTTCAGTTAAAACTACAACTAAGACTACTCTACTAACTAATTTTACTAAGACATAATTTCGTTGATTGAGTGATTTATTGTGGTTGTAAAACAGATTATAGAAAATTTAGTAGGTGGATTTTATTAATCTCGGATGGAGGGTATTTCATAAACAAAATAGCAATGATCCTTAGGTGAGCCTCTTTCTATTGAATCATGTTTTGTATCACTTAAAGAACCCTTTAATTCATAATGACGTCTGGATGTTAGGCACTCTCCCCTCTCTAGAATTTCCACCATATCATAGGATCCATACAGAGTTTAAGAAGAGAATGAGAGTTGACAACTATAACTTAGATTCCTCGGCGAACGCTAGTGCCGAAGGTCTAGAGATTTATTTACTTGATCTACTATGCTAGTATTGTGTTAACAATCTCCTATGCATAATACAACATAATACAAGGTATCTCATCATCATTCTATCAATTCAAAGAAACATGTGTTTTACACATACCCAGTAGCATAAGCAACAAATAATATCCAACAAAATAAAGTCTTCAATAGAATAATCAAAACACGGGTTCAAGGTTAATCCATACAAGACAACTACATCCTCTCCTAGACATTGAGAGGTTTAGCTACTCATGATCTTAACGTAAGAACAACAATTCATAATAAAGTTTAGTAGTAAAGAAAAGAAAAGATTAAACTCTTGAAATTTGTGAGATTTCAGCGTGTCTTTTTCCCTTTGCTCTTTGTTGCTTTCCTCTTGCTGGATTACTTGCTATTTTGATCACCTTCTCCTCTCAAAACTGATTGCAGTATGAATGATGGAATTTAGATCTAAACATGCTTTTATTCGTGGTTTGTGCGTGTTATGCATTGTGTTCTAGGTCTTGGTCGCCCCCTGCATTTTATAATAATGCCTTGTTGCCTAGTTTTGTGAACTGCCTCAACATAAACTACAAGATGAGTCGGTGTTGTCCTAGAGTCGCGTAACCTGGCGTGTTACGCTGCTCTGTTGCACTGCTAGCTGCCGGGCTCGTACTACTTTTGCTCGTCATCGCGCCACTCTTTGTACCACCTGCGCGACGCTCTAGAATGTTGTGCTGGTTGCGCGACCTCCTGTTCCACCATGTGTCATCATTCTTGAGCTAAAATTCCTCTAATCAACCTCGTTTTGGTCCGACGCAACTCAAACAAAAAAACGACAACACAAGACTAAAACAAGTAAAATTACCACTAAGATTATGCAAAAGTAGGAGAAATACTATACTAAAATTGCAATTAATCGCTCATCAATGCAGATTTCTCTGTTGTTTCCTAAGAACCTTAAAATGCCAGAAACTCCCACTGCCATTCTTCGATTACTAGGATCTTATCTTAGAATGCCACCTATGCTTGGAAGTTGGAGTAATGAGAATCATGCAAGTCAAATCATTGCACATGAAGGTTAATCAAATTGTCACCATGTGAATTATCATCGTTCTTCGTGGTGTGCTCATGAGTTAATAAGTGTAAAATACAGACTTTCATAAATAATGCACGAAATCACAAAGTTTTACACATACTTTCTTCACTCTTGCTTTCATTATTCTCCATTCATATAGACTTTCATTATTCTTCATTCATGTGGACTTTTCATGTTGAGGATCTTTAGGACTTATTGAGCTTCTAATGCTAGGCTTCGGATTGGGCTAATGCGAGATAAGATATTTCTAAGTTCTAAAGATGTACACAGTAAATCGAATTCATTATTTTTTTCTCCCTCCATTTTTGTGCATTTCTTTTGGCAATACAATTCGGGATCTTTTAGCATCTTTTTCTAGCGTTTTCATTTGCGCAAGTATCAAACCACCCTATACTTCAGGATTTTTGTTTTTTTGAGAAGCACCCCAAAACTTAGAGTTCTACATAGGGTTATTTGTGTTCTCTATTATACTCATGCTCCTTTAGCCTTTTTATTTTCATATTTTTCTTTTTGGGCTCGTGCTTTGTTTTGAGGCACCTACCTTACCCGTCATTGTTGATCTACTACATCCATATTTGGAAAATGATAAGATATAATTTCTCGACTAAGGGTAGATAATTAGGTTTCATAATCAAAGGCTACATAAGAAAACAAAAGGCTTCCACAGGATGCAATAGATAATCTTTTTAAAGGCTTTGGGGCTTGAAAGGCTAAACGTAATAATAGAAAAGATTGCCTATTTTCATATCCTCAACAATCCAAATCCACACTTCTTTCAAGTAGTAATAAAGTAAATTATATGAGTTCCATAATTTCAATAATTTATAATTTTTTCACAAATTTGCTACAATTATCTCAATATATTCTACTTATGATCATCGTGAATGGTGTATATGAAATAAACATGCTTCTAAAAAGAATAAACAAAGTGTACTCCTTTCATAGTAGCATAATCACTTTCTTCCATTCCTCCTATATTATGCATATATTATCATAGATCCTAACTTTGCATGCTTTTATTTTTTCCAACTTGACTCTCAGAGACTCTAAATACTAAAACATCGAGTAAAACTAAACTTAGTAGTGAAGAAATTCACCCCTCCCCCCTCCCCGACCTCAAACTATTCAATGACCCATTGAATAAAATACCAACAATCCTTATGTAAGGCTCTCTCTTTTGAATCATTTTTGTTCTCACGTTGACTAATTAATTAAGCGCACTTTTGTATCACTTTAAGAACCTTCTAATCCCTAATGACGTTTGGCCGTTAGGCACTCTCCCCTCTCTAGAATTTCACCATGTCATAGGATCCATACAGAGTTTAAGAAGAGAATGAGAGTTGACAACTATAACTTCGATTCCTCGGTGAGCGCTAGTGCCGAAGGTCTAGAGATTTATTTACTTGATCTACTATGCTAGTATTGTGTTAACAATCTCCTATGCATAATACAACATAATATAGGGTATCTCAATATCATTCTATCGATTCAAAGAAACACGTGTCAGTCATACCAAGTATCATAAGCAACAAATAATATCCAACAAAACAAAGTCCATAATAAAATTAATCAAAATACAGGTTCAAGGTGCATCTATACGAGATAACTACATCCTCTCCCAGACACTGAGAGGTTTAGCTACACATGATCTTAGCATAAGAACATTAATTAATATTAAAGTTGAGCAGTAAAGTAAAGAAAACATTAAACTCTTGATCTCAGTGGGATTTCAGTGAGTCTTCTCCATTTGGCTCTTTGTCGATTTCCTCTTGCTGAATTACTTGCTATTTCGATCAACTTCTCCTCTCCATACTGATTTCAATACTTTGAACGGTGGAATTTAGCTCTGAACGTGTTTTTATTCGTGCTCTGTGCGTGTTATGCGTCGTGTCCTATGTCTTGGTCGTTCCCTCCTATTTATAATAATGTCTTATACTCTAGTTTTGTGAACAACCAAAACTTTAAACTGCAGGATAAGTCAGTGTTGCCCTAGAGTCACGCGACATGGCATGTCGTGCTACTTTGTCGCGCTGCTTTTGCTCGTCGTCAGGCCACTCTCTGTTTTGCCTTCGTGATGTTCTGCAATGCTATGTTGGTGGCGCGACCTCATGTTCCTCCTGTGTTGTAGTGCTTCTTCTTCGTGTCATCATTCTTATGCAAAAATCCCTCTAATAAGCCTCGTTTTACTCCGACTCGACTCAAACTACACAAACGACAACACAAGACTAAAACACGTAAAATTTCCACAAAGATTATGCAAAAGTATTAGAATTTTGGTACTAAAATCGCTATAATTTATCGCCCATCAACGCGGATGTGTCTTTGTTGAGTCCTAAGGACCTTCAAATGCAAAAACTCGCGATGTCGTTCTTCTATTGTTAGGATCTTATTTTAGAATGCCACTTATGCTTGGAAGTTGGAGTAATGAGAATCATACAAGTCAAATCATTGCAGAGGAAGGTTAATCAAATTGTCGTTCTATTGTTAGGATCTTATTTTAGAATGCCACTTATGCTTGGAAGTTGGAGTAATGAGAATCATACAAGTCAAATCATTGCAGATGAAGGTTAATCAAATTGTCGTCAAGTGAATTATCATCGTTCTTCGTGGTGTACTCATGATTTAAGTGTAAAATATGAACTTTCATATATAATTCACGAAATCACAAAGTTTTACACATACTTACTTCACTCTTGCTTTCTACTTCTATTACTATTGTCCATTCACGTGGACTTTTCATGTTGAGGATCTTTAGGATTGCCGAATGGGGGGTACATACTAGGTGGGGTATGAGTTCGGCACAAGTGCACCTGCTTCCAGCAGAAGAAGCGAGGCAGGAATTAGATAGACGAGGATTATATTTTGGTCATTATGACGTGATTTATGCTGGTGGGAAAAAAAACTCGGATGGGGTGTAACTCTCACATAATATCAATTAACAATTGAATGCTATACCTCAATTACCCGTCGTCGCAGGGGCACGAATCAAGTAAGTTACGAACCAAGTATCATATCTTAAGGGAGTGGTGGATTAATGTGTTAATCACTTAAATCCAAGAAGCTAACAGTCGTTACGATCTTTTCTCTTGTGTTTGCAGGATGTCGTGTATGCTTATGAATGTTGTGAATGTAATGAATGCTTTCTATACTAAGGATGTTATTAATGCTAAAGATGCATAGAATGCTTTTAATACTACGAATTATGGTTTGAATGCAAGAAACGATTAAACAATTAATGAAAGATAGAAAATAACAAATTAATTAAACTAACTAAACTAAACTAAAGACATAATTTAATGATTGATTGCTTGGTTGTGGTTGTAAACAATAATTGGAAAGATTGTTTAGAGGTCGGGTTTCACATTGACTTAACCATAGTAGTTCATAGACAAACTACCTATTTTTACTTACAGTGCTTCATGATAATTTGATGTTTGCATGTCTAATGGATCTCTGACCTACAGCAAGAGTTATCCCAGCCATACATCTTTGAGTCTCTAATAACCTACCGTGATAATGGATCAGCCTAGTTGTGAGTTATTTTAGAAGACATATCAAATCTACAATCCAATTAACTCATCTGAATCTTGTTACCAAAATGTACATAATCAAGATTGATCTAGTGTGATCTAAAGATTGCGCATCACTGGCGTTAGCACACCAAAGTCACAAATAGCATATATATAACTATCATTAACATTCTACACTCTAGGCGGCCCCACACAGGAGCTTTCGTTTTATCCCAACGAGAGTAAGATTAGTCACACAACATAAGTAACTATTCAATCTAAATATTCAATATCATCAAACACACATCAAGTAAAACAAATAAACATATTCATAGAATAGAGTTACTCCCCTACTCCAAACAGTGAGTAGGTTAGCTCCTCATAGTTACGAGTTCAACAATCAATAAAAAGTTAAATAACATATACAAAGTAAAAAAGATAAAGAAAAGCTTCTCGGATCTGGAGGAGCGTTGTTGTTTGAGTCTCTTATTGACTCCCTTGTGTTATCTTCTCCACAAACTATTTTTACTCAAGAAATGACTCAACTAAATTGGAACAAGACTTTGATGGTATTTTTCTCTCTAACGACAAACTCGCAGGGTTTCTGTGTCGGAAAGTGGTTGAATTTTATTGTGAAAGTTGTATAAAAGTGGTGCCTTAATTGTTGAACAATGCCTCCTATTTATAGTTTTCCTACGATCTAGGCTTTTTTCTGTCGAATTTCTTTTATTTTCCTGTAGTAGTTCATCCGATGATTTGAAGCATCGGGATTGTGAAAGTTGTTTTTAGGTTTCTGACATCAGCCCAACTTCCATCCCAATCGCGCCACGATCACGCGCCAATCGCGTCTGGGATACGCGATATGTATGCTTCGCGCCTCTGACAGCGCCTCCTTCTAATTTCTCCCTGCGGTATTCTAATGTCTGTATTCAATCGCGTTAACTTTAGTATTTCGCATTATTATAGTGTCGTAGGCTTCTTGTACCATGTGAACATCCCAAAATAGTGTCTCGACTCTTTTTCTCTTAAAACCATCCAATTTGGCCTATTTTAGCCTCATTTTGTCTTGACTCGATAAAATCCTAATAGAACATGAAATAATACTAAAACAAGTAAATATGCAATGAGTAGTATTCAAATGTATAAGAAAGCGGGTACGTAAATCATGTTAAATAAACGTTCATCAATTTCTATGTTGAATTCTCTGGTAGCTATGATCATGAATGGACTTCAACAAGCCGCTGAAGTGTTAGAATTCCTCGAGGGATCCCTTCATACGAATCACTTGTTTAGTAAGTTGCCCTTTTCATTTTCTTAAAAGCTTTTTCTCCAATGGTTATTTTTGCGCTTGATCTTAACTTGTAATCTTTCTGGATTTGGTTTTGCTCAGGGGCTGAGATGGATGTACACGAATGGATATTGTCCTATAAGGATCATCTATTTTCTTTAGGGAGTCATGATGAAGAGATGGCAATCGAGCCTTCCTTTAGGGAGATTGATCCTCCAGCTTTTAGTTTTTCTTCTCATATTCCTTTTGCCGAAGGTCAATTTAGTTTACCCTTCATTCTGGCCCGGGGTCTTCCCAGTTCAGTGGGCCAACCATCGCGATTGCCCTGGTAAGTTTCTAGCCATGCGCTACACTTGTCAAGCTCATGGATGGCAGGGTTGGGATATCCTTCTTCGAGCAATGCAATGGATGGCCTCTCCATTTTTTATCGGAGTGCAAGGGAGTTTGGAATATTGTCGTTCGTATCTTTGCAGTTACAAAACAAGAGGGATATGGAATTTTTACTACCATTTTTCTTCTTTTGCCTTGCATGATGTTTTTAGCAAGAATGCGTGCGAGGTACTTTAGGTCGTTATTTTAGATATAACGGTCCGTATACTATTCATTTTCTTATTTTTTGTTCCTTTACCCTTGTCAAATATTTGCAGTTATTACTTCTGGTGCAGACCATGGGGGAGCTTCACAGAACGGCTCATTTTGACATTCCATCCTTACGCAGATGCGCCAAGAGCTGGAGCTAGCTTTAAAAGAGGCTCATTGTCAGTTGGGGCAGAGGAAGGCTGAGATAGAGTCCCTACGTCCCACGCACATGCGGAGTACAGATGTTAGTAGGGAGATGCTGGAGAAGGATTTAAAGTCGATGCATGAGCGGTCGACTCAGGTAGAGAAATGGTTGGAAAGTTTGATTTTTCTTCTAGGGCAAACATGTGAGCTACTTAGTAAGACAAGGGCGGAGCAAGGTGAATACCAACGTCGTTTGATGGATTTGGGGTGTTAATTCGGGGTAAGGTTGGTAAAGGCTCGAGTTCTGGCTGCCTTAGGAGTTGGGGGGACAAATGGTTTAGATAGCTAGTTTAGTGAAAGGGCTCACCAATTCTTGCTAATGGGGTATGAAATTTGCCAAGACGTGGAACACTCGATGCGAGGTTTCTCTGTTGACCTAGTTATTCTGCGGTTGGTGACTGATCTTTCTATCAGAGGGCGTTCAAACCGTCGCACTATACTAAGGGATGGCTCGATTCGATCAAGTGAGCCTATTAATGCTTTCATATCAAGTGCTATCACTTTAGAGGCTCATGTGATGGGCATGATCCTTGACGAGCATCGGGCCATTGTGCGATAGAAGAAGCAACCCATTGACTGGAGAGGATGTTCGTCCTGTTAAACGATCTTGTTGGGATTTTTATTTTCTCTCTTGATTCTTGCATGTGGTGTAGGTCCACAAAACAAGTCTTTTGTTAATCCAAAACTTTGTAAAAAAGAACTCCTACAAAAAGCATAGAGGGCAAGATCAGGGTTAAGGTTTTCTTTGTAACGACCTCTCAGCCATATTGTGTATATGTTTTTGGGAATCCGTAAAGGGGTTTTGTATATATGTTTTTTCCTTGCTCGTTCTCGCCATGAGTCAATTCTCCTTCATAATTCTATAGAAACTTATTATCAGGGCAAGCGTGGCTGCAGCTCCTGCTCAATACATTTAGTAGGGTCCCTCGGCTTTTGTGCTTTTTTTAAGGGACCGCTCAAGATTTATTTCTTATACTACATTTGAAGAGGCAACCCACCTTTGACCTTCCTCGTTGTAAGATATGGATAAGTTATGTTCTCATCATGCAACCTTCTTGGCCGCATGTTGCTTGGTGTTCTACCTCGGGCCCTTGTTTGAGTAGGGTAAATTTGTAAACGTGATTCCCTTGCAGGCATTCATTTAAGCATGCCGATGATGAGTATATAATCCCCAATGTTTCTTAGCTTAAGAATCACCCAGAAGGGTTTAAGCATCTTTTCTTCATGGACGTTGTTGTCGTTAGCAGCTTTTGAGTCAAATACGCATTTTTGTAAGGTGAGCTCTTCATAAGAGAGGCGATCATAGTCGCCGCTGTATTCCTATCGACTAGATATAAAAAAGGTCCAGCGTTGTGCAAGATATGCTATTTCTTAATTGCCAACCCATACGCCTAATGGAAGATGTTTTCATGGCATTGTGAAAGGGAAACGGGGTACAGAATCTACTACTCCCTCTAATAGATCGTATCGAAGGATCGAGCTTTAACGATGAGGGTTGTGAAGACATCTCCTCAAAGGGCTTAGCATGGCCCTAGGCATGAGGATAAATATAATATTCGCGTATTCATAGGGATTATTCCGTGCTTGAAGTTGATGGGGCAGGTGGCCAGAGTTGCGTTCTTCACCCTATTATGCTGCCTGTTCTAAATGGTGATTTCCCAAAAGGGATGGATGTCTTATTCTAGGAGTCTTATATCTTTTTTTGGCCATACCAGGTCATAATAACGGAATAATCTTGGATCATGGTACTTCTTGCTTCATTTGCTCCTAGAGGTCTATACTCAGGGAGTTCAAGGCGTTCCCCTGGACGATGCCATTTCATGATAGTATTTTTCCTGTGGTTTGGTCGTATAAAGAGAAGAGGTAATTTGCATAAGGGTAGGAAACACCACTCCCGAACCTATTACGAAGAAAAAATAATGGATAAGTAGAAAACAAAATCGTATATTCACTAGGAATTACGAGGGTCCTATATTCTTAGAGCTTTCAAGGAGATTTTGGTGCATGCTCGCTCATCATGGTTGCTGGGGGTCCTGACATGTGGCAAGGGTCTAGGAGGTGCATGCTGTATTTTCACTAGAGCGTTCATACCCTAAGTTGATCTCTTCAAATTAGATAAGTTCTTCGAGGGACGTCGTGTCAGCACATCTCTCTTTCTTGCTCATGAGCACTGCTATATACGATGGTGCCTTGGTAGTGGATATTCGAGGAGATGAATCTTATATTATCAATCCGCATTGCATCTACTAAAATCAATATTATGAATGAAACCATCAAATTTCATGTACTACTTGCCTGGTGCTTGTTTAAGGCCATTCAAGCACCTCTCCAGTTTGCAAACAAGCTCAGTGTTACCTTCAAGCAAGTATCCCTCTAGTTGGTTCATGTAAATGCCTTCTTCAATATCACCATGAAGTAAAGCAGTCCTGGCATCCATTTATTTTAGCAATAAATTTCCATCTCAACTATACTCAATTGTTATAATTGTCAGCTTCACACCAGGCGAAAATATAGCCATGTAATGTACGTCGTCATTTTCTTGAAAACCTTTCACATCCACTCGTGTTTTGTAACACTTGTTTTCATCGACTTCTTCTTTAATAATGTACACCCTTTCTTATGCAAGGGTTTTTTTTCCTTAGGAATCTCCACGAGTTCCCATGTGTTATTCATCGACAAAGAATTCATCTCAACTTCCTTGGCAAGCTCCTACTTGCTCTAATCAACACTCTGTATTGCTTCTGCATCTCTCTAGCTCGCAACTATCCGTCAAGAGAATATAGTGTATGGTTGAACCATATCTCTCTAGAGTCTAAGGCTGCCTACTTGATCTCCTCAAAGTAGTCTCTGGTGTACAAGGTTCTAGCTCAACATCTTCATGTTCCTTTAAAACCTTCCATACATGCATAATGGATATATCTAATTCCACAACGTTCGGTTTATCATTAAATATGACATCCCGTCTATGAATTACTTCCAATTTTGATCATCCCAAAACCTATAGCCATAATCATCACCGCCATATCCAACAATATTGCGTTACACATATTTAACATCCAACTTACTTCTAGCATTAACATTAATATGAACATAAAACATTCCTCCAAATACTCATAGATAAGAAAGGTTTACCTACTTAACAATCCAAGCTTCCTTCAGAATACCATACTCCTCTCCAGCGGAAAGGCCAGCCCTCGATTGATCAAGAAAGCTGCAATATAACTTAATCTGCCCAAAGCATCTTTATTAATCAACACTTAAATCTTATGCATCTAGCTCTCTCATTCAGCCTTCTGTTCATACGTTTTGCAACCCTGTTCTGTTGAGAAGTTCCCTTGACCGTCTTCTCCATGCAAATGCCATTCTCTACGTAATATTCTTTAAACTCAACAAGTTCATAATCACCATCATTGTCAGACCTCAAACACTTCACACTCATACCTATCTGGGTTTCCACTCATGCTTTCCACTTCTTGAATACATCAAAGGATTTTTATTGTGCTTCAAGAAACCCACCCATAATTTTTTCATAGAGCAATTGACGAAAGTCATGTACTACAGTGCTTTACTAAGAGATGAGCCTTGCACGGTCCCCATAAGTCACAATGTACCAGCTCCAACTTCTGCTTCTTCAGAGTTCTACCACTTCTTGAGAAACTATCTCTTTTTTATTTCCTGAACACGGAATCTTCACATATAACCATGTCAATTGTCTTCAAACTGGAAGTTTACCTTCAGAACAAAAAATCTTCATCACTTTCTCGCTCATGTGGACAAGTCGACAATGCCACAAATTAGCATCACCGTTGTGGTCCTATAAAGCGTGACTTTCTTCAAAACCCGAGCTAATGCCATGGATCCCTTGGTTATTGATGAGCATTTATTGAGCGTGATTTAAGTACTAGTTTTCCAACACTTCTGTATATTTCTTGGTGCATATTTATAGGTTTTTGTATAGTTTTGTCATTTTATAGGTTTTAGTTAATGTTGCGTGTCTCGAGGGCGGTTTTGTCTTTTCTTGTAGTTTAAGTTACAGCCAACCTAGGGCTACATATTTTACCTATATATAGGAGAGGATGACCAACACTTATGTATCACTTACAATTGCTCACAATAGTTTCATCACTTCTAATTACTTTAAGACAGAGTTGTGAGAAAGTAGTGCAAAGAAAAAATGAGAAAACGCCATTAAAGTTATGTTCTAGTTTTGTTTTCATATTCAGAATTCAATGGTTCGTGAAGAAGAAGATATCAAGGAGTCAAGAAGATAACAAGGCATCAACGTTCCATCGGATCTGAGAAGCTTTCCTTATCTTTTTTTTTTTATTTATGTTCACTATTTATTTGTTATTATTGAATTCAAGAATGTGAGTAGCTAAACTACTCCATGTTTGTAGTATGGAGGTAGCTCTGATTTATGAATATTTTTATTTGTTTTGATTGATTTGTGTTTGAGAGTTCATGTGTCTGATTTATTAGTTCTTATTCTGCCTGACTAGTCTTAATCTCGATGGATGAATGGAAGCATTGCCCTGGAATCGTCAGAGTGTAGATGTTAAGCTAATTATATGTACACGTGATTTGTAAATTTGGTACGCTAACGCAATTATTGCGCAACCCCTAGATGATACTAAATCAATCTTAATTATGTACTTTTGGTTAGTACAAATTGGATTAGTTAATTGGATTGCAGACTTAATATATTTTCTAAAACAATTAACAACTAGACTGATTTTGCTAACGCGGTAGGTCATTATAGACTTAAGGACTTTATAGTTAGGATAGCTCCAGCTATGGGTCATGGATCCATTAGACACCCAAAATTCAACCATGTAATCAAACATTTCCAATAAGCATAATTAGTTTGTTACATGAACTATTATGATTAAATCTGAAGTGAAACCCAACCTCCAAAAATCTTTTAATCATTTGTTTACAACCAAAGCAATCAACCATCAACCATCTTAAATTTTGTCTTGTTTACTTCAACATTTATTTATAGTGTGTTTTCATCACATTCAGTACTAGCTAGTTGTATCAATTGCATTCAATTCATTCTCTTTGACTTCATATTGTTATCATTACATTATAGTTTAGTAGTTCATTGCATACAAAACTATTTTTCAAAACCTGCATTCATAGTTTTCTGTATTCCATAGCATTTATCTTGCAACACTAGAAGAGAATCATCACGACAACCAAAACCATTTCAATTCGATCTTTCATTATTTTTGTGATGAAATTTTATTTAACCATTTCACTCAATAATTCAAATCATCAACGTTAGCAGAAGGAATGAGCTTAACAAGTGAATTCTTGAGTTTAATCATAGTTATCGTGAGATTTGATACTTGTGGTGTCATTAACTCTCTATTTTATTATTACTTGACCGTGCATTTGCGAATACTGAGGCAAAACTCTATTATTGAATTCATTATTAAAAACACTACCGCTCGCCACACCATTATATTCACTAATGACTTGTTCAACAATAATGGGTCTTTCACCTATGGACTAAAAATGTCACTAGCGCTACTAGGGAAAGGTCCAATTACATCGCTCTGAAGCTTTTACAATAGGATCTTGCTACTTTAAAAATCAATCTTTTTTTCTTGATGTATCCCCAAAACTTTGAATTGAGGGGTGTAAGAAGAGAAGCATTGCCGTGACCATGGAGTCACATCTAGAGAATGCGATGAGTGTTCTAATCGAGCATGCCTTCATGCTATTCTAGAAAAATTGTTTTCATAAACTCGCTTGTTTTAGATTGTACTTGACTAATAAGAAGAGATAGAGACATATGAGTTCACCATACTTTGCGATAAGTAGAGACTGGATATGCACAAGGATTCGTGGGATCTCCTTAAATAAAGACCACAACAAATGATCATTAGTTCTTCAAAGAGGAATCTTGATGTTCCCGAGTGAAGGTAAAGACTCAAGCATTCGGAAGATGTGCCAACTGATGAGACATCAATATTAGGAAGTAGGATACGTATTAATTATACCTCTTACTCAGGGTCACTAGAGTTTTGGAGAGAAATTATATCACATGGAAATTCCAGAGAGTTGCATTAGCTACTAAGACCAGATGACCTATAACAAGAATATTCATAGTCCCACTCACCATAAAACTAAAGAAGAATTAAGGCATCAATATGTTCATACCTGGCACAGTATGATCAGATCTTCATGTCACTGAAGATGTGGCTCAACAAAAATAGCACACCAAAGCACCTTACATTAGTTTATTCATAACATGGAAGCGCAAAATAGATGAAACACGAAAGGAAATGTGAATGTGTGTGGTAATTATCTTGAAAAGAAATGTGTCGAAAAACATCAATAATATTTTACCATGTACAACATCTCAAGTGGTCGTGTTGTACGTTTTGCTCATATCTATTTTGCAAGTGGTAGCCTTTTCAAAGGTAGAAGGTGAAGTGTGGGTGTCGAGCATTGCAACCGGTAACTTTCACTCAAATGCTTAACCGTTAGGTACCTTTTTCCATCATTGCAAAACCTTTTTTTTTTTTTTTTGTAAAAAAGAGAAAAGGAAATGACATAATTTTATGAGTCAATCAAGAAAATGCCAAAATAAGCATGTGCATGATGTCACGTTAGTTGGTCACAGTCACAAATCACGTGTATACATAGATAGTCTAACATTTCATGATCCCGTATCCAAGCAACAGCTACAACTTCTGACCATTGTGTTTCAACACTCTGCCGGTCCCCGTGTTGGTGATTCCGTTCTTCTAGCGAGAGTTAACTCTAACATGAAGCACAAATAACAAACCAATCTAGACACATTGTTGCTCAAATAATACTCAAGTAAATTAAATAGACATATTCACAAATAAATGATAATTTTCTACTCCAAACACGAAGTAATTTAGCTACTCATGATCTCAGGTTCAACAACAATAAAAGATTTAAACAACATAATTGAAAGACATAAGATTAAGAAAACTTCACAAATCCGGCAGAACGTTGTTGCTTTCAATCTTCAAACATCCTTTTCTTTGTTTCCTTCTTCATAATTTTTGATTCTCTTTACTATGAAATACTAAGTTGAATGGTGTTTCTCTAAGACTCTTTCTTCACGCTATTCTCTCTTTCACAACTTGTGCTACGATGTTACTATTTTCTCTTGTAAGTTGTGCTACATTCTTCACTACTCACGTGCATCTCCACTTCCTCTTCTTGTGTGTTCGGATGGTGATGGACTGGGCTCTTGATTGCCTCCAGGGTTTTCTCCACTTCTACTTGTGGGTCTTCCTTGATGTTGCTCGATGTTGAACTTTGGGATATTTTTCATTTATGCCTTCTCTTCTTGTAGTTGGCTTTCACGATGGCGTATTCCTCTTTCATACGCTCATCATAATATTTTTCTCATGTGTCATCCTTAGCTTCAGTGGCTGCTATGGTAGCTGCTTATGCGACAACTCTTTCATTTGTTGGTTCCACCCCTCTTGCTTTCGTGGTTCATCAAGTCTTTGCTTTTCTTCTTCGATCTGCCTTTGCTGCACCTAACTCATCCTATTTGTCATTCAAACTTGATAATGTTTCTTCCATTACTCTTAACAATTGATGGGTAGATAATTCTTCAAACCTAATTTCCACTTCTTTCAGCCATCAATCATTAATGGTATCCAAGAAAGAGTTCTCTTTTCCCTAATTGAATCAAGGAACTTACAACTTGAGTGAAACATTTCAGACACTTGGGCATAAAAAATTGGTTCAATTTTTATGTCTTGGGGAATGTTGATAGAAGATCTGCGACCTTGCATGTTATTCAAAAGTGGTAGTCCTCCAATTTGGCGAGCTCAACCCCTCTTTCCTCTGGCAATAGATACTTAGCTACTTCTCTGAACTTTTCTTCCACTTTACCCAACAAGAAGTTCGCATCATCCAGATAATCTATGCATCGGTTAATTCCATTAAGGTGAAAGTGAATTTCATGAAAAAGTTCAAAAACATTGTCCTCGACGCTCAGCTAAGAGGAATCTTCGTCTTTCATTGAATGATCTCTCTTTTTCAAATTTGTTGCGCAAATGATTTGTTTTTTTATCACCTCGCGCGATGCACTCGATCAACTGAAAAATAGATGGAAAACAGTTAAGGTTAACATCTACTATTAAAACACTACAATTAACCTTACTCCCTGGCATAGGTGTTAAAAACTTGATGCTTGGCGAATCGTGTAGAGTCTCAATAGGTATGCAAATAAATTGCTACGCCTACGTGTGTACAAGTGCACTATCAAGTAATTAAATAAAAGAGTAAACTACGCCCAAAGTATCGATCGCACAGAGAGTGTGTAATTATAGTGTTCACTAAATAGACAACAATAAAATAAGTAATAAGAAGATTTAAAAAATTACAAAGAAATTAAATAACAAGGATTGATCAGCTTGAACAAGTATATTTGAAGTTCGGTTTAATAACTAATTATTATGGGTGCCAGCAACAACCAATTCATTCGTCTCGCTCAAAAGATCTGCTAATAAGGTGATCAATCTAAAATAAGTAAAGTTTAACCAATTCAACCTTATCACTTGTTAACTAAATTTGATTAATTTAAGACATGGATTCGTGTCATCTAGCTTATACGCGAGTTGCGTAGCCTACTTCTAGCACATAAATGAAACATATAGTTTATTTACGAGTCATGTTAGCGATCATTAAGTGTGTAAATCAAATATGTAAAACTTAAAAAATGAATCATATCTAAACACATAAGAATCAACATGAATTCATAACTAAAGGTTCATTGTGCATAAATATTCATTACTTCCGTTCTCCAAATGTGGAGAAGATTACCACATAACAATTTCAAGTTCAACAATACAAAGGGAAAAGAACATCATAACAAAAGAGTAAAAAAAAGATAAACTCTCAATCCTGGAGGGATTTGGTATCTCTGTCCTCAATCACCGTTCCTCTGGTTCTCCCGGCTGGATCTTGACTCAGTGAGGACGAAGGCGTGTGATGTGTGTGAGATGGTTTGAGATTGATTGTAGTGTCCCTCCTCTCTCTCCATCCCCCCTCTGAAAATCGCGCAGCCCTAGTGTTATTAATGGGTAAAAATTGTTGCTAGGCTGAAATTAAGGTTTTTTGTACAATTCTGGGCCATGTCACGCGGCTTCATATGTATCACGGAGGTTGGGCGAGTCGCACTATTTTTTGCCAAAATAAGCGCAAGTCGCGCCTATCTGCACATGTCGAACGGGTACGTCACGAGTAACGTGTCTTATGTTGCGCGACTCTCTTCTACTATACGTGGTTTTACGATTTTGGCTATAATTTCTTCTTTGGACGTCGGAATCGAGATCCACTTTTTGCTTTTGGAAAATTGACATGCCCTCCAACTCTAGACCTCAAACTAGAGTCGGGTTAGCTTGTTAGCCCAAATTTGACCAATACAAACTCATCGGGTTGGGATCGCTCGCCAGCTAGGTCAAATTGAATAAAGAACGATTGATAACATATTACCCAAATTAGGAGACGAAGAGCAGAACGACCTCTCTATCTACTTACCATAACCCAACAATAAAAACAACCGTCTAGGCATTGCGTTGCCTTCGTCGCAATTTGCTTGTTTCATTTTTTTAGGCATTCAAATATATTTAAATATGTTCATTTCAATATGGTGAGTAAGTGCTTGAACCACCAGACTTTGTACTAAAGCAAACAAAAAAAGCCATAGAGAATATCAAATCGATAGTTACGGCTAAAATATCTTATTCTTCGACAACGGTATATGGTACGAGCTTTGATTATTCCTCTAACACCATCACTATGTTGTTAACACTATTTTTATACCACTTGGGTAATTGAGTAATTAATGATTTTTTATATTCTAAACGCCTTACCAAAATTCAGGATATTTATAATTTAAGCAATTAAAAATGATGGGAGATCGAGAAATTTTATAGTAAGTTGGTTTGTTTATTCAACTTATCCTCTAAAGAATGGGGTTATCCTCCTTATTTATAAGAGAAGTACTAATACGTGTGTCATCATGCATGTCTTGGTATAGCGGCAAGTGTTAGTACATGCAATCATTGGCTGACTAGCCTGCTCCATTTACTCACAATCGGATACAATATGTTATGCACGTGTCATGTTGTTATATTTTATCACGTGGTATTTTTCTTGCATCCATCATTCCCGATAGTCCTTCTGTAATGATGTTGGCTTTGATATCATAGATTCATTTAAGCTTATTTGATATATAAGCTAGTGTAATGCATTTCATTGCATCAGAAATATATCCCCGCGAGACCGGCTTTGGCATGTAGTGTTTCCTGATGTATGGCATGTAGGGTATCGTGGATCCTCATGTGGTATCGTGAAATTATCTAAGACTCGTAATGCCTTGTACGGGATTTCTGTACCTGTGAGACACAATCGTGGTACCTTGAGTCATGTGAAGCATCGTAGAATCTGTTATGGTACCTCATAATCATTTATGTTTCAAGATACATGGGTGGATATAGTTGACCTTTTAAAGAACGATAGGCCAAACATAAGGCTGTCGTTATCCTCAAGGGATGTTACAATGATGGATCTATCATGGTCCGATGACTGAATAAAGAGGAGAAATTACGAGGGGTTAACACATGTCTATGAATTAGTAGCTTTATTCCACTTCTCCTCATTGTGAAGCTGTTGATGCTTTGGCTTTAACTCCTTTGTTCCTTGCCCTAACCACTTGCCGTTTCATCCATTGGACTTTTTCTTGATAACCTTGTGTGCATCCATTCCTTTTTAACTTGGGTTTCAACAAAAATACTACGTTTTTACCAAATGACTTTAAAAACCTTGTATACAAATCAATTCAGTTAAATTTTTTATTATTTGTGCATTCAAACAATCTCAATCTTTATTCATGTCTTTGCTTGATAGGTAAAGTTTTAGGCATTAATTAGTGCATTCTCTCTGGGACAAGAGATTTAGGACGTAGTGTATTCTTTATTTTATTACTTGATCGTGTACTTGCCAACGTAATAGTAGTATTACTATTGCATAGCAATACTGCACGCATCAATTATATTAGTAGCATTTTGATTCATCATGGCGAGCGATCTTGCTGTAGTCACACATTAAAGTAGACTTTGTCTTAACTGCTTTTCTTTTGTCTATGCTTCCAATATTTTGCGTGATGTGCTGGAATGCTCTATTCAGGTATTTTCGAGGACAACATAGACTTAGTGTCAAGCAAATTGAATTTCGTCATTTTCACCACTTTTCTTAAGATCCATCAATTTAGACGGGATATTGATGACTCTTTGATTGTTATCATCCACCACACTCTTTTTAAGGTTTATTTCTTTTCAAAGATTTATGACTTCAGCAATCAAAGGCTCTTGACTCTCAATGATAGATGTAATTTCCTTGAGCGATGTGTCGGTTAGCTCATCAAGATATAAATACGGTGAAATATTAGATGAAGAACAACATGTTTCATAGTCAAGTGAGGATGCAATTGGCTCTATCACTACGCCGGATATGTTTGCAGTAAGAGCCCTGCAAGAGATGTCAGACTCTTCCTCGACCACTAAACCCTCACCCTCCTTGTCATCATTCCATGACATTGCGAGAGATTTAGATTGACAATCTGTCATTTGGTTAGAGAATTCTCTATGATCCCACTACACTCTGTTTTGTGGGATTTCGTCGTTAAGTAGGGTTCGTTGTAACGGAAGCCTTGATAATTGAGTTTGAATTGTTCCTTTATTTTGGGATTGATAAAGTTTTTAAAATTATTGCAAAGTTGATGGTTCTTCCTCTTGCCATTGTGCTTCATCTCGAAGGTGGCCACAGATCCAAGGAGTTGTTCCATGTTAATTTTGTCCACTGTTTTCGATTCATTAAGGACCTCAATAATATAATTTAGCCTAAACATCCAAGAGTTTTTATCACCATATCGGATATCACAATATTCTTCTTCGAGGTTTTTAGCTACATTTTAATTGCCATTCACTCCCTTTAAAGGTAATCAAACCTTCTTGCCAGCACATGAAGTTTGGATGTCCACACCACTGGTGTTCCTTCATATGCCGTTTATAGAACCTGCCAAGTCTCTTTTGTAAAATAAGTTTGAACGGTTGGGCTTTGAAGGTGTGAAACATAACATTCTTGGCCTCTGAGTTGTAGTTTGACCCCGTCTTCCTCGGTAGTCCAATCAAGTTCACTCTTGTTTCATTTTCCTCAGCATCCAGTGGAGGACACCATTGTAGAAGAATACTTTTCTGTGATTTTTCATCAATGACTTTGATGTACGCCTCGATTTGTACATTCCAGATCAAGAAGTTGACAAAATCCAGATTAAGGGATCACATGGCGTGTTCACCCCTCTACTGATAAAAGTAGAAATTATGGAAATCTTTGTGCTAAGAACCATAAAGCGCCATTGACTCGCTTGTGATGCCGAATGAAAATTTAATTTAATAACTTTACTAAACTTAGTTGGTTAATTATAAGTCAACATGCAACTTAATGTAAAACACGCATTAATCAGTTTTAAATTGATAGAAAATAAGAGACATGAAGTTTAATCTGCTCCACGTGGCCACGCCTTACAAGTAACCGCCGTTACTAGAAGGTTGAGGGATGTTACAATATGTGGTTTATATGAACCCAATACCTCCAGCAGTCTTCCTATTCTTGTCGTCTTTCGATTCATCTAAAATGCAAATTCCTCGTCTGCTCGATATTTCTGAGCCTTTCGCCGTACTCTGGTAATGCCGACTAATATCTACTCCCTTTGATAGCGGGTACGTGGGATGTGAAGTTATCGACAAACGTATAATCTCACGGCCACAACTTGTACACAGAAAGAAATTTGGGCTACTTTAATCAGTTAATGTCCCAACTTGCATGATCAAATCCTGCATGTAGGTACAACATTTATAGGCGATTGTATGTATTTTTGAGATATTGTTAAATCTCTTAGACAATCATTCATGTCAATCTTGTGCACATATCGAATTGTGCTTTGATTAGGATATTGTTTCTGATAGTATTTAAGATACTATATGATTTACATTAATTATTTTATTCAAATATTCAGTATTCTCATGTGAAACGATACTCTATGCATAAGAACTATATGCAACTCAACAAGTATCAAATGACTGTTAAAAAGACAAGTATCAAATACAAGTATTATAGAAATTATTTAATATATCATTGTAATAACACTACAAGAAAAAAGATTTTTATCTAGGAATAAATTCGTAGCCAAAAACCCCTTTTCCGTATGCAATGGTCATTGGCTACGCGTATCCGTAGCCAATGCCCGTAGGGGAAGTCTTCGTAGGCAATGACTATTGGCTACAGATGGCCTTAGCCAATGACTATTGGCTACGGATCTTCCATAGCCAATAACGGAAGACCAAAATGCCCTTATTCTAATGGCTACAGAAATTTTCGTAGCCAATAGCTATTGGCTACGAAAAAGTTCTGTAGGTAATGCTTATTGGCTACGGAATTTTTAATAGACATTGATTTTTTTTTCTTATTTTCAAATTATTATTGGCGACGGATACATCGGTCGCCAATAATACTCGTAAATATAAAAAAATATATTAAAAAAATTAACTATTTTTGAATTATATATAATAAAATACATTTAAACTAATTAACTAATGATTACAAGATTAATTATGTAATATGTTTATTGCATAAATATTTGTGTAAACCCGAGGAATAATTCTCTTCGAGGAATAACAATTACAACCATCAGGGGTACATCAAAGAAATCATCGGAGATGCATTATCATGAAGAAGTCATCGGAGATAAATGATTCGAGGAGTTATCCCTCAGATACATATGAGGATAACCCTCTAAAAATACGAAAATGTATCCATCGGAGGTAGTAGCCCTCGGACTTAAATGACCCGAGAGACTCATCTCAATAACGATGATAGGAGAATGTGAACAGAATACAAAATTCACGAGGTACCCGAGGCTTAGATGACTTCATAATACCTCGTGCGATTACGATTATCCTTAGGCATTTCTCCGATATTCCCGGGTGTTATCCGATAGTTTTCTTAAAACATCAATTAGTCAGAGATAATCCCGAGAATAAATATTTAAATTATAATGTTGCATGGTAACACCAGGTGTCTAAAAATACAACATTCCAGCCAGCTATCGAAGACCACTTGTCAGTCATGAAAGCAAATGAAAGATGCATCAGCATGCTTGCATGATAAAATACCAGGTGTCCAACAGTATAGCTATAATGTGCCACTCGTCAGTTAAACAAGCATCCGGAGTAAGTATCAGCAGAAGAACGAAAACTACCTGTCAGAAGGAGAACATGCATAAGGACCGTTGTATTTTGTAATCTCCTACTATAAATAGGGGACTCAGTCATAATTGTAAAGGGGGGTGGAGAAGAAACAAAGTATCAGGAAAATCAATAGATAAAAAAATGTATTATTCAGTGGAGCAGGCAAGGCGTTCCGACACTTAAAGATATTAATAACCCTCGGGGTGCACAAAACGAGTGTTAACAAAATGGCGCCGTCTGTGGGAATGCCATAGAAATTGCCTTGAGTAACTCCGCAGAGATACTATTTCAGCATGGAAGATTCCACTAACCATCCACAAGAAGGTGAACCAAGGTTGGAAGAGGAAGTATCAACCCGAGATCCCACAGAAATACCCACAGCCTCACCTTTACCCGCCCCCGATGTAGAATTCATAAATATCCCCATAAACGTGTTTGAAGATATAATGGAGGCTGCCCTCCGACGGTCCGAGTACACGAGAGATAGGGAACATAAAATTCAACCCATTTTGCCATATGGGGAACGATACCATGTGGAAGAACAAGGATCTCGGATGACTCAGACCCCTCACCGAGGCCCAACATACCAAGAGCACGCTCATCCTACACAGAGGAAGGAATACGAGGAAAGACCTCGCGGATTCTACGACGCTCAGCCTACTAGAGAAATTCCTCTGGAGGAACCATATAGCGTCCAACATCCAATGGGCAGGGAACTTACCCCGACTCTGTGGGATATAATCAATCACATGCGTAGAGAAATGCAAGATATGAGAAGAATGATAACTCCAGGGGAAGAACCAGTTTATCATGGATCTCCCTTCGTCCCGGAGATTGCACACGCAATTATCCTAGTAACAATGCGACCAACAAACTTACATTTATACTCGGGAGAGAAGGATGGGGGAGATCCACAAGATCATATTAACCAATATATGGTTGCGATGGATTTCGCCTCAGCTTCTGAACCAGTGTTGTGTCGGGTATTCCAAATCACATTAGTCGGACGAGCTCAGTCGTTGTTCTCCCAGATACCCCCGGGTACAATTGCCAAGTTTGAGCAACTAGCATGTCTATTTGTTAGACAAGTTACTTGTAATAGACGTTACCCCAAGTAAGCATGTCACCTTTTCACCATTAAACAACAAAAGGATGAATCCCTCAGAAATTTTATGAAACGATTCTCCGACGAAGCCTTGGACGTACCGAATGTAGATCCATCTATGATTGCAGACATTCTGGCGCAAAGTTTGAGGGCTGGGAGTTTCTTCCGGTATTTGGTCGGAAATAGGGTAAAATACATGAGTGAATTGATGCAAAAAGCAGAAACCTACATCCTCATGGAAGAAGCTGAAAACTCCAAATTACGGTCCGAATGTGAGACCCACGATCAGAAACCTAAAGTGAAAGAAGAAAAATCACCTCCTTTTTGGAAGGAAAACCCGAGTAACGTGAAAAGGCACTTGCAACCCGTTCCCCTACCAACCATGACCGTTACGCCGGCGGAGATACTCAATATAATGAAAAGCAATCAAGACTTCGCGTGGACAGGACCGGTTAAACAGCCATACAAGAACAAAGATTTGGGAAACTTTTGCAAGTATCACAAAGCTTATGGGCACACCAAAGATAGCTGTACTACGCTAAAGAAGGAAATTCGCTGTTTGTTGAGCTTGGGATACTTGAGAAATTACGTGAACGAAGAGGATCATGATCAAATATCGGAGGACGTGAGGAAAAAAGTTAGGAGTGAGGAACGCGAAAAAAGGCAGACAGTTTGTCGGGAGCAATCAGGAGAAGATTATCACCGTCAGAGGCTCCCTCCACCCCCAGAGTCTTATGAAGATAACCCACCTGTAGGAAGGACAGTGAATATGATTGAAGGAGGAGATATAGCGATATTACCCGCAAGGAAAAAAAAGAAATATCTCAAGGAAGCACGAAGGGTAGAACATGGAATGCCCATCTATTCAATTCAAGGAGCAAAGGTACCTGTTGTATCTTTCGGACCTGAAGATTTAAAAGGACTTTTGTACCCGCATGATGATCCACTCGTGATCGTGGCAACCATCCGAGGAATAGAAGTTCAAAGAATCTTGATAGATACAGGAAGCTCTGTAGATGTATTGTTCACACCTACTTTCCGAGCTATGGGATTAAGGAAAGAACAACTGGACCCGACTGAAACACCTCTGGTGGATTTCTGAAAAGGCTAGCCGTACGATGGGTACCATTATGCTACCCATGTCTTGGGGAGAAGGAGCATTGAGGCGAATGAAACACTTAAAATTTTGGGTAGTTGAGGCACCCACGAGGACTTATAACGCGATATGTGGGAGACCCTCAATACATGCTTTTGAAGCTATTCCCTCAACCCTTCACCTAAAAATCGAATTCCCAACTATGTCAGGAATAAGTGAAGTAAGGGGAAGTCAAATTAAAGCAAGAGAATGTCGCATGAATGCCATACCGCTCGACCATGAAGAGGAAGTTTCTGCACAGGGGAAAAAGCAAAAAACTGAGGAAGAAAGAGTACAACCAGTTGAAGAACTCAAATTAGCGGAAATCATGGATGAGGACACCTTTAAGAAGGTAAAAATAGGATCCAAGTTGGAACCAAAATTGGAAAGAGAAATCGTTGAAATACTGAAAAAGTACTGTCACCTCTTCGCGTGGGAGAATGGACCTCCCGGACGAATTAGCCCTCAGGTGTGTCAACATTATCTCAAGGTAAGGGCCAATACTAAACTAGTGCGGCAAAAGAAGAGAAATATGGGTCTTGAGAGGAATAAGATCATTCGATCTGAAATCCAACGATGATACGTCTTCAACAAATCAGAGAGGTACTATATTCAGAATGGTTGTCAAATGTGGTATTAGTACCCAAGTCAGGAGGAAGGTGGCATATGTGTGTGGACTTTACTAATCTAAATGATGCATGTCCAAAAGACTGTTACCTCTTACCTACAATTGATCAATTGGTAGATTCTACAGCGGGGTGTGCTTTGTTATCTACCATGGATGGAGACCAGGGATATAATCAAATACCCATGGCGGCACGAGATCAAGATAAGACGAGTTTTATTATTGAGGCCGGCACATATTGCTATCAGGTAATGCCCTTTGGACTCAAAAATGAAGGAGCTACTTACCAAAGATTGGTCAACTTCATGTTCTCGGATCTCATTGGAGACTCAATCGAAGTATACGTGGATGACATGATAGTAAAAAGTAAGCATGCTAGAGAACACCCAGGAGATTTAGAGAAAGCCCTTTCTATCATGGATCGATTTGGAATGATGATTAATCCAAAAAAATGCTCATTTGGCATAATAGGAGGCAAGTTCCTAGGGTTCATGGTAACTGGAAGAGGAATAGAGAAAGCAAAAGCCATCATAGAAATGAAAACCTCTACTACGATTAAAGATGTCTAGAAATTGACAGGCAGGCTAGCCTCGTTGAATCGGTTCATCTCCAGATCAGCAGACAGAGGATTGCCTTTCTTCAAAATTTTAAGAAACTTGGGGAATTTTCAATGGAACGAGCAGTGTGATAAAGCTTTTGATGATTTGAAGAAATACTTGACCAGCCCTCCATTACTAGTCAAACCTCAGTCAGGAGATAAACTGTTCGCATACTTGGCAGTGGGAGAAGAGGCGATAAGTGCAGTACTAGTGAAGGAGCAAGGAAAAGAGCACTTGCCCATCTATTATGTTATCAAAACCTTGCAAGGGGGCGGAGACTCGGTACACGCTGATGGAAAAACTCGTATTGACACTAGTAACCATGGTACGAAGATTACGATGTTATTTCCTATCCTATCCTGTTACGGTCCTCACTAAGCATCTTTTACGGACTATTCTCAACCGACCAAAACATCCGGGAGACTCGTAAAATGGATTGTGGAACTAAGCGAATACGCCGGCTATAAAAGCACAAGTTTTAGCAGATTTCATTGTGGAGATGGCCGATACTTCCAAAGAAAGTCATGCCCCCTATGGCATGCATTCGTAGATGGGTCATCCATAGGAACCCATGGGGGAATAGGAGTATTACTCAAAAATACGGAATCTGAAGAAGAAGTGCTGCACTTTGCCATCAGGGTAGAGTATCCCTTATCTAATAATGAGGCAGAATATGAAGCCTTGCTAGCAGGTATGAGGTTAGCACATGACGGAGGGATAAAACGACTGATAGTTCACAACGATTCACAGTTGATAGTACATCAAGTTACTAGAAATTTTGAGGTAAAGGAAGAAAGAATGAAAGCCTACACTCAGGCAGTTTGTCGGAAGAAACGAGTCTTTTTAGAATTTCAGGTAACACAGATACCCTGGTCGGAGAACCAGGAGGTGGATAGCTTGTCAAATATAGCTTCTCATACTCTTGTCAGCAGACGACAAATCACCTTGTTGCAAACTAGTGAGTCTGAAAAAGATACATCCGAATCAGGGACTATGGTGGCACTTGTCAATGACGAATGGATGACGGATATTAAGAAGTACTTGGAAAATCCGGAAGAGTATGGCAAGGGTGCAAAAGAACGACGACAAATGGGACGAAAGGCGACCCAATATTTCATTCGTAATGGAACATTGTTCCGAAGATGCTATAGCAATCCTCATACCCTATGTCTAGACAGTATAGAAGCCAAAGCAATAATGAGAGAGATACACGAGGGACAATGTGGAAGCCATTCTGGAGGGGTTAGTATGGCCCAACGTATTTTACGACAAGGGTATTACTGGCCATCTATGGTGCAAGATTGTAAGGATTATGCGCAACAATGCAAACCTTGTCAATTGTATGCTCCGCAAATCCATACCCCCGCAGCTTTCTGGGAACCCCACCTCTTGGCATGCCCCTTTGCTAAATGGGGAATAGATATCGTCGGACCACTGATACCAGATGCGAGGCAGAAGAAGTTTCTCTTAGTAGCAGTTGACTACTTCACAAAATGGGTAGAGGCTGAGCCACTGGCTAGGATTACTGCTAGAGCAGTTATTAATTTCTTGTGGAGGAATATACTGTGCAGGTTCGGAATTCCCCAATACCTCGTAAGCGACAACTGACTGCAGTTCGATAGTAGCGAGTTGTACCAATGGTGCGCGCATTTGAAAATAAAGCATCACTTTGCATCGGTAGAATATCCTCAAGGCAATGGACAAGTGGAAAGAACAAACCGTACTCCGCTAAAAAGCATAAAAGCACGACTCGACTGGCATAAAGCTAAATGGGTAGAGGAGGTGTCAGGCGTAAAGGAGGTGCCAGGCGTCTTATGGGCATACCGTACCACTCGAAGTTCTGTAACATGAGAGACACCCTACAGCTTGGCATACGGATGTGAAGCAGTGATTCCCCCCGAATTAGTTGCGGAAAGTTGGCGCATTCAAGAATATGAAGAGGTAAGCAACAGCTCAAACCTTGCCTTAGCACTCGATCTACTTGAGGAAAGAAGAGCCTGAGTATCCATAAGGATGGAAGAATATAAAGCAAGAATGTCTCGCCATTACAATAGAAAAGTAAGGGCGAGAACGTTCCAAGTCGGAGATCTGGTTGTGAAAAGAGTCGGAGCCTCCAAAGATATTTCTAAACTACAGCCCAAGTGGGAAGGACCCTATAAGATAACCCAGATAGTAGGGCCAGACACATATCGACTGAGCGATGTAGATGATAACGAGTATTCCCACACATGGAATGCCATGAATCTGAGGAAGTATTGTGCCTAAAAGCATCAGAATGTAATGTACATAAAAATAAAATGTGATCGAATAAAGGGAAGGTTTATTTCAGCAAGAATTGAGTATTACATAAGTACTGGGGAGACATTGCCAACTCCAACTGTTGCTAAGGGACCCGGAATAGCTGAGGGAGTCGGAAGTACGAGAGTGGGAGAATGAGATCTTGCCACCACACGAGTGAACATTTCGAAAGCCTCCTCCATCGTTGGAGGACTATTCAACAAACCACTTGGATTCAAACGTCTCCAACCATCTTCTTGAGCAAAGAGTCCGTTCTCTCTACCCATATTAACGTGGCGGAGAAACCCACACTAAGAGTATCCAATAAAATATCCTTGATGACGAGTGTGCAGATTCTCCTCGCAGCTTTTGAAAGAAGCGTCCTTGACCAATTGAAACGCTTCATCCAGCTTCATCCTCATCTCATCTGGAGAAATATATCCCACGGGAACTGGAGGGGTTTCTTCAATTCTTCCTTCAGCATGGTCACTGTTTTGAGTTTCTAAGAGTTCATTTTACATACTTACTTCTTTTTCCTCCATAACCAGCTTCTCCTTCCTCAGGGAAAAAATTTCTTCCTCATATGAAGAACACAAGGAATGACTCTTCTCCAGAGAATCCTCCAACTCTTTGATTTTATTTTCCTTAACCTGCTCTTTGGCGAGGTTGTCTGCATAACCAGCACGAAGCTTGGAAAGCTCTTCTTTGGCAACGGTCAGTTGCTTATCCCTCATTTCAAGCTTTTCCATGTAAAGTACAGCGATGGCTTGGGCAACATCTACTTCGTGCCAAATAGAGGGAAGAATCTCCGGAACCTAAAAAGAAATGCATATATGAGCAAATGAAGAATTAAAAGTGTGCAAAACAAGTCAACACTTACCATTTGGACTAGCCACTCGGAGCAGAAGCGTGCAACTCCCTCGCTGTGGCGAGTCAAGGCAGTCGTTGAATTGAGGTAGCTAGTAATGGTATGCATAGCCTTACTCATTTGCATCGGAGGAGGCGTAGGTCCCTTGATAGCACTATCCCTTGTGGTGAAGGTGAAAAATGGAGAACCCTCTACATTAAAGCGACTAGAGAAGGACATGCCTTCCCGAGTAGGAGGAGCAGTAGAGATTACGCGGGGGGAATCAGTATAAACAGACGAAGGAAGAGAGGTAGGCGCTACCCAGGCGCTGGATATCACCAACGACGGAAGCATCCTATCCAGAAGAGCTAAATCATTCTGAAGAAGTGGAGGGTTGGATGAAGGCTCGGAAGCTTTAGTAACTGGAAGACGCCAAGAAAGTCCCCCATCGCCGTCAAGCAAATCATCTATCGAAAGACGCTAGACTATCTTTGGTAAGCCGGCTGGCATATCCTCTGCTTAAAAAGCATATATATTGTTAGAATTCCACAAGAATCATTGTGACTTACGAAATAAAAAAAAAAAACTTACCAACAGAAAGGGGAGGATCCTCATAACTCACGATGTTCTTTCCCTTATCTGAAAAAATAATGAGAAGATTGGAAAATAATCTTCGAAGAAATAAGGAAATAATAGTAGGAATAAAGTACCTAGTGATGAAGGAATTTGAGTTGGGCTTGAAGAAAGTGGCACCAAGGGGGCGCAGAGGATCTCGGTGTAGTGGTCAAGATATCGTCTAAGGTATCGAAAACGTCAACACTCGTCTGAGAAGGTGGTAGTGATGTTGGAGCACGGGGACTGTCTTGAGAAAGGTGACCCTCATTAGTAGGAATTTCTGATAAAGTCGGAGAGAGCATCATTGGTGCGGTAATAAGAGGAGCAGCGGTGGCGGAATAAGAAGCCGGGGAACTAGCGGGTAAAGCAACATCCCGTGATAAGAGGGTTAATAAATATGGACCCTCGGATTCCTCACTGATGGCGAAAGTAAGCGACTTTGCATCAGAAAGATCCCTCAAAATCTTCTTGGAAAGTGAAGCGATTGTGACTGTAGCATCGGAACTGGTATCCTCAGCACTCTGAGGCAGATCGCCGAAAGAAGACCCTGCAGCTCCAACAACTGACCTGGTTTTAATCCTCAATGATACTTTGGATGGTTTCTTTTCATCTTGAGGAAGGACGATAAAATTTGATAAAGACTCCACTAGAAAAAAAAAAAAAACTTGTTAGCCATCGATGAAAAGTTAGTGTAAAAACAAGTGAAGAAAGGAGAAGCCAAAGATTAAAATCCTTACCGAACGAGGGCCTCATATCCTGCGATAATGAAAGAAAAGATTCCCCTTTCTTCTCCATGTCAATTGGAGAAATCTTGTACAAACCTGCGGCTTGGCATAAGGCTCGATAGTGCTCTGAAGATGTGAGTTTTACCGCATCATAAACAGTATCGAAAACCAAGGAGGAGTCCAGGCGATATGAAGGAGCCTCCGGCACCCTCCAAGTGAGAGGGAAATCCCATTTCCCCCCGATATTAGGACTTACAAAAAAATACTTATCTTTCCAGCTGTTGTAGGAAACGTTGGTTCCTACTATAATCTTCTTGGAACGGTCACGATGACAGAAGAAATAGAAAGGTGCCCCTGCCGAGGATACGCATACCTTAAAAATGGAAAAAACAAAACCTCTTCAGAGTGCACTCTAACCCTCGAGCAAGGCACCACAAGACAAAGCCCGATAGGATAATGAAGCAGTTTGGAGTCAGCTGACTCGGGCAAATGTCGCAAGCTTTAAAAACCTCGCAGTAGAATGGAGGAAAAAAGGTCCGAAGCCCCGCGCGAATCTGCATATGGTATATGGTGACACAACCGTCGAGAGGATTGTCACCTCTCTCATCCTCGGTAGGAATCTGAAGCACCAAATTCCTGGAAGACGCACGGAATTCGGTAAAAATGGTTTGAACTTCCTCCTCCGTCGCGGTGCCAGCAACATCGCCGACTTTTTAGAAATGGTGAGTTTTCTCCAGAGAAGTCGATTTCTTAGACTTTTTCCCTTTTTTCGAACCACCACAACACCGTCCTCGTCACTGACCGCCTTACTGATGGTTTTCCTCTTGCGAGAGGGAGTAACAGCGCTGGTCGCCGGCGCCGGAGAACCCATATCATGGGCAAAGGAGACAATTTTCGTGGCAGAAGCTGCCGAGATAGATTCAGAGGATTTTTCGATAGTCGCCATGGAAAACGCAAAATCAACAGTGAAGATTCCGATGTGAGTATAGAGAAGTTTTCGGCAAATACCGCTAAATATTAGTAGAGAGTGAATTGTAAGGGATTAAGAAGGAAGACGATGAATAATAAAACATGTGGCTTTTCCCCTATTTATCGGATAACGAAGCTGCAGTGGGAGAGTGGGGAGTTAAAGAGAGTTAATTCCCTAGCATTAAGAGGCACGATTCCCGATAAATTTGGAATCGTTACGAGAAGCTAAACAGTCTTCATTAAGAGGAGCAATTAATAGTGAACGTCTCTTGGAAAATTCGAGAAAAAATTAAATTGGAGTTCCTTCAGTTTCTGTTGAATACCGAAGCAACTCGGGGGGATAGATGTAAACCCGAGGAATAATTCTCTCAGAGGAATAACAATTACAACCATCAGGGGTACATCAAAGAAATCATCGGAGATGCATTATCATGAAGAAGTCATCGGAGCTAAATGATCCGAGGAGTTATCCCTTAGATATATATGAGGATAACCCTCTAAAAATACGAAAATGTATCCATCGGAGGTAGTAGCCCTCGGACTTAATTGACCCGAGAGACTCACCTCAGTAACGATGATAGGAGAATGTGAACAGGATACAAAATCTACGAGGTACCCCGAGGCTTAGATGACTTTATAATACCTCGTGCGATTACGATATCCTTAGACATTTCTCTGATATTCCCTGGTGTTATCCGATAGTTTTCTTCAAACATCAATTAGTCAGAGATAATCTCGAGAACTAATATTTAAATTATAATGTTGCATGGTAACACCAGGTGTCTAAAAATACGACATTCTAGCCAGCTATCGAAGATCACTTGTCAGTCAGGAAAGCAAATAAAAGATGTATCAGCATGCTTGCATGATAAAATACCAGGTGTCCAACAGTATAGCTATAACGTGCCACTCGTTAGTTAAATAAGCATCCGAAGTAAGTATCAGCAGAAGAACGAAAACTACCTGCCAGAAGGAGAACATGCATAAGGATAGCTGTATTTAGAAATTTCCTACTATAAATAGGGGACTCAGTCATAATTGTAAAAGGGGGGTGGAGAAAAAACAAAGTATCAGAAAAATCAATAGATAAAAAAATGTATTATTCAGTGGAGCAGGCAAGGCGTTCCGATACTTAAAGATATTAATAACCCTTGGAGTGCACAAAACGAGTGTTAACAATTTGTATATTGAAATAATATGGAATTATTAAGTGGTTAATGTTGAAAATATAAATTTTTTAAAGATGGATAAGTATCTTGGAAAGTATATGAATTGGAGATTTATTTTAAATATGAAATAGATAAATATGTTGGAAAGATTTATGAATTGGAAGAGCTTATGGTGGAAGATAGGAATATGTTTATGAATGGAAGGGTTGGGGTATTTATAAAATAGGCCAAGACTATTAGTATACGGAAGAATCCTTAGGCAATAGTCATTGGCTACGGAACAATCCATAGCCAATACTCTTTTGATTAATCCGTAGGTAATGCGAATTTCATTTTTTTTCTTTTTTAGTATTTTGGGTGTATTTTTATTCAACTTTTGATTAATTATATTTTTTTCCCAAAAGCTTGTTTATTATCTTTTGTAATTTTGTTTTTTATGAAATTCGAGGAAACATACTGATAAAGAGTTTAGAAGTGTTTGGTGAACGAAGAAATATAATCGGATTTGTGTTACGACTTTTGATTAATTACATTTTTTCCCGAAAGTTTGTTTATCCTTATTTTATTTTATTTTTTATGAAATTCAAGAAAAGATAATAATAAATAGTGTAGAAGTGTTTGGTGAAAGAAGAAATGGAATCGGGTTTGTTTTACGACTTTTGATTAATTATATTTTTTCCTGAAAGTTTTTTTATCGTCTTTTTTAATTTTATAGTCTTTTGTGAAATTCGAGAAAAGATACTAATAAATAGTGTAGAAGTGTTTGGTGAAAGAAGAAATAAAATTGGATTTATTTTACGACTTTCGATTAATTATAATTTTTTCTAAAAGTTTGTTTATCGTCTTTTGTAATTTTATATTTAATGAAATTCGAGAAAACATATGTAGTAATAGTCTTTTTTTCACCTACAGTAGGTGCGATTTACACATAGTAGCGCGTGGGGCGAGAGGAACACCACCATGGTGACCACGCAGCAACATGCGACGGCGTCGATAATCGCCACACGGTCTCAAACACAGGAACGAACGGCGGGAGTTGAACACTGTGAGGGGGAAAAATCGATGGAGAAATCTGAGAAAAAATCAACTAGGGGGAGCAGATCTCCACCACCTGAAAGCATTGTTAGGATTGACCTAGTGTCCCAATTCCCACCATTAAGCAGAGAGAAGGAGCAGAAAGGGGAAGAAAGGGCAGAACCAGAGCAACTAAGGAAAAAACCATGGATTGATGCAATAACAGGTAATAGAGATCCAACTCATGGAAAATCAATTAAATTCTATGCACCTAAAATTGTTGATGGTGAAGTTGAGGTGGATATAGAGGAGGATGACATAGAAACAGAAATCAAATGTTGGGAGAATGCATTGATAATGTATGTTCTTAATGATGACCTTACCATGAAGGCTGTGAGATTATTCATTGAGAAAGTGTGGAGCTCAGTCTCTATGCCTGAAATCTACTATCATGACACAGGATATTTCATGTTGAAATTCCAGAATGGTAAAGATAGGGAAGAAGTCTTAACCAGGGGACCATACACAATCTATGGAAAGCCCATGTTCTTGAAGATATGGGAACCAGGATTCACTGTCACAGAAGAACTGAAAATTGTCCCACTATGGATTACCTTACCTTACTTACCAGTGCATCTGTGGAGTGAGGTGAGTATTGGGAAGATTGCAAGTGCAATAGGGGTACCAGTGGTCACAGATGAATGTACATCAAAGAAGCTTAGAGTGTCTTATGCAAGGATTCTGGTGGAGGTGGATATCTCTAAACCACTAGAGGAGGAAATTATACTTAATGATCCTAGGAGAGGTAGGGTTACACAGAAAGTGGTTTATGAGCACAAACCACTATATTGCAGTACATGCCTGAAGATAGGACACAATTGTGAACTGAAAAGAAATAAACAGAAGCATATAAGTCAAAGAAAAGATGGGAAAATATGGGCACCCAAACCCATAGAGAACAAGAAGGAGATAGAGGAGGAGAAAATAGCAAATGTGGGGGAGGAACAGAGACAAATAAAGGAACAGAAAGACAACACAATGCAACAGGCTCAGATGAACACAGAGACAGACCAGGGAAAAGAAAGTGAATGGAAAAATGCTCACTCAGGGAAGAGAAGCACAAGAGAGAACACTATTGGAGTAAATATAGATGAACTAAACACACACAATGGGTTTTCTCCCCTAAGGCATGGAGATGGCTTTATAGGGGACTTAGATCCTGGACCATGATCATATCATGGAACATTAGGGGCATCAATAAAGTGACAAGGTGCAGAGAGGTTAGCTCCTGCCTCTCAAAGCGGCACTGTACCATTGTCATCCTAGTGGAAACAAGAGTGAAGGAACCTAAGGCTAATAAGATCAGAAAGAGGTTTCACCCTAAATGGAACTTTGAAGACAATTATAGTAAGCACCCCAATGGGCGCATATGGTGCTTGTGGGACTCTAGTCATGTGATAGTAGAGAAGATGCATCAGACAGATCAGCTAATCCACATGAAAATCATGGATGTTGGGGGGACATTCTTATACTGGCTCACTGCAGTTTATGCCCACAATACAGCAGGACAAAGGAAGACATTATGGAGGGACATGGAAACTATTAGCTCAAATCAGCAAGGGCCTTGGCTAAGTATGGGAGACTTTAACAATGTGCTACACATGGAGGATAGGATATGAGGGAACAGAGTGAGGCAACAGGAGGTTGCAGATTTCACTCAGATGTTGAGCAATGTGGAACTGCATGAGGCTCAAACTACTGGAGCAAAGTACACATGGTCTAATAGCCATGAGGGAGAGGGACTAATCTACTCTAGAATAGACTGGGCCCTAGCAAATGTTGACTGGTTCATTAAGTTTGATGATGTCAAGTTTGAGGTTAGCACTAATGGAATCTCTGAACATGCCATGCTCAAGGGGACAATGGAGGAGAGAAGAAGAGTGTCACAACCTCAATTCAGGTTCATGAACATTGTGGCAAAAGATAGTAGATTCTGTGAAGAAGTAGAGAGAAGTTGGAGAACAGAAGTAAGAGGGAGAACAGCAATGCAACGCCTATGGAACAAACTGAAAAGGCTCCAAGCACCCACGAAGAGACTAGCAAAACAGTACAGTGGAGTGTCTCAACAAGTGCAGGATACTAGAGAGAAATTAGAACAGGTACAAAGAGCCTTGGAGAGAGACAAGTTCAACCTTGAACTATTGGAAGAAAACAAGAAGTTGAAGAATGACCTACTAAGCAAACATCAAGAAGAAGAGGATATACTTAGACAAAAATCAAAAATAGACTGGCTACAGTTGGGGGATGGCAACAATGCCTATTTCTTTGCCTCTATCAAAGAGAAAAACAAAAGGAAGGGGATCCACAAGCTGACATCTATGAGAAGAGAAGTCCTCACTAAACAGAACCAAATAGAGGAAGAGATTGTGAATTTCTACAAGAAACTGGTAGGGGAAAATGCGGAATGGACACAGGGGGTGGATATCCATGTATTGAGAAGGGGTAGAGGAATCCCAAGACAGGATGCACTACAACTGATTAAACCTATAGAGGATAAAGAGATAGTACAGGCGTTGAACAGTATAGGAGATTTGAAGGCTCCTGGGGTGGATGGATACAATGCCATGTTCTTCAAGAAGGCTTGGAGTATTAGAGGAAATGAGGTTAGTGAAGCTGTTAAGGAATTCTTCCAGGAGAGTGAAATGTACAAAGAAATGAACTGCACTTTGGTAACACTCATTCCTAAGACAGTAGATGCAAAAATAGTGAAGGACATGAGGCCAATCTCCTGTTGCACAACTTTTTTGAAAATCATTACTAAGATACTAACTGAAAGAATGGGAAAGGTGATCAACTTAGTAGTAGATGACAGCCAATCTGCATTTCTACCAGGGAAAAACATACATGATAACATCCTACTGGCACAGGAAATGGCAAAAGGATATGGCAGGAAAGGGATATCACCTAGATGTATCATTCAAATGGACATCCAGAAAGCCTATGACACAGTGGAATGGAGATCGTTAGAAGAAATTATGACAGAGATGGGATTTCGAGGAGTTTTTGTGAAATGGATCATGACTTGTGTGAAGACAGTATCATATAAGTATATGGTGAATGGAGAGCCATCCAGTGTGGTGATTGCAAGAAGAGGATTGAGACAGGGAGACCCTGTCTCCCCTTTGCTTTTTGTCATTATTATGGAATACCTTCACAGGCAACTACAAGAGCTGAGAAGAGAGCCTAACTTCAACTTCCATCCTAAATGTGAAAGCTTAGGGATCACTAACCTATGCTTTGCAGATGATCTAATGCTATTTTGTAGAGGAGACATCATGTCAGTCCAGCTCATGATGGAGAAATTCAATCTGTTTTCTAAGGCAACAGGACTGCAAGCTAGTGTCATAAAGTGCAGGGTATTCTTTGGGGGAACCAGTGTTGAAGAGAGACAAAAAATTATGGAGAACACTGGCTTCATGGAGGGTGTGCTTCCAGTCAGATATCTAGGGGTGCCACTGGCAAGTAGGAAACTCAGAATAGAGGAATACACTCCACTGATTGAGAAGATCATGACAAGAATTACACACTGGAGTAGCAGACTACTCAGTTATGCAGGAAGACTGCAACTAATCAGATGCATTATTTTCTCTATAGCCAACTATTGGATCCAAGCTTTTCCTATGCCAAAAGCAGTACTCAAGCTCATAGAATCTAGATGTAGAGTTTTCTTATGGACTGGGAAGGACACAGTTAGTAAAAAAGCCCCTATAGCATGGGAACACTTATGTGATGCTAAGAATGAAGGGGGACTGAGTGTGATAGAACTGGAGCCCTGGAACAAAGCAAACATAGCAAAGTTGCTATGGAATGTGGCTAGGAAAGCTGACAAGTTATGGGTTAGATGGGTGCATAGCATCTATATGAAAGAGAATGAGAACTGGACATCTTTCAAGCCTGGCAATGGGTGTTCCTGGACCATCAGAAGAATGTTTAAGTGCAGAGAAGAAATGCTCAACAATGAGGAATGGAGGTAGGCCTTAGAGAATGGAAAATACATCACTAGAAAAGTATACTGGTGCATTAGAGGGAATAAGCCTACTGTACCATGGTGCAAGCTGTTCTATGGGAATTTAGCAAGACCTAGGGCTGCATTTAGTCTGTGGATGAGCTGTCATAATAGACTCTACACAAAAGACAGAATGGCTAAGTTTGGGATGCAAGTAGACAGGAAGTGTGCCTTCTGTGAGGAAGAGGAAACACTTGATCACCTATTGTTCAAATGCAAGAAGACTGGAAAAACATGGAAGGAGATCCTGGGATGGATGAAAATCAATCATAATCCTGGGGAGTGGAACACAGAGCTGAAATGGATCATAGACAGAAGCAAGAAGAAGGGAGTGCAAAGCAAACTATTAAAGATGGCTGTTGCTGAAACAGTATACACTATATGGATACAGAGGAATGGAATGTTATTCAAGGACTCTCCCAAACTAGAGCAGAATATGAGCAAAAGAATAATTGAAGAGATCAAAGCTAGAATTAATAGCCATAGCAAGCTCAGGGTGTACTGTGACAAACTGTCAGCAGTGAGATTATAGGACAGGGCTAGATTGTGTATTGTAAAGGAACTAGAGTGTTAGTTCCTGGCAGAGTAATGTACTGGATAGTTGAGTTTGTACTAAGCCTGGCTTCATGCAGCCTGTGGTTTTGCTGTTGGTGGAAATAAAGTTACTATGTTCCAAAAAAAAAAAAAGAAGGAATGGAATCGGATTTGTTTTACAAATTTTAATTAATTTAATTTTTACCCTCTAAAGTTTGTTTATCATCTTTCGTGATTCTGTTGTTATGAAATTCAAATAAACATACGTATTAGTAGTTTGAAAGTGTTTGGGGAAAGAATAAATGGAATATAATATATTTTACAACTTTTGTTGAATCATTACTCGATTGTGGCCTAAAGTTGCATGAAAGCACCAATAGTATTAGGGTTTACGGTTTGGGGTTTAAGGTTTAGGGTTGGTGATATTGTATAAGTTTGTGTATCGTCTTTCGTAATTCTGTTTTTTATAAAATTCAAATAAGCATATGTATTAATAGTTTAGAAGTGTTTGGTGAAAGAAGAAATGTATTCAGCTTTGTTTTATAACTTTTGATTAATTTATTTTTCTCCACTAAAGTTTATTTCTCGTCTTTCGTAATTCTGTTTTTGATGACATTTGAATTAATAGTCTACAAGTGTTGGGTGAACAGTAAATGAAATCAATTTGTTTGACAACTTTCGTTAAATCGTATGTTTAATCGAATTTCATCAAAAACGGAATCACGGAAGACGACAAACAAACTTTAGTGGAGAAAAAACGAATTAATCAAAGTCGTAAAAAAAATCTGATGGCATATCTTCTTTCACCAAATACTTCAAAACAATTTATAGGTATGTTTATATACCTATAAACAAAAGACAATAAACAAACTTTAGGGGAGAAACGTTAAAAATTAATCAAAAGTTGTAAAACAAATCTGATTTCATTTTTTCTTTCACCAAACACTTCTAATCAATTTATAAGTATGTATATTTGAACTCCATCAAAAACGAAATCACAAAAGACAATAAATAAACTTTAGGGGAGAAAAGTTAAATTAATCAAAAGTTTTTAAACTAATCTGATTACATTTGTTCTTTCACCAAACACTTCTAAACTATTAGTAGGTCCCTTTATCTGAATTTCATCAAAAATAGAATCACAAAAGACAATAAACAAACTTTAGGGGAGAAACGTTAAAAATTAATCAAAAGTTGTACAACAAATCCGATTTTATTTTTTCTTTCACCAAACACTTCTAAACAATTTATAAGTATGTATATTTGAATTCCATCAAAAACAAAATCACAAAAGACAATAAATAAACTTTAGGGGAGAAAAGTTAAATTAATCAAAAGTTGTTAAACTAATCCGATTCCATTTGTTCTTTCACCAAACACTTCTAAACTATTAGTAGGTAGGTTTATATGAACTTTGTCAAAAACAGAATTACGAGAGACGATAAAAATACTTTACGGAAGAAAAATTAAATTAATCAAAAGTTGTAAACCAAATCACATTCTATTTCTTCTTCACCTAACACTTAACTATTAAAAAGTATGTTTTTTCGAATTTGATCAAGAACAAAATTTATAAAGACAATAAACAAAGCTTTAGGGGAGGCAAATTCAATTAATCAAAATTTGTAAATTCCTTAATCAATAACAATCATCCAAAATATAAAATAAAAATAAAAATAAAAATAGCCATTGGCTACATATTTTTTAGTAGGAAAAGGCTATTGGCTACGGATTATTCCGTAGGCAATGACTATTGGCTACGGATTGTTCCATAGCCAATGATTATTGCCTACGAAATATTGGCTACTGATTTTTCTGTAGGGAATTGCTATTGGCTACGGATTATTCCGTAGCTAATGACTAATGGCTACGGCTACTAGCCGTAGCCAATAGTTGTTTTTTTTAAGACTATTGGCTACGGCTGCCCATCGCCCTTGACCAAGGGCTACGAATATTTCCGTCACCAATAGTCAAGAGCGACGGGATATATCTGTAGCCAATGACTTTAATTTTTTTTTCCCGAAAAATGATTAAGGGCTACGGAAAATCCGTAGCCAATGGCAAAATAGCCATTCCCTACACCAACCGTAGCCAATAGCCGTAGGCAAAAACGATTTTTGTTGTAGTGTAAGCTTTCACTTGTTTTCTTGCTTAGTTACAAGACGGCAAAATAAATACTTAGAAAAAAAACATCAAACCCCAATGTTTGCGGTCTTAACCCCCTAACTTTATTTTTTTACATGTTGTCCCCCCGCGTTTGCAACTTTGTAAATTAACGGTCAAAATGTTGACACATCGATAAATCTTACGGTTAAAATGTGCATCAGGAAAAGGTTGGTGGGCAAGTTGCCAAAAACTAAAGTTAGGAGGCAAGCTGCATTTGGCCCCAAAGGTTGGGGGTTTGATGTTTTTTCTCCTCATCTATATCTATATCTATCTATATCTATATCTATATTTATACTATATAATAAGTGTGAATGATATTTGTCGTCCATCTTTCATTGTACTCATTTTGTCCTTGTAATTTCAACTAATTAATATATCTTTTGGGACTCACCTAATATAAAATTATTTAACACTTAATAACGTGGTGCCCAGCTATAAACTACCGGAGAGTTCTTTTAGTTTTTAATCCTCTTGATTTTGCCACATAGGTTTTACGTTACTCACTTATGGGTGTCGCTGTTAATTGTCGTTCAATCCTTTTACTTTTTCGACCCTTTCAATTTTGCCCCACAACTTTCACGTTACTTACTTATGGACACTTCTTAATCCTTCCAATTTTGCCCCACATTTTTTTTGCTTTTTTCTTATGGGCTCTGTTGTAAATTGCCGACCAGTCTTTTATTTTTTATTTTTTTCTAATTTTACCCAAAAAGTTTTGCATTGTTTACTTGTGTATAAAGGCCCAACAAATTTGATTTTAAACAAATATTGACTTTGTTATATATACTATTACGGCACATTTGGTTGCCCTTAACAACCCATATTAATTAAATAGTGTGGGTTTATACCACATTTGGTTGACAAATAAAAGGTAGAAGGGGCCCAACATAAATTGACTTTTTGGAGCATTTTCCAAGATAACTAATCTCACCCCCCTATGATAATTTAATGTCACAACCACCAACTTCAGCCACTCAAGTTAAATACCATTTTGCCCCCACTTTTTCAAAAAAAAATTACATTTTCCTACCCCTAAAAAGGTGCTTACATCACAACTGAGTGACATAAAGTAGAATCACGAATTACGAAGCAACTTAATGGTAGTTTTGATAATTCACGAAATTATGTGGATGTGTATTTGCAACCAAACATGAGTTTTAGTAAAATTAAAGGCGACAAGGTGGGATTTTTTTTGGCAACCAAATGTAAGATTAATTATTTTATTTAATATAATCTTGACACTAAATTATATGGGTTTTAAGCTCACGGGACAACCAAATGTGCCGTTATATAAAGAAAGGCAAACTGTGACACCAAACTTTTAATTTTCAGTAGCCCTATAATATTAGTGTTGCACAAATTTTTATTATTAAGTCCCTAATCTAACCTTATAATTTAATATAATTATGGTATTGGTGATTTAGTTTACAAAATATGAAACTTTTTATATAAATTCTCTAGCCTTATATATGTAATCTTACTCGTGTAAGTTATTTTTTTTCACTATACAAATTAAGATAAATTCTTAATTACGCAGTCTTAATCACGCGAGAACCGCGTGCCAACGTTTCTAGTCATTATAGGTAGAACACTTTTATAAACTTCAATGAAATTACTCCCCAAGTGCCAATTAACTAGTGTATATATATATATATATATATATATATATATATATATATTTCTGTATTTTATGTTAAATGTAATGGAGATGCTATGAAATAGTGATTGAAAAAGTCAACCTGAAATTCTGAAGAGATATTGATTATTGAGGCCACCAGGCACCAGTCCACCACCAACAGAATCTGTGGGGACTTGGGAATAAAAGAACTGTAATATTGATTTTCTTTTTTATTAACATAATTAGTTTCAGAAATAAGATAATAAACTTTGTGATTGACTTAGCTTTGAAAATCATCAGTGATCAATGTTTGATTAATTAAGGGAGAAATACATTTTCATTGGTCTGATATGTTAAAAGCTTAAGCTTGAGGTGGTTGGATGCACGGGGAACTTGTATATTTTGTAAAATGACTAAGAAGGGATTTGTGTGTGCATGTGTGTATATTACAGAATTACAGGGTATATATGCTTAATTCATCCATGTATTGAGAGTTAAAAACCGATCGCAATAGAAAATAAAGTTGAAATGATTTGACAACGGAACCACTTCTTTTTACAAAACGCAGAGAAAAGGGGATAGATAACTAAGCAAACAAATAAAAGAAAACCAAGAAAGTAAACAAGAAAAAGCAAGGGATGAAGTTCAACCCTTAACAGTAAATATACCAAAATAACTCCCCCACAAAAAAAAGAAAAAAGAAAAAAAGAAGATGAAGAAGAAGAAAAGGCAAGGCAATTTAATTTGAGTAGAGGTAGTAAAAAGTAAAAGACATGATTTGACTGAATTTTAGGTCTGTCTCTCTCCAACAACAACTCATCCACACCACTTTATGTGTTGTCAGTCAGCGCACTTAAATATGGGTTTCAATCAATCTCCACCGTTGATCCGCCAGGCAGAAGTGGCAATCAACGGCCTAGTATGCCAGCCAAGCATCAAACAACCATCACTTTCGTCGACCCTATAACCACCACCGCCGGCAAAAAGGGCCAACAGCATACTAGCCTGTTTGAAGGCGTTGGAACCCAGGTGCACTGCATCAAAACCAGCCAATCTCATCCTGCTCCGCCACTGTGCCAATGTCTCGTGACGTTCAACCCGCTCCGCTCCTTGGCTCGCCACCACGTTGCATATTTGGCGACCCAAATGAACCTCAGTCATCGCCATGTCCCGAGTGTCAACCCCACTACAACTCTCCAACGAGTCGAACATGGTTGAGTAATAGTGCAAAGCCTCGTTGAACCTTTCCAAGAAAACACCCCCGTTGTGATTCGCCTCTTGCTCAACAACCGTCACTATTTTGGGTTTCATTGCTTTCACCAAATTCAACACTTTCTCAATAGCCCCTGGCCTGGAGAGCATACGGTGCAGCTCCAACACGGAATTCACCGCAACAGCTTCCACGTTGCTTGGCCTTATGTCAAACATACTCGCATCAAGATCCGCCAAGGAATTAGCCACAAACCCACGGAACTCAAACTCGATGCCTACGGTTTCCGCCAGCTGAGCCAATTTCCACCCGACTTCCTGTAAGGCGTCCGTGTTGTCGGGCTGAGGCGGCCCAACACCGGTGAGCCTAAAGGAGGGCGGACCGCCTGGTCGCAGAGCTAAAGCCTGCATAAGCGCAGGCCACTGCATCCCCTGTTTTAAACTGAAATCAACGACATGAACTCTGGTTGCACCAGCAAAGGCCTCCAGTATAGCTTGATTGGCAGTGAAGTGGGCGAATTTCAAATAGGGACCGGTCTCGTAAAAGTGCATCTGCAAGACATCATCATCAGGAAGAGAATCCTGATCCTGATCCTGATCCTGACCAACAGGGCGAATAATCTTTCTGGCCAAAGCCTCGGCGAAATAAGTGGCGACTTTTCTCATAGCGCCAACTTGAGAGACCGTTAATACGCCAACGTGCTTAACCAAAGCATCGGCAAGTTTGGTGTTCCCTTGTTGAAGAGCCTCCGCACAAGCCATTAAGGTGTGCACCAATCGAATACCACCCGTTTCTTGCGAATCAACCAAAACTACGTTTCCTGCAGGAGGACGAGGAGGGGGAGATTCTGATTCCGATTCCAATTTCAATTTCATCCTCTTATTATTATTATCCTTACTGTTGTTATTAAACACAGCTCCACCAGGAATAGCCCGTAAATCGTCGTCGTAAATAATAATATCCTTTGAGGTGGAAGAAGAAGATGATGAAATAGGGTTGAGCTCGGACAACATACTTTGAACCCATCCGGAGAGATCAGAAGGGTTGTAATGAACAGTAGTATCATTAGAGAGAAGAAATGAAGAAGAAGTCTCACCATCATCAGCAGTACTACACATCGCCATTTCAAGCTGTTGAAGCTTCTCAGCAACATCAGCCATGTCTGAAGATTTCACTTTGTATCCCAAAACAGCAAACAATTCATCCATACCTGCATCTGCTGCTTGTGCTTGTTGTTGTTGCTGTTGCTCACCCCACTTCTTTTCTTTTCCGGTATCCATCTTCCCAAGTTCGCGATCTCTTTTCATTTTTCTTTTTCTTTTTCTTTCTCTTTCTCTTTCTCTTTCTCTTTCTCTTTTTTGGAGCTCAATTGGTTCAAGAAACATGTATCATCACAAGTGGGTGACTGAATTGAAACTTGAAACTCATGTGGGTTTGCTTGGTTTTTTGCATCACCTTTTTTGGGGTTTAATTTACTATAAATAAATATGCTAGAGAGAGAGAAAAAAAGAAAGAAAGAGTATATATGTGTGTCTGTGTGTGTAAGGGGGCCTCGTGAAGAGGGCGCGAGCTTCAAGAGAGGAACAGAAGAGATAAGGAAGAGAAGAGAGATGATGCTGCTCACTTTTCACCCTTTTCTTTTGATTTCCTTCTTCACAAATTGGGTATTATTAGTATTATTTATTATTATATTGTTATGTATGCCACTTGAGAATATATTGTAGCTGTATTATTGTTAGTTTCCTTCATGATTATTTATAGTTGTACTATTCTATTAATAGTATTTTGCAATACTACACCTCTTTAAGATATTTCCCTCCTCATATTTCACAAGGAGATCATAGATTAACCTTTTCTTCAATGCCAAGTCTTTGCCCCTTCGATAATTTTGCATTGGTAGATGTATAAAAGAATATTTACTGTCCCAGAAAATGAGGTGGTTTACTGAATTACTCAGTATTTCACGTGTTTTAATTATAGTGCACGAATCGCATGCTATTTTAACCCACAGTTTTACTATGTTTCATAACACTGTCAGGAATTATTTTTTATTTTGTGATAAAAAAATTCTCATTTTTATCTTTAATTGGGAATGCATAATTATAAATGGGGTAACCATTTCTTTGTCTATAATATCACAATTTCAACTCCGTGACCTTAGGACCATACAGTTCACGAATTTTATAAAGATCTAATGTGAGACATCTCGGTTTTGCAAAGAATACTATTCATTATTCTACTAATATTAATGTGACCTATTATATAACATTCACGAGGACTAAACTTAAGAAAGAAAAAAAAATCATTATTGAAGCATATTCGTTCCATACATAATAAAAACTACGCACCCTCGCCAAGCATCACTTTCTCCGGCCAACAAACAATGATAATCTCGTTGTGTTCATTTAACAGCTCCGAAGCTCCGCTCGTTCATGGGGGTTTTAGTTTGGGGAACGGTCTTTCGGTGGACAACCCCGATGAGATTGGCAACTCGGCCGTGAGGTACTATGACAATCTCCTTGCTTCTAATATTGATACTATTGAGGGCCACAATCTTGATTTCATTCCTAGCCTTATTTCCGAGAGTGACAATACTTGGCTTTGCCGGCCCCCGAACCTTGAAGAGGTTAAAGATGTTGTCTTTGGTCTTAGCTCGGATAGTGTGGCGGGTCCGGATGGTTTCAATGCCCACTTCTATCAATTTTGTTGGGATATTATTAAAGAGGATATTCTTGAGGCGGTCTTGGATTTCTTTCGTGGCACCACCTTTCCTCGCATCTTCAAGGCGACCAACATTGTGCTTATTCCTAAGAAGAAAGACCCCAAAGAGTGGAAAGACTATAGGCCGATTAGTCTTTGCAACGTGAGTTATAAGATCATTTCTAAACTCCTCAATGACCGGTTAGCCTCCTTCTTACCCAATATTATTTCTCTTAATCAAAGTGGTTTTGTCAAAGGTCGCCTTATTGGTGACAATATCCTTCTTGCCCAAGAATTGGCCTCTAATCTCAAAGCAAAAAGAGATGTGCACAACCTTGTGGTGAAACTTGATATGGAGAAAGCCTATGATAGATTGAGTTGGGGGTTCTTATATCAATGCCTTCTTAAGTTCGATTTCTCTCGGGAGTGGATTGATCTCATCAAGAATTGCGTGGAGAATTGCTTCTTCTCCGTGCTTGTCAATGGTCAATGCCACGGCTTCTTTGAGTCTAAGCATGGAGTGCGTCAAGGGGACCCCATATCTCCCGCCCTCTTCATTATTGCCGCCGAATTCCTTTCTAGAGGTCTTAACCAACTTTACGAGCGCAATCTGGATCTTTATCTCAACAATGGGGGCGTTATGGATGTGTCTCATTTGGCTTATGCGGATGATTGCATTATTTTTGTGAAGGGATCCTTGGACAACATGGCCAAGCTCATGGACTTCTTACATCTTTATGAAAGGGTTTCGGGTCAACATATCAATGCATCCAAAAGTTGCTTCATCACATCCCCTCGGATCAATGGTGCACATGTCCATGCTATCCACGTCCTCACGGGTTTTGAGAAAGGTGAGTTCCCCATTACTTATCTTGGCGCCCCTATTATTCGTGGAAGAATGCAACAAGCCTACTTTGATATGTGGATTGACCAAATCCGCGGCCTTATAAGTGATTGGGAATTGAAATTTCTTAATTTTGGTGGTCGGCTCACTCTCATCAAAAGTGTCCTTTGCTCCATTCCGATCTATCTTTGTCAAATCATGGTGCCTCCGGCTTGCATCCTCGAACATTTAGAGAAGATTTTTGCTCGGTTTCTTTGGGGCTCGAATGATGAAAGAAGGAAGATTCATTGGAGAAGTTGGGAAAGAATTTGTAAACCATTTGCCATGGGTGGCCTTAATATTTCCTCTCTTGAGTGCTTGGTGGATGCCTTTGGCCTTAAACTTTGGTGGAGGTTTCGTTTGCAAGATTCTTTATGGGCCAAATACATGATGTCTAGGTACGCTACGCAGGATCCTATCTTTATTAGCAAAACTTGGGACTTTCGTGGATGGAGAAGATTGACTAAAGCGGCTTCCAAAGCCCAACAACATATGTTTTGGATCATCAAGGATAGTTCCTCGCTCTTTTGGGTGGATCAATGGTTGAAAGAAGGCCTCCTTAGACCCCGGGATGGTGTGCAAATTAACTCCCGCACGCGCATTAGTGACTTTTGGGTCAACGGGGAATGGGACATTGTTAAACTTGAGGAGGTATTGGAGGATGATGACGTGGCTCGGGTGATAGAGGTCCCCATTTATCAAGAAGGAAAAGATACTCCTCTTTGGAAGCTTGATCCTAATGGGTTTTTCTCTACTAAGTCCGCACGCCGATCCATTTGTGACCCCTATACTCCTTCCGGCATCTATAGGTTCCTTTGGCATCGTCTACTCCTTCCGAATATCTCCTTCTTTGCGTGGCGATATGTGCAAAACCTCTTACCTACAGATCAAAAGATCGCCAAACGCTTGGAGATGGAGATTATCTCGCAATGCAATTGTTGCCGGGATGTTGAGACTACGGACCACGTCTTTTGGTCTAGCTCGCTTGCCCAAGAGGTATGGTCTTATTTTTTCCGCACTTTCCATATCAAGCAACCCGTCTTTATTTCTTGGAACAATTTAATTGCGTATTGGATCAAAGAGAGGCGTCATACTCCTCCCGGCCACATTCGCATTATTGTTCCTATCTTGGTGTTATGGTACATTTGGACGGCAAGAAATGCGGCTCGACATAATGGAGTCCCGATGAATGCCAAAGTCATTATTCATAGGGTTGTCCGACATGTGATTGACCTTTTCACCATCAATCCGTGTGAGGAGATTCTTTGGCGCGGGTCCAAATACGTCGTGGATATGTGGGGTATTAAACTTGCAAGAGTCCGTCTTAAACCTCCCATTGAGGTTGTGTGGAAGAAACCGGGGGAAGGGCGATGGAAGCTCAACACGGATGGTAGCTCTAAAGGGAACCCCGGGATGGCCGGTGGTGGTGGCATTCTTCGTGACCATTTGGGGAATTGTGCTTGGACTTATCACATTGCCTTGGAGCCTATGACGAATGTTGAAGCGGAGCTCTTGGCTATCCATCAAGGTCTACAATATTGTCATTCTCTCGGATTGCGAGACGTGGACATTGAAACGGATGCCCTTATCACTTTACCCATTGTGAATGCGAAGAGAGGAGGCCCTTGGAAGATCATCCGACATATTGAAGAGATTCGCACCCTATTGGTCCTTGTCAATGGGACCATGCATCATACTTATAGGGAGGGCAACCAAGTGGCGGATCAACTCGCTAATGAAGGTTGTATGCTTCGCCTCAACGGTCGTCAAACGAGCACTTTGGCTAGCCACAAGGTTCGGGTCCTTATTGAGAAAGACAAGATGTGTTGGCCTACTTTTCGACACCCTAAACCGAGGTCATGATTTTTGTTCGTTGTTACTATTTGTTGTACGTCCTTTTCTTATCTAGTTTAGGTTATTTTACGAGGTACCCGGGTTTGTGGTGCGCTCTTTTTTGTAATAGGTTCGATCATTTTGGCTTCGCCCGAAATTGCATATGCCTCCCTATGTGGGAGAGGATGCTTGGATTACGTAAGCCCTCTTCGGGCACGACTTCTAAGTATCTTACTCTCACGGGCGGTGTATACATTTTCGAGGAAGCGCGCCTTTCTCACAAAGGCCTTGGCCTCCCTATGTGGGAGAGAGTATTTGGATTGCACACTTCGATTTTGGGTGTGATTTCTAATTACTACAATCTCACGGGCGGTCATTGCTTGAGTGGGAAGGCGCTAGTTAGGATGGATATCTCGAGTATAGCCCTTGGGCTAAGTTTTTGGGGTGATCTTTATAAACCCCTTAGCTACTTTACTGTTTGCTTGGAACGAGTGATTGGGTACAACGCTCGGCTCCCGATGTAGTACCCCCCATTTTTTACTTTTATAAACCTTCTTTCTTCTTCTTAGTTTGAGGAATATCATGTTGTGATTTCTTGATGAACTTATGTTTGTAGGAACCTTAACAATTGCTTGAGGACAATGTGTTTAAGCTAAATTCATAATATTGTTGATGTTTAAGAACCTTGACTGTTAAGTTAATTTTTTGTATGTAGTTATACCATTGGCGGTGAATATAAACAAGTTTTTGAAATTCATTTTTGAGATGATGAATATTCCATATATTACTAAAAGTTAATCATTCTATGATATATCTTACATTTCTTACTAAATTTTATCTACATCGAAAGATTCAAACGCTGAACATAGCTGTCGGATATTGCTAACTTAGTTTTGAGTTCAAGAATTTGACCCAGTTTTGAGTTAGCAGCGATGAGGTTGTCAAAAGGAGAGTATTTTTTTCGGAGATGTTTGGCGAAGAAAGCAACGCAGATACCAATGATATGAACTGACTTGATTTTCTAATTTTTTTGTTTATTTTTGCAGATAATGAAGAATATAGAGAAAGCTAAAAGAGGGTTAGCTCCAAGAATGCAAGGGTTTTGCACGAGAGAGAAAAACAAGAGAATTCTTTAATTGTAAAAACTTGAACTCCAAGTATATTGCCTGATCCCAATATAATAGTGGGAATCTTTACTGAATTAAGCTAAGCAAATAACTAAAGTAATATAGTACTAACTAAGCAATTTGGGAAATAAAGATATCTTGGGCTTGACACAACTCCGGCCCAATAGCGATTAGGATCTGCAGGAACGCTGCACGGTCCAATGACCCATTCCCTCAATTAATTTAAACGGCCCATAACAGAAATACGATTCTTGACTTAGAAAAATTAATCCAACAACTCTTCAACTGTTTCTCCTTTCCAATTCAGCTCGCAAACCCTAATTCCCAATTTCAATTTCGATTCATGACATTGCCTTCCCCTTCTTTTCAAGCTTGCCCTCAAGCTTGGAACGTCGGAAAGCGACGTATCATATCCTCGTATTGTTCCCACATCGCCTCCGTCTCTGGTAGTCCAATCCACTTCATCAACCAATCTGTTCCCGTCCGATTATTTCTCTTCACTATTCTCCTAGCCAGAATTGCCTCGGGTTCTAACACTTGCTTTGAATTCTCTCCAATTTCAGGTATAATTGGAGTGGTTGTGCCTGAAGCTCCAATCTTTCGTTTCAGTAGTGACACGTAGAAGACCGGATGAACCCTGGATCCCTCTGGTAAGTCTAATTTGTATGCAATTTCCCCAATTTTCTCCTTAACTTTGAATGGTCCAGCATATCTAGGACTAAGTTTCCAACACACATCTTGCCGAATTGAATTATGTTTGTAGGGTTTAAGTTTTAAAAATACCCAATCTCCAATTATGAATTTTCTATCACTCTTATGCTTGTCTGCTTCTGCTTTCATATGTTTCTGTGCATTGGCTAGTTGGTCCTTAATTTGTTGATTAGCTGCTTGCCTCTCTTGCATTAACTGTTCAACTCCTACCACATTAAGATCATGATAGGGGTCCTATCCCTACCTGAGATGGCTTGTAGCCATATAATGCTTCAAAAGGAGTCATCTGGAAGGTGGTATGATAGTTAGTATTGTACCACCACTCAGCTAGGGTGATCCACTTGGACCACTGTTTAGGATTGCCCCCCACCATGCACCTTAGATATGCCTCAAGGCATTGATTCACCCTTTCTGCCTGACAATCAGTTTGAGGATGGTAGGCAGTACTCAAGTGTTGCTCTACTTCCAACACTCTGAGCAATTCCTTCCAAAACTCACTAGTGAAGATCTTATCTCTGTCAGTAGTTATACTGCTAGGCAACCCATGAAGCTTGTACACTGTCTCTAGGAACAAGTTGGCCAACCCAGAAGCTGAATAGGGGTGAGAGAGGCAAATTAAATGAGAGTATTTAGTAAACATATCCACAATCACCCATATAGTGTCTTTCCCCCTGACTTTGGTAACTGCTCTATAAAATCCATTGTTATATGTTGCCAAGCTTGCTCTGGCACTGGCAATGGTTGTAGTAGGCCAGGATATTTAACAGTCTCATGTTTGTTCTGCTAACATGTAATGCAGCTTGCCACCAACTCTTTAACCATATTCCTCATGCCTTGCCATAGAAACAAGGAACTAGTTCTCTGGTAGGTTCCCTGGACCCCTGAATGACCCCCTATTCTGCTCAGGTGCATCATCAATATCACTTGTTCCCTCAATTTTGTACCACTACCCACATAAATCCTCCCCTTGTACCTGAGTACTCCACTACAGTATGAGTAGTATGAGACACAATAAGACCCCAACATGCATTCCAGCATGGCAGCCTGTGCCACCTCATCTCCTTTGTAGCTTTCCTCCAACTCTCCAATCCATTGGGGTTGTAAAGTGCTAAGTGCTTTACATTCCATTTCTTCCACTCCCCTCCTAGATAAGGAGTCTGCCACTCCATTATCTCTCTCCCCTCTTGTACTCAATCTTATAATCATATCTTAGTAACTTTGTCATGTATTTCTGCTGTATGGGAGTTGATATCTTCTGCCCCAGAAGATACTTTAGACTCTGTTGATCAGTCCTAATAATGAACTGACCATGCAAAAGGTAGGCTCTCCACTTTTCTACAGCCAACACAATGGCTAAGAACTCCTTTTCATAAACAGACAAACCCAAATTCTTGGGGCCTAATGCTTTGCTAATAAAAGCAATAGGGTGCCCCTCCTGACTAAGAACAGCTCCCAAGCCATAGTAACAAACATCTGTCTCTATGGTGAAAGGTACCTTAAAATTAGGTAACTGCAATACTGGAGCAGTAGTCATTGCTTCTTTCAATTTCTTGAAAGCCTCTTCAGTTTCCTCTGTCCATAGGAACCCTCGCTTTTTAGTTAAGTTGGTCAGCGGTTTGGCAATTATCCCAAAGTGCCTGATAAACTTCTTGTAATACCCTGTTAACCCCAAAACCCCCCTAAGAGCTTTCACATTCTTGGCCAGTCCACCATACACTAAATCTTCTGTGGATCTGGTCCCACTTTCCCTCCTCCAATTATGTGGCCCAAGTATTCAATCTTGGGCTGTCCAAATGTACACTTAGACCTTTTGGCATATAGCTTATGTTCTTTCAATATGCCAAAGACCAACTCCAAATGCTTCTTGTGGTCCTCCATATTCTCACTATAGATGAGGATATCATCAAAGAAGACTAGTACCATTTTCCTTAGCTGCTCCTTAAATATCTTATTCATTAATGCTTGAAAAGTAGTAGGGGCATTAGTCAAGCCAAAAGGCATGACTTTGAACTCATAGTGTCCTGACACAGTAACAAATGCTGTTTTTGGAACATCTTCCTCATCCATTAGAATCTGATGATAGCCATCCCTTAAGTCTATCTTAGTGAAAACCTTAGCATCAATGAACTCATCCAGTAGATCCTCTATAAGTGGTATAGGGAAATTATTCTTCACAGTCATGGAGTTGAGTTTCATGTAGTCAACACAGAATCTCCAAGCTCCATCTTTCTTTTTCACCAGTAATACATGGGAGGAGAATGGACTGTTGCTATCCTGAATTAGCCCTGAGTCCATCATCTCCTTCACTAATCTCTCTATCTCCTCTCTCTGGATATAGGGGTGCCTATAAGGGTGTTGTTTAAATGGCTCAGCCCCTGGAATTTAGTTAATTCTATGCTCTAACCCCCTCTGGGGTGGTAACTCTTTAGCTTCAGTAAATAACTCTTCATATTGCTGCAAGACCCCTTCTAACTCAGGGGGACTCTCCACCACCACAGTGTCCTTCACAGGAGTTATCCTTCACAGGAGACATCCTTCCATCTCAGTGCTCTTCTTGTTGATTAATTTAATCAACTTCTTTCCCTTGATACTGTGCATCACTCCCTCTGTGGTTATACCCTGTAGTATGTGTACCTTACCTCCCCTTTTATATTCCAACTCTTGCCTAACAAAATCAAAAGTGGTTCTCCCTAAACTCTTGATCCAGTCCACCCCCACAATCATGTCATACCCTCTTAGCCTCAGTATCGTTATATCCATTATGTGTTTCTGGTCTCCCATCTCCCATTGGAATTGAGGGCACCATGAGTCACACGTCATCTTTCCTCCTCCTGTTACAGTGACTAGCAGTGGGTTGGTGTACTCCAGTTGGCACTTGAGCTGCTTGGTAGTGTTTTCATCTAGGAAGTAGTGTGTACTCCCAGTGTCAACTAGTATTGTGAAGGTCTGTCCTGCTACATTACCCCATAGCTTGAGGGTTTTAGTAACTTTCTTCCCTTTCAAAGCATGGGCTGATATTGTGAAAGTTTCAGCTTCTTCTTCTTGTCCCTCACCTTCCTCCTCATCTTCTTCCCCTACTCCCAAAATAACAAACAACTTTTTGCATCTATGCCCTACATGGTAGGGTTCATCACAATTAAAGCACATCCATCTCCTCCTCCTGCTATCCATTTCTTCAGGAGTCAATCTCTTGATAGGAGGATACTTCTCTCCTGTTGGCTTCTGAGGGGGTGGTTTAGGTTTGAACACTCTTGAGGAGTGTTTCATTGGGCCTTTATAGTGTCTGTTCAAGTTTTCCACTTGCACCTCTTGTTTCCTTGGCAAGTATATGGCCTGGTTTAGGGTTGTGGGGAGGAGCATGTCAACCATTACCCTAATACCTTCTTTCAGTCCACTTAGGAAACTCTTGATAAAGTAATCTTCATCCAAATGTCTATTCCTTTGTCTCATAAAGGATTTTAGCTCTTCAAATTTCTGCACATACTCATCTACAGTGCCTATCTGCCTTAACTTGTTAAATTCTCCAATTAGATTTTCACCTTTAACAGAGGTGAACCTTTCTACCACCAGGTCTGCAAATCTAGGCCACCCCATGGACTCTCTCCCTTCAATATTATCCAAGTACCATATCTCAACAGCCCCTTCCATACTCATCCCAGCCCCCATGATTTTCTCAAAATCAGGGAGGTTGTTCAAGAGGAAATACCTTTGACACCTTCTTATCCATCCTCTGGGGTCTTCCCCACTGAACTTAGGGAACTCAAACCTTACTCCTCTGTATGCTTCTCCACGAGCAGGGTTGTTTACTAGCCCATAATCAGCTAAGTTTCTAGCTGGGCTAGTCGTATTTGTAGTACCAGATTGAAAGGAGGTTGAGTGTTTAGGGTTTTTACCTTTATCTACTTTCAGTGTTTGTAAATTTCCCTCAATGCCTCTTTAACCTCATCCATTTGATTCAGCAGGTTTGTTTGTCCTGCTTCCACGCGAGTTATCCATTCCTGTTGCGTTTGTTGTATTTGTTTCACCTCATCCAGTCTGGATACATAAGAACCAGGTTTGGCCATCTTGCACTTGCTTGTTTTGTTTGTTTTTTGATCAGAGTTAGCGCCAGGATCACTGCTCTGAGGCCAATGATATGAACTGACTCGATTTTCTAATTTTTTTTGTTTATTTTTGCAGATAATGAAGAATATAGAGAAAGCTAAAAGAGGGTTAGCTCCAAGAATGCAAGGGTTTTGCACGAGAGAGAAAAGCAAGAAAATTCTTTAATTGTAAAAACTTGAACTCCAAGTACATTGCCTGATCCCAATATAACAGTGGGAATCTTTATTGAATTAAGCTAAGCAAATAACTAAAGTAAAATAGTACTAACTAAGCAATTTAGGAAATAAAGATATCTTGGGCTTGACACAACTCCGGCCCAATAGCGATTAGGATCCGCAGGAACGCTGCACGGCTCAATGGCCCATTCCCTCAATTAATTAAAATGGCCCATAACAGAAAAATGATTCTTGACTTAGCAAAATTAATCCAACAACTCTTCAACTGTTTCTCCTTTCCAATTCAGCTCGCAAACCCTAATTCCCAATTTCAATTTCGATTCATGATAACAAAGAAGTCTGTCATCTTAGAATTGTATATTGTCGAAAGAAACAGAGGATGTTTACTGAAAAACATGAATTTTTTAATTTGTTTTCGAGATGTATTTGTATCTTCAATTATGAAAACCATGGCCTTTATTTAGATGTTCAAATTCACTTTCATTTTCTCCAGAAATCCAACATAGCATCATACAATTGAATTTTGATTTTGATTTTTGACCAATATACCTAGTACGTAATGTAATCAGCCAAGTTAATTCATAATCCACAGAAAACTAGACAGTCTCACGCACTTTTTCTGGGTAGTAATTGACAATTTTGTAAGCCTAGTTCACTTTTGACTGAAGTAGTATCAATTTTTAGTTGTGAAAAGTAGTTTTTTGCCAGATTTTGTAATGGCTATTCTAGCCAACATTTTTGGGTTGTCATCATCTTATTCTTTTTGAAACTAGAATATCTACAACATAAATATACTTATTTATTTAGAGAATAGAACTTTAAACAACCACCTGAATTGAGAAAAAGAGGTCAACCACATCTTATGTTATCTTGGACTCGAAGGCTTCAGTCAATACAAGAAGAGTAAAAAGGAACAAAACTCCTTACCAAGTCCTAATATTTAAATAAGTTAGTCCTTGACAGTCTCAAATATTAGGACTTTTTCCCTTTGCATAGCTGTTTAATGCCATGAATCAGTTAGTTATCCAAAAAAGATAAGTAAGTGGAAATAACAATTTATGTGTCTCCACCACTTGTCAGCATCACATTTGATACCATAGATTTGGGGATCGTATGTCGCAGCACCACTAGTGAGCTCAAACATGCTATACACATGTCTATTATGTGCGCCTTTATACTCTTTTAGAGCATCTATTAGGAAAACCTGCTTTTCCTCAGACGAAACATGCCTCAACTTTCCCTTCTCTTTTTCTTTTTTGCTCTTATTCGTTGAGTTGGGTTGAACTGCAGCTTGATGCCTCCATTGTGAACTCCACATGCCTAAACATATAAAAAAAGAAACAATTAAGAGATGCTCGAAAAAGCCAATTAACTTCAAAGGCAATAACACATTAAAAACCAAACCACAGATCAGTCGACCAACCAACCAACCATTACATAAATTATAAAAACAACCATTGTTCATACATGACATGCAACTTAAATAAATTGTTTCAAACACTAGGCACAAGAAGTATTTTTCTTCTCTCTCCACCTCCCTCCTATCCGCTCCACTAATTGATCACGACTCCAATTTTGGCGAGTTGCTCTCTAGTCATTTCCCATATCCATGGCAATCCGGTTTTCAAAATTATTCCCAACAGCTGTACTTTCCAGTCCCTTAACACACTTAGGTATTGGACCATTATCATCATCATCATCGTCCAAGCTAGAGTCATCGTCGCTAGAATCAACTAGTGGATCGATATGACGGTGCCGCTTAACGGAGTTGTTAAGTAACGTGCACGCCATGATCACATGGTTTTGGATCTTAATAGGCTAGTATGAAGGCCTTTGCAAAATCTCCTATCTAATTTTTTAGTCAAAAAAAATGCTTTTTCAATGACACTATGTGCTTTACTATGCTTCATATTAAGAAAAAAAAAGCTCTTCATTATCTTGTAGTGTAGTGCTGCCCTAACGTCGACCCATTCTTTCAAATGGTAGAGACTACCTCGATAAAGTACATGAAATTCCTCGTAGTTGGCGTAACTGAAGTCCGCTAGATACAAATTTACTGGAAGACAAAACAAGAGTCCTTAGTAATAATACACAAAGCATCATTAAGTGTAGTAGGCCACAAACAAAAACAATTTTCTTGGAGTAATATCAACCATTAATACCTTGATAAATCTTTATATAATGTGGTGCAGGGTAAACCACAACATCCTTTAGAACCCTGCAGCGGACAATAGATCCCTCACAACCACACAACAAGTACACGGGTTTCCTATTTTCATTGCATACACCGAGGAGATTAACATGGATACTTCCTTTTATTGATATATATTTTGGTTACTCGGATAGTGATACAATCACATGGATTAGAGTACCATCTAATGCACCAAGACAACCATGTTTGATGTAAACACCAAGTAAGAGGTGTTAAAAAATGGTAAGGCAAAAGTAATTAATAATACCAATAGTAGCAAATGTATACTACGAGAAACCTTGAAGTACATCCACGGAGCTTATTTGCTTAGGTTTTCTTTTGCACGGGTTTTGGTGTCACCAAGATCAGCTCACTAGCTTTGAGCAGTGCGTTCAGTGTTTTGTAAAATACCATCCAATTGTTTGACCAAAAATCTGCTAATAGAACCTTATTACAATGTTGGTATCGTGATGAACTAGGATCGTAACGAATAAGGTAACCTGCTCCCTCAAGCTCACAAACTTCTACTCGAGTAGACCCCAACCTCTCAAAGAACGTAATAGAGCATATGAAATTATTTATGATATGTACTTATATTTTTAACACATTCTGTGTTGTTTTCCAGCGTTAACTCGTCCATGTTAATTGTTTTCGGAATCTTAGACAATAGTCTATAACATACGACATGACGTCTTCGTAGAATTTTTACTTTTATCCGGTTTGGTGCATAATTACCATTAACATGAAAAATTTGGATATGAATAGGGTGATTGCAAAAGCAGTAACACAAGCACTCGCCTCCCACTATCCATCTGACACACAAATTTACACAATCATTGTTGGATTTTATAATCAAATTAACAATGTTGTGATGTATGCCAAAATCCTAAACAATTGGCTTCTGTTCTATTCAAAATCATACAGACAAACACACTAACCTAAAGTTTTGGGGTCAAAAGCACTTTGCACGCCTAAAATGCTAATTTTTGACACATTGCACCCCTAAAATAAAATGACACTACATTGCACCTTTAGATTGTAATTCTTTGGCATGTGGGATACCATTGTGTGCGCAGGTGTTTTTATAGGGGTAAAATTAATATTTCAATTTTTTTTCAAAAAAGTAAAAAACTAACAACCGTAGAAATGAATAAACAAAAAATTATTAACAAATACCAAAGCCCCCACCAAACGCTGCCACGAGCGAATACCACCACCGCCAAAAGAAATGGAAATTACAAAAATGAACGTGATAAGTGGTTTCGAAGCAGGGATGAAATGCATGCAAGTTGTCTTTGATTTCACATTTTGCCCAAGTGTATGAATTCTAGAAATGGGGTGCTTTGATTTTTGGAACCTTCACCATTTTCAGCAATTTTATCAAATAAATTAAACTCCTCTTAATTTTTTTTCAGCAATTTTATCAAACAAATTAAACTCCTCTTAATTTTTTTTCGCACAGTCAAACCCTTTTTACCTCAGCACACAAATTTCTGGAAATATGACGATGTTTCATTAGCATCTTTAAGGCGATGAAAGCCCAATAATGTCGTTTCAAGGTCTAGATCATTGAATTGACAATTTTGCTATAAAGGTTTATAGCCTTTGTTTTTCTGTCGGTTGTCCAGAGTTTTCTATCGGTAAAAATGTTGTGAAGCTTTGGGATAACTTTGATATGAATCTCCAATGTGTGAATTGCCACGTGTGGGGACTAAAATCTCCATTTTTCACCGGCACGTGTTGTCACGTGCAATTCATAGCAAAAATAATTTGACTAAATGACAAACATTAGACGAAAAATACACAATAACGGACTAAATATGGACAAAGTGGTAACTCAGCCACAATAAGTGGCCATTTTTGATTGCGCTCCTACCCCCAATTTTTGCCGGCACTTGGTGCCACTTCGAAAAAAATCGATAGAAGGACTAAGATTGAACGAGAGTATACAATAAAGGACTAAATATGGCAAGACCATAATATGAGACTATTTTTATCACTCAGCCACAATAAATGACCAATTTGTTTTTCCTGGATATGCATATCCATATATAGGAGGAACAAAGAGTGATAAAGGGTCCTCATGTGTAAGCCCTTTTGTAGGTGTCCAACAAGAGTGGGTGATACTTGAATAAATCCCCAACAAGAGTTGCAACATATTGTGCTATGTGTGCCCAATACTTTGACAAAAAATGAGCAATTAGCCCATTTTCTCCCGAAACTCTTAAGAACCAATGCTCTAGAGCTGGAGAGGGAGGAATATGCCCGTTCTGGAATTTGGGGAACCCTAAAAGCGAGGAAATGGAAGTTGGAGACAGAGTTGGAGACATTGTTAGAGCTAAAGCAGGTAACAAACTCCTAGAGAATTAGTGGGGGTTCAAAAATTCAGTAATCTAGTCGTGAGAGGAGTTCTTAATTCCCAATATGAGATTAGATCGACTTCAAAAATATTATTTATAACCACTAACAACTTTAAGTGCAGAACATTTCCAATTAATTTTAAAATAATAACTCAAAGCATTAATGAGGTATCCTTCAAAAACTTTTAAACATCAATAATATAAGAAACAAATTTAATTAATTTCTATGACTTGTGTTTTTGTGGTATTTTTACAAGTATAAGCAAAACACACACTTCAATCAGTGCTACAGTATTTTTAGCGGAGAGCCTAAAATGTTTTTTCTTGGCATTTGCCAACATCCACCTTCTAGCAAGAAAAAAAATAGGATCAAGGAATATTTACATGATGATATGGTACAAATGATCAATTATTCATACAAATATGTGATTAGGAATGATTTATCCAAAGATTGTTGCCTCATAATCCATAAATATCTTTTGGGGTGGATCCTTGATTGTGTCGTATCCTCAAAGTTGCGGTTGCTTAAAATAAGTTTTTATTAAATATAATTTTTAATTGATATCTAAAAGAGTATTTCAGTAATTTATGACAACAAAACGTCAAAACCTTTGGATTTAATATTTTAATGAGCCGAAAGCAGATACGGTTATGTTTATCTGTCGCAATTCACAACAGAAAAGGATCACTTTAACGTCAATCAAAAAACTGAAAGTTTATTGTTATTGATAGGGATAAAACAACAGAAAGGATCACTTTGACGTCAATCAACAAACTGAAAGTTTATTGTTATTGATAGGGATAAATACAGTTAACTCGTACCAAAATAGGAATGCCCTCATCTTATTCAATTTTGCGGCTATTAACTCGAATATGCATAAATATATTGTATTTTCTTTTATATAGTCTTCTACACTTAACAAAGAATCAGAGTGATAAGACTCTTCCAACTAATATGGTTAGTTAAGGCTAGGAGTGTGTAGAATGGATCGATCAATTGAATTATTTGAAAATCGATCGACTGATTCAATCTCAAAATTGAATCGAATATTTGATCAGATTTTTTATTTTTGTCCAAGAATTGAAACCCCTTTCAATTTAATTTTCCATTTCATAGTTTAAGAATCAGATCGACCCAAAATCAAACAATCATCTTATTTCTAATAAATACTATAATAGTACATTCAATTAAGTTAAAATAAATACACCTAACTTAATAATTAACTGTATATTCAGTTAATTGTTGTTCTATTGGGTTCCTATTTTGAAATTAGATTCGTATTTTATTTGAAAGTCTCCTAATGCATTTGGATTTGCTATAATTATTTTTTCTACTTACATTTAATTTAAGTTTTTTCTAATTTTAAATGCATAATAAATGATACTAATAAATGCACAATCCTAGGCGAGGACTTGAGTATTAACTATGACGTTCTATATAAAAAACATGCATTTGTACAAGTAAACGTCAAATATTATATAGTTAAAGAACCGGCAAATTCAATACATATATGAATTGAGAGAGTTACACAAACTACCCCTAAACTATGGGGTGATTACACAAACCACCTCTCTGTTTGGGAAATTACACAAACTACATTTGTAGCCGATTTTTCGTATAAAATTATTAAATTTAGTTGAATGTAAATTCATCCTCCTCATTTATTTTGCACAAGAAACAAAAAATAAATATAGCTCACAAAACAGGCATTTATTTTGTTTAAAAAGACAAAAAAATCAAAATCAAATAATATCTTCAAAGTAAAAATAAATTATCTTTGAATTTTAGTCTCTACTATGATTTCAAGTTGTAAGGTTGTCTTAGTTATTTTTTTTTGGCATAAGGGTGATTTGTGTAATTTCTCATATATAAGTGGTAGTTTGTGTAATTACTCAGTAGTTCAGGGGTAATTTATGTAATTCTCCAATTTGTTATTTCATTCTTTTTCACGTGCGAGATTGTTACAAAAGAATCAAAAGGGGCAAATACATTTTTAGTCCAATAACTTTGGCATACGCAATATTAGTCCTCGTCTTTAGTAATTTTGTTTTTCTCAAACGGAAACCTTTATTAATCAAATCAAGAATAAAGAGTCTTTATAATGGTAAAAGGAACTAGCGAAAAAGAAATAGCTAACAACAAAACTTAAACCAACAAATCTAAAAAGAAAAATCAAAACTACTTACGGAACCTAAAATTTGAAACTCCTCTAGCGTCAAGTAAAGGCAATCTACGGGCACGCCTACTACAAGTGAATTCTTCCAACACCTCGTCAGGCTTTAAATTGCACGCCTCATTTGCAAGAAGATCTGGAACTGAATTACCTTCTCTAAAATTGTGCATGAGGGAAACTTGCATCTTAGAAATAAGGTCTCGATTATTATAAACCACATGATCAATCTTCCAATAAGAAATTGAATAATATGAATGACATCTTGGGTGTCCACCTCAACCTCCAATTCCCGAAAATCTCTCTCCCAATAAAGCATTAGATCTCTTTCCAACCCTTTAACCTCGGCTTCCATAATGGTGGCAGCACCAAAGTAACTCCTAAAAATTACAATAATATTTCCAAACTCATCTCGAACAATCCCACCACCCGTGACCTCACAGGAATTTCCTCTAGAGCAACCATATGTGTTAAGCTTCAATATGCCCCTTTTCGATTTGTGCCAATTAACAATCTTCACATCCTTCCCATTGTTTCCCATCTTGTTGAAAGACCACATATTTCCTACATCCCAACACCCATACCACAATATTAGAATGGACGAAGCTCGTAGAGTATGAACATACCTCATAATTTTGAATAAAATCTTTCCGACAACCATCTTCAATCCATATGTTCTGAATCATTGCGGGGTATCCAAGAAACAACCAAATAAGAAAAGGGAGAATACCTCAAGTATACCCCGGTTTGACGCCCTCCATCCAAGTTTGACGCGCGACTTCAAATGACCCATTCATTCCATAAGGAATGTTGCAAGAGACATAAAAGAACCTCCAAACTTGTTTAGCAATCCGGCCCGACCAACACATATGATCAAAGGATTCCACATCCCTACAACATTGACACTTAGAAATAATGCTAATATTTTTCTTTTGAAGCATAAGACCCGTGTGAACACAACCATTCACCAACTTCCACCAAAAGAAACAAACATGATGCATAATAGTTTTATGCCAAAACCACATCGAGCCCAAAATGAGATCAAACTCTTCTCTAACACAATTCCAAGACGATTTAGTCAAGAACGTCCCATCCGATGTTTCCTTCCAAATCGGCCAATCCTTCACACATTCCACAATCTTAACATTCTTTACTTTTTCCACCCACTCTTTCGATAACCTATTTTGAAGGCGATCAACGTTCCATTCCCCATTCACCCAAAAAGTCAAACTTTTTCATAAAACGGTCCTAAAACATTGAGAAACTCCAAGAGAACACCCTCCTCGCACCATTAATCATACCAAAAAGAGACCTCACCATCACAAGCATCCAAAAGATATGTTGCACACCAATGTGCCTAATATTCACAAGATGACTCCAAATAGTAGAGTGATTAAATGTCGAATTCGCAAATTTGGCGAACTCTTCAACAGTAATACCCCGTTAAAGCATTATTCCAAAGGCTATTCCTGGTTCTAAATTTCCACCTTAATTTTAGAGAAACAAGCATGCACAACATCACTTAAATTCCAAATTCCAAGCCCTCCCTCATCAAAAGGCTTACATACCTTGTTCCAAGACGCCCAATGCATTATTCTCCTCATCTCATAAGCGCTCGAAAGAAAACGATCCATGAACCTATGAATCGCCTTAATAACCGCATCCAGAGGATTCATTACCTGAAAAGAGTAGATAGGAATTGAAGCAAGAACATATTTAATTAAAGTGAATATTCCTCCCAGAGATAACCGCGAGCTATCCCAATTTTGGAGATGTCCCCAAATGATATCAATGATTCTCTCAAAGTGCACACATTTAACTCAACCATCATGCAACGAGACACCAAGATAAAGCAATGGGAGTCGAGTTTTTGTGAAGCCACTAAGCCATTGAATCATTGCCCTCGAGATGATGAAGAATGCTTGCTCAGATGAATGAGCTTTTCGACTTGTTAACCCGCTGCCCCGCCACCTCACAATACCAATCCAACAATTTACAAATTCTCCTAACTCCACCATTCCTTCCTTTAGCAAAAATGATACAATCATCGGCATATGTAAGATAAGATAACGAGAAGCACTTCTTTGTGTTAAAGGCAAGAGATGGAAACCTTTGATGTAAATCATCCAATCCTCTTGAAAGAAACTCGGCCGATATCACGAACAACGCCGGAGAAATAGGATTTCCTTGACGCAAACCTTGATTTGATGCAAAGTAACCCGCGGCCTCACCATAGATGACCACCGAAAAATGACAATTGGTGATACAATGATCTATCAAGCTCCTCCACCTCTCGTCAAAGCCAAATTTCTCGTAGACTCTAAATATGAAACTCCATTGCACCTCATCATAAGATTTCTCCATTGTGTTTTCTCATGAAGAGAATGAACCATCTCTTGCCCAAGAATGATACTCTCTACAATATCCCTTCCTTTGGTGAAACTCGATTGATTGGGAGATATGATTTTAGGCAAAATAAGTGCAAGCCTATCATTTAGAACTTTAGAGCAAAGCTTATAGAAAGTAGTGCACAAGCTAATAGGCCGAAAGTCCCTCCACTTTTTCGTATTCTCAATTTTAGGGATAAGAACAACCGAAGTATTAGTAAAAGAATTAGTAAGAGCCTTACCTTGAAACAATTCATTAATAGTCGCGTATACATCCAGTTGGATAATCTCTTGACAAGATTGAAATAACCGAGTAGTAAATCTATCCTTCCCCGTGACACTATTCGATGACATGCTCATAATGCACTCCTGAACCTCTTCCATAGAGGGGCAAACATAAAGTGCAATATTGTCCTCCTCATTCACAAGATTCGGGATGAATGACAAGTTATGGTCCCTAAGTGAATGAAAGGGACCTCCAAGAAAATTCTGAAAATATTGAACACCCGATGACAAGATATCATCAGGATCCGATATTTCAACATCATCTACCATAACCTTGTTGATGCACGTTCTTGATCTTTTCTTTTTCACCACACCTTGACATTACTTCATGTTTCTGTCACCTTTCATAATCCACTTGCATGTCGCTCTTTGTTTCCAAAGATCCTCTTTCGTAGCTAACCTTAAAGTGAGTTTGGCGTTCACCTTATTGAGCTTCATGAGCGCCACATCCGTAGGGTTACTATCGTATGACATTTCTGCCTCCTTAACACGTTGCTTCGTCTCCTTTACCTTCAAATTAACCTCCCCAAACACGTTCAAACTCCACCATCGAAACTTCAATTTCAAATGTTTTAATTTTTCCCAAAGGCCACGCAACCCTTTAGCATATGTAGGTTCGATGCAACTTGCTTTAAGAATGTCTATGAAGATATGTTGTCTCAACCACATATTTTGGAATCTAAAAGCACTATTCTTCCCCAACCACCTCTTCAATTTCTCTAAGTGAACTTATGACCAACAAAGCCAAGACTGACCAACCCCGTCTCTAATATGACTTCATTAAAACCATCAATTTCCTATATACGAGGGTTGCCCCTTCCATTTCTCTCATCCAAAGACGTGACCGTATTGAAATCACCACCAATCATCCACGGATCAGCCGTGCACCAAGCCTTTAAACTATTCCAAAGTTCATACCAACCAACCCTCGTGGTCAAAGCATGACAAAAGTCATAAAGAGAGACTCACTTTGATCATGAAAAACCACTTTACAATGTAAGAATTTCCCATGATTCTCAAGAACAGTAATATCCACACTATCATCAAACATTACCCAAATCTTCATCGAGAAATTATCAATCATATTGGAATAATTGAACACCACTGAAAAACGGTAATCTCTCACAATAAATGGTTCAAGCAAAACTATTATCCTTGGATTGACGTCTCTTCTAAGATTTTTAATCTTGATTTGTGCGCCTTCATTGCCACACCTTTAACAATCCAAATAATGATTTTTTTTATTGGGAAACATTGTCTTTACCTTGAACGTACCACAAAGCCTTTTGAGATCCAAAAACTGGAAGTGCCTGCCTATCCCGTGCTTCCATCTCTTTATCTTTATCCCGTGCTTCCATCTCTTTTTCGTTACTTCTAGCCTCATTCTCTTGTTAATTTCTTCCACTTTGATTGGGTATCTTTGGTTGACTTTGTAAAACCGGTTGAACCTCCATAGATTTTGGTGTGTCTAAGAACTTTTATACTTTAGAAAGATACGTGATGCCTCCTCAAGCTTTTTCAGCTCTTCATCTTGTATAACATCGTCACTTTCTTATTCAGACCCCTCAGACCTTTTATCTACCATGGCCTTTGAAGTGCTCTCCTTTTCACATAACTTTCTTGAAATAGTTTTAGCCAAAGATAAATGATCATTAGAAGATGAGTCTGGCAAGCTTTGATCTCCCTTATGTTCTAACGGTGTTTTAGTGTTGATTTCTTTCTTTGTTTCTATCATGATCCTTTTACCTTATCCATTGACTTAGGAGGTGGCGCGATTCTCTTAAGTATGCTTGTTGGTTGGATTGCGGTTGTGAAATCTTCTAGTATTCATAGGGGCCTTCACTTTACCACGGCCTTTGAAGTGCTCTCCTTTTCATATAACTTTCTTGAAATAGTTTTAGCCAAAGATAAATGAACATTAGAAGATGAGTCTGCCAAGCTTTGATCTCTCTTATGTTCTAACGGTGTTTTAGTGTTGATTTCATTCTTTGTTTCTATCATGATCCTTTTTTACCTTATCCATTGACTTAGGAAGTGGCGCGATTCTCTTAAGTATGTTTGTTGGTTGGATTGCGGTTGTGAAATCTTCTAGTATTCATAGGGGCCTTCACTTTACCGATCATATAGCATTTCTCCACACTATGTACAACGTGGTTACACGCCATGCAATAGTAGGTTTTGTCACCATAGATAATCTTTTGAAAGAAACTACCCTCTGGACCATCAATAAACACTTCCTTAATCTCCTCATCGAAACTATCAATTTCAACACAAATTCTGGCACAACTTGGGCGAATAAGGTTCACTGTAGGCTCTTCAATTCTCAACAAGGTATGAATCATAGATGCAATATCAAAAAGGGCTTCTTTATGATTCATATAATACGGAGTCGAGGAAGAGAAATCCATACCAAAGCAAGTGATGATTCGGCCATAGGGTCAAAAGATGATGTCCACTTGAAAATCCTCATCAAAAAGCCAAGGACCATCCACAATTGCCTTTTCCACAAACGTGTTGAATCATTCTCCAAAGAAAGTTGAATGAAAATGTGTCGTGAATCAATATCACCAAGGGAATATTAACCCTTCAATTCCAACTTTATAAACCAATTTTGCATCTCTTCCGGAGGGACAACCATGAGAAAAGTTTCCCGCTAAAGATTACTTGAATTGAGTCGCAAAGTGATCAAAATATTTCTCTTGAAAACAAATAGCTGGTTTACCTTGAAACGTCAATGGAGTTTTTGGTTTCGTGACACTTGTTTCAAGAGCAAAAGTAGGATCATCTCCAAAAGACTTGCATAACGAGTGAGGGGAAAGATCATGCTTACCAATGAGAGTGTGATCAAAGAGTCCTGAGAATGATTCTGAAGGAGGAGCATTCGGCTTTGGAGCATTCACGAGTGGGAGCTTACTTTCGGCCAACTTCTCCTTTGTAGTGTACGTCTCTTCAAGGGCTGGAAATCCTTTGAGCTTATGTGTGACCGAAGGTGATGAATCTTTCGACGGAGGATCGGCGTTTTTGGATGAGGGAGGCTCCTCCATAGCGCAAGGGTTTTCCCCAAGGTGAAACTTGGAGCACAAGGAAAAGACCTTCTTACACTAGGACTCTAACTAGGTTAAACGTGTGGACCAAGTAACCATCTTCAATGCTTTCAAGACTCCACGATGTGGTGAAACACCTTCTAAGACTCACCAAGAAGATCAAGATCACCACCAACAATGTAGGAACTTTGACAAAGATCACAAAGACGTCAAACTTGGAGCACAAGAAATCACCACAAACACCTTTAATAACCACGAAACAGGGAATTATCTTCCACCACGACGATGGGAAGCAGTCTATGATCAAGAACGTAAATTCCCCGCTCAAGATCCAACGAACATGGATAATTAATGGAGCGTGATGAAGAACGAAGCTATCAAGACGAGAACAACCAAGCACGGGCTCAAATCTCAACAACAACATCGAAGGTAGTCAAGGAACCAAAGGCGTTCCAAGAGTGCACCGGCGATTGAAGGAAAAGATGAGAAAACGTGGAGGAAGAGTTGCCCTTGAGATAGAGAAATTCAAATGTGGTGCTTTTTTTTTCTTCTTTGTTCTTGTCTTTAGTAACTTGTATGTTTAGTCCTTTATTTTTACATAGGTTTCAATTTTAGTTATATCTTGCGATTTTCTAGTTCTTTTGATTGAATAAGTAATCCATGTTACATTGTATTTCGAAAATGTTATTATTTTTTATAGGGTACGCAATCAACTTCAATATTCTTTTATGAAATTTGACGAAATTGATGCCATTCATTTTGCTGGAGCAGGAAAATAACAAATACGTTATTATTTTAATATTCATCCTTGCAAATACCATTCATAAACAAACCACTCATGAATGCATGAGTAGATAAATGTATGGAACTGAATCCATTCATGAGTGGTTTAATATGTCAACATAAGAGTACTATTTAGTTCTAAAAATTGTCTAATAACTCCTATGTGAATTGTCATTTATTTTTAATTTTTAATTCTGAAGAAATGTATTCCACCTGGCTAGAACTGAAAGTTTCGAGCAAAGTTGAGTATTTCTGTAGAATTAAAGGACCAAAAGCGCAAGAAATGACTAAGATTTCTACTCATTTGAAAACAGAGGACTAAAATTATAAGTTACTAAAGACAAGGACTATTTTTGCAGTTTGTCAAAGTTAGCGGACCCAAAATGCAATTTTTTGACATCAAAATTGTCTATAATTAGAAGGGTAAATAGAAAAACTACCCGTGTGTTATTTATAATTAACAAATAACTTATTTTAGTTGGCAGAAACCCTTATGTTATTCAAAAAATAGAAAAACAAATCCTCTTCTACACTAAATTAATTCTCCCATATGTAAATTGATCTCAAAACGTAATTTTCATTGCACTAATGATTATCAAATTAAATTATATGCATGTTTTTTATTATTTATTTTAAGAAAGACAATAGTTTTTATATTTGTATAAATATAAGTACCAGACTGATTAATTTGATTATGCTACGTATAATGTTAAAAATCTAAAACAATTATAACAAGGTTTATAATATTTATTGTAATAAGTATATGTTTATTCTAATAAAATCATAATTGTTAGAAATCCTTGGTTAGTTATTGGTACTGTCATTCTTAAATATGTCATAGAAAGGTTTTCCGCCAATTTTTAAATTACACATGGGGTATTTGCTAACAAAAATGACATAGGGAGTTATTTGCCAATTAGAAATAATACATGGGTAGTTTTTGCTATTAGCTCATATATAATTAGAAAATCATAGATCACACGCCAGAACTCGTGAAAACCTTCCTTACAAATATGGAAAGAGCAAGAAAACAAAAACAACGAAAACAAAGTTTGGTTTAGCTTTATGAGAGAATTCATGTAACTCATGTTTTCGTACAATGATGCATGATGTCCACTTAACACAACCTACATGAAAATTAACAACAAAAAATCACGAGTTCATGACATAGAATAATGTTACAACTTACAAACAAACTTAAGTATGCACTACTCATTTTATTTGTAAATGTTGAACAACAAAATCATAACCGTGACCCTAGTTCGAAAAGTGGCACAAAGCTCCATTGTGATGTAATAGTTGTCTGGATCTTACTTGTTGTTACAAGATCTCTGCACATATACTTCCTTATTGTTTTAAACTCGTCTAGGTTCTCATTTTCGCCAACCTCTGTTAGTTTAAAAATTGATCGTATGGGTTACGCTAACAAGAACGAGACTGCAATTCGGCATGAAATATGCCAAACTATGTTAGTCTATTACAATGTTCGACTAACTTTGTCCAAAACACCCTAGCATGAAAGTACAATTGAAATAAGCCTAAGTCGTTGCTAGTCTCGAATGCAGTCTCGGATGTGTCTTGTATCAAATCTTGTTGGTCTCGATACTGGAGAGTGTGTATCAGGTTATGAATCAAAGGTCATGTTTTCAATAATGGAAAGTAACGAATTCGGTTGTGTGTTGAACGTGCTCGCTTTTGATGCAATTGAGTATCGAACTTAGTATCGAATATGAACTCTTGATATTGAAGTTGTAGGTTCTACAATCATTAATGACCTTAGTAACTCTCGAGATTTGGGGTATATATAGGTCTCGCACTGCGGGCCCTTTTTCCCAATTTCGCAGAATTAGTATCGAATTGTCCGAGTATCAAAATAATCTTTGGATACTTCTTAAACAGTGTATTGAAATATTACTTCGATACACTTCTTGCTAGGCCTTCAGCTAGACAGACTGACCCAATTCTTATTGTTGGGCCAATCTATTTAGAACACAACATATGTGTTACGGGGCAAACTTTGATTGTATGAAAAAAAGAACATCTTGCGGCTATTAGCACATTTCAAGTTACTTTTGCCTAATATCGCTTTTCGTGGCACTGTTGTCTAGACAAACGTTTTAGAGAAACAACTAGTTAACACCAACAATCGTAAGAATCATTTTTTATTCAACTAAAAATCACATTATTACACCGAATAGCTTAGCATAGAGTTTACAGTTCTTGTACCAAATCTTGATTTCATTTTTTCACCTTTCCCTCCCTATAGTATACTCTACAAAAAATATGTTTCTCTCAACAACAAACACTAAGAAAGTAAACAAGTAAAATAAATTTACAATGAGTCGTACACTGTTACAACCTCTTCTTTCAATCTTTAACCAGGGCCACGTTAAGTATAAGTCATTGAAACGCCTCGACGGGTCGGCCCAACAAGGACGTCCACATATGAAGTTGGTGCTCTTGAACTTTTTTATGTATCAGTCAACAAGCCACTTAAGCGCTTTAAGGATGGCCTCCCACTGTCAAGTATTCTCTCTGGCTGCAACATCCACTCTACTTTACCAAGTATTCGTCGAAGTTAATTTTCTTTATTTGCACAAATATGTGTTTCAGAATTAGTTCCAACTCCTTTCTTCTATTATTCTTTAGTTGTATCTTTAACCGGCTGGGTTGGTTGCGAGAATCATCCCCCTAATCTGCAAAATAATTATTTTAGTACACTAGTAAGGAGAAATATTGGGTGCCTTGCACCATATAAGGAGAGTAACCCGATAACTACTTTCCCAATACACTTAGTGACCGGAATGTGTTCGATATTGAAAGTGCAAGTTTTCTGGATGTTAGGATAACATTGAGATTTTCAATGTTAGAGTAACATTGCACGTCCAGAAACTGTTTTACAATCTAGTTATTATTATTATTATTGTTTTGCCTTATTCACTTAACTAACTGAGTTCCACAGTTGTAGTTGTCTTTGATTATTATTCAGGAAACAAACTTGCATTAGGTTGGACGCTCAAAGTTTCCAAGATGAGAAGTTTCCTTAATTAAAGCAAACGGCTTATAAAAGGAAAAGAAGAAGTCTAGTGCGACTAGGAAAGCTTCCAAGGGAAAGCCCTGAATTGAAGAAGGAGTCTTTCCTTAGCTAGATCACTGGCGAAGGAACTTTTATTCAAGAAGGACTGCGAGAACAAGGAAGAGGAGTTCGAGAAGGAAACAAAGAGAATTACCAACCGTGTACAACACACCTTGAAGTCGAAGATCAAGAACCTATATATAGGTGTGAAGTACATCAAGACAAACAACGAGACAAGAGCTAATCAATCCGAGAGATTAATTTACAGTTGTTGAGTGTTGTCTTGCTTTAGCAAAGTTTTTAAGTTGTTAGAATAGATCTAAGAGTGAGGAGCTTTTAGAGATAGTCGAAGCAACTCTTGTGTGCTTTGCTTAGTTTGAACAATTCGAGAGTGAGGAGCTTGAGAGTTGTGAGAACGCCTTTGTTAAACCCTTGTGGTATTTTGCCTACGGCTCGGAAGTTAATATAATCCTATATTCACTTCTTAAATTCGTGTTTGTTTATTCCGCTGCAAACTGTTACTCTGGTCTGCTGTTAAAGTAACATCGTCGAACTAACAGCGAACACAAACTGTTGTTAGAACTTCATTGTTAAGTTAACATCAACAACGTATCAACCCGATCCACAATTTCAATTGGTATCAGAGCCAAGCACCAACTTCACCGGTGTTTGGCGTTGATACGGCAAGATGGACAGCTCCAACCCCAATACCAGCAGGTTGCCAGTATTGGAAGGTCCCAACAACTATGCCTACTGGAAGATCAGACTCAGAGTCCACATCAAATCCATCGACCTCAAAGCTTGGGAAGCTGTACTAGAAGGCTATACCATCCCTTATCTGCCAAGAGATGGAGATGCTGACCTGGTGCCAAAGCCAAGGGGACAATGGACAGCCGCTGAAATTGCTCTCTACAACTACAATGAGAAGGCTCTCAATGCTATTTTTAGCTGGATAGGTAATCATATGTTTAAACTTGTTCAAACTTGTGATACTGCTAAAGCTGCATGGGAAACACTTGAGTTACATTGTGAGGGTGATGTGGCTGTGAGGGATTCTAAGTATAGGAAACTTTTGAGAGACTTTGAGAAGATTGAGATGGGAGAAGAGGAAACTATTGATAGTTATTTTGAGAAACTTCTTGATATATCTAATCAATGTCAGAACTTAGGTTTTGTGATTCCTAATCAGACCATGGTGTATAAAGCCTTTAGAACACTATCTTCTAAGTTTACAGTCAAAAGAATTGCTATGAATGAGTTGATGAACACTATGAAAGAATTTGAATTAGAATTCCTAGGAAAGTCTAGCAAACAATTAGCTTTAGCCCTTCTTGGAACTAGTTCAGATTCTGCAAGTAGTGATGAGGATGAATATGAGTTGATCTCTTCTAACTATGGAAATATTACCAAAAAGTTTAGTAAATTAGGTTTCAAAGGTAAACAGAAAGAAAAACTAACTGGTAATGATGGCCCCGGTTACAAGAAATTGCCCCCTAAATTTGTTAAGTACATGGCATCTAAGAGCACACCTCAAGATGTAGAAAAATTAAAGGATGTTCAGTGCTATGAATGTAAGGGGTATGGTCACTATAAACATGAATGTGCTAACACCCTCAGAACAAGAGGGAATTCTCATTGGGTTTGTGTAGATGACTTCAATGAAGATGATTTTGAATCTGGAACAAGTACCGAAGAACACTCAGAGGAAATCAAAACTGCTGCGCTATGCACAAGGATCACCTGGACCAATGAAGACTCCAGAAATTGCCTAGGATCACAATGTTACTCTAACATTGGTGAACCAACAGCAAAGCAGGAAATCTTTTTTGGAGACTGGAACAGCAATGATTCCCAGGTTATCTCTGATGAATTCTCTGATTGTGATGATACTAACTTTGACTGTTTTCATGGTACAGTTGATCTAGAAGAAGAGTACTCCCAAGAAGAAGAATTATCCCAGGAGGAGATTCTTGATGATCTGCACACAACATTCCTCAGGCTTGAGAGAGAGAATGTGAAACTCATAAAGAAGAACAAAGCATTGACTCATGACATCGAGTGTCTGAAAAACATGTTGAAACTCTATGAAAGAGATCTTGACAAAGCTGAAGCTGAGTTGAAAGAGGTAAAGGATAAACTCAAGAAAGACACACAGATCATAGCTAAATGGAATGCAGGTACTTCCAAACTTGATGAGGTACTAAGCATGGGAAATTCAGGTTCATGTGGTCTGGGATTTGTTGAGAAACCTTCCTCTTCTATTGTAAATTCTGCCTATCTATCTTCTAGCTTTGTTAAAGAATCTGATTCTAAGAGTTTAGGTACCATCAACACTGTGAGAAGTAAACCTACTTTTATCTGTCAATACTGTTACCAACCAGGCCACATAAAACCATTCTGTAGAAAATTTATAAGAGAATGTGGTAAGAAAACAGTTACTGAACCCAATGTTAGAACAACAACAGTTTCTGATGTTAGACCAACATTAGGTTCAGGACAGAAAGGTAGAACTTGGGTAGAAAAAGTTAAGACCCCTAAGATTAAAGTTGTTTGCAATGTTGTTTTCTCTGCTGTGTATTCTAACCTTTCAGGTAAGTGGTACTTCGACAGTGGATGCTCAAGACACATGACAGGCAACATTGACAATCTTGTGAATATGGTTTCCTTGAGTACTGGCACTGTGACCTATGGTGGTGGTACAAAAGGGAAAATCATTGGAAAGGGGACACTGAATGTTGATGGATTTCCACCCCTGAAGGATGTGTTGTTGGTTGAGGGGCTACAGGCAAACTTAATCAGCATCAGTCAACTATGTGATGATGACTTGCTGGTTACATTTGACAGTTCATCTTGTGATGTTTATGATAGTGATAATGTACTTGTTATGATAGGTACTCGGTCCAAGGACAACTGCTACCTAGCTCAAGAGGAAGCAGAGTGTTTCCATGCTAAAATAGATGAAGCATCTATATGGCATAGGAAACTTGGACATGTTCACTACAGGAACCTTGAGAAATTGCAAAAAGTTGATGCTGTAAGAGGCTTACCTAAGTTATCTTGCCCAGGTAAGCTTGTCTGTGGTGATTGTCTCAAGGGTAAACAAACTAGAGCAGTTCATGCCCCCCTACAGGTACAAAATGCTAATCCTAGATCTAGTAGGTGCTTTGAACTGTTACATATGGACTTGATGGGTCCCATTGAGGTGAGTAGTCTGAATGGTAAGAAATTTGCCTTTGTTATTGTAGATGACTTCTCTAGATATACTTGGGTAAAGTTTCTTAAAGAAAAGTCAGAAGCTTTTGATCAGTTCAAAATTCTTTGTGCTAGTATTAAAAACTTATATGGCTCTTCTGTGACTAAAATTAGGTCTGACCATGGTAAAGAATTTGAGAATGCTAGTTTTGATAACTATTGCAATGTTAAAGGAATTTTCCATGAATACTCAGCACCTAAGACACCTCAGCAGAATGGGATTGCTGAAAGGAAGAACAGGACACTTCAAGAGATGGCCAGAGTCATGCTGAATGCCAAAAATATATCCAAGAGACTCTGGGCTGAAGCTTTAAACACTGCTTGTCATATTAGTAACCGGGTGTACCTCAGACCTGGAACTAACATGACTCCATATGAACTCTTGAAGGGTGTGAAACCAAATATTGCACATTTTCATGAATTTGGATGTGACTGTTATCTGCTAAATGACAGGGATTATCTTAATAAATTTGATCCAAAAAGTGAAAAATGCATCTTTGTAGGATACTCTGCCAATAGTACTTCCTTTAGAGTCTACAATCCTAGATTGAAGACAATTCAGGAATCAGTGAATGTTGTGTTTGATGATTTCATACTTGATACAGGTACTGGTAATATTAATGTCTCCAATGTTGAACCAACAGTGGAGATTGATGATGTTACTCCTTCCAATGGTACTCCAACATTGGACCATGAAGCTGGAAATGCAGAACAGGAGACAGAACCCAATGTTAGACTAACACCAGCTAGATCTGATGTTAGTCTAACAGCAGAAGATTCTGACTCTGAAGTTGAAGCTGTCACTGGATCTAGAAGGGACCCTCCAGCTAGGATTCAGAAAGACCATCCAGCATCACAGGTAATAGGTGAGATCACTGCACGGGTTAGGACACGCAACAAAGAAAGAATTGACTATAATGATATGGTCAAGATGTGTGTCTGCATGAATTCCACTTGTACTGTTGACAATGCCTCATGTTTTGTTTCCTCTATTGAACCTAAGAATGTGACTGAAGCCCTTCTTGATAACTTTTGGATTAATGCCATGCAGGATGAACTATTACAGTTTACTAAGAACTGTGTTTGGAAGTTGGTACCTAGACCACCTAGTGTAAATGTAATAGGAACTAAATGGATCTTTAAAAACAAAAGTAATGAGGAAAGAGTCATAGTTAGGAACAAAGCTAGACTGGTTGCTCAGGGATACACTCAGGTTGAAGGTGTAGATTTTGATGAGACTTTTCCTCCAGTTGCTAGGATAGAATCTATTAGATTACTCTTAGCCATTGCATGCTGTCTTAAGATAAAACTATACCAAATGGATGTTAAGGGTGCTTTTCTTAATGGGCTGATTGATAAGGAAGTATATGTTGAACAGCCTAAGGGATTCACAGATCCTAAGTATCCAAACCATGTGTACAAGCTTGAAAAAGCCATTTATGGTCTTAAACAAGCACCTAGAGCATGGTATGAAAGGCTTACAGAATTTCTATTAAGTCTTGGTTTTGTTAGAGGTGGAGGAGATAGAACTCTGTTTGTTTTAAAGAAAGATTCTCATATCTGTATTGCTCAAATCTATGTTGATGATATTGTGTTTGGCTCAACTAACAATTCTATGTTAGAAAAGTTTGTTGAATCAATGACAGGGCAGTTTGAAATGAGTATGATGGGAGAATTGAATTTCTTCCTTGGTCTTCAAGTGAAACAAACAGGTACTGGCATATTCCTTTGTCAGGAAAAGTATGCAAAGAATTTGGTAAAAAGGTTTGAATTAGCAGATTCAAAGCCTTGTAAGACTCCCATGGCATCTGCAGTGAAGATGGCCAGGGATGATACTGGTGTCAATGTTGATCCAACATTGTACCGTTCAATGATAGGAAGCTTGTTATACTTGTCTGCTTCAAGACCTGATATTATGTTCTCTGTGTGTGTATGTGCAAGGTACCAGGCATGTCCAAAGCAGTCACATCTGATTGCTGTGAAGAGAATACTTAGATACATATCTGGCACTTTGGCCCTTGGCATATGGTACTCTTATGATACTAACACAAATCTTGTAGGTTTCAGTGACTCAGATTGGGCAGGTGATACTGATGACAGGAAGTCTACAAGTGGAGGATGTTTTTATCTGGGGAACAACTTGGTCTCATGGTACAGTAGAAAGCAAAACTGTGTGTCACTATCCACTGCTGAGGCTGAATACATTGCAGCAGGTAGTTGTGTCACCCAGTTGGTATGGCTCAAACATATGCTACTGGACTATGGGTTGGACAGTGATACCTTACTTATGTTTTGTGATAACCTTAGTGCTACAAGCATCTCTAAGAATCCTGTTCAGCATTCTAGGACAAAACATATAGACATTAGGCATCACTTTCTGAGAAACATGGTAGAAGACAAGCTTATTGACATTGAACATATAGAAACTAACAATCAGCTTGCTGATATGTTCACTAAACCATTAGATACTGAGAGGTTCTTCAGTCTGAGGAACTCTCTTGGCATGTGTATTGTTTAGAGATGTTAGTTCACCAGTGTTGACATAACACCACTGTCAAGCATTGGTTATTGGTTGTGGTGTAGCTGTAATTCTTTTATGTTCCTTTTTTGCATTCTTCTTTCTTGCATATTACATCTTTGTTAGAGAAACTGTTGGTTGTGTGATTAATCTGTATGAATAGCTAAGGTGATTGGTGAACAGGTACATATCAAGAGTTTTGGAAAGAAATAACTCTGATGTTAGTCTGTGAATGTTAACCTAACATCATGGGAGAAGCTGGGATACACAGAGCTCACTACTCTGATGCTATTCAGTTGTGACTTATCCATGTTAGGTTTGACAAGGTATGAAGAGAAGCTGGGGTACATGATGTTGAAGGCCTCATTGTCATTCAGTTGTGCTTATTTTCATATTTTTGTCTATGGCCAAGGTTTTTACATGATAGTGATCTTTCCTACTGGGGTGTATGAAGTTTAGACTGTGTGCATTCAGTAGCATTGATTACTTAGTATTTCCTTGATAAACAGGTTAGTAAACAAGTATGCATGAGGAGTTGGGGTGGAGAAATATTTGATAAAAGTGTTGTCTTCATTCAATTTCTTTGTACTTGCGTGATCTGTAGCTGATGGTTAAGTTGTTGGGGTGTGTGGAGTTCTGTGCTGCCCACATTCAGTGATGAGACTGTCCTTTAACATTCATCAGTTTTTTTATTCAAAAGAGTTTCTAAAAATAGTGAAAGTTAAAGATAAATTGATATGTCCTGATCCCAGTTACCAAGGCGGTTTGTATGTGGTTACCATCTCTCAAATGTTAATCTAACATGGTTGCATTCATTCTAGTTCTGCATATTTCCTTTTGTCGGTTTGGGCTTAGGGGGAGTAGTTAAGTATCTTGTGTTGAGGCATACTTCTTGGGTGACCAGCTACAGGTAAAAGCACTATGTTTTGTGATCTTCTTGCTGTGGGAAAATCTTTTCCCTGGATAAGTATATCCTCTGTGTTTTTCTCTGTTTGATTTGTCACTTGCTTATACTGATGATCTTAAGCTTTGTCATTGTACCTGTGTACGTGGTTGAAGCTTCAGATTAGTACAGGAATATCTCACGCTCTCACAAGATGATGCTACTTTGGATGAAGCCCTGCACCTCCTACTTCCCTCCCTGATGTTAACTTGCCAATGTTAGTCCAACATTGTAACAGTGTAACTTATAAGTTTTCAGGTATGGAGACTGCTCTGGTTACGTGTTAACCTAACACTGACACGTGGTAAGAATAACATGTAGGGGACGTGTGATAGTGGTCAGATTATTATGGTAACATGTTACAACACCACTATTCCATGCTCTTCATCTGGATCATATATATAATTTGCCCTAATTTCTTCTTCATTCTAACGCTAACAACTGTGCAAAGCAAATTACTCTCTAAATTTTCAAAATCTTCAATCTTTTATCTCAAAGTTACTCTAACAATGGCACGCAAGTCCAATATTGATGCTCTTGCAGAAGCAGCTGCGCAAATCGAGCGAGCGCCACGACGCAGTACCAGACGCACCACCGCTGAAACCACAGTCGCCGCCTCTCCAAAGAGGAAAGCTACCACTCAACGGCGCAAGGGCAAAAAGATTTCAAAGAAAGATGTTGGTTCAACATCAGATGCTGTCGAGCAAGCCCCTGCTCCCACCAATCCTGAAATCGAGGTAACAATGGCTAACCCTACTCCGAGTATACCTGCTGATGAGGAGAGTGGACATGCTACTGGTGAGCATGATGAGGATTTGTCTGAGGAGATTGCTGCTGATGGCAATCTTGGTGTAAATAATGGGGTTACTACTGAAGGTAACCAAGCTGTTGTGAGTGATCATCCAGCTGAGGTGGAAGGAGAAGAAGAGGATGAGGATGAAAACCTTTCCTTGGCTGCCCTTGCAAATGCTGCCAGGAAGAGGAAGGGTAAGGAGGTGATGGCTGAGTCATCTGAGGATGAGTCAGAAGAAGAAAAAGAAGAAGAAGAGGTTGAGGAGGAAGAGGAAGAGGAAGTTGAGGAAGAAGAGCTTGTGGCTGATGAGCCAGAGGAAGCTGATGTTACTCTAACATCAGATGATGATCAGTTTACTGATCTGATGATGAAAGAGTATCCACATGAAGCTTACTCTGACTTCTATGTGTCTCCTGATGCTGAGGAGCAATGGGAGGCATACCAAGCCAGGGTAATCCACAAGGAAAGGGCTATTGAGGAGGGTATTTTCAAAGAAAACAGGGTGTTTGAGTTGCTTGAGGCTAGAGGAGTCTTGGGCTCTGTGCAGAATCTGTCTGCATATGTTCCTGATGTAGTGAGAGAGTTCTACATGAATCTCTCTGAGTGGGTGATCAACCTGGATTCTCCTAAGTATGGGAAGGCTTGGGTTAGGAAGAAGATCTATGACATCACTCCTGCCATGATCAATGAGGCTTGGGGGCTTCCTGATCCTGAAGAGTCTGAGGATCCTACTATGGAGGAGATCATCACTGATCTTACAGGTGGTCTCACTAGGCAATGGAGAGAGAGCTTTCCCACAACCAGGCTGACTTCTCTTAGTGCCATCCTTCACAAGATCAGCACTTACAATTGGCTTCCTTCTTCCAACACTACTGTGATGACAAAAGAGTCAGCAAAGTTGGTGTACAAGCTGAAGAATGGATTGAGTGTAAACATTGGTGAAAAAGTGCTGAGACACATAAAGGAAGTCACTACAAAGCCCAAAGGAATCCTTCCCTATCCCTCTCTGATCTCATGCCTATTGGTGAAGCAAGGCTTCAAAACCAAGAAGACTGAAGGATGGATCAGCAACAAGGCTGTAATGTCAATCACCAGGAGCTACTTCACTAATGTGAGGATCCAGGATTTGCCTTGGAACCCTCAAGGAGAAGCTGGTCCCAGCAGGAAGGAGAAGAAGAAGACACACAAGTTTGCTGCTTCTTCAGTTCCAGTGAGCAGTGGTGACAGCTGCTCAGTGATTGCAGATGCTTTTGTTGAGGAAACCTTGGTCTGGCTGGATAGGGAGTACAAGGACACCCAGAGGGAAATAGCTGACAAGCAAGTCAGACTGCAGGAACTGGACAGCTTGAGGAAACACTTGAAGGATCTGCCTTCCTCACAAAAAGGGGGAGAGTAGATCAAATTTCAAAATTTCCTGCAAGTTTTTTAGTTTCTGTTTCTAATGCCTTTTGAACAATTGTTTTCTTTTTATTCTGATCAAGGAGTCTGTTCCTTGCTGCTAGTATGGACTGTAATTAGATACTTTTTAATTTTGGGTACTTAGTGTTTCTGCTTATGCTATTATTGAACTGTGATTACTGGTACTAACTCTGTTTTGCAGGTGTTAACTTCCTGATGTTAAACCAACATTGATAAAGCTGGATGTTATAACATCGAGAGTATCAGTGTTAGAATAACATTGGATTAGTCCCTTCTGATATTCAGGGGGAGAGTACTTAGTTTTTCATTGTTATGATATAATGAAGTTTTTCTGAATAATTTGATCTGATAAGAACTGTTTCTTAGGTTTTGTGATTAAGGCAAAAAGGGGGAGATTGAAAGTGCAAGTTTTCTGGATGTTAGGATAACATTGAGATTTTCAATGTTAGAGTAACATTGCACGTCCAGAAACTGTTTTACAATCTAGTTATTATTATTATTATTGTTTTGCCTTATTCACTTAACTAACTGAGTTCCACAGTTGTAGTTGTCTTTGATTATTATTCAGGAAACAAACTTGCATTAGGTTGGACGCTCAAAGTTTCCAAGATGAGAAGTTTCCTTAATTAAAGCAAACGGCTTATAAAAGGAAAGAAGAAGTCTAGTGCGACTAGGAAAGCTTCCAAGGGAAAGTCCTGAATTGAAGAAGGAGTCTTTCCTTAGCTAGATCACTGGCGAAGGAACTTTTATTCAAGAAGGACTGCGAGAACAAGGAAGAGGAGTTCGAGAAGGAAACAAAGAGAATTACCAACCGTGTACAACACACCTTGAAGTCGAAGATCAAGAACCTATATATAGGTGTGAAGTACATCAAGACAAACAACGAGACAAGAGCTAATCAATCCGAGAGATTAATTTACAGTTGTTGAGTGTTGTCTTGCTTTAGCAAAGTTTTTAAGTTGTTAGAATAGATCTAAGAGTGAGGAGCTTTTAGAGATAGTCGAAGCAACTCTTGTGTGCTTTGCTTAGTTTGAACAATTCGAGAGTGAGGAGCTTGAGAGTTGTGAGAACGCCTTTGTTAAACCCTTGTGGTATTTTGCCTACGGCTCGGAAGTTAATATAATCCTATATTCACTTCTTAAATTCGTGTTTGTTTATTCCGCTGCAAACTGTTACTCTGGTCTGCTGTTAAAGTAACATCGTCGAACTAACAGCGAACACAAACTGCTGTTAGAACTTCATTGTTAAGTTAACATCAACAACGTATCAACCCGATCCACAATTTCAGATATGTTTTTGCATCAGCAATAGGTCTTTCCCCCGAGATGCCTCTGATAACCGACGGGTTAAGAACTTGTGCCATGACTAAGTCTCCCACACTATACTTGGTGAGGTGAAGATTATGATTGCCGTGCTATTTCATACGCTACTTAGCCTTCTCTAAAATGTCCTCAAGCAATTTCAAAGTCGCGGTCTCACACTTAAAAGAATCCTCATCAAAGAGCAGATCTAACACCTTGATCTGAATTAATAGTGCTTGGGAGTAGCAATTGTTGCCCGTTCACAATCTAAAAAGGCCTCATGTTAGTAGAGGAACTCTTTTGAGTGCAAAAGCACAGCTGAGTAGGGCTGAGGTTGATCCCGTCCTTCGACGAGGATGTGATCCTGGCCTAGCAGGGTTTGTCGTGGACAAAATTTACATGCCAGAACCCACCCATCCGACTAGGCGAGAGTCCCACCGTGGTGAGAGGTCGCTGCTGGAACCTCAAGGATTTTCCAATCCCATTTTTGTTGTAAATTGGCAATAAAAACATCTATTTTTGCATGTTTCTTTTGAATTTGACAGATTTGTGTCATTATAAGTCTATTTTCATTTGCAATGGACAATTACACGGAAATGCCAATCACAATCCGTCAAACACCAATTCATCGGCACAACATTAGTGATCTATCAATACATCAACATCATTCTATAAAATAAATCCTTCGTCAAACAAAGAACAAAAGGCACTCGTGAGAACTCATCCAAAGTTAATGCGATGCATCTTCACCCATTTATTAAATTCTACACGAAAAATAAATCATCAACCATCATATTCATATATATAATTATGAAATTGTAAAATTAATTAACTATTAAATAAACAGTACAACATAAAACTACATATACTTCTTTCGCGTTTGTCCAAGTCCAACAAAGAGTCATCGGTCTGAATCGACATTTCATTTTCTATTAGTCGATATTGGGAGCAAATTAGTCCTTGTACTACTCTCAGAGTCAACGAGCTCCTAAAGTGATCAAGGACGCGCCCTTTTGTACTAAATGCGGATTCCAAAGCAACTGTGGAGATGCGAATTACCAATAAATATCGAGCCATGTTTGGCCAATATCGGATATCGATGGTTATTTACTTTCTACCAAACTGAACTGTCAAACTTCTCATGATTAACTTCGATTTTGACGTCGAAGTATGTTTCCCACTTGAACTTTGGTGCAAAACCATTCACCTTCAACACCCTAACACTTGTTTAAGGAGTATTAAGTACATATATAATAAAGTTTCATAGAAGAAAATCGTAATTAAAGTCGAGATGATAAAATAGTACCTAAAATAAAGGTCGTGCGACGCTTGGGAAAAAGCATAGCTTTTTAAATATGTATGCAACTAATTTCTAGATCTACGTATTCAGAACTGCACGGTTTAGTTATAATAAAATGATAAGTATATTTACGTCCCAAATATCGTATCCCAAGGTCTATAATCACTTATGTCTAGAAACAATGATTGTTGTCACTGGATACTATCTTCTTTATGTGAATTCAAAATGCTTTGAATGCAGGAATAAAATCAATGCAAGAAAACAGTTTTAATGCAAATTGAATGAAAGAAAATGCAAAATAGAAAAAAAAAAATTAAAAAGATTAAAGTGATTTCTTTTGTTGTAAAACACATGATGTTTAGATAGTGTTCAAAGTTGGGTTTACCTAGTGATTCACCTTAGTAATTCACAAAAAAGCTACCTATGGTTCCTTGATTCATTGTTTGAGTTCTTATGTGTCTAATGGATTGGTAATCTAAAGCCGGAGTCATCCCAAATCTATAGATCCTTAATTTCTTAATGACCTGTTGCACTAGCATAAAAATTATGATGTCAATCTTTTTAAAAGAAAAATCAAGTCTGCAATCCAATGTACTCATCCACTCGCGTTAACATACTGTACTTAATATAGATTATATTTGTGTGATCTAACGTTGTGCACGATCATGTTAGCATATCAATGTCACAAATTCCACATAGTTAGTTTTACATCTACATCCTAGCGGTCCAAGGGTAGTTCTTGCGTTCTTCCAGCAAGAGTTAGTACTGACATGTAGCATATATAACCAATAAATCTAAACACATGAACACTCAAACAATCCTAAAGTAAATTAAATAGACATATTCATAAATTGGAGATACTTCCCTACTCTGAACATGGATTACTTTAACTACTTATAGTCATAAGTTCAACAACAAATAAATAATTAAACAACATATACAAAGAACAAAAATTGAGAAAACTTCGGGGATTCTGAGGAAGGTTGACGCCCTTAATCTTCTGGACTCTTTTGCTTTGTATTCTTCCTCGTAACTAATGACTCTTAGAATTTAAGAACAAAACTATCGAATATAGAGTCTCTATGGTGTTTCTCCCAAACTCTCTTGAGACTTTTCTCACAATTCTCTCTTTCACAACTTTGGATGATTTTTGTGTAGTAAGTAATAGGAAAGTACGTTTAATGTGTTAGGTTCTCCCTCTCCTATTATAGATAAGTTGTGTCGCCCCATATCAGATCTCCAGCCTTCACTTTAAACACTTGGATTATCAATTTTACCCCTGGTCCACTGCTAATTTATGTTACCTGTCTCTTCGCTGGTCGCGCTGGTCGCTCTTCTCAAGTGGCGCTAATGAGTATTGTTAGCATGATTTAAGTATTTGTTTTCATACACTTTTGATGAGCCATTAGTGCACATTTACTGGTTTTCATATTTTTTTTGTTAATTTGTTGTTTTTTATTGAGTCAAGACAAAATAATGGAAAAAGAGCACAAAATGGATGTTTTGAGAAAGGATTGCATTTAGCGTGCTACAACGCCACAACCCAATGCCACGATGCTATGGAAAGTGGAGAATGAACACTACATCCACACAAGAGCCCACCAGCTATCCCAATAAGAGATGAGGCCGTGCGACATAGACATGGAGTCGGCACAACCTACGCAACCAGACGCCCGCCCCAGGTAGAGAGTAACAGTGACTCGCGCAATCAGAGGATCGCACGATCCAGTGAATGAACAACGCGACTAGCGCGACATGGGGTAAAATAGTTTTTCACCTATTCTAAGTAACGGCTAATGATTCGAACTAGGGTAACAAGATTTGCCTATGTATAGGGGAGTACGACCAATGCTTAGAACATCGCTTACACGCACTTTTGAGTTACTTTAGGAGTTGTGAGAGAAATATTTGTGAGAAGAAGTGCGAAGAGAGAAGAGAGAAACACCATTTTAATGATGTTCTTAGTTTTGTTTATATATTCAAGAGTCTATAATTGTGAGGGAGAAGACAAATCAAATGAGCCAAGAAGATAACAAGGCGTCAACAAACCACTGGATCTGAGAAGCTTTTCCTATCTATTTTCTTATCTCTTTTCTCTGTTTATGATGTTTAATTCGTTACTTATTCTCGCATTTATGACTATGAGTTGCTAAAATACTCCATGTTTGGAGTAGAGAGGTAACTCTGATTATGAATATGCGTATTTGTTTTGTTTGATAATTATTTGTGGTTCATATGTCTGGATTAATTAGTTCTTATTCAGCACGCTTAGTATCGCTAGATGAACGAAAGCACTACTGTAGGACCACCAGAGTGTAGCAGTTAGTCTATTTATGTATACATGTGATTTATGAATTTGGTACGCTAACGTACCAATTACGCAACTCCTAGATCACACTAAATCAATGTTGACTAAGGATATTATGTTAACATGAATTGATGAGTGAATTGGATTGAAGACTTAATATCACTTCTGAAACGATTGACAACCGACTATTTTTGGAAATGCAGTAGGTCATTAGAGATTTAAGGATTTATAAATCAATCTCGCTATAGGTCACATATCAATTAGATGCAAAAGAACTCAAATAAGAATCAACAAGTCAAATAAACATAGGTTGTTTTTCTATGACCTATCAAGTGTAAGTCAGTAGTGAAACCCTACATGTAAACCTTATTTAATCATCTGTTTACAATCTTAAGCAATCAACCACCAATCATCTTCAATTTTGTCTTATTTACTTTTTGTTTCGCATTCCTTACATTTAAACCATTTTCCTTTCATGAATCTGCATTCATATAGTTTTCCAATGCATAAAATCACTGTTTTCTTGCATTCAAAACTATTTTCCAAAACTTGCATTCATTGTTTTTTGCATTCATACATCATTCAGACAACAAAGGTAGCAACCATGAAAACTATCATTACTTTTACATTTAAGTGATTTTGAGATTAATCCACCATTCTCTTGGGGTTCGATACTTGGTTCGTAACTATAGTTACCATTTTATTATTACTTGACCGTGCACTTGTTAAAAGGGCATAGATATAGTAATTTACTTGCTTACTTATTTCCTCCTCATCAGCATTCCCAGCAGGCGCGAGTCGCATTGCTTTCTCCTTGATTCTCATGAGTCGCGTTGATTTAGTGGCTAGAGTGGCGCGACTTTCTGCTTTTGTTACGCTTCATTCGACTAAGGTGCATGTCATGTTGCCTCATCGTCTCTTACGCCGACAACTGAGTTTCTCCTTGTGTGCGTCTCTAGGGTTGCATTCTCAAATCTCATAACATTGTAGCACTTGTTTGTGGGGTCATGACACTCCTAATGCAGTCTCTTGAAATAACGTCCATTTTGAGCTATTTTTCTTATTTTGCTCATGACTCGACTTAAAACTACAAATGACAAAACACACCATATACCAATAAAATTACAACAAGGATTCATCAAAATTATAAGAAAATAGGTATTAAAATAAAATCAAATAAACGCTCATGATGATGCTTCATAGAAACGAGGTTCTCTAAAATCCAAGGACACGTATTAACTAAGGGAGTAGATGTTGGAGCTGGCCTGATAGTTGCACTTTCTCCATACATTGCCTTATACTCATCATATAACGTCTTAAACCTATCCTTAATAGTCAGTCTCAATATGCCATTATCAAGCATATATTCAACATATCTCCACTTCAGACGAAGATCTAAAACGGCGGTGTAATACAAAAATGGTTCATCTTCCCATTTACAACCCAATACTTGTCATACTTCTCCTTTATTAGAAACACGATTGCTTTCAAATTATTTGGTTATTTTGTCACTTCATTATCTGGACGAATCAACTACTTGGCCAAAACTGCATCAATGCAAATAAGCCATGTTATCACCTTGTACGATGCTATGTAAGTGGTGCTCGAGATATGTTCGGTCAACTTGTTGAAAGGTATCAATAAATCCAAATACAGTTGCACCCTCTACCAATCATCGTCGGTTGGCAAACTACCACACATGTCATTTGCATAGTTTGGATCATCATGCTCGAAAGTGATAAAACATGCCTTAAGTTCTATTCTATGGCAGCATCAAGAATGATACATATAGAGTTTCAACATGTTGACACTTCTAAGCTTCAAATCTTTCCACTTTTGGATTTTACATTCCCCAAAAAAATCTTTGAGCACCCTAAGCAGATTCACTAAGCTTTTTATGTATCAGATGCAAGATCGAACACGTCTGTCATACAATCATCTCCTCTGCTCTTGAATCCATATGCACCTAATCTCCATGTGTTCCCATTATCTTTCGCCATATCGCCTTTATCCACCTACCACTTCACCAAATCTTGAACAACCTTGTCATTCGACTTGGCGTTGTCAATCATAACTGTGAAGAACTTCCTAATTTTAATGGTTTTTCATGACCTTGGTGACATCATTTGGTATGTCTTTCCACGTATACCTGGAAGTCGGGCTAAGAGATGTGATTTTCTTCTCCAAATTCCATTGGTAATGAATGAAGCGGATAGAGACATACATGTAGTTGTCCTTCGTAAATGAGATAAGTAAAGAAGTGTTCAAGGATGTTTTAAGTTGATGACATTTTAATAGTTTTAATTGATCTTAAAAATGCTCAAGACTAGTAAAGCATTTTATGCTCAACGAAACGTGAAAGGCATGAGATGAGAAACCCTAGACGCAAAGTAGATTAGTATCTCGTATATACTCTCAAGTATACGACAAAGAATATCTACTATGTAGTGAGAGCCAGTTACCCTATGATAGGAGCAACCAAGATAATTGATGACACTACTAAGAAACTGTCTAGTATCTTTGGAGAACGACAAAATGAATAAGCTTATTTAATCCATAAACATATGATCTTATTTGGATACACGATTTTGATTTTGAACCATTATTGAGATGATTAATAGTTAACATCCAAATCAATACTTACTCTAACTTGAAGCCAATATAGTGATAAAACTTTTTAGAAAGTTTTAACTATGAATTAATTAATGAGATCAATGTCTTACTGATTCATTGGTAACCTAGAAATTGTTTTAAGTGTTGAAGAACTTTAACTACCATACTTTTGATTATAGGAGGAAGTGGTTTGCTCTAAAATACCCATAATGTTAGAGAAGAATAATAAGCATATAAAATGGAAACATCTGAAGGTTTGTGACATTACCAAAAGATAATGTCCGAATTCCTAAGATTTCCACGTAGGACATAGAGAAAGCGACTAATAAATACTTTTGAGTATGACACATTTGCATTAGGAAAAGTGAGAGACTATTGGATGCCCTTGGTGCATATAACAATTGGGTATGGACTCGAGAAATATTTGTTGAAATAAAAAGTGTAAATGGAAACGTTTTACCGTTTATGGTATGTCGCATCCCTTACTTCTACATAGAAAACTGAATCGCCTATAGCAAACTAAATGTTGCTTCTATAGACCGAGAAGAATCGCCAACTCGTAGTGCCATCACGACACCGTGTTTTGCTATTTATCCGAGCACTCATGCCGGGACTTCGACTTTGAGAACCTGACTGAAAAGAGAAAAGAAGACCGGACTATTTTCAGAAGATCTGATTTAACGATTGAATTTGACAAGATTGGAACCCAGAGAGAGTAGCTAAAGGAACTACCATAGTTTATTTACGACTAAAGGATCTAATAGTAGCAAGATTTTTTGGAACCATTATGTTTTGGTTCTTCTCCACATTCTTACCGGGCGATCAATGAATTTTCCTATGATTTTTTCAACTAATATTTCAAGAAAGTAAATAGCGATGCCTACATTAAATCAATTGATTGGTCATGGTAGAGAAGAAAAATGGCGCACAGACCGTACTCGAGCTTTGGATCAATGTCCCCAGAAAGAAGGAGTATGCCCACGTGTTTCAACGAGAACATCCAAAAAACACTAATGTCGTAGTTGAACCGTAGGGACTGCAAGGTGAAAGCATTACTTTGATTCAACGGATCGGTTGGTCTACGCCCTTCATGGAGCGTACAATTCTCCCTAAAAAGACTTATTAGAGAAGAGGGGCTTATTTCATATCAAGGTTTGGAATAGATATGTACTAGACCTTGGCATAAGCACTAAGTGAGTTACTCCCTAATCTTCTGATCAATCCGAACTTTTTGAGTCATTTATGATAATCTCCTTATGATATATTGAATTGTTTCAATACATATACATATTTTTTACGTTAATAATAATATTTGATAGTATTGTTCTTCAAGGATTTTGAAAATCCCTGATAGCTAAATCATGAAGCTCAAGATTCATCATATAAGTCATTATACGTAAGAGGAATGAATTTGAGTTCCATGGATCATAACAAAATAGTCAGGGTACTCATTTATAAATGAGCATCTGTAAATGAATTAAGTCGTGAATGTAGTAGATTTTCATAATTTAATGAGCTGGTTTTTTAGATCAGTGTATGTGATGACATCTTGATGTTTGCATTCTTATGAGAATCGTGTGTATAAAGGATTGGAGCACGACGAATAAAAGAGAAATTGGTGTATGTCGTTAACAAATAGTTTCACTTTTAATTTGTCAATCTTGATGGGCATTAACTTGCTCATCTCAATCCATTGTCTTTCATAGACTCATGCTGGTTGCCAAACTCCATTTTGACTTAGACGTTGTGATGTTGTCCAATTGCCAGAACATCAACGCGATTTTTTCGTCACCGTTACGAGAGCCAGCACCAATTTATCCACTTGCGTATACCATGTTTCAGTCCCTTGCAGCATTTTGCTGACGTAATAAATAGGCAGATGTTCTTTCCCTTACTCCTCTACCAACACTACGTTGACAATTTCTTTTCATGTCGCTAGATATGCAAATAAATTGTCCCTCGACATAGATTTTATCAGCAAGGGTGGACTTACTAGATATTATTTTACGTTTTCAAAGGCCTTTTCTCATTTGGCATCCCGTCGGAGATCTTTGAGGTTCCTTAAGATTTTAAAGAAGGGCAAACCCTTTCCCGCGGATTGGGAGATAAATTGTCTGAGTGAGGCTTTTGGATGTCCTTGATGGTTTTAGGGGTTTTCATTTTTATGATGGCTTTGGCTTTCTCCGGATTTACATCAATCCCTTTTTCTGTTACCATGAATCCTAAGAATTCTCCACCCTTGATGTTGAACGAGCACTTCCTAGGATTAATTTTCATTCCAAATCTATCCATGATAGCCAAAGCTTTTCTTAGGTCTTCTGGATGGTCTTTGGCATGTTTGCTCTTAACGATCATGTCATCTACGTATACCTCCATGGAGTCCCCTATAAGTTCGAAGAACAATAAGTTCACCAACCGTTGATAAGTGGCTCTCACATTTTTGAGTCCGAACGACATTACCAGGTAGCAGAAAGTCCCGGCGTCAGTGATGAAGCTAGTTTTCTCTTGATCTAACTCCACCATTGGTATCTGATTATATCCTTAATCCCCATCCATCGTGGATAGAAGAGCGCATCCCGCCGTGGAATCTACTAGCTGATCGATGCTGGTAGGGGATAGCAATCTTTGGGACAAGCCTCATTTAGGTTGGTGAAGTCAACACACATTCGTCATCTTCTGCTAGTTTTTGGGACTCGAACTATGTTTGACAAAAACTCTGGGTATATGACCTCTTTTTTCTACCGCATGCCTAACAACCGTTGGATTTCCGATCTAATGATTTTATTTATCTCCGGACCCATATTCTTTTTCTTTTGTTGTGTATGTTTAGCATTGGGCCTTACGTTGAGATAGTGTTGACATATCGCAGGGATGATCCGCTCAGGGGTCCCATGCGAAGAGGTGATTGTATTCTTTTAAGGTGAATGTCATCCCTTTCTCTATCATAGGTTCCATTTCAGTTCATATTTTGACTTTCTTCTTATCGTCTCTGTCGAAAATTTCTATTAGTGTTAACTCCTCAATGGGTTGCACTTTGACTTCCTCCATTTTTCATATTTTGCCAGGGGCGGTAATTTCCTCTTCAACATTTATGGGTATGGCGTTCATGTGACATTCTCTGGCTTTTATCTGGCTCCCTCTTTTTTCTTCGATTCCCGACATTGTGGGGAATTTGATTTTAAGATGAAGGGTAGAAGGAGTTGCTTCGAGCGCGTGTATAGAGTGTCATCCGCATATACAATTGTAAGTTCTAGAAGAGGCTTCTACCACCCAGAACTTTACATGTTCTGTGCGCCTTTGAGCTCCTTCCCTCCATGACATAGGTAATGTGACATTTTCTATCGTGCGGCTAGATTCCCCAGAGAATCCTACTAGAGGTACCTATGTTGGTTCTAAATGGTATTTCTTCAGTCCCATTGCTCCAAAGGTTGGTGTGAACAATACATCTCCCGAGCTTCAATGTCTATTAAGATCCCCTGAACCTCTATCCCCAATATTGTTGCGGTTATTACCAAGGGGTTTTCGTGCAGATATACAATACCTTTCAGATCTTCCAATCCGAAGGAAATAATCGAGAGTTTAAACCCCTATAATGAGCAAACTGGCAACCCTTGTTCCGTTCTTCTAGCTTCTTTAAGGTATTTCTTGTTCTTTCCAGTTGGTATGACCGCAATGTCCCCACCTTCTATCATGTTGACCGTCCTCCGTGATGGGGGATATTATTCATACAATTCCAGTGGTGGGGGTAACCGTTGCAAGTATTCTTCTTCCCATAACTTTACTTGGGGAGCTTTCTTCCCGACGTTTTCCTCTTCGCCTTTGGCCTTTTTACGAGAGTCATTAGGTAATCCACCCCGACCACCCCCTTCCAAATAATCCCTTAAGTATCCTAGGTCCAACAAGCGATGTATTTCCTTTTTCTAGGCGGTACAATTATCAGTGATGTGTCCATAGGCTTTATGGTATTTGCAGAACTGTTCTAAGTCTTTCTTTTTGTAGGGTTGTCGAACGGATAAAGGCCATATCAGATCCTTGTGACCTTTCATTACATTCAACACTTCTGCATGAGTGATTGTCAAGGTAGGGAGAAGAATTGGTTGTAGGTGCCTTCTATTCTCGGGTTGTCTCCCAGCTGTGAGGGTAACTTTTCCTCATTCCCCTTTCCCTTACTATCATTATAGTCGTTTCTGGCCTTTATCTTGGAGTTCTCTGCCTCCTCCATGAGGATGTATGTTTTAGCTTTTTGATGAGTTCATTCATGTCCTTCACTTGGTTCCCGATCAAATATCGGAAGAAATTGCCTGACCGTAGGCTCTTTGCTAGAATATCTGCTATCATAGGAGGTTCCATATTTGGCACATCTAAGGCCTCATCTGATCGTTTCATGAAATCCCTTAAGGATTCATCTTCATGTTGCTTGATTGTGAACATATGGCATGCAGATTTTGGATAACGCATGTTTCAAGCTAATTTTCTAACGAAAAGAAAAGCCAATTGTTCAAATTCGGAAATTGTACCTCGAGGTATCTGAGAGAACCATGATTGAGCCCGTCCCATCAGCGTAGTACATACTCGGTAAAGAACGAAGTCGGGTGCATACACTAAATCCATGCTGGCTAAGTACTAGTTGATGTGGTCTTGGGGATATCTCCCATCTTTATCTCTGGAATATACGGGTAAATTTGCGGGCCTCATTCCAAGGGGAAAAAGCACATGTGTGATTTCAGGAATAAACGGGGATCTATGATACACCGGCTCTCCTTGAAGTGTTATTGTACTTTTTACGTCTTGTATCTCTTGCCTCAAATGGTTAATAACATCCCAAAGGGTTAATTCTCCCTAAAGGCGGTAGGGGAAATTTTGTTAGTATCTTGGGAGTGCTCTATCCCTCTAGTCTATGTCATGGGAACTGTTGTGGATAAATTCGCAAGTGCACGAAATTGTAACAAGTAATAAAGTGAAAGATAGGGTTGTCGATCCCACGAGGAATAAATAATTAATTATCAAAATTTATTAACTCTAATTTTATTTGAGAAATTGGATTTCATATTGTTCAATCGAAAAGATTAACAATTTACTAACTACAGTAAAAACTTTTAACAAAGTATGGCGTTGAGATAATAGAATAACAATAGTATTTCAATAAATATGATATGGGCATCATTTTGGACTATATCGGGGATCATATTCGACGTCATATCGGTAATAATCACCGATGTGCTACTGTGGTCCCCGGATCCCGACGTCTATAAGTAATTATTATCCCTCAGCTACCACTTGTCATATCGAAATACATCACCGATGTTACTTTCGATGTCTCATTCGATATCGTGACTACAACACACGCGTGTGACACGTCATACCATTTCATCACCGATCTCACATCGAGGGTTATCCCCGACATCACATCGAAGGCGATCACCAACGTCCGTTCGATCTATTTACCGATATTCCGCTCCCATCCAAGCATCGAAGCGTTGGTCCGAGGTGTTCCGGACCAAGCCTACACGAGACACGTAGTGTAGGTCTGATTTGAGATAGGCTCGTTGCATTGCCAGACTACTCATTTGTAATCGACACTCGCATATATATATAAAATGATCTATCGCCAAATCAGTGGGGTCGTCTGTGGGAACACCAATTCCTGGACAAGGACGCCGAGATGCAAGGGAGGAGGACGCGATTCGAGTTTAACGGAGTTGCGACTAGAAACACGAGGATTGAGGACACACCACCCCCTCAACAGCCTATTGACCAAGAACAGACGATGACCCAAGCTGAGATGGAGCTTCCTCCAGCACAGAATGAACCGCGACATAGGCGCGGGCCCGAGAGACCACCGCGACCCACAAATCCTGGTCCAACCACTTCCATGCCAAATACGGCGGAACCTGCTACTGTGGGCCCGACCACTGAAAACCCCGCAACGGATGTTCCGATGACCGAGATGCCAAACGCGGATCTTCCCAGCTCAGAAGAGACAATGGCTGCAGGTCAGAGCACCATTCCCCCTGCCGCCATAACCCGGAGATGGAAGCGCAGATCAACGCTTTTATAAAAGCGGCGCTTGACACAACATTGGAGACTTTGCTTCCACCACTGGCGAAACAAAGGACAAGGGACGTTCGGGTAAGGCCCCATGAATCCCGAGTGGGTGAGAGAAGGGCAAGGCAGGGATATGACGAACAGGAGGATACAGGGGACTCCTTCAGAGAGATATCGCCCGCTGCTTACGACAGGTCGGAGAGACGTGACCCTGGGACCCTGGACCGAGAGATAGCAAGAAGGATGGAACGACTTGACCACGAGAGGGCAGAGTTAACGAGGAAGGTGACTCATAGTCATTGGAAGGGTCGCGGCAGGACCCCGTTTTCGGACGAGATGATGACAACATGTCAAGGTTCATTTCCCAACAGGAATACAGACATAGGTCGCAACAGAAAAAGGCCTCCCAGGACGTACACACCGTTAAATAGAGGAATTCTGGAAGTGATGGCCGTGGCAAAGAGAAACAGATGGTTGACGGAACCCAGGCCATTGAATGAGACTACCGGGATGAAGTCGTCGGGCAAATACTGCGCGTACCACCGTCAGCCTGGACACAGAACGGAGGATTGTACGCACCGGAGGAGTGAAATCGAAAGATTGATCAAAGAAGGGAAACTGGTCCAGTTTGGCAGGAGCGCCAGAGAGGATGCTAGAGGAGCAAAACGTTCCTCATCCCCTAGAAGAGATTACTCACCCGAGAGAGGAAAGCAGAAGATGCTTGAGGCATCCAATGAGCGAGGGAGGACCATAGCGAATGCCCCGAGCAGAGGCGTTATAAATGTGATCAATGGGGGAGGCTTGGGAGCTGACACGGCTCACGACCGAGAAACCATAACGCGAAGACTCCAGGGTGGAGCCTATGTTGGGTATACCAACACAATCATACCAGAAGCATACTTGGAGCAGGAGATCTCATTCACCAAGAAAGACTTGGATCAGCTTAGTCCATTGGCCTCAACCGCAGGGAAGCTGGATTGCCCACTGGTTATCACGATTAATGTGGATGGCTATCAGGTGCATAAAGTGTTGGTGGATAGCGGGAGCTCCGCAAACCTGATATTCTCAAAGACCTATGAGCAGATGGGGATAGCCCCGGACCGGCTAAAGCCGGTATCCACCCCGTTGACCGGATTTGGTGTAGCAGAAGTCGTGCCGCTGGGACAAGTTATATTGCCCACCATGTTTGGCAAAAACCCACGCACCCGGGTCACACCGATAAAATACACGATTGTCGACACTCCGTTTCCCTACCACGCCGTTATTGGCTGACCGGCGCTCAACCAGATCAGGGTAGTGGTCTCTACTTATTATCAGAAGATTAAATTCCCGACGCCTCAAGGAGTTGGTGAGATTATAGGTGACCAGGTACAAGGATGGATGTGCTACGGGGACTCGCTGGAGCACCCAAGAATGAGAAGGAGACAGGAAATACAAGTCTCGCACCAAGAATACATTCCGCGCACAGAGTGATCGCCATGAGGAGCAAACAGAACAATATTTTTAATTTCAGTAGTTTTTAAATTATGTTCGAAAAACGGGAACATTGCCCCATCGTGGGTTGGTCTATAAACGTAAAAGAGGGGGAACTACGCCGGTCTGATTCCCCACTCAATAGGATACGTACGCGGGTTAGGTTAACCTAGCCCTCGACCGTTATCTCTTATTTTGCCCCGTCGTGAGTCGGCATGTAACTTAAAACAGGGGGAACAACGCCGGTCTGATTCCCCACTCAACGGGATACGTAGGCGGGTTTGGTTTACCTAGCCTTCGACCGTTATCCTTTATTACCTTTTTATTTGTTGCTTGGCGCAATCCCATATTTGATGCAGGGATATGTCCTAAGCGGACATTATAGAAGTGCAGAGAATGGCACAAATAATTGGGGAATGTTCCCCTAGATATATATTTAACACATCGCCCTCTTACAGGTACAAATAGGTACAACAGCTACAAACTGGTACAACAGGCACGATAGAGCACAACGAAAACACTATTTCTTGTATAAACTGATATTCCCACATTGAGGGAACATCCCTCAAATACCACATGCACGTCATTTCGTGCTTTCGTATTAGCTTTTATCTCGAAAATCTTTCTTGTCTATAATGTTTTACAGGGCTTAATGACCTACAGATTCAACGACGACATAGTCACCAACAGACATAGTCAAAAAGACAAAGAAAAGGCTCCTACCCATGAGCGGTAACGGGTTCCCCTGTGATAACGGGCGGGTTCCTACCCCTGAGCGGTAACGGGTCGTCTACAAAGAAAAGGCTCCTACCCATGAGCGGTAACGGGTTCCCCTGTGATAACGGGCGGGCTCCTACCCATTAGCGGTAACGGGTTCCCTTGTGATAACGGGCGGGCTCCTACCCATGAGCGGTAACGGGTCATCTACAAAGAAAAAGCTCCTACCCATAAACGGTAATGGGTTCCCCTGTGATAACGGGCGGGCTTCTACCCATGAGCAGTAATGGGTCATCTACAAAGAAAAGGCTCCTACCCATGAGCGGTAACGGGTTCCCCTGTGATAACGGGCGGGCTCCTACCCATGAGCGGTAATGGGTCATCTACAAAGAAAAGACTCCTACCCATGAGCGGTAACGGGTTCTTATGTGATAACGGGCGGGCTCCTACCCATGAGCGGTAATGGGTCATCCACAAAGAAAAGGCTCATTCCCATGAGCGGTAAAGCGCTCCCCTGTGATAATGGGCATGCTCCTACCCATGAGCGGTAACGGGTTCCCCTGTGATAACGGGTGGGCTCCTACCCATGAGCGGGTAACAGGTCATCTACAAAGAAAAGGCTCATACCCATGAGCGGTAACGGGTTCCTCTGTGATAACGGGCGGGCTCCTACCCATGAGCGGTAACGGGTCGATTCAAGAAATATTCCCTGTGATAACGGGGCCAATTCAAGAAAAAATCCCTTGTGATAACGGGGCCGATTCAAGAAAAAATTCCCTGTGATAACGGGGTCGATTCAAGAAAAAATTCCCTGTGATAACGGGGCCAATCCAAGAAAAACATTTCTGTGATAACGGGGCCAATCCAAGAAAAATCCCCTGTGATAACGGGGTCGATCCAAAAAAAAATTCCCCTTGATAACGGGGTCGATCCAAGAAAAAATTCCCTGTGATAACGAGGAAGATCCAAAAAAAAAATCCCTTGTGATAACTGGGTTGATCCAAGAAAAAATTCCCTGTGATAACGGGGAAAATCCAAGAAAAATTCCTCTGTGATAACGGGGTCGATCATAAACATTTCAACAGTAGCGGGTTCCCTGTAATAACGGGATGCGCCCTAACCACAAGAAGAATATCCCCATATAATAATGGGGTCGATCCTAAACACATAAGCAGTGGCAGATTACCCATGTTTCTACCAACCTCGAGGAAATTCTAATCATTCCTTGACTGACAACAGACAGATTAAACGAATCTCATCAAATACGAGAACGAAATGACTGCGCCTCAGATATCGGAATACTGTGTATTCTATCATCACGACAATAAAAGAAATCAACAAATTATCAGACAACAAGGCCACGAAGAGTCACATACTATGAAGACAACAGAGAAATAAATATTCAATTACAGAACCATGAATCGGAGATAGTCCGGAAAGGGATAAAATTAAATTACAATGAAGGCAGTAAACAGCTACTCCCACGAGGACCCTCCAGTCTTTTTCTCAACGACCTCGGAAAACATATCAGGGTCGGCCAGACTCTCTTCCACCTCATCTAGGCCACCAATCGGCAGATCATTATGATCATGCCTTGGGTTCAACCCACTCAACTCGAGGGAGTCCTTGAAACCGTCACTTCTCAATATTTGCCCTACTCAAGCATGAAAAGCTGCATCTCGAACCTTCAAAATTAGACTTCGGAAGCTCGAGCTTTCCATAAACTTCTCCGCCCCGACCCGGAGGAGATCAGGACGACGTTCCTACAAATTGAACTCTATTAAATACAAGAGCACAACAAACAGAAACAGATATCGTACACAAGATATATACCAAGTCCAAGGGAGCTAATTTGGCAGCGGAGAGCTCCAACGAGAGACGTTCATTAGCAGCCTTCACAGCCGACACCTCAGCCTTCAGTGTTTCCAGCTCTTTGTTGACCGTAGATTCACGCGCCTTTCCTTGATCAAGCTCAGTCACTAATGTTTTGAAGTTGCCCTTCAACAAATCGTACTCCTCCCGGAGCGTACGACATGTCTTCAGCGCATTCTCTTTTTCAGCCTCCAACCTCTCCAACACCATGGGGTTGAACTCCCCCATCTTCAAGATGTCAGCCTCGAGCTCAGCAGCAACAGCGTCAGGGTCACCCTTGGACTCACGAATGGTCTTCAGACACGAGACCGCCAGCTTGGCCGTCTTCACAATACGATACATAACATTATGCTAAACATTCAAATGAAAACGATCAAGGACGTGTTTAAGCACGTACACTTTGGAATAGGTCAGTGCTGGGACAAATATTCTGGGCCCGCTCAAATTCGGAAAGTACCCGCACATTCGCAGGAGGAGGAAAAGCCCGCATCATGCCCCGTACATCGTCTGCTTAAGGAAATTCTACTGGTTTGGAGGGTTTTACCGCATCCGCCTTCCAAGGGCCCGAGCTCGAAGACGAGTGCATACGAGGGACAGTCCCCTCACGAGACCTTTGATTACCTGATATCCTAGTCAGGTCAACGACAGGTTTCTTAACCGGAAACCCGGGAAAAATAGGGGCAAAGCCCCCCAATGTCGAGGGCTCCCGCAGCGGCCCCTTTACCCTTGTTAGGCGTACTTGAAACGGTCGTTTTTCCCTTGTCATTAATAGGGCTCGAGCGTAAAGAACCCGACCCCGCTGTAAAAGGTGCACCCACAAAATCACCCAGGTTGACATGGGTATTCGATTCCGAACCTCCAACGCCCTGGCTCAAATGAACGTTGGCCAATGATTCAGAACTTGGAGCCCCGTCAGGTTGAGGAACCACACCCTCTTGTTTCGAGGTCAACACTTCCAAAAGGCTGGCCGCACCATGCAGGCCTCCCACCACGTCAAGGATGTCTTGGCTAAGGGACCCAACCATTGTAGGAACATTGCTAAAACGTTCTTCATTAACACGATCAGGCACTACAGTGCTAGGGGGAGGTCGCTCGACTCCCGAAGCCTCTGTCGAAAACTCAACGGCTGCATTATTCAGGTCAATGCTAGACGCAGACCTTGCTTCAGGCGCCACCACGATGGCCACCGTTTATGTAGCTTTCCGAGCTTCACGATCAGCTTGAAGTTTCAACATTAATTGTCTGAACTCCATTCTAACGAAGTATCTCAGAAAGAGCTAATCTACCTGCAGAATAATCAGACTATCAGTATGAGGAAGTAATAATAAATAATTCAAGTATCGCGGCGAGGTCGAAACACATGTCGGGGATCGTATCGAATATGATTACCGATATACTTACCGATGTGGTTATGCTAAACGACAGAGAAAACGCAAAAATCCATGAACTTCAGAGTCTCTTACAAGCCCTACTTATAGACGGAAGCCTCAAGCACATCGAAATATACTTTCGACATTATATCGAATATGGATTTTGACATAATACCGAAGATAAAACCCGACATCCTACACCACTACGCGAAGAGCCGCGGGAATATAACAACTGCCCGGCAACCCCATCATAATTTTCAAGGAACCCAAATACCAAGGGAACTAGAATTCAAACGAGGACCTCAAACTCGGCGTTCATCACAAGTGCTCCCCACAAGTTTGATCTCCGTCATTTGAACTAGCGGGACGAAGGGTACAGGTAACCCAGAAATTTTAAATTAAATTTGCGAATCCTTATCTCTAAGATAAGAATCCCCAAATTGGGGGACTACATGATATGGGCATTTCCCGCATATTGGGCCAGACCCAAACCAGGCCCATTTTGGACTATATCGGGTATCATATTCGACGTCATATCGGTAATAATCACCGATGTGATACTGTGGTCCCCGGATCCCGAGGTCTATAAATATGCGGTGCCCGGATCCCAAAGCAAGCAATTATTATCCCTCAGCTACCACTCGTCATATCGAAATACATCACCGATGTTACTTTCAATGTCTCATTCGATATCGTGACTACAACACACGCATGTGACACGTCAAACCACCTCATCACCGATCTCACATCGGGGGTCATCCCCGACATCACATCGAAGGCGATCACCGACGTCCGTTCGATCTATTTACCGATATTCTGCTCCCATCCAAGCATCGAAACGTTGGTCCGAGGTGTTCCGGACCAAGCCTACACGAGACACGTAGTGTAGGTCTGATTTGAGATAGGCTCGTTGCATTGCTAGACTACTCATTTGTAATCGACACTCGCATATATATATATATATATATATATATATATATATATATATATATATATATAAAACGATCTATCGCCCAATCAAAATAAGTGTAGACAATAAGAGAAGAGCTGGGAATCATGATTTCACCGTCATTAGTCTGATCTAACTTTTAATTAAGCATATTACGAGTTTCACGTTCAGAATTGTTGTTGGTTATCACCATTTATGCTTTATGTACTCTTTCTCAAGTTATACATAAATTCTACAGCTTTACAACTAGAAAATGAGTCTAGTTATGAAGATGTGCACATGTATGTTCGGTGGTGATTTTATCAACCACGTGAAAACGATAGATATATTTCTATTCACGGTATTTACTTCAAAGCTATTTCACGAAAATCTCCTCTCGATTTCAATTCGATCCTTAGTTCATCCAAAAGTTGGCCAGAATTTTAGAAGCATTATATTCACAAATAAATACACCAACTATTTTGACATCGTAACAATACGTTTTAATTAAAAGTTAGATCATCTTAATTAGGCTACGTCGCTATGCCAGCAATAAATTTAGCACATAATGGAATATTGAATAAGATTATAAGATAAATATAACATCATAAAGTGAAGAGAGAAAAGTAAAGAGAGTTTATAGATCGTTACAGATTTTTACTTCCGTAAAGCCTCCGCTGGACTCCCCCGTACAAACTCCGAATTACTCCTCCAAAATTACAAACTACTAGAGAATACTACTACTATAGAAAGACTACTAAGGGAAGAGAGAATGAAGAAGATTGGTGTGTTGAAATATGGAAAATGTGAGGTCTATTTATAGTTGAAGCAAAAGCATAAGACGACATCTCGACCGTTCATCTCGTTTTGATCCAATGGTCCAAAGTTGTCACAAAAGTCATCTAATTTATCACAAAAGTCATCTAATTGATCACAAAAGTCATCTAATTGATGAATTGTTGATCACAAAAGTCATGACACTCTAGAGTAATCCACTTGGAAGCCATTTTGACCCGACAGTCATCGAGCGCGCGAGTTGCGTATGCACATTTCAGATTTGCACAACTTCGCCGTTTTGATCATAACTTTCTCTCCAAATGTTGGAATCACAAACTGCTTGTTGCGTTGGAAACTAGACATCTGTGGCTTTCCAGTGATATAAAGAACCAAATATAACCCAATCTACACAGGTGTCGGTGAAGTTTTGAAGTTTCGGTTCTTGATTGATAAATCATATTTCAACCTACTAAACATGAAAACAAACATAAATAACTATCAAGAATAATCAACGACGAAATATTAAAACTGCCCTATAACTTTTTTTCAAAACTAAAAATGCCCGTTTTTTTCGGGCCTTGCAAAAATGCCCCGTAAGTCTTGAAAAATCTTGCAAAAATGCCCGATTGCATTATTTGAACCAAAATTGCCTACGTGGCGGTACAGTGGCTGCCACGTCAACAAGTTGTATTTGCACCCTAAAACTCTTGTAACTTTAAATATTGTATTTGCACCCCAAAATAAATTGCACTCTGCCCCCCAAAATATATATATATATATATATATATATACAAATAAATATCATTTGTAAAAGAATGTAATGGAAAGAATAATTTATATGTAAATATTCATTTATATATGTAAAAGAATAATCATTTGTAATATATATATATATATATAAAAATAATATCCACATATATTATTTTTATACTAATTTATAAAATAATAAATATTTTAACATTATGCAAAATAAATAAAAAACAAAAAAAAATTAAAAAAAATTTCCATCCCCGACCCCTCCCCGCCCCGCCACCACTGCCAAATCGCCCCCCCCCCCCCGGAACCCCACCCCCCTCCCCGCCCCGCCACCACCACTGCCAAATCGCAGTGGTGGCGACCACGATTGCGACGCCACCACCACTGCAATCGTGGTCGTTGGGTGGCGGGGGGGGTGGGGGGGGGGGGGGGGGGGGTAGGGGGTCAGGGGGTGCGGTTGGTTTTTGTTTTTTTAATTTTTTTGTGTTTTATTGTTATTTGTTTTATTTATATATATGTTTATTATTTTATATATATATATATATATCTTTATTATTTGTATATATATGTTTATTATAATTATTTATATATATGTTTATTACTATTTATATATATATCTTTATTATTTATATATATATATATCTTTATTATTTATATATATGTTTATTATTATTATTTATATATATTTATTATTATTGACTGAAAATATGACGTGGCAGAGCTATTTTATGACGTGGCAACCACTGTACCGCCACGTAGGCAATTTTGGTCCAAATAAGGCAATCGGACATTTTTGCAAGATTTTTCAAGACTTACGGGGCATTTTTGCAAGGCCCGAAAAAAACGGGTATTTTTAGTTTTGAAAAAAAGTTATAGGGCAGTTTTAATATTTCGTCCAATAATCAATTAAACAAGTGTAAAAGTATGATAATGATGAGTATTTCCCAAGCTCATCACACCCCCAAACTTGTTCATTTGCTTGTCCTCGAGCAAAATGCTTAAAGCAAACAACGCAACGTTCTAGACAAAGACAAAATAAAAAATTATTTCACATTATCATTTAAATCATGGATCAATTTTGAGAGTTTCTTTACTGTTTGATGAGAATGCAAAGAATCAGAGCAATGACACACTCGTTCACAACCTGGCGGTTAATGAAGTTTTCACAAACAAATCTCCATGTGCAACGTGTGAACAATAAATGCAACGATTATTGAGTTTACTTGGATAAGTTCATCAAAACAAGTTCACCAAAGTTAATCATCCTAACTCCATATGTATAACTTTCACACTATCTATCTGCTAATCTGAATAAAATTCACTACAGATCAATAGGACTTTTTCAGCTTGTAACATTAGGCTCAGGTATGGGCTCACTGAAGGATAAGTAAAAGCAGAGTTAGAGACGTAAGATATTACATTCAGAAATCTCTTACACTTCAGTTCTTTCTCCTTTTCTTTCTTCACAACATTTCATATCCCTCATTTCTTTTTTTTTCTTTTTCATTTCCTTCATATTTCACCCAAGCTTACTCATATGTATCAGAGGGGTGATCTTCATATTTCTTTTTTTTTTTAACATTTTGTTTTTCACATATTTCCTTCCATTTCAAGTTCCTGAATGCCAATCAGTCTCTAGAAGGGTAAGATAACTGTTTGTGGCTACACGGGATAGGTAAATGGGCTCATAAAAAAGGCTTTAATGAAAGGCTCAGAGGGGTTCTGGTGATTATTTTATTTGTGAAGGGTATGGCTTGAAAGACTCAAACGTGTTAAAGAAAAGATGGCCTAATCATTTATGTAGTGAATCATCATCAATGATTTTGCTTCAAGAGGTGATCAATTATTTATAAAGCTCGGGTGTATCTCCCTTAGTTTACTTATCTCAATAACTGTTCTCCAAGTATGCTTAACCACCAATGCAAATCAATGTGTGAAAAGTGTATATGAAGATAGGCATGCTCAAACATAGATTAAACGAGACGTTGTTCACATAGTATATCATGCTCACCATCATCACAAAAATCACCATAAGTATCAATCTTCTCATCATTAATCCATAATTTGAACAATTATGTGAAGTAAAGTGGTAGTTTTTTTTTTTTTTTTTAACCAATATAAAGACAATAGAAGTCATTACAATAAAAAATGTCCCCAAAACTTAGATGAGACATTGCCCCTAATGTCTAAAACCAAAGAAACAAATATAAACAATAATAAAAACAATGGCACCTGATAGAAAATAGTAGTTGTGATTGTGGCTCACATCTTCTTCTGGTTTTAAGTCCAGAAACGACATAAACGCCTTCTATGAGTCGAGGATTGGCTTCCCAACCAATTTTCTTAAAAATTGGTAAACAGGGTCTTTTAACGTCAGATTCCCAAGACTAGCTGCTTCCATGTTAACTGTAAAGAACATAAAAGAAAAAAAAAGCATATATACAATACAACTGAAAATAACAATAAAAAGAAAGAACTAATAAGGGTTGTCTCCCAAACAGCGCCTGATTTATAGTCATCGGCTTGACTTCTGGTAATGACTTCAAGTGGGATTATGTAGAGTCATTGATATTTTATGTCTCTCAAACTCGCCTCCAATGTAGTGCTTCAGTCTTTGCCCGCTAACTTTGAATGCTTCCTTGTCATTGTTTAGAATTTCAACAGCTCCATATGGAAAGACTTTCGTGATTGTAAATGGGCCAGACCATCTTGATTTCAAGTTTCCAGGAAAAAGTCGAAGACGTGAGTTATACAAAAGTACTTGTTGACCAGGCTCAAAATCACGTTGTAGAATGCGTTTATCATGCCATCGCTTTGTTCTCTCTTTGTAGATTTTGGCATTTTCATAAGCTTCATTTCTGAATTCTTCCAAAGTATTGAGTTGTAGCATTCTCTTTTCCCCAACCAGTTTCATATCCATGTTCAGCCTTTTCACAACCCAATACGCTTTGTGTTCAAATTCGACCGGCAAGACACAAGCTTTTCCAAAAACCAAACGATATGGGGACATACCAATTGGAGTTTTGTAAGCGGTGCGATAAGCCTAAAGTGCATCATCAAGCTTTTTCGACCAATCGTTTCTTGAAGAATTCACTGTTTTCTCCAATATTCGCTTTATTTCCCTGTTTGAGATTTCCACTTTATCTCCAATATTCGCTTTATTTCCCTGTTTGAGATATAAGTAGTTGCAACTTTGTGTCGTACTCCATATTTAGCTAATAAAGATTCAAAGTAGTGGTTAAGGAAGTGTTTACCTCCATCACTGATGATTGCCTTGGTGTGCCATATCGGGTGAATATGTATTTTCGAAGAATATTGATCACCACCTTGGCATCGTTAGTTGGTAAAGCAATGGCTTCCACCCACTTTGAGACATAGTCAACTGCGACCAAAATGTATTTGTTATTGTATGACGAAGGAAATGGTCCCGTGAAGTCAATGCCCCAAACATCAAATAATTCAACTTCAAGAATATTATTCAAGGGCATTTCATTACGTCTTGAAATATTCCCTGTCCTTTGACATCCATCACACGAACTAACAAAAACATGAGCATCTTTAAACAAAGTTGGCCAATAAAGTCCACACTGAAGCACCTTCGCTGCAGTTCTTGTTCCACCAAAATGTCCTCCATATTATGAAGAATGACAGTGTTGCAATACCTCAACAATTTCTTCTTCTGGAACACATCTTCTTAAAAGTTGATCATGACAGTGCTTGTAGATGTATGGATCATCCCACAAAAAATGTTTGACTTTGGAAAAGAATTTCTTCTTCTGCTGGTAAGTTAATTCAGATGGAATAATATTGCATGCAAGGTAATTAACAATATCAGCGTACCATGGAGTATTGGTTGTTTGCATAGTGTATAGCCTCTCATCAGGGAATTCTTCATTTATTGGTTGAAGTTTATGTGATTCTTTAACTTTCAATCGTGATAGATGATCTGCAACAACATTTTCTAAGCCTTTTTTGTCACGGATTTCCACGTCAAATTCTTGAAGAACGAGGATCCATCGAATCAACCTTGGTTTTGCATTTTTCTTTGAAAGCAAGTACTTGATTGCTGAATGATTTGTGTACACAATAACTTCAAAACCCATCAAATATGTACGAAATTTATCAAATGCAAAAACAATTGCTAATAACTCCTTCTCTGTTGTTTCATAATTCATTTGAGTGTCACTTAGAGTTCGACTGGCATAATAGATCATATGTAAGACTTTGTTCTTTCTTTGGCCCATCACTACTCCAATAGCATAATCACTTGCATCGCACATCAGTTCGAATGGAAGATTCCAATCGGGGGTGGAAATTACTGGTGCTTCTGTTAGCTTCTTTTTCAGCAAGTTGAAGACTTTGTGACATTCTTCATCAAATGTGAAAGTGGATTCCTTTGCCAACAAGTTGCACAAAGGTTATGTGACTTGAGAAAAATCTTTGATGAAACGCTTGTAAAATCCTGCATGTCCAAGAAAACTACGAATACTTTTTACTGTTGTAGAAGGTGGGAGTTCTTAGATTACCTCAATCTTGGCTCGATCAACTTGAATGCCTCTGGCGTATATATAGTGTCCTAGGATAATTCCTTCTTGTACCCTGAAGTGACACTTTTCCCAGTTCAAGATCAAGTTTGTTTCTTCACATCTTTTTAAGACTAAAGATAAGTTAGTCAAACAGCCATCAAATGACATACCAAAGACAGAAAAACCGTCCATGAAAACCTCAATGAATATTTCCACCTTGTCAGAAAAAATAGACATCATGCACCTTTGAAAAGTAGCAGGGGCATTACAAAGACCAAAAGGCATTCTTATAAATGCAAATGTACCATATGTGCAAGTGAAAGTTGTTTCCTCTTGATCCTCAGGTACAATGGGTATTTGATTATATCCAGAATAACCATCAAGAAAACAGTAATAAGGGTGACCTGCAAGTCGATTCAACATTTGATCAATGAACGGTAAAGGAAAAATGATCTTTGCGGGTTACCTTATTTAGTTTTCGATAGTCAATGCACACCCTCCATCCAGTGTTTGTTCTTGTGGGAATATCTTCATTGTGTTCATTCTTCACTACAATCATTCCTCCTTTCTTGGGCACAACATGTATTGGACTCACCCATAAGCTATCCGAAATTGGGTAAATAATTCCAGCATCTAGAAGCTTTAATACTTCATCCTTTACCACTTCCTTTATATTGGGATTCAGACGGCGTTGATGTTCGACAGTTGGCTTGTAGTTCTCCTCCATTAGTATTTTGTGCATGCAAGTCGAAGGACTGATGCCTTTGATATCAGCAATGGACCACCCTAAGGGAGTTTTATGATCTCTTAGAACTCGCAACAACTTATCTGTTTCAACATTAGTCAACGACGATGAGATGATAACAGGTAGAGTTGAATTATTTTCCAAAAATGCATACTTTAAATGAGAAGGAATTGGTTTAAGATTTAGAGTTGGTGGCTTGACAATAGATGGGATTGTGATATTCGTACCTTTCTCTAGCTCTTCAACCTTTCATTTGTAATGAATCGGTATTGCATCAAGGGCTAAAATACATCTTTCAATATCATCATTATCAAAATCTCTCTCTCCTTTTATTAGACATACCTCGAGTGAATCCTACAAGTGGCTCTTATCGAATACTTGTTCAGCTAGCTTATCGAGAATATCAATTTTGAAACAACTATCTGCTTTTGAATGGTATTTGATAGCTTTGAAGACATTGAAGGTGATTTGTTCATCTTGCACTCTCATGGCAAGTTCTCCTTTTTGCACATCAATTAGAGTTCTCGCAGTTATAAGGAATGGGCGACCAAGAATGATTGGAATATCATGATCTTCTTCCATGTCCATTACGATGAAATCTGCAGGGAAGATAAACTCATCAACTTTAACCAATACATCTTCAACCATACTTATAGGATACTTGATTGATCTGTCTGCTAGTTGAAGGGACACGGTGGTTGGTTTTGCTTCTCCAAGTTCTAACTTCCTGTACACAGAAAGAGGCATCAGGTTAATGCTTGTACCTAGGTCACACAATGCTTTCTCAAAATGTGAATTCCCAATTACATATGGAATTGTAAAACTCCCTGGATCTTTGAGCTTTGGTGGTAATTTCTTCTGTAGAATGGCACTGCACTCCTCAGTTAGGCATACAATTTCATGTTCTTCCAGCTTTCTCTTATTTGATAAAATTTCTTTCATGAATTTGACATAGCTGGGCATCTGTTCAAGAGCATCTGCAAAAGGAATGTTAATGCACAATTTTTTAAAGATATCAATAAATTTAGAAAATTGTTTATCCAGTTTAGTTTTCCTCAATCTTTGTGGAGATGGAATTTCTTGCACATTCGGTGGTCGTGCGTCAGCAGAAGTGTGCTTTAGCTCAGACTCTGGTAACACTTTTTCACTTTTGAGTGTAATTGCCTGTACATGTTCTCGAGGGTTAGTTTCTGTGTTGCTCGGCAATTCTCCTCGTGCTCTTTCGGCTAGAGTGGTGGCAAGTTGACTCATTTGTAGTTCTAATTTTCTGATGGATGCTCCTTGGTTTTGGAACTGTTGCTTGGTTTCATTGATGTATTGGTCAGTTCTTGAGGCTAATTGGTTTGTGGTAGTGGCTAACTGAGTGACAATGTCCTCCAGGGAAGGTTTCTTTTCTTGGTGCAGTGGAAATCCAGGACGAGGCCTAATATGGTTCTGGTTGTTGCTCCAAGAGAGGTTAGGGTGGTTCCTCCATCCAGCGTTATAGGTGTTGGAATATGGATTATTCTGCGGCCTGTTAAAACTCGACACAAAATTTGCTTCTTCATTGTGAGCAGAATTTTCAGAATTGCTTACCAAATGGCAGTTGGCGGTTGAGTGTGAGTTTCCACAAAAATCACATGTTGCTGATGTGGACTGAATGGCATTTACCCTCATTGTTCCCATTTTCTTGGTGAGAGTAGCGACTTGTGTTGTTAATGCTGTGATAGCATTTATCTCGTGCACACCAACCGGCCTTTTCTGTCGTTCACAAGGCCACTGGTAATTGTTCGACACCATTTCCTCCAATAGTTGATAGACATCTTCTGTGGTTTTTGCCATTAAAGCTCCTCTTGCAGCTGCATCTACTAAGGTTCTAGTGTTTCCCCTCAACCCATTGTAAAATGTTTGAACTTGCAACCATTTGGGAAGTCCATGGTGAGGACACTTCCTAAGCATTTCCTTGTACCTTTCCCATGCTTCGTACAAATTCTCCATGTCGTGTTGCACAAACTGAGTGATTTCATTCCTCGTTTTTGCTGTTTTAGCTGGGGGAAAGAACTTAGCTAGAAATTTTTGTGCTACTTCTTCCCAGGAAGTGATACTACCTTGAGGAAGTGAATTGAGCCAGTTCTTCGCCTTGTCCCGTAATGAGAATGGGAATAGTCTCAACTTGATAGCATCTTCTGAAACTCCATTGTGTTTGAAAGTATCACATATTTCTAAAAAATTAGCTATATGTGCATTAGGATCTTCACTCGGGAGTCCACAAAATTGAACCGATGTTTGGATCATCTGAATAATTTCTAGTATAATTTCCAAATTATTTGCAGCAATCGACGGTTTTTGGATGCTTGTGTTGGCACCTAAGATTGTTGTGACAGCGTAGTCCCGCAAGGATTTTGATTCATTTTCTATAAGTCCACTCATTTTGCTTTTACCTTTTTCTATCCTACGCATAATTTTTAAAGTTTTTTTAATTTCAGGATCAAAAGGTAAAAGTGTTGAGTTTTTACTCCTTGTAACTCTTTTTGGTTTTTTATTATTCTCAATTTTTAAAGGTAACAGAAAAAAGAAAAAAAATAGTAAAAACTAAAAAAATATAATAAAAAATTACCACAGTAAAAACAAATAATTATTTACCGTCACAAAAAAATAAAAAGCTTACGAGCAACCAAACGTTTTTTTTTACCTAGCTGGTTTTTTTTACTACAGTAAAATATTAACACATATAAGACATAATCTCAAATTAATAATAGGGTTAACTGGTATTGATAGTAATTAATTTTATTACCCGGCAACGGCGCCAAAAACTTGTTGTGGATAAATTCGCAAGTGCACGAAATCGTAACAAGTAATAAAGTGAAAGATAGGGTTGTCCATCCCACGAGAAATAAATAATTAAGTACCAAAATTTATTAACTCTAATTTTATTTGAGAAATCGGATTTCATATTGTTCAAGTGAAAAGATTAACAATTTACTAACTACAGTAAAAACTTTTAACAAAGTATGGCGGTGAGACAATAGAATAACAATAGTATTTCAATAAATAAGTGTAGACAATAAGAGAAGAGCTGGAAATCATGATTTTACCGTTATTAGTCTGATCTAACTTTTAATTAAGCATATAATTACGAGTTTCACGTTCAAAATTGTTATTGGTTATCACCATTTATGCTTTATGTACTCTTTCTCAAATTATACATAAATTCTACAGCTTTACAACTACAAAATAAGTCAAGTTACAAAGATGTGCACATGTATGATCGGTGGTGATTTTATCAACCACGTGAAAACGATAGATATATTTCTATTCTATTGAGAATTCACGGTATTTACTTCAAAGCTATTTCACAAAAATCTCCTCTCGGTTTCAATTCGATCCTTAGTTCATCCAAAAGTTGGCCAGAATTTTAGAAGCATTATATTCACAAATAAATACACCAACTATTTTGACATCGTAACAATACGTTTTAATTAAAGGTTAGATCATCGTAATTAGGCTACGTCACTATCCGAGCAAAGTAAATTTAGCACATAATGGAATATAGAATAAGACTATAAGATAAATATAACATCATAAAGTAAAGAGAGAAAAGTAAAGAGAGTTTAGAGATCGTTATAGATTTTTACTTCTGTAAAGCCTCCGATGGACTCCCCCGTACAAACTCTGAATTACTCCTCCAAAATTACAAACTACTACTATAGAAAGACTACTAAGTGAAGAGAGAATGAAAAAGATTGGTGTGTTGAAATATGGAAAATGTAAGGTCTATTTATAGTTGAAACAAAAGCATAAGACAACATCTCGACCGTTCATCTCGTTTTGATCCAATGGTCCAAAGTTGTCACAAAAGTCATCTAACTGATCAGAAAAGTCATCTAATTGATGAATTATTGATTACAAAAGTCATGACACTCTACAGTCTTCCATTTGGAAGATTGCAAGACTGAATATGGACCATTGATTAGCCATTTTGATCCGACGGTCGTCGAGCGCGCGAGTTGCGTATGTACATTTCAGCTTTGCGCAATTTCACCGTTTTGGTCATAACTTTCTCTCCAAATGTCGGAATCACAAACCGCTTGTTGCGTTGGAAACTAGACATCTGTGACTTTCTGGTGATATAAATAACCAAACATAACTCAATCTACACAGGTGTCGGTGAAGTTTTGAACTTTCGGTTCTTGATTGACAAATCATATTTCAACCTACTAAACATGAAAACAAACATAAATATACCACAAAAATATCAAGAATAATCAATTAAACAAGTGTAAATGTATGATAATGATGAGTATTTCCCAAGCTCATCAGGAACTATAGAATCTTCCTGGATACTCCCATACTATAGTTTGGTGCGCCTGTACCCGATGGGGCGAGATACGATTAGGCATTTGGGTGATCCGTGACCCTTGCTCTTCCACATGATATCTTCCCCTATAGGGTTATATAGGCTTGGGTTCCCTAGACCTCTCCACAGTATGTTCTACTCTTCTAAGATATGCATTCATTAAATCCTCGAAAACGGTCCTTGGTATGTTGATGAAATCCGAATTCTGGGCTGGTGGAGGGAGGCAGGTATCTAATTTGATAATTATCGCATAGACATTTCATCCTCAATCTCTTCATGGATTCCTTGCATTGACCCAATGGTTTCTCCCATGAACTTAATTCTTCCAAGGGACACCTTTCTGATGCTCTCCACTAGGTTATCTCTCGAAAAATACTCGAGGGCAGTTTCTTATGGCGTTCCCATAGACGACGCTATTTTGTTAACACTCGTGTTTATTTTTAGAGTAATTAACGAACTTTTCTCGTGATCAGAACACCGTGCCCGAATCTTCGTTTACTAAAGTATGACTTGAGCAATATGTAAAGATTCTAAGATGCATTTTTCTGTCTCCTTTCTATTCAGCCTTTAAAGGTTTTGGGAATGCTCTATTTATAGGGGTACACAAGGGGTACATCTGGTGTGCTGCATGCGTCCGAGGTGACAGATGGTTCTCTTATGCTGACGAGTCTTGCATGTGTCCCGTTCGAAATGTGGTTATTTTGGCCTGCTGTGCTTTGGTGTCTTGAAGACAACTGGTTTTCATCAAGCTTACATAACTTAAGCTGCTTCCAGGTGGATAGTTTCGTCAAAATGGAATTTTTCGATGGCCATGGTGTTATTAATGTATCAGGGAATATTATGCAGGTAACAAAGCCATTGGGTGATTACTTGCGAGAGCCTCATAGACCATTTTATGGGCGTCGTGGGATCGTTCAAGATCCGTAATGCCACGTGGATCTAGTGCTATGTGAGTTTTTTACCCTGCCCTCGAAATTCACTGCCAAGGTCATTTAAGCATACTAAGGTTGGATTCAGAGGGTTTTAGTTATCCTAGCCCTTGCAGCACCCGATAGGATTCACGATGCTCAGCCGTCTACGATACCTTGCGATGGATTAACATTAACAGTATGCAATCTAGTTCATCGACTTTTAAGTATGATAAAAGAACTGCATGTTTACTTGCCTCTATTGTTGTTCAAGGTGGCTTGCCATTTAATTTTTATGATAATGAATTAGTAGGGTGTTTGGAGATCATGATCGTAGGGTGTGTTTTACTACTGATTTGTGGCTACGTAATAGTAATAATCACTATATATGTGTGACCGCGCATTGGGTAAGATCTGAGTGGGTTATGCATAGGCGATTAATAGAACTTGCTCCCTTAGATTCTCCACATAAAGGAGAAAACATAAGTCGTGCTTTAATGAACACTCTAGAAGAATGGAATTTAGTTAATAAAGGTCTTTGTATTTCTCTTGATAATACAAGTAACAATCTAAAGGTAATGGTTTTTTCAGTGATTTGCTTCCATCAATGCTTTAACGAAAATTAATACATGTTCCATGTGTTAATGACATTCTACACTTATGTGTCAAAGATGGATTACGTGCGATACAAGAACCCATTTAGCGCATCTAAACTTGTTTAAGTCATTTTAAGTCTTCTAATTCAAGATTGCATTTTTATAGTGTGCCTTATAAAATTCCTTATCTCGATACACCTTATAGGTGAAATTCCACTTATAGGATGTTAATATAGGAAACTTCAGGTGTCGAGTGTGTTATGAACTATTGTGCTTCTCATCAACGTGATGGGCTATTTTGAAGATGATTGGGTTATGTCGGGTATCTTAGTCCCATTTTTATCACTTTTTGATGTTGTTACAATGTAAATGTCATCACAATATAAACCTTCTAATCTTTTATTGTGCTATCTTTTCAAATTGTACAACTCTTTACGACAGTAAGACTACATATCAAGAAGAGTTTGATGATGATAGCGATGTGGAAGAAATTGATATTCATAGAGTAGTTCAAAAAATGGAAAAACAAATGGTTGAAATATTTTTCGGAAGTACTAGACATACCTATCATAGCTACATCTTTAGATCATAGTAGTAGATTAACTTATTGTTTGCAACTACTAGGTGAGTACTGTGAGTGTCTCAACATACATAGAGTTTGACGCAGATACTTAAAAAGCTAGAATACTGTCTATGTTTCATAAATTATATGCTACATATTCTTGCAGGCGTAGTGAACTCAATACAGAAGATGCATCAACAAGTTCTGGTTGACATTATATCTTCAAGAAAACTTTATGTGGCAAGAGGGAAAACGAGACTGCAATTGAAGGCCTTAATGAGTTCAAACCCTTTTTAAATAAGTTCCCAATAAATTCTGATGAATCTGCAAAATTCAGTATATTATAATGATGGCACCAAAATGAGCAGAATCATCATGTTGTTGCTCGTATTGCTCCTGATCTACTTTTGCATCAGATGTTATTGACAGCTTCTGAGTCTACTTTTAGTTTAGGCAAAAATTTACTCTCAGGCAACAATTAACACCGAAGTCTGTCAAGATTTGTATCTCTTGGAAGCATCGCCTGGATGAAAAATGGTGATAAAAAACAATCCTATTAGGCGCCAAGTATATCTACCGTAAACAAATGAGAAGAGCAAATCAACTTTAATGGTCTCCATATTTGAAGATATTGTTACCTTTTTTTTTCAGAATATAAGTTTACCTTTTATGTTTTCATAACGACGTTGATCCTTTTTTTAAAGTTTACTTTTTATGTATTTTTTTTATATTGAAGTTTTTTGGTACTTAGTTTAAATTATTTTTTTATGTTATTTTTTAAGTTTAAATTTTTAACATGTATATTTTAGTTTGCAAAAAAAAAAAAAAATTAACACATAACATGGTCCGGCCCAGCCCATATTGTAAATGGGCCTGGACCCACTTTGTTAGCGGATTAGCTAGGAATGTACCCCATTCTCTCCAGGACTGGGCAGGGTTGACCAACCCGACCCACTTTTCAACTCTAGATTAACTTTCTCTGGATTACCAACGCTATCCAGTTTCCCTGAGTCTAGATGTTAAACTATGCAGGTTAAAACAAAGTTATACATTGGGACTTACTAACAAAAATTGTGTATAGGAAACGAATATGCCTTTGCAAGTTCGTTTAATTAACACCATGGGATGTTAAATTCAACTCTGACTTCGGTTCCTTCTAAAACATATTAACAATCGGAAATGAGCGACCTAATAGTCTAGATAATATGATAAGTTGAAGATTTTGGGTATGCCTAACATCGGCATTGGATCATAGATCTACAACATGTAATCACTCAACAAGACTTAAAGAATTGATGAATCATAGGTGGTTTGTCTATGAACTACTAAATAAATTATAGTGAAAGTGAACTCTTAACACATCCTTCATCCATCCAATTTACAATCTAATTAATATATGTCTTGTACAGTTTCTACGTCCAAACATCGTCCTAATTACTCATGTCCTTGCATAATAGTTGGACATCTGGAAATCAACCATATAACACTCTTTATGCGACTCGATACTTTGGATGTAATCTTTACTTTCAAATAATTTTTAGTTGATCGTGCACTTGCAAACGTAGTGCAACCACACTACTACCTAACATGCATAAGTTTTTTTGTGTCATTCTTGAAGATTGACGACATTACTTGTAGAGTTGTTTATTATTGTGCATTAGACGTTAAACTGTTTTTTTGATTTTCTTATTTTTCATTTGAAGAAGAGTATGTACTTAGCGAGCACCAAATGTTCCAAATCGGGGAAGCAATAGGAATTACAGTTCGAATATAAAACACAATGAAAGATGTCTAAAGAAGGGAAATTTGTGCAATTAGGCCGCACGAACTTGAAAATTTACAATATCAGGTATGGACATGTGAGAAATAACAAATTTGTCAAAGGATATCACCCTAAATCGACACCACCAACTCTCAGTTGGAGGAACAAAATTTGAAACTTCTACTATTGGTTGAAGCAAATTGATTTGGAGGTGAATCCAACGAAAATCCAATCAATCATACTTTGGATTGCATGTAAATTTATCGCTACTTGAAGATGGAGCAAGATTACATGTTGCTAAGGGTGTCCCTACCTAACTTAAAGTGATATCAAGGATTTGTACATTTAGCGTAAGATGGAATGGATGTGCATAGTGCAAAAGTTCAAAAGGATTCTGTGTATGACCACTTTAAACCAAAGTATGGAGCTAGATTTCAGGCTAAAAGTAGATCGAAACTCGACATTAGCAGGGAACTAAAGATGACCGAGATAGTAGAAGGAGACCCTACAAAGATTGTCAAAGTGGGAACAAAGATGAGTTCGGAGATAGAAGAGGGAGTAGTACCCATGCTCAAATAGTTTAACCATCTCTTCTCTTGGGAAGGCAGACCCCTGGGAAGAATAAGTGATCGGGTTTTCCAACACTTCTTGAATGTCAAAGCAGAAGCCTAATCGATTCAATAGAAAAAGAGAAATATGGGCCTTGATAGAAATAAAATCATCTCATCTGAGATATATCGGCTGCTTAGCCTGCGGCATATCTGGGAAGTTCGATACCCAGAGTGGCTGGCCAACGTGGTCCTCATTCTTAAGACCTGGGGGAGATGGCAGATTTGCGTCGATTTCACCAATCTAAATGATGCTTGCCCCAAGGGTTGCTATCCCCTTCCTAGCATAGATCAATTAGTGGATTCTATGTCAAGATGTGCCTTATTGTCCACGATGAACAGAGACCAGGGGTATAACCAAATCCCAATGGCCGCCATAGACCAAGATAAAACTAGTTATATCACTGATGTAGGTACCTTCTGCTATCTGGTGATGCCATTTGGTCTAAAGAACGCAGGGGCCACATACCAACACCTAGTAAATCTCATGTTCGCGAGATTAATCGGGAAGTCAATGGAGGTATACGTCAATGACATGATCGTTAAGAGTCTCTGGGCGAAAGACCACCCAAAGGACCTCTGCAAGGCGTTAACAATTATGGACCGATTAGGGATGAAGATTAACCCCCGAAAATGCTCCTTCGGTATCAAATAAGGGAATTTCTTGGGATTTATGGTAACAAGGAAGGGGATAGAAATGAATCCCGAGAAAGCCAAGGCTGTCATAGACATGCCCACTCCTAGAATTGTCAAAGACATTCAAAAGCTAACGGGGAGGATGGCATCTTTGAGTAGGTTCATTTCCAAATCAGCCAACAAAGGATTACCCTTCTTTAAGGTCCTAAGAAATATTAAGGACTTCCAGTGGAACGAACAGCGGGAGAGGGCCCTCGGGGAATTGAAAAACTACTTAACCCACCCACCGTTGCTGGTAAAACTGACACCTCGAGAGGAGTTGTTCGTGTACCTGGCAGTCAAATAAGAGGCTGTGAGTGTCGTGTTGGTCAAGGAACATAATAGGGAACACCACCCTGTGTACTACGTCAGCCAAATGCTACAATGAGCGGAAGTGAGGTATACCCAAACCGAGAAACTAGTATTAGCGCTAGTTACCATGGCACGTAAGCTACGCCCCTACTTCCTTTCACATCAGGTCACGGTGTTGACTAAATACCCTTTGCGAACCATCCTCAACAAGCTCGAGACTTCAGGCCAGTTCTTAAAATGAGCAATTGACATCTCATATACCTCAGACCCTCGATCAAAGCTCAGGTATTAGCGAACTTCGTCATGGAGATGGCGGACATAGAGGTTATTCATAATTTTCCCTTGGGGCACGTGTTCGTCGATGGGTCCGCCACCGCTACATATGGCGGGACATGGGTGGTCCTGTCTAACACCGAAGTGGAGGATGAAACCCTATACATTGCCGTTAGGCTCGATTATCCCCTATCTAACAACGAAGTGGAGTATGAAGCCTTATTGATACGAATGAGATTGGCCCAGAACTGCGGAATTAGAAAAATAGTAAATCACGGTGACTCCCAACTATTCGTGCAACAAGTTAATGGCACATACGAAGCAATAAGACTATTTATAGGTCTTAATTACCCATTAACTCCCCCTCACACCCCACGACACCACGTTCCCTTAACGAGAATTAATTATTGTCAGTTCATTAAGGACACCACGTTCAATGGCACAGAATTCGAAAAGTTTGGACCGTTACGCCGCCATGAGACGTGACTATCCGTTACGAAGTCCCCAAGAGATGTGGCTTTAATTAAGCCACATCACCAAAACAAAAATAAAAAAAAAACAAAACGGTTATATCGTTAAAACAACGGTAACTTAAACGATACCACCTCCGAGAAAAAAACAACTCCTTTGAAATTCCTCTTAAATTCCTCTTGCGTCTAAGAAGAGAGCAATATGAATTGGGGGGGGGGGCTAATCTTAACCTTAGGCTTTTTTTAAAAGCCCTCGTACTCCATCCCTGAAGTTGTTTAAGCATCACGGAGATCACCCCGGTATCGGGAGACCTAGATGCCCCTCCCAATACTGGATAAACGGTGCTTTTTCTTTCACAATAAGTATGTCTCAAAGTAAAAACCCCACGGGAGGTATCAGAAGCTTTAAATAGCTTCACGAATACTCATCAAGGATACGATGATCTCACACTTAGCTTATCACCCGGGACTGATTCCCACTTAGCTCAGGGCCTTGGGAAAAAATACACCGAAACCCTTCTAAAAAACACCCTAAAAGCTTCCGCCTCACTGACATACCCCTCGGAAAATGGTACCGGAACGAAGATGGTACTACACATCTTGTTCTTATCCTACTAAAATGATAAGGTTGCCGAAAGAATCGAGTCAGCACGTCAACAACATATGGCGCCTGGATCCTGAATGCGGCAACTCCCAGAAGATATGTCAGCTCCCTCAGAGACAATTGTCTAAACTTGAAGCAAACACCCATCACTTACGTCCCGTATGTTGGATATTTGTCTAAAAGAGAAATATCCAACTTGTACAAATAAAACCAATATAAAAGAGAGAAAAGGAGAATAAAGGATAGAGACTTGGGAGGGAAAAAACCGTGATTAGATTCTTTTCAAACTCAGGCAAGGTGTCAAACCCACCCCTAAAAATGCCTCAAAAATAAATAATTACAACACATGTCATAATATTTGATGAGCAATTATTTCCTTGTCTCAAGATTTGATGAATATATTTATTTTAATCCCTTCAATTATTAGAATTAAACAATATATGTATTTTGTATTTCTTGCATATGAAGACTTAGCATCATTTAATTTAATTAGGCACATAATTAATGTATCTAGCAATTGCCACATCGAGACCTTTTCACGGTTTGTGTTGAAACGCATGAGTGAGTGAATAAGTCTCGACATCTATCTTCTTCTTCTCTTTGTTTTGGTGATTCAATTCAACCACCGTATATCCACTTCATGATTTTGGAACGTTTGTGAGCTTCAACATTGGATAAATCGGCTTGAATTAGAATGTTGCATGGTCAACATTTTTATATAAAAAAAATATATAACCTGGTTAAAAATAAATTTCTAACTGCCAATGTATTCAATGAAGGAATCAAGTCAAAACGTAGTTCACAACTTGTTACAGTGCAACTCAGAGTTTATACTAATATGGGCTAGGGGTAACTTACACTTTAAGCATGTCCTAGAGCATTTGATTTGGACATTTGTAGACGGTTTATTTCGTATCGAATAGGCTTTGAATTGAAGAATCTAAAGACCTTTTTGCTCATGTGAAGAAAACTCAATACTTGAAGAATTTGTAGACATTTTTGCTCTTGTCTAGGAGACTTAAAGACTTGATGAATTTGTATACGTTTTGACTCGTGTCGGGAAAAAGTTAAATAATTTGTTAAGCTCGTGTCTAGGAGACTAACAGACTTAATAAATTTGTATACCTTTTGACTCGTATCGTGAAGACTTGAAAAGTTAATAATTTGTAAACCTTTAGGCTCGTCTCTAGGAGACTTGAACTCTTCAATACTCATTTTGATGAAAACTTGAAGATTTGAAGAATATCTAGACATTTTGACTTGTGCCTACGAGATTTGAATATCTATAGGTAAATTCATCTCTTGTCGGGGAGTCTTGACTCTTCATTTGATTGTGAATTTGAAAACTATTTATACTCATATTAAATAGATTTTGATTTGAATACTTATGGACAGTTTTGTCCCTTGGCGAGGAGTTTTGATTTGATTTTGAAGATTCTTAGATAGTTTAAGCTATTTTTTGGGAGCACTGTAACATGATACTTCACCTTCACAATATTTTCATCATTATGTTCGTCTTCATCGCCTTCTTCAGTGTCATGGGTGTTTGACGAGTATTCATCTTCAATAGAGTTTACACTCATTTCCATAGCATGTGCTCGAGTTGCTAATTAGCAAGCTTAATCATGCTCACGGTGCGTTGAGCGCTGTCAATGAAGTTTGGCATAAGATTCATACACCAATAAAAGGTAAAGTCTTACAAGGATCGAGCAAATTGTTTGACTAGAAGATCTCCATCAGCTCCAACACTATTGCACGTTTCGATGAAGTGAACAACATGTTGTCTTGGGTCTCCACTTCCGCCAAATATTTGAAATTTTGGAGTTTGATAACATTCAGGCATTTTCAATTCCTCAATTCGTTGAGTGTAAGGCTTCGTGTAATATTTAAAATTTTTGTGATAAGCTTAAAGATCCTTCGTTATTTCCTCGATGAACTTCTTTAATTCAATGGTTGAGACAAGAAATTGCGAGAAAACTTGAATTTGTTGGCTTAGGGGCATGGAACATTCTCCAACTTCGAGCTCTCGAATGGTTTCTTCAGAAACAATACTTTGCATCTTTACATCTTGCTCTTCCTTCCTTTTGAAATTTGACTTGTGGAAAAGAGAAGTGGCTTGGATTCTTTCACAAAGGACTTTATCAAGTTTTTATGCTCCATCCTTTTGAGCAACTTTTTCATGCGCCATACTTTGATCGTTGCTTTCCACGAGTTTTTTGCTTTTGAAGATAAGGGAAGACTTCAATTTAGGTTATTGTAGTCTTGACGCATCCTTGAACTTTGATATGGGCATTTCCTGTATATGGGGCCTGGCCCAAACCAGGTCCATATTTAACCATATCGGGGATCACTTTCGACATCATATCGGTGATAATCACTGATATGGTACTGTGGTCCCCGGATCCCGAGGTCTATAAATACGCGACGCCCGGATCCCAAAACAAGCAATTACTATCCCTCAGCTACCACGCTTCATATCGAAAGAAATCACCGATCTCACTCTCGATATCATACTCGATATCGAGATAACCTTTGTGCTCCATTGATACGTCATACCACCACGCTACCGATACCATATCGAGGGTGGTCATCGATATCACATCGAAGCTGATCACCGATGTACGCCCGATCTAATTACTGACATACCCCTGCCATCCAAGCATCGAGGTGTTAGTCCAAGGTGTTCCGGACCAAGCCTAATTGAGACACCTAGATTAGGCCTAGTTTGTTAAGATAGACTCGTTGTATTTCCTTTATACTCCACTGTAACCCACCCTTACTTATATAAACGATCTATTATCAAACTAGTGGCGCCGTTTGTGGGAACACCAGTTCCCGGACGAGGACGTCAAGATGCAAGGAAAGAGGACCCGATCCGAATTTAACAGAGTTGTGACTAGAAACAAGAGGATTGAGGACACACCACTCCCTCAACAGCCGACTGACCAAGGACAGACAATGACCCAAGCTGAGATGGAGCTTCCTCCAGCACAGAATGAACCGCGACGTAGGTGTGGGCTTGGGAGGCCATCGCGAGCCACGAATACAGGTCCAACCACTGCCGCACCAAACACAGCGGAACCTGCTACTGAGGGCCCGACCACTGAAAACCCGGCAGCGGATGTCCCAATGATCGAGGTGCCGAACGTGGATCTTCCCGGCTTAGAGGGGACGATGGCTGCAGAACAGAGCGTCGTTCCCCATGCCGCCATAACCCCGGAGAGGCTAGCGCAGATCAACGCTTCTGTAAAAGCGGCGCTTGACACTACACTGGAGAGTTTGCTTCCACGACTAGTGGAACAAAGGACAAGGGACGTTCGGGCAAGGCCCCATGAATCCAGAGCGGGTGAGAGAAGGGCAAGGCAACGATATGATGAACAGGAGGATACGGGAGACTCATTCAGAGAGATATCGCCCTCTGCTTACGACAGATCGGAGAGACGGGATCCTAGGACCCTAGATCGAGAGATAGCAAGAAGAATGGAACGACTTGACCGTGAGAGAACAGAAGTAATCAGGAGAATGGAACGCAGTTGCGACCGCGCTGAGGTTACGTATTCAAAGAATGAAGACGCATAAGTACTGCAGGTAATATCGAGGAGGATGGAACAACTAGACCGCGAGAGGGCGGAGTTGACGAAGAAGGTGACTTAGAGCCATTGGAAAGGTCGCAGTAGGACCCCATTTTCGGATGAGATTGAGGCTGAGGTATTGCAAAGAGGGGACAAGATCCCAGTGATGAAGCCATTACACGGAAGAAGTGATCATACAGATCATCTCCATCAGGTCGATAGCATTTTGAATATGCACAACTACTCAAAAAACATAAAGGCAAAGATCATATCCACCACTTTAACGGGCGCTGCACTGGATTGGTTCACTAGGCTGGAGGTTCGATCCATAACGGACTATGAGCAACTAAGGGAAAAGTTTGAGAACCAGTTCTCTGGCCAGAAGAGAATGAAGACCTACATGTTGCACCTCGGCGCGGTGCAGCAGAGGGAAAGGGAGAACCTCCGGGAATATATGAAGAGGTTCAATCACGAATTGTTGAAAGTGGATGAGCCACATGGGGGGGAAGGTTATGATGATGCTGTTCAAGGGTACGACCCACCGCAGGTTCGCCGGCGAGCTAATCAAATTGACTGAGCCCACCATAACACAGATCAACATGCTCACAAGCCAAATGGTTTACGAGGACGAGATGATGGCAATGCGTCAAGGTTCATTTCCCAATAGGAATGTAGACAGAGACCGCAACAGAGAAAGGCCCCCAAGGACGTACACACCGTTGAATAGAGGCATTCTGGAAGTGATGGCCGTGGCAAATAGGAATAGATGGTTGACAGAACCCAGGCCATTGAATGAGACTCCCGGGATGAAGTCGTCGGGCAAATACTGTGCGTACCACCGACAGCCGGGACACAGGACGGAGGATTGTACGCACCTGACGAATGAAATTGAAAGATTGATTAAAGAAGGGAAATTGATCGAGTTTGTCAGAAACGTCAAGGAAGATGCTAGGGGGACAGACAATTCTTTATCCCCTAGAAGAGATTACTCACCTAGGAGAGGAAAGCATAAGATGATCGAGGCACCCGAGGAGCGTGGTAGGACCATAGTGAATGCCCCGAGCAAAGGCGTCATAAACATGATCAACGGAGGAGCCTTGGGAGTCAACACGGCTCGCGGCCGAGAAACCATAACATGAAGTCTCCAGGGTGGAGCATACATTGGGTACACAAATGCAATCATGCCGAAAGCGTACTTGGAGCAGGAGATCTCTTTCACCAAGAGAGACTTGGAGCAACTTAGTCCATTGGCCTTGACCGCAAGTAAACTAGATTGCCCATTGGTTATTACTATTAATGTTGATGAATATCAGGTGCATAAAGTTCTGGTGGATAGCGGAAGCTCCGCAAACCTGATATTCTCAAAACCCTACGAGCAGATGAGGATAGCCCCAGACCGGCTAAAGCCGATATGCACCCCATTGACTGGATTCGGCGGAGCAGAGGTAGTTCCACTCGGACAAGTTATATTGCCCACAATGTTTGGGAGAAGCCCACGCACCCGGGTGACGCCGATAAAATTCACAATAGTCGACATCCCGTTTCCCGATCACGCCATCATTGGCCGACCGGCACTCAACCAGATCAGGGCAATGGTCTCTACTTATTACCAGAAGATTAAATTCCCGACACCTCAGGGAGTCGGCGAAATTCTAGGTGACCAGGTACAAGGATGAATGTGCTCTGTGGACTCGCTGAGGCACCCTAGAATCAGAAGAAGACAAGAAATACAAGTCCCACACCAAGAATACATTCCGCGCACGGAGTGATCACCATGAAGAGCAAACAGAACAATATTTTAAAATTTCAGTAGTTTTTAAATTATGCTTGAACAATTGAAACATTGCCCCATCGTGGGTTAGTTTGTAAGCTTAAAACAGGTGGAACTACGCCGGTCTGATTCCCCACTCAACGGGATACGTAGGCGGGTTATGTTTACCTAGCCTTCGACCGTTATCCGTCACTACCTTTTTATTTTTGCTTTATGGAATCTCATATTTCATGCAGGGATATGTCCTAATCGGAAATTACGAAAGTGTAGAGAATTGCACGAAGAATTAGGGAGTATTCCCATAGATATATGTTTAACACATCGCCCTCTTACAAGTACATAGCCCGAAGGATCACACATTACTATATCCGAAAAGGACATAGGGAATATTAAACCCTCGCTTTTTAAAAGAAGGGATTCAGGGGGCATTGCCCCAGATTATTCAATATTATCCATCTAAACAGGTGCAATAGGTACAAGCACGTACAACAGGAACGTTAGAACACAATGGAAACACTTTTTCTTGCATGAAACTGAAACTCCCAGATTGAGGGAACATTCCGCAGATAACACATGCGCATCATTTCGTGTTTTCATATAAGCTTTTACATTGAAAAATCTTTCTTGTCTGTGATGTTTTACAGGGCCTAACGACCCATAGAGTCCACGAAGACAGAGTCACCAAGGGACATAGACAAAAAGACAAAAGAAAAGGCTCCTACCCATGAGCGGTAACGGGTTCTCCTGTGATAACGGGCGGGCTCCTACCCATGAGCGGTAACGGGTCATCGACAAAGAAAAGGCTCCTACCCATGAGCGGTAACGGGTTCCCCTATGATAACGGGCGGGCTCCTACCCATGAGCAGTAACGGGTCATCTACAAAGGAAAGGCTCCTACCCATGAGCGGTAACGGGTTCCCCTGTGATAACGGGCATGCTCCTACCCATGAGCGGTAATGGGTCATCTACAAAGGAAAGGCTCCTACCCATGAGCAATAATGGGTTCCCCTTTGATAACGGGCGGGCTCCTACCCATGAGCGGTAACGGGTCATCGACAAAGAAAAGGCTCCTACCCATGAGCGGTAACGGGTTCCCCTGTGATAATGGGCGGGCTCCTACCCATGAGCGATAACGGGTCATCTAAAAAGGAAAGTCTCCTACCTATGAGCGATAACGGGTTCCCCTGTGATAACAGGCGGGCTCCTACCCATGAGTGGTAACGGGTCACCTACAAAGAGAAGAAGATCCCCTGTGATAACGATTTATAGTTGTGGAGAGAATCTCAACTAGAATCTCCTAATGAGACAAACGGTTGTGATTGCGTCCTACGACATCTTGATTTGGAGGAATTGATCTAGGTGAATCTTCTTCTGATCTCTTGAAGATTGTGACTTGGGGGAGAAGGCTTTCCATGTCATAAGATTTGATAAGAAATTGTTTCTTTTTCTCAGGATTTGGTGAAATATATTTATTTTAATCGCTTAAAATATTAGAATTAAACAATATATGTATTTCGCATTTCTTGCATCTAAAGACTTAACATCATTTAATTTAATTAGGCACATAGTTAATGTATCTAAAAATTGCCCCCTCGAGACTTGTTCACGATTTATGTTGAAACGCATGAGTGAGTGAATAAGTCTTGACATCTATTTTCTTCTTCTCTTTGTTTTGGTTATTCAATTCAACCACAACATATCCACTTCATGATTTTGGAACATTTGTGAGCTTCAACATTGGATAAATCGGCTTGAAATAGAATGTTGCGGGGTTAACTTTAAAAAAAAAAAGATATAACCGGGTTAAAAATAAATTTTTACCTGCCTATGTATGCTATGAAGGAATCAAGTGAAAACGTAGTTCACAACTTGTTACAGTGCAACTCACAGTTTATACTAATACTCTTATTAAGGAGATCTTCACTAAAATATTTGTAGGCAGATTTATCTCTTGTCGGGGGAGTCTTGACTTTTGATTTGAATACATATGGACAGTTTTGTCCCTTGTCGAGGAGTTTTAGTTGATTTTGAAGATTCTTAGATAGTTTAAGCTCGTATTTGGGAGCACTGTAACATGATACTTCACCTTTTCAACGTCTTCATCACTATGTCCGTCTTCATCGCCTTCTTCAGTGTGATGGGTGTTTGATGAGTTTTCATCTTCATTAGAGTTTACACTCATTTCCATAGCATGTGCTCGAGTTGCTAATTAGCAAGCTTAATCATGCTCACAGTGTGTCGAGTGCTGTAGAAATGATTGAAGAACTCACTTGTAGATCGTTCCAGCTATCAATGACGTTTCGCTTAAGATTAATACACCAATAAATGCAAAGTCTTACAAGGATCGAGCAAATAGCTAGACTAGAAGATCTCCATCAGTTCCAACACTATTGCATGTTTCGAAGAAATGAGCAACATGTTGTCTTGGGTATCCACTTCCACGAATTCTTTGAAACTTCGGAGGTTGATAATCTTCAGGCATTTTCAATTCCTTAATTTTTTGAGTGTAAGGCTTCGTGTAAGATTTGAAATTCTTTGATGAGCTTTATGAAATTTCGTTATTTCATCGATGAACTTCTTTAATTGAATGGTTGAGAAAAGAAATTCCAATAAAACTTGAATTTGTTGGCTTGAGGGCTTGGAACAATCTCAAACTTCGAACTCTCAAATGGTTTCTTCAGAAAAAATGATTGCATCTTTACACCTTGCTCTTCCTTCCTTGAGAAATTTGACTTGTGAAAAAAAGATGTGCCTTGGATTCTTTCACAAAGGGCTTTATCAAGTTTTTAAGCTCCAACCTTTGATCGTTGCTTTCCACGAGTATTTTGCTTTTAGAAATAAGGAGAGACTTCAATTTCATTGAATGTAGTCTTGACGCATCCTTGAACTCCAATGTTGTTGGTGACTTCTTGAAATTTTCAACTCCTTCTTAGCTCTCTAGCTTTCGGAGAAGGCGATTCAAGTGTTCTTCACGTTTTTGAGCTTGAGTTGTAAGATTTTCAATGGCGCTTGTCATTGTGGCAACTTGCTCTTTCATTGAAATTTCTTGACCATCTTCTTTATGCATTGCCCCCGATGCAAGTGGAGCTTTCATCATCACTTCAGAAGAAATTTCACATGTTGCGCCATAGGCTTCTACATTCTTGAGCGAAAGTTGACTTCTCGTTACTTCAAATTTGATGTTTTGCGAGAAAAGAGATGAACGGTAGATATTATCCCACCGGGTGTGCCAAATTCGTAATAACATATTATGTGTCTCTAAAAATTAAAGACAAGAATAATTAGTGCAAATACATTTGATACAAATATAAATGAGCTTGAACTTACAATCTCTATTGTTCCTTTGAATATTTTCTACAACAACTAAAGTTGAATCTTAGTAGACATGAAGGTGGATTTGATTTGATTTCGTCCACGTGGCTTTGATTCAAACGTTAATTCATGTGCTTTGAGCTTGTTCTTGAATTAACAATCAACTTGACCTGATCTTTGCAACGAATAATTTGATCTTTGTCCCGACTTCTTGAACTTGTCGAATGCTAATATTCTTTAGAGCAATCTTGATCTTCAAAATGCATCAACTCGAGGGCCTCGTGGCTTGATCTCAATTCAAAAGAGACTTGACTTGAATATTCTTGACGAATTCTATGACCTCATCTTGAATTCCTCAAATATAATTAATTTTGGTCTTCTTTAAGGGACTTTAGATCTTCAATAACTGTTCTCAGACGTTCTTGGGACTTGCTCTCGAGTCAAAACGAACGTTTGCGAACTTGATGATCTTCGCTTGATAAGGTTTGAATACAATGAACACCAATCCTCATTTAGGGAGAATTGATCTTCAAAAATAGTTTGTCGAGGGCTTCGCGGCTTATTCTCAAATCAAACGAAGCTTTTCCTTTGGTCTCTGTGATGAACGTCTTTAACTCTGTGGTGAACTCCTTGAAGATGAAGAACTTTGGTGGAGAGAAATTGTTGAACTTCGTTGCTCCAGGACTTCTTGAATGCTGATTGTGATTTTTCTTCTTCAAGAGCACCTCGATTTATAGTTGTGGAGAATCGCAACTTGAATCTCCTAATGAGACAAACGGTTGTGATTGCGTCCTACTATTTCTTGATTTGGAAGAATTAATCTAAGTGAATTTTCTTCTGATCTCTTGAAGATTGAGACTTGGACGAGAATGCTTTCCTTCTCATAAGATTTGATGAGCAATTGTTTCCTTTTCTCAAGATTTGATGAATATGTTTATTTTAATCCCTTAAAATATTAGAATTAAATAATATGTGTATTTTTTATTTCTTGCATATAAAGACTTAGCATCGTTTAATTTAATTAGGCACATAATTAAAGTATCTACAAATTGCACACGCGAGACTTGTTCACGGTTTGTGTTGAAATGCATGAGTGAGTGAATAAGTCTCGTCATCTATCTTCTTCTTCTATTTGTTTTGGTGATTCGGGATGTTGGAAAGTTTGTGAGCTTCAACATTGGATAAATCAGTTTGAAGTAGAATGTTGCGCGGTCAACTTTTTTATATAAAAAAAAGATGTAATCGAGTTAAAAATAAATTTATAGCTGCCTATGTATCCAATGAAGGAATCAAGTCAAAATGTAGTTCATAACTTGTTACAGTGCAACTCACAGTTTATACTAACATGGGCTAGGAGTAACTTGCAGTTTAAGCACGTCACATAGCATTTGATTTGGACATTTGTAGACGGTTTTATCTCGTATCGAGGAGGCTTTGAATTGAAGAATCTATAGACCGTTTTGCTCAGGTCTACAAAACTTAATACTTGAGGAATTTGTAGACATTTTTGCTAGTGTCTAGGAGACTAAAAGACTTGATGAATTTGTAAACCGTTTGACTCGTGTCGGGAAGACTTGAAAAGTTAAATAATTTGTAAAGCTCGTGTCTAGGAAACTTACAAACTTGATGAATTTATATGCATTTTGACTCATGTCGGGAAGACTTGAAAAGTTAAATAATTTGTAAACATTTTGGCTCGTGTCTAGGAGACTTGAACTCTTCAATACTTATTTTGATGAAAACTTGTAGACTTGAAGAATATCTAGACCTTTTGACTCATGTTCACGAGATTTAAAGATTTGAATATTTTATTATTAGTTTGATGTGCAAAACATTTATACTCGTATGAAGGAGTTCTTCACTTGAATATTCGTAGGCAGATTTATCTCATTCCGGGGAGTCTTGACTCTTGATTTGATCGTGAATTTGTAAACTGTTTATACTCATATTAACTAGATTTTGATTTGAATACTTATCGAAAGCTTTATCTCTTGTCGAGGAGTTTTGATTTGATTTTGAAGATTCTTAGATAGTTTAAGCTCATATTTGGGAGCACTATAACATGATACTTCACCTTTTTAACGTCTTCATCATTATGTTCGTCTTCATCACCTTCTTCAGTGTCATGGGTGTTTGACAAGTATTCTTCTTCATTAGAGTTTACACTCATTTCCATAGCATGTGCTCGAGTTGCTAATTAGCAAGCTTAATCATGCCAACAGTGCGTCGAGTGGTGTAAAAATGATTGAAGAACTCACTTTGTAGATCGTTCCAACTATCAATGAAGTTTGGCTTAATATTAATACACCAATAAAATGCAGAGTCTTACAAGGATCGACTAAATTACTTGACTAGAAGATCTCTATCAGTTCCAACACTATTGCATGTTTCGATGAAATGAGCAACATGTTGTCTTGGGTCTCCAGTTCCACGAAATCTTTGAAACTTCGAAGGTTGATAACCTTCTGGCATTTTCAATTCCTCCATTCCTTGAGTGTAAGGCTTCGTCTAAGATTTGACATTTTTGTGATGAGCTTTATGATCCTTCGTTATTTCCTCAATGAACTACTTTAATTAAATGGGTGAGACAAGAAATTGCTAGAAAGCTTGAATTTGTTGGCTTGGGGGCTTGGAACATTCCCCAACTTCGAGCTCTCGAATGGTTTCTTCAGAAAACATTATTTGCATATTTACAGCTTGCTCTTCCTTGAGAAAATTGACTCGTGGAAACGAGATGTGGCTTGGATTCTTTAACTAAGGAATTTATCCATTTTTTAAGCTCCTACCCTTTTAGCACATTTTTTATGCGTCATGCTTTGATCCTTGCTTTCTACGAGCTTTTTGCTTTTAGAGATGAGGGGACACTTCAATTTCGTTGATTGTAGTCTTAACGCATCCTTGAACTCCAAAGTTGTTTGTGGCTTCTTAAAATTTTCAACTCCTTCTTGCCTCTCTAGCTTTTGGAGAAGGCGATTCAAGTGTTCTTCAAGTTGTTTAGCTTGACTTGTAAGATTTTCAATGGCACTTGTCAGTGTGGCAACTTGCTCTTTCATTGAAGTTTATTGATCATCTTCTTTAGCTTCATGCCTTGCCCCTGATGCAAGTGGAGCTTTCATCATCAGTTCAGAAGAACTTTCACATGTTGCCCCATTAGCTTCTACAATCTTGAGCAAAAGTTTACTTCTCGTGACTTCCAATTTGCAGTTTTGCAAGAAAAGAGATGAGGGGTAGATATTGTCCCACTGGGTGTGCCAAATTCGTAATAACATATCATGTGTCTCTAAAAATTAAAGACAAGAATAATTAGTGCAAATACATTTGATATAAATATAAATGAATTTGAAGTTACAATCTCTATTGTTCCTTTGATTCTTTTCTACAACAACTAAAGTTGAAGCTTAGTAGACATGAAGGTGGATTTGATTTGATTTCGTCAACGTGGCTTTGATTCAAACGTTAATTCAAGTGCTTTGAGCTTGATCTTGAATAAACAATCGACTTGACTTGATCTTTGCAACGAACAATTTGATCGTTGTCTCGACTTCTTGAACTTGCCGAATGTTAATATTATTTAGAGCAATCTTGATCTTCAAAACACATCAACTGGAGGGCCTCGTGGATTGATCTCAATTCAAAAGGGACTTGACTTGAATATTCTTGACGAATTCTATGAGCTCATCTTGAATTCCTCAAATACAATTAATTTTGGTCTTCTCTAAGGTACTTTAGATCTTCAATAAATGTTCTCAGACGTTCTTGGGACTTGATCTCGAGTCAAAATGAACGTTTCCAAACTTCATGATCTTCGCTTGATAAGGTTTGAATACAATGAACACCAATCTTCTTTTAGGGATAATTGATCTTCAAAAATAGTTTGTCGAGGGCTTCACGACTTATTCTCAAATCAAACGGAGCTTTTCCTTTGGTCTCTGTGATGAACGTCTTCAACTTTGTGATGAACTCCTTCAAGACGAAGAACATTGGTGGAAAGAAATTGTTGAACTTCATTGCTCCAGGGCTTCTTGAATGTTGATTGTGATTTTTCTTCTTCAAGAGCACCCCGATTCATAGTTGTGGTAAAAATTAAACTAGAATCTCCTAATGAGACAAACGGTTGTCATTGCGTCCTAAGATTTCTTAATTTGGAAGATATTGATCTAATTGAATCATCTTCTAATCCCTTGAAGATTAAGACTTGGACTAGAACGCTTTCCATGTCATAAGATTTGATGAGCAATTGTTTCCTTGTCTCAAGATTTGATGAATATATTTATTTTAATCCCTTAAAATATTAGAATTAAACAATATATGTATTTTGTATTTCTTGCATCTGAAAACTTAGCATCATTTAATTTAATTAGGCACATAATTAATGTATCTACAAATTGCCCCCGCGAGACTTGTTCACTGTTTGTGTTGAAACGCATGAGTGAGTGAATAAGTCTCGACATCTATCTTCTTCTTCTCTTGTTTTGGTGATTCGGTTCAACCTCACATATCCACATCATGATGTTGGAACGTTTGTGAGCTTCAACGTAGGATAAATCAGCTTGAAGTAGAATGTTGTGTGGTAAACATTTTTTTATATACAAAAAAAGATATAACTGAGTTAAAAATAAATTTCTAGCTGCCTATGTATCCAATGAAGGAATACAGTCAAAATGTAGTTCACAACTTGTTACAGTGCAACTCAAAGTTTATTCTAACATGGGCTAGGAATAACTTGCAGTTTAAGCACGTCATTGAGCATTTGATTTGGACATTTGCAGACGGTTTATCTCGTATCGAGGAGGCTTTGAATTGAAGAATCTATAGACTTTTTTTCTCAGGTCTAATACTTGAAGAATTTGTAGACATTTTTGCTCGTGTCTAGGAAACTTACAGACTTGATGAATTTATATACCTTTTGACTCGTGTCGGGAAGACTTGAAAAGTTAAATAATTTGTAAACATTTTGGCTCGTGTCTAGGAGACTTAAACTTTTCAATACTTATTTTGATGAAAACTTGAAGACTTGAAGAATATCTAGACCTTTTGACTCGTGTCCACGAGATTTAAAGATTTGAATATTTTATTTTGAGTTTGATGTGCAAAACATTTGTACTCGTATTCAGGAGTTCTTCACTTGAATATTTGTAGGCAGATTTATATCTTTTTGGGAGGTCTTGACTCTTGATTTGATCGTGAAATAAAAAATTGTTTATACTCATATTAAGGAGATTTTGATTTGAATACTTATGGACAGTTTTGTCCCTTGTCGAGGAGTTTTGAATTGATTTTGAAGATTCTTAGATAGTTTAAGCTTGTATTTTGGGAGCACTGTAACATGATACTTCACCTTCTCAACGTCTTCATCATTATGTTCGTCTTCATCGCCTTCTTCAGTGTCATGGGTGTTTGACGAGTATTCATCTTCATTAGAGTTTACACTCATTTCCGTAGCATTTGCTCGAGTTGCTAATTACCAAGCTTAATCATGCTCACTGTGCGTCAAGTGCTATAAAAATGATTGAAGAACTCATTTTGTAGATCGTTCCAGCTGTCAATAAAGTTTGGCTTAAGATTAATACACCAATAAAATGCAGAGTCTTACAAGGATCGAGCAAATTACTTGACTAGAAGATCTCTACCAGTTCCAACACTATTGCATATTTCGATGAAATGAGCAACATGTTGTCTTGGGTCTCCAGTTCCACGAAATCTTTGAAACTTCGAAGGTTGATAACCTTCAGGCATTTTTAATTACTCAATTCCTTGAGTGTAAGGCTTCGTGTAAGATTTTAAATTTTTGTGATGAGCTTTATGATCCTTCATTATTTCCTCGATGAACTACTTTAATTAAATGGTTGAGAGAAGAAATTGCGAGAAAGCTTGAATTTGTTGGCTTGAGGGGCTTGGAACATTCTCCAACTTCGAGCTCTCGAATGGTTTCTTCAGAAAAAAATGTTTGCATCTTTATAGCTTGCTCTGCCTTGAGAATTTTGACTTGTGGAAAAGAGATGTGGCTTGGATTCTTTCACTAAGGACGACTTTATCAAGTTTTTAAGCTCAAATCTTTTAAGCACCTTTTTTATGCATCATGCTTTGATCGTTGCTTTCTACGAGTTTTTTGCTTTTAGAGACGAGGGGACACTTCAATTTCGTTGATTGTAGTCTTGACGCATCCTTGAACTCCAATATTGTGGGCGACTTCATAAAATTTTCAACTCTGTCTTGGCTTTCTAGCTTTCGGAGAAGGCGATTCAATTGTTCTTCACGTTTTTAGTTTGACTTGTAAAATTTTCAATGGCGCTTGTTAGTGTGGCAACTTGCTATTTCAATGAAGTTGCTTGATCATCTTCTTTAGCTTCATGCCTTGCCCCCGATGCAAGTTGAGCTTTCATCATCAGTTCAAAAGAACTTTCACATGTTACCCCATTGGCTTCTACATTCTTGAGCAAAAGTTGACTTCTCGTGACTTCTAATTTGCAGTTTTGCAATAAAAGAGATGAGCGGTAGATATTGTCCCACCGGGTGTGCCAAGTTTTTAATAACATATTAGGTGTCTCTAAAAATTAAAGATGTTAACAGGTTTGATATTACTACCTAATTAATGGATTTATTTAGGGTTGGAACGCCCTGTCCGTGGTTCAGAAGCTTGTAGAATTACGAAAATATCCCTTTTTATATTCACTGAACTTCATTCTCAATTTTCTAGTACATTGGTGTGTATGTGTGTGTGTTCTTGAACCTGTCCCCTTCTTTTATAGAAGTTTTTTAGGGACACGTGTCATTATGCATGTTTAAATAAAATACAGGCGTTCCAATTTGCGTGAGTGGATAGGATAAACTTCATATTTGTTGACTAGGCGCTGGCTGAGACGGAATTTTATCTCTTCTGATGGCTTCAGGGGTTCCCGATGAGTTGGCTCTTTCAACTTCTTCTCTCCGATAAGTTGGGTCTCTTAAGAAGGCTTGATAAGTGAGGTGGGGTACTCGTTTGATGTGATTGTAGTTTTGATAGCGGTCTATTTTTAGGTTGGTCTCTTCTTGGCATATGCTCGATAGGTAAATCTGCTATTTTCCGTGTGTGGGGTGGGCTCCGATGGCTTCTTTACTTTAGTAGTGAAATATTCTTGGGTTTAGGTCTTCATGACGTGTGCTCCGAGGGTTTTTGGACTTCTATAGGGCATTGTTCTCGTGCTTTGTCCTTCGAGATAAGTGTTCCCATGGCTTTTTATACTTCAGAATGTTCAGTGAGAGGATGTTCTCGCATTTTTTGGGACTTGGATGTTCTCGCATTTTCTGGGACTTGGCTTTTTATACTTCAGAATGGTCCCTTTTGGCGCATTGATGGATATCGAAGTCGCGCGGAGTCATCGGGGTTTAATTTTTTTCCGATGCAGCATTGATATCTTTTCTTCATTCATCGTGACTTTCCAAGGGACACTTTGGTGTCTTTTCGGGTGCCACTTCCTACCGCTTTGGGTTTTTGACACTTGGTGGGCCTCCTCATCAGGAGTATACGTGACGATAGTATCGTTCTGGCGTTAATCCCTATTTTTAGGGTTTAACATTTTGGTTAATCCCCATATTTATTTTTTATGGTTGACACTAGCCCCCCCAAATTTCGATCCCCATCGTAGAGGCGAGAGGAATTTTATTCCTTTATTTTTTTGTCCTCGGTGAGGAGAAGGGGTTTTCTGTTTTTTTTTTCTTTTTTTTTACGAAGGGTGTAGATTTATATATATATATATATATATATATGTATATAAACACGAGAGGGGAAATTACCTTTTGGACCTCGGGAGTGTTGTCCTCGGGTGAGCAGTGCCTCCAAGTAACGTTCTTAATTTATTATTTTTTTTAATTGGCGGTGTAACAGACGTCCACCTGACCGTTGGTAACTGTCAAACCCCAACGGCTAGTTGGGGCTAATGTGGCCGTCAACGCGTCAAATTCGGTGGTTACATGGGGAGCTATTAACGCCCTACGATCGTTGTGGTGTTGGCTATAAATATAGCCAACACCCCCTTCTTCTTCTCACTTCTCAATTCCAGATATTTCCTGAGCAAATTCTCGAGCATAATATAAATAGGTTTTCACGTGACTCATTTTTGATGAAAATCCCTTTGATATAGCAAACTGATGGGGATATTTTAGGAAGGCCCAGAATAGCATTCTGGGCTGGCCCAGTTAGATTAGGCCCAAAATATTCTATATCCAATGGTGGGCATTCGACCGATGTTAGATCGAATCAGGCCCATTCGATCTATCCAATTCGACCTATAGGAAAGACCCACAAGACGAGTTCGATAAATACCCCGTTCCCCAGCGTTTCAGGTATATTCAATACTCGATACACATTCACATTGATCGAATTCATTAATTCAATACACATTCGATTAGACGCTCATCCGATTCGATCTTCCATCTGATTCGACATTGGACCCGATTCGATTCAGGGCTTGATCGAACCGTCTCCATTCGAGGTTCACCAGTATCAAACCGGCACCATTCAAGACTCTGAATCGATTTAGAGTCGCATCTAACCACTGCAATTCGAGATTCGTTGATCGAACATCATCCATTCGATCTATCTTTTTCGTTGTCTTAGAAGATTATCTAGAGTAATTTTATATTTGTAATATACGATAGGTGTTTCAGACCAAGCTTGTCCGTACCTTGTAATAGATTAGCATTATTTTGGCATAGTCAAGCCCATTGTAGCAGTAACTGGTGTATTGTAACCCAAATGAAATAAGACCAAAATATTAGCGTCGACTGTTGGAACACCTTTTAAATTGCATTTAGATATAAGTAGTTAGAATGACGAAGAGATGATGTGTTCCGTCAGGTGGAATAGTCAAAGTACGAAAGAAAACCCGAACAAGTATAGATGAGAATGGAAAGAGACCCGAACCTCAAGAGCAAGGTCGGTAGAAACCAGAAAATCTGTTAGTGAAGAAGTAGCAAGAATGTAAAATGGAGCCACTCGGGGAGTTCAAAATAGTTCTGCTATTCAGGGAAAGTGCAGATAAAGTCATAAAAATTAGAGCAACTATGGATTCGGAGATAGAGGCTGCATTGGTAGATGGTCTCAAGCGTAACTCAGACATTTTCGCTTGGACTGATTCTGATTTGCATGGGATAGATCCAAGAATTATAGTGCATTGGCTAAATTTCGATAAGAAAGCGAAACTGGTGAGGCAGAAGAAACAAAATATTAGCAAAGAAAAGAATGACGCATCCGAAAAAGAAGTGCATGAGCTTTTAGCTGCCCAATGTATTTATGCGTTGAGATTCTCGGAGTGGCTGAGCAACGTTGTATTGGATTTGAAGAAGGAGGCAACCTGGAGGTTGTGTGTAGACTACACTAGCCTGAACAAGCATTGCCCAAGAGATTTGTTTCCCCTACCCAAAATAGGTTTGTTAGTAGATTCGACTGCGGGATGCATATTATTGAGTAGGATGGATGCCAAGAGCGGGTTTTATCAGATCTTCATGCCTGTGGATGATCAAAACAAAACAGCTTTTGTGATGGATATAGTAGTATATTGTTATAGGGTGATGTCATTCGGTCTAAAGAACGCTAGAGTAACTTTCCAAAGACTAGTCGCGAAGATGTTTTATCATCAGATTGGGAAATCCATGGAAGTATACATTGACGGTATGTTTGTCAAAAGTCTTAAGGCGAAAGAACACGTACGTCATCTGGATGAAGCATTTGCTATCATGAGAGCATATGAGATGAAGCTGAACCCAAAATATGCACATTTGGAGTGACTACGGGAAAATTTCTAGGATATGTGGTGAATGAAAGAGGAATAGAGGCCAACCCGGATAAAGTCAGGGCAATTTTAGATTTTCCCTCACCAAGAACGGTAAAGGACGTGCAATGTTTGGTTGGCCACCTAACGGCATTGGGTAGATTTATATCAACTTTGGCAAGAAACAATCTGTCTTTTTTCAAGGTTATAAGAAAAATTAAGGATTTTAGCTGGGCACCGTAGTGTGAGGAGGCTTTCCAGCAGATGAAGAGATAGTTGGTTAGCCATCCACTCTTGGCCAAGCCACAAGAAAATGAGATGTTGTATTTGTACTTGGTCGTGTCTTCCCGCGCCATTAGTACAACTTTAGTAAAAGAAATGAACCTCAACAACTACCCATCCACTATGTGAGCAGAGTTCTACAAGGCGCGGAAAGGAATTATATGGAGATAGAGTTATTTACTCTAGCAATGGTAGGCACGACACGAATGCAAAGGCCATATTTTCAGTCTCACCCAATTACAATTGTTACAGATAAGTCGTTGAAGCAAGTACTGGCGAGACCCGAGACCTTTGTCAGATTGGTCAAATGGGCGATTAAACTTAGCGCGTTCGGTCTAGAATTCAGGCCCCGAACTTCCATCAAAGTGCAGGCTTTGGAATATTTCATGGCCGAAACTTTGGGACAAACCTCAATACTAACAACAGGTTATCAGCGCTGGATGGGACAAAGTATGCTTATTGGAAGATCAGGCTCAGACACTACATCAAATCCTTCGATCTCAGGGCATGGACGTTAATCATTGATTGTTACACTCCACCAATGACGGCCAGAGATGATAACAATGATGTACACCTGAAACCTAAAGCTGACTGGACTCAAGCAGAAGTCACTGAAGCAGTCAACAATGAGAAAGCATTAATGCCATCTTCAGCTGGATTGATCCACATATGTTCAGGTTAGTACAAATGTGTACAACTGCCAAGTAAGCCTGAAAGCTCCTACAAAGTCATTGTGAGGGAGATGCCGGTGTTAATGAAGCTATACTTCAAATTGCTTTACAAAAATTTGAAAGCGTTAGGATGGGTGATGACAAGTATATTACTTCATATTTCGCAAAACTAATGTATTTATCTAATGAATGTCAAAGTCTAGGTGATCCTCTTACTATTAAACAACATGTTTACAAAGCTATGAGAACTCTTTCTCCTAGGTTTGAGGTCAAGAAGATTGCTATGCAAGAAGCTAGACACATGTCGTCACTTAACTTTCACACTCTTCTGAATGTATTACAAGAATTTGAAATGAACTCAGAACCAACTACAAAACACAGAAGCCTTGATCTAAAAGCCACTGATGAAGAAGTATTAGATGAAACTGAAATAATTGCTTATCTAGGTTTTATTGTAAAGAAGTTCAATAAAATTGTTTTAAATGATAAACTCATAAAAGAGAAGAATGTGCCTCCTAATCTAGGAAGAAGTTTTCCTAGTAAAATGGTTAAGTATTCCTTCAAAAATCCTACTGAGAGTGACATAGAAAAATTGAAAGAACACCAATGCTTTGAATGTAAAGGCTTTGGACACATGTTATGTGAATGTGCTAACACCTTGAGAACCAAAGGTAGCTCTAAATAGGTATGCATAGATGATATTGATGATGAGACATGTTTCGAGTAACTACTAGAAGAACATGTGTCTGAAGAAGTTCACACAGTAGCTCTGTCTACACAAGTCAACTGGACAGAGTGTCAGGACAACATCAGGCCAAATGGATGTTGGCGCAACACTCAGACTGAACCATAGGAAAAGAAGAATACTTCGACAACTGGGAGGATGATGACAAAACTGCTAACCCTCGATGTCTTATTTCTGAAATAAATGAATCTCAGGAACATTCTCATTTTGTTTTCTTTGGTCGATCTGTAGATTTAAATGAATAATACTTTATTGAAGAGGAAATGGACCAGGACAATGTGGTAGATGCGTTGAAATTTGTCTACAAAGAACTGCTTGATGAAGTAAAGAAAATCATAAAAAGAGAAAAAGAACTCATCAGAGAGAACAGTTTATTGATTGAAACTATAACCGAACTGGAGAAGAACCTCGTCAGAAAGGAGTGCCAAATTGAAAAATTAGAAATAAAGCCTGAAGAGCCAGAGAGAACCCTTTCCAAATGGAACTCCAGCACAAGCATGCTGGATGAAGCACTGAACACTGGACAAGACGGGACTACATGTTTAGGATACCATGAAAGGTCTGATAGACATGAAAATGTCATCTTTGGCTTTTGGCTTTGTAAAGGTTGGCTCTAACAGAAATAATGGTCACACAAAATAGTCTAAGAAGGTAACTTACATGTGTCAATACTGTTTCTAGCCTGGTCACTTAAAACCATACTGCCAGAAGTACATAAGGTTTTGTGAAAATATGACTACAACAGTAGTGTTGCATCTGGTGTTGGGACAACATTAGGTCATTTTGATGTTGGCTCAACATTCCAAAGTAACACCAGGCAACAAAATAACAGTTTTCAAAAGAATAGACTCTGGTCTCGTAAAATAAAGATTGTTTGTAATGTTGTGTTCTCGGCTACTCATACTATTACTGGTGACTGGTACTTTGACTGTGATTTTTCTATGCATATGACAGGTAATAAGACAAATCTTACGGAACTTTTACATGTATTCATTGGTACTGTGACATATGGTGGAGGAAGCAAAGGAAATATCACAGGGAAAGGGGTTCTCAATGTGGATTTTCCCTCACCTTCATGAGGTTCTATCGGTGGATGGTCTAAAGGCTAATCTCATCAGCATTAGTCGGCTTTGTGATGATGATTTAATTGTGAAATTTGACAATTATTCTTGTGATGTGTTTGATGAATCTAACAATTGTGTTATGTCAGGAAAAAGGTCAAAAGACAATTGTTACTTGGTGAATGAGGATGCTCAATGCTTATATGTGAATGTTGATGAATCAGTAGTGAGGCACAAAAGAGTAGCGTGGCACAAAAGGTTAGGCCATGTACACTACAGAAATCTAGAGAAGATCATCAAGTTAGAAGCTGTGAGAAGCATACCTAAACTTTCCAGTCCAGGTAAACTGGTCTATGGGGATTGCCTACAAGGTAAACAAACTAAGACTACACATGCACCCATACATGTAGATGGTCAGACTTATAGAACCTCAAAATGCTTTCAATTGTTGCACATGGATCTGATGGGTCATATAGAGGTTTGTAGTCTTGCTGGTAAGAAGTATGCATATGTGGTTGTTGATGACTTCTCTAAGTACACTTGCGTTAAATTTTTTATAGGAAAATCCGAAGTTTTAGAGACATTCAAGATACTTGTTGGTAGTATTAAAGTGCTTTACAATGCATGTGTATTTGGGATTAGATCAGATCATGGCCTGGAATTTGAAAATAGAAAGTTTGATGATCTGTGTGATTCTATAGGTATCTATTATAAATACCCTGCCCCTATCACTCCCCAACAAAATGGAGTTTCTGAATGGAAGAATAGAACTTTGCAAGAAATGGCTAGGGTTATGTTGAACTCCAGAAAAATAACTAAAAGACTTTGGGTTGAAGCACTTAGTACTGCATGTTATATCTCAAATAGAGTTTATCTTAGACCAGGCACAACAATGACACTTTATGAGATTGTCAAGAAAGTTAAACCTAACTTGCGCCACTTTCATGAGTTCGGTTGTGTGTGTTATATTCTAAAACATAGTCAATCATTAGGAAAGTTTGATGCTAAAAGTGAAAGTACATTTTTGTTGGATACTCTGTGAATAGTTGTGCTTATAGAGTGTTTAATCCTTCAACATTATTCAGGAATCTGTTTCTCCAAGTAATACTAAAGGACAACTGAGATTTCCCCAGACTGTGATGTAATGCCAACACAAGTAGGAGACAGTATGGACTCAACACCTGAGATTGACATAGAAGACACAGGGAATGATGTTGAACCAACACCGGCAGATATTGATGTCGGATCAACACCAGAACTCACAGATTCTGACACTGAAGAATTTGTTGGAGAAAGAGTTTGAAGGGACACTCCTGCCAGAATATTGAGAGAACATCCTACTTCTCAGGTTATAGAAAATCTCACTAAAGGAGTAAGAACCAAAAACAAAGAAAGAGGAAACTATAAGAATAGCCAACTTAGTGTTTGTATGTAATATGTGTGTAACTCTGTTACTTGCTTTGTTTCTGCTGTAGAACCCTCACTGAATAAATGTTATGCAGGAAGAACTCATGCAATTATCTAAAAATAAAGTGTGGAACTAGTTCATAGGCCTTCTCATACTAATGTAATTGGAACTAAGTGGATATTTAAAAATAAAAGTGATGAGAATGGAGTGATAGTGGGGAATAAGGCCAGATTAGTAGCTCAATGGTACACTCAAGTATAAGTTGTTGATTTTGATGAAACATTTTCTCCTGTTGCCAGAATAGAATCTATTATACTACTTCTAATTGCATTTTTCTTAAAAATCAAGTTATAACAAATGGATGTTAAGGGCGTATTTTTGAATGGTTATATACACAAAGAAGCATTTGTTGAGAAACCTAAGGGATTCACAGACCCCCATCACCCTGACTACGTCTACAAACTAGAAAAAGCCTTATATGGATTAAAACAAGCTCCCAGAGCTCGGTATGAGAGGTTGACTGAATTCTTAGTATGTTTTAGTTTCACTCGAGGTGAGGGTGATAGGACTCCGTTTATCATGAAGAATAATAAAGAAGTCTATATAGCTCAAATATCTGTTGATGATATAGTATTTGGCTCTTCTAACCAGCCCCCTTTGGACAAGTTTGTGAATACTATGACAAGTACATTTGAAAGGACTATGGTTGGGGAGCTCACCTTCTTTCTAAGACTATAGGTAAAACAAAAGGAAACAAGAATGTTCATGTCTCAAGAGAAGTATGCCAGGAATTTAGTGAAGAGATTTGGGTTACTGGAATCTAAGATATTCAAGACACCAATGTCTACTATATTGAAGATTGAGAGGGATGTTGCATGTGAAGATGTTGATTCAACACTCTACAGGTCAATGATTGGAAATCTCATGTACTTATCAGTAACCAGACCAGACATAATGTATTGAGTGTATGTCTGTGCCATGTATCAGGCAGCACCAAAGGTATCTCACGTAACTGCAGTAAAAAGAATCTTAAGATATATCTCTGGAATTGCTGAGTTAGGAATCTAGTACTCTCCTGATACTAATTCAAACTTGGTTGGCTTTAGTAATAGGGACTGGGCAGGGGACTTAGATGATAGAAAATCCACTAGAGGGGATGTTTTTATCTAGGAAATAATTTGGCAGCTGTGTAACCCAACTGATATGGTTGAAACATATGCTTTGTGATTATGGATTAACTAGTAATACTCTGCTGGTGTTCTGTGATAACCTGAGTGCTATTAGTATTTCCAAAAGTCCTGTGCAGCATTCTAGAACCAAACACATTGATATTAGACATCATTTCTTAAGAGATTTGGTTGAAGATAAAACAATCACAATTGAACATATTGAAACCAAGAACCAACTGGCTGACATGTTTACTAAACCATTAGAAACTGAAAGATTCTTCAGTTTAAGGAAGGCTCTCAGGATGAGCATGTTGTGAACACACTGAACATACAGGTGTTGCTTTAACATCACATACTAACACCAGTGACTGATTGTGATGTACCCTGACTGTTCTCTTGTTTGTTTGGTTAGTTCTTGTGAGTTTCTTGTTATCTCGTGATTGTTTGTCTACATTGTTGACCTATGTTGAGGCTTCCTTACATGTCATCATGATTAGACAACTTCCTCATTACAAATTCTATTGATTTCTTTGCTTAAATTTTCTTGGCTTTGAGGTAGTCTCTTCACTTGGAAATGCTGGGGTACACAGAGCTGACTGTTATGGTGTATTTAGTTGTGTTCTATTCAAGTGATAGATATGCATGACAATATAAAAAAGCTGGGGTACACAGAGTTGATAGCTATGTTGTATTGAGTTGTGACTTATTTATGTTGTTTTGCTTGCAGAAGGGGCATATTATGGTAAACTTGTATGATGGGGTGAGTAGAGTCTTGTACTGCCTTTCATGCAGTGTATTTGCTCACTTGTGCTATAACCTTCTTATTGATGCTCAGTAAACATTTATGTGTTAGGTAACTGGGGTGTAGGGGTCCTGAGCTGCCTGCATTCAGCCCTATGTACTTGCATATGCATCTGCATTGATTATGTTGACACTAGGGTGATAGGGGTCCTGTTATTGCCTACATTCAGTGAAGATATGATCCTTCTTGCCTCATCATGTTAAGCTTGAAAGTTATTTTTGTTTATCAGGTTTGAATTGAATAAGTAAAGATTTTCGGTCTGTGACAGCTGAAATATGGTGGTGGGACAACACTGGGCTCATAAATGTTGTACTAACATTCATCTTCGCTTGTTTCTTCTATGCTTGCTAATCCTACTGTGTTGTCATGATCTTAAGAGAGAGTATCTCTTGGTTTTCTTCAAATTTATGAATGTCATATGCAAGGCATATCTCCTGGGTTATTAGCTGTCAGTAACACACAAGTTTGTTTCTCATTGAACTATAGGAGCTTAATTATCTATGTGATGTTAATCCCCTTACTATGTTCTTGTGTGTTTTTCTGTTATCTAAGTCCCACTCCTGGTTTAGATCTAAAACAAGCTATTGTTTTGTATGGTTCATTCTAACTCTTGGAGTTCCAGTGATCTTGTTTAGATTCTGCTTATGCTAGTTTGTGAAGAATACCTTGGTAAGACCCTGACCACACAGACTCTTAGCTTAGTACTATATGTTGAGAAGGTGGAATTCGAATGTTGGGCCAGCACTGGATCTGCGAATGTTGTCTCAACACTCACCACAACACTGTGACTCATAAGTTATGTGCAATAACTGCTATGGTCATGTGTCATGCCAAAATGGTCACGTTCACCACCCGTTGACTCAACATGGCGGGAGTCGTCTTTATTATTTACCCACCCATTACTCCTTATTAATTCCTACCTTCCTTATTCATCTTCTTACTAGAGCGTATGTTTTGCAAATTTAATTAAACCCTAATTTCTCTCTCATACCTCACTCACTCCCGCAGGCTATAATGTGAAAGAAATCCACAATTGTTGATCTTTCCAACGTCGCTGCTACCATGTTGTCAGAAGTAGGGAGAGCTCAACCTCGTAGAAGCACCCGTGCCCGCAACATGGTGGTGACCACTGAACCACCAAAAAGGAAGGCCCTTGTTTATAGCCGAAGGAACGTCAAGTCCAAAAAGGGTGCCTATACCAGTGTTGAGCCAACATTACTTCCTGAGGATGTTGTGCCAGCATGCAAACCCACATATGTGGTTGACACAACACAAGAGATCAAGAGGAAGGTGCAGAGATGGAAGTTGTTGAGGACGAAGCAACCGAGGAAGATGAGAATGCTGCTGAAGAAAAGGAATCCTCATCCTCTGAAGAAGATGACTATGTCGATGAGGATGCGGATGAGGGTTCTGAGGAAGAAGAGGAAGAGAATGATGAAGGAACGGAGAAGGATGTTGAGGACAAAACTCGGCTTGATATTGTGCCAACATTGACTAGCGGGAATGTTGGACCAACACCCATTCATTGATCCAACACCAGCTGAGGAAGATGCTGACACAACATTGGAGTCCGACGAGGAGTTTGAGCCTGAACCACCAGAAACATTTTAGGCCAATTTTCCCATTGAGCATCATAATATGTACTTATTGACCAAAACTGCGAGTTATGATATTATGAATGCAAGGAAAATTTGGGCACAAAGCAACACTGTTATTGATGACTTTAAAAAGTACAAGGTGTTTGAATTTCTTGATTCTAAGAGCTTGGTTTACTCGTTTATAAAGATTGTCCCCTATGTCCTGATTGTTGTTAGGGAATTTTACAGTAATTTGTCCAAGTTTGTGCATACCAAGGGGTCTCCTAAGTATGGGAGAGTATATGTCAGGGATAAGTTCTACAAGGTTAATCCCTCAATCATTAATAAAGCTTGGAGCATGCCTCGAGGACGAGAGACAGAGGTAGAAATTGATAATGACAACATGATGAAAGATCTGACAGGGGGACTTGAGAAGAAATGGAAGAACAAGCAGAAGATGACTATACTCACTTCCCTCGCTGATGTCCTGTGCAAAGCCGCCTCATGTAACTGGATACCCTCAACCAACTCCACAGTCCTCACTCGTTAGATGGTTTTTCTGATATACAGTCTACTAAAGGGGCATCCAGTGAACATGGGGGAAAGAATTTTCAGGATGATTGCTAAGACTGCCCACAAGAAGGATGCAATATTGCCCATCCCTTCTCTAATCTACAAGATACTCACTGATTAAGGCTTCCAAAAGGGAGAAAATGAGACCCTTGTGGAAAAGACAGGTCAGTTACCCATCACTAAGAACTACTTTGGAGAATACAGACTCATTGATCTTCCATAGAAGGATCCACATGCTCCAGAAAGTAGTGGTGCTTAGCAGGGGAAGAAGAAGGCACACAACTTCATCACTGCCTCAGTTGCTAAAGATAATTTTACCACTTCTATGGCCATCAATACTGCCTTCGTTAAAGAAAAGGTGGCGTGGTGTGACATAGTGGTTGCTGACAAGAGAAGGGAGATTTATGACAAGGAGGAGGAGATCAAGGAGCTGGACACCATCAAGAAGCACATGTAGGTGGTGATTTCCTCACAAAAAGGGGGAGATTAGCCACCTAATTTTTTTTTTGTACTAAGATATTTCTAAACAATATTTTAGTACATAGAGCATGTTCTCTATTTTTTGTTTCTGGGTTGTAATCTGAACAATATTATGCACATTGTTATTCTAGTTTGCTTGGATTTGTATTGCTGAAGTAACTGCAGGTGTTGAAATGTCACATAAAAATGTTGGGACAACACAGAGGATAACTGTGTTGGCTCAACACTGCAGTATTTCATTCATAGAATAAGGGGGAGCAAACTAGAATAACTAGTGGTTCTGATATTCGGAAATACATGTACTTAATGAATATTGGTTGCAGGTGGAGTTTTGTGAAGAAAGGCAAAAAGGGGAGGATTGAAAGTGCAAGTGTTGTCAGAAAATGTTGGTCCAACACTCTGGAAAGAGATGTTGGCACAACACTGAACTCAACACTGTTCAGACCGGTTTAATTAGATTAAATATATTATTTTGCCTTTATTTTCAAACTCACCTAGTTCCACAAGTCGTAGTTATTTGTGATTATTTCAGAGTATTAAGGAACATGCAGAACATTGATAAGGAACGAAGGGATAAAAGGCAAAGATTCTCAAAGGATCTTAAAGATAAGAGTTGGAGATCTTATGAAGATAACACCAAAGAAGATTTCGTAATTATCCAAGTGAAGAAGAGAGTGGTCAACAACTCGTGTCTATCACGCCATGGTTCAAGGATGATCAAATCCTATAAAGAGGCGTGCTCGCCATCAAGAACAACAACTAGACTAGAATTAAGTTCTGAAAGTAGAGAAGTTATTCTTGTATTGTGTTGGTCTTGTTTTTACAAATTTTATCTAGTTAAGATATAGCTCGTAGATTAGTTAGTGTCATGATTGGGTTCCTACTCGGTTGTATTTGGTAAAGTCATTGAATTAACGTTTAGTGATTATTTAGCCGTAAGGATCGACAGGTTATATACATATATCCTGTTTAAAATTCATCTCACTGTGTTCTTTATTCCGCTGCTTAAATACTCTACAATGAGTGTTGGAACAACGCCGAATATAATCGGTGTTGGCACAATATTCAGTGTACATACAGTGTGTAAATCATAACAAAATGGTACCAATCCCGGTCCATACATCTACATTGGATGTCCGTTCGGTCCCAAGAGGTCGAACGCAAGATCGACATCTTACTCAGCATGGACTGCGAGAAGTGTTATACCAGATGCACATTTGGCTCAAGAGTCCAAATGCGACCCTTCTACCTAACCTTGCCCAGAGCGTGAGACGTGGCTTTCTGGGGGCACATTCAATCCAAAGGTTCAAAATTAAAGCGCGATATCTTGGGTGGTGAACACCAAAAGAGCGTTGACAAAAGTGGGACAAAAGATATTTAACGAGATAACTAATATCGATTCAATCAGAGAAATGAGAGAGAGTCGTTGTCAAAAAATTCGACAAAACTATACATTAAAGTATGAGTCAAAGAAAATGATATTTAGCCGCAAAATCGGCTTCGAAAGAACGTCGTTACAGAAGTGACATGATCAGAAACGGAAAAAATTGCCTAATATCATCAAAAATATATTGCCCAATTTTTCTAAATTTGATCCTCGGTCAGCAGAAGCTCATCTGATTGCTCTCATCCTTCTGGTAATCTAACCTCCTTCTATTCTAATACACTGCCAAAATGCCACCCAAGCTGGAAAGTGCTGGGAGAGATTAAATTACGCTTATCAAGAGCCTAGCCGGTAACCTTAACATGCGATGAAGTTGCATCAATGCCACAATGTGTATTTACTTCATTCGATGACTTTGGATTAAAATTTCCACTCCTGGTCACGAATAAAAGACCCTGTTCCTTTTGTGGCATAGCATCTGGAGGAGCAGAAATTCTGCTAGTCTCAGCAAAAAGCTCCGTCACTTTCTCTACCTGAGATTCACTTTCTATCACATGAGACAGATTCATTTCGTCGTCACTCTTGCCAAAAGCAACATGAATGGCGTCCATCACTCCAACGGGATAAACTGGAGTTGCGTTCACAATGCCAATATATTCATTTTCTTGTCTTGTTAGCGGCACAAGATCACGCATATCTGCAATAGGCACATAACTACTGCGACGTTCCTCCCGTAGCCGAAAGAAATTCTCACCAACCCTCGGGGCAGAAAACTCCTCCTCATCTTCATCATCAGCCCTGGGAATATCCATGCGAGGACCACGGCTAACATCAAGCATATCTTTGCGGAAACCCATTTTCTTGAATCCAAGATAGACAACACCTTGTTGCAATTCGAGCAAACGATAAACACAACTCTTTATGAAAGACCTAGCACCTCACACCGATAATCCTCTGACTCCAAATGTCGCACCTTGTCACCCAACCTAGCGATCACATTATCGGCCTCCTCATTCAGTGACTTGAGAGAATCATTTTCCCTTTTCAGAAAAGCAATTTCGACACGAAAAGCCACCACACTGTCCTCAGCTTTTTAGCATTAACGCCAGCTTCAAGGGCGTCCTTATAGCTTTAGCACTTACCTTGGGAGCATTCAGAGCATGTGTGATCATAGCACGATGATTGTTATCATTACTGTGTGCATTCGCAACCAATTTGTCAACTGCTGCAATGCTTGTCCTCGACATCAATCAGACCACTATAATCCCGACATAGTTGGTACATTAGAATTCTGGTAGCAGCAACAAAATAAATGCCCAAAGCGCGCCAAATAGAGATAACCCAATCTATTCACTATTGCATAGCGGTCAAGCTGAGGCCACATTCCTTTGAGGATCTTAATTGACTGTTCTTCCCACTATCGATATCCCATCAACTTAATATTTAGTGATTTTGAATTCTCGTCATTCAAGAGTTCGTAATAAACAATGCTGCCCGACGGCACTCGCCTAGGATTCCCAAACGGTCGAGGTCCTTTCCGTGAAGGATGTGGGATCTATCCGTCCTCAACGGCAACCTGTGTCTCTGCAGCACGTCTCTTAGCAGCGGCGTACCAATTTTCGCCTCCTAGGCTAGAAGGGCTTCGGTAGGTAACCTAGGCCCACGCCTAAAATTTGAATTCTACGCATCGAATGGTGCTAGATTAGCAGCGATCATGTCATCAACGGCATCAGCCTCTTTCATCATTCTGATTTGGGAACTCGTCCTGATCTTTGCGGGACAAAGCCTTCATGACTAACCTTTGCGGGACAAAGCCTTCATGCCTCTCGAAATTGCTCACTAAAGAAACTCTAGTGACTGCGCTTACTCCTCCTAGCCTGGCAGTAGAGCAATCTGACAATGCCAGAAATGTATGTCATGCACCCTAATTATCAGATAAGCTCCCGTGAGGCCTCACAGCAGGTTAACTTCTTGCGGCAAATCCCACAAACTCTTCGGCAGTCGGCAGAGGCAATGTTATCCACTGACGGGCATACATTCGAAGAACTAGCTCTGTTGGCATTCACTTCAGAAGCATGCATGTTCTTGGGGGGAAACGGCTAGCCTACTACGGCTCTCAAACTTTTTTCACGCCATTAGCAAGTTATAAGCTTAAAAGAAAACGTTTGATTTAAAGGCAATGTCGAATCGCCAGGATTTGACCCAAACTGCTAGATCAAATTCACATCATTCGATGTTAGTAGATCAAATTCGACAGATGATGAAAAGCAGACAAAAAGCTCTTTGCGGAAAGAAAAATCAAAATGAGGTGGAAAGTGGGCCTTTATATAGCCAATTCGACAATGTTGGATCGAATTGGTCAGATTCGGTATTACAATATAAAATTCAATGGATTTAATCTACATTTCTGGGACAGATCGAACGACTGAAATTCAAAAAAAAATCTCTAACCCATCTTAATGATTGGTATGTTTTGCCACCCGAATATGGAATTACGGCTACCAAAATGGGGGAGTATTTTCGAATACGTTTTGCCAAGCCATACAACCAAGTTCGCAGACGAGACACGAAGTACGATATGGAAAATCAGATAAAACGTAACCAATGTTAAAGTTTGGGACCCGTTCTTGTACCAACATCGACTCACAAACTAGGGGGGCTATATGATGGGGATGTTTTAGGAAGTCCCAGAACAGTATTCTGTCCTGGCCCAGTCATATTAGGTCCAGCAGATTCTATATCAAATGGTGGTCGTTCGACCGATGCTAGATTGAATTAGGCCCATTCGATCTACGCAATTCGACGTATAGGCAGGACCCAAGGGACAGGTTCTATAAATACCCCATTCCCCAACGTTTTCAGGGACATTCAATATTCGATACACATTCACATCGATTGAATTCCTTGATTCGATACACATTCAATTCGACGCTCATCTGATTCGACGTTTGACTCAATTTGATTCAGGGCTTGATCAAACCATTCCCATTCGATGTTCGCTAGTATCGAACCGGCACCATTCGAGACTTCTATGAATTGATTTAGAGCCGCATCGAACCAGTGCGATTTGAGATTCGTGGATCAAGCATCATCCATTCGATCCATCTGTTTCTTTGTCTTAGAAGATTATCTAGAGTAATTTTATACTTGTAATATACGATAGGTGTTCCGGACCAAACTAGTCGGTACCTTGTAATAGATTAGTATTATTTTGGTATAGCCAGGCCCATTGTAACAGTAACTAGTGTGTTGTAACACATTTGAAATATGACCAAAATACAAACTATTTCAATGGGTTGATAATTATTTAAATTATTAGTTATATTGGGTATTATTACTTTAAGGGTATTTTGAAAATCTATAATCATTGAATTATTAGACTTCATATTCAACATATAAATATGTATAGCAAGAGAAATAGATTTAACTTGAGTTGATTATATAAATACAATTTGTAAAACTAATTTATAATAAGTGAACTTAAAATGAAGAAACTTGTGAATAATGTACATCATAGATAATTGTTTCGGTCATTGGATGTGAAAACATATATATGTTAATGTTGTTATATAAATTGTTTCTATATAAGGCTAGAGTAGGACCAATCAAAGAGGATATGTAAATGTTATTAAAAATATCTCTCTTTTAATTGTCGTCAATATTGATGGTTATTAACTTGTTGGTCACAATTAATCGTCTTTCATAGACTCTTGCTCGTTATTGAGCTTGCTCTAAACTTAACGTTGTGATATTTTTTGAGCTCCACATTACATCAACAGGACAGAAGAACAGGCAAGGAAGAGAGAGCCCATGCCCTGATCGTCCTGCACGAGAGACTCATGCTAGTGGGTCCATTAGATACACGGAGATCCAGCGTGGGATGGTATGACTTATTAAATTCGATTTTGTAAGAATAACTTTTGTCTTAATTTTAAATAGTTTAACAAAACATTTATGTCAATATGCAAAGGCGTTCGAGACCTCCAGAGGCTCCTGCGCCTCAGCACGGTGAGATGTAGCGTTATCAGCATCCACATGTTCCCGAGGATCTGCCAGAGGGAGCTTCACATTGCCGCGTTTAGCTAGACCCCGTTTATATGGCTATCTACGTAAGTATTTAACTTGTAAAGCATTTTTTGATTACTATATTAAAATATGCATTATTAATTATGTACTAACTATTCTATAAAAATGAATAGGAGGCCTACATAGGCTTAATAATCGAGAGGTACGAGGCGGATCGTATTAAATAGCCCTTCATCAATCAGGAGTTGTGGAGTAGAGCGTCCGGATAAGTGAAGAAGAGGAAGGTTTGCGGGCCTACCTTTGGAGGCACGTCACGATTAATTTGGTTTCTAGACGAAGAAGGTGTCAGACTTGACACAAGCCTACGCGAGGAGCTTGGAGGGGTAGAACCGTCGTCTTAGGACTGCCACTGATCGGAGGGTTGATGCCCTTATGGATCACATCGAGCACTTAACCCAGCACATCACTGACGTGATAGGTACTCCTCCTTCTCGTCCCATTCCTACTGGATTCATGTATCAGGCTCGTCGAGCCTACCAGGGTACCGTGCCAACACCCCAACTCCCACCCTCGCCACTTCTCGTGATCTATTTGCCCCTTCGGTTTTGGATTCTGTGATGTATGAGCTGGAGTACGCGGATGACTATGAGGATGGCGATCTTGATGACACTCCCGATGGTGATGCTGTCGATCTTGGTGATGATGTTGATCAAGGTGGTGGAGCCTCCACAGATGATTTATTTTAGTTTGCTGATGATGACTATGATGACTAGTAGTCTTAGTTGTTCATATTTTTAAGTATTGAAAATCGTGTTAGTTGTTTGTATTTATGTAATTCGTTAAATGCTTGGACAAACTACTTTGTGTTTATGTAATTTCCTGTTTATTCTGTAATGACTCTATGTTTGTGTAATTTTATGTTTATTTGTAATTCAGTAATGTTTATATTAGTACTAGTTTGTTCGTACTTGTTAAACACAATTGATTTTAGTACACTAAATGTCCTTAATTTTTTTATCAATAAAAAACCCAACACGAATACAAACTATAATATGAATTAAACAGCATGAATTCAAATTTATTATAAAATATAAATCTACCACTAAACTATAATCGCACGCTAGTCATTCATACCATGCTCAAACTCTGAGTCACTCATTGTCTCTTCCTCGTTGCCCTCATCTTCCTCCTCCTCTAATCTTCTCTTTTCAACCACATCAAATCCCTCGTCGGCCAATTGGATATTCATATTAAATGAGGAAAAGTCTACACATAAGTTCAACTCTTTAGATGCATTATCCTGTAGTACTTGGTTCGGCATCCCCGCTTCGACATCGTTTGATTCTACAACTGATGACATATCAATTATGTGCCTGGCAGGAATTGTGGACACGGCCAACCATCCTTTATGTCCTGGTCACCCCGTCATCTTCATTGGATAAGGCACATAGTACGCCTGTTTTGCTTGGATAGCAAATACAAATGGCTCATTGGTGCCAAGGGTACGCCGCGGGTTAATGTCAACCAACTTGTATGCTGAGTGGTCCTTCGTACCTACGCTTATATCATACCCAACACATTTGAACAAGACTATGTACAAGGGTCTAATTTTGTCCCAATATTCCCCATGTATTATATCTTTCAACGTTCCATAGAAGTTGGTAGCATCGGATCCTCCCATGTTTCCCTTCACATAAACACTGCTACAATCACTCTTCTTCGAGCCCAAAGTCATCTCATTGTGAAATCTGAACCCATTCACAATGTATCCCTTGTAGGTTGCCACCATATTAGCCGGACCTTTGATTAGGGGATCTATTCGTACGTTGCCCTCGTATAGCCCACATGAATATGTCTGCTTGAACCATGCTAAGTACTCTTGGTTCCTCTTGGATTGTATCTCCATTGGACTAAGTCCACCGCACTCCTCTTCTTCAAACAACATGTATAGGAAAAATTTCACAAGTTAGTACTCTACTTGTCTTTAAAGCGTTTAATCGTTTCATTATTACAAATAACAACTTACTCGACCCATTCGTCAAGCTCTGGATAGTTTAGAAGCGTGTGAAGCTCTATTTACTCCATTTCATCAGAAGTCAAGTATCGCCTATTGTTTACCGGCCCTATTGGTGCCCCTTTCTTGTGAAATATTGTAAGCTCTTCATCCTACTCCGTGCTATCTAACGTCTTGTTCCTGTTGAGTTGTTTATATTTAGTCTTAACTGAGACATCCAAATACTGAGAACACAAATTGGACTACTCTGCAAATAGGTATGCATTGGCTATGGATCCTCCCACCCTCGCCTTATTCATTATTGAACCCTTCATGTCAAACATCTGTCTAATTCATAGAAATGACACAAGGAATCAATAATTATAAAAGATAATAATTTTAAAAATATAAAATTGTACCTCTCGAATGGATACATCCATCTATAATGGACTGGACCTCCAACTCTAGTCTCGTACGGAAAGTGTAAGGCTAAATGCTCCATAGAGTCAAAAACATGAAGGAGGAAATATCCTTTCCATCTTGAACATGATAACAATAAATGATTCCTCTAATCGCTCCATATCCTCGGCCGAAACCTCTGAGGCACAAATCGCCTTGGAAAAAATACAAATCTCTACCAGAGTCCCCCAAATCTCGGGTTCCAAGAAGTCGCGAAAGGCAATATGGATTAGTCTCTGGGTGAAGACGTAACAATCATGGCTCTTCATACCATACAATTTTTCTTGTTGGTTTTGCACGTATCGTCCCAGTCCAATGCTTATCCATCAGAAAACTTCAGTTCTGTTAGCCAATCAAGCACCATACTATTTTGCTCCCTCGTAACACCTAAACACATATATATATAAATCACAATTGCCTTCTTTATACAAACGTTTGTAACGAATGCTAACCGCAAATGAGAGAGTATTCTATACTATGTATGATTAATATATGTAGAACTTAAAACAAGTTTAATAGTAAATTTACTATGTTAATCAATATTAACGAAATATTAGTTTAAAAGAACATTAAACTAACTAAATATTAGTTCAATTCATGTATTTGTACTGAAATTCTATAGTTAAACTCACAAACACATCATACTTTTTCTAAAATCAATCCAAAAATCAAATATTTAGAGTATTACCGGCCGAATTCCGGTCAAAAATAATATTCATGATTATTTTCGACCGCAGTCCGGTCGAAAATAATATTCATAAGCAATTTCAACCACAGTCCAGTCAAAAATCAGGGCATAAAATAATTTTCGACAAGATTCCGGTCGGAAAATTTTTAAAAAAATGGCAGTTTTCAGAAGTTTTTAAATTTCAAACTTTTAGCGCCCGAAATCTGATCGGAAAAAATCAAAAATTTAGGTGGGATTTTGTGGGAAATTCAAATTTTCCGAAAATGCAAATATTTTCTCCAAGTTCTATATATATACTTAATTTTTCACACCATTTTCATTTAAATACTCTTCCTTTGTTCTTTTCATCTTTAAATACTCTCCAAACACAAATATTTCAACATAAATACTTTTTTCTTCCTTTCATCTTTAAATAAATACTTTTTTATTCAATTCTTTTTCAAACACTTGTTCTAACATATCTTTCATTAATTCAACAATATTTTGACTAAAAATCACTTTTAATATTTTTGATTGGGACAATTAATCGAAATCTTTCAAAAAAGCAAAAAAAAAATTATTATGTTTTATTCTGTTGATTATTATTTCTATCTACATTCCGGTCGAAAATACCTTGAATATTATCTCTGACCGAAATCCGTCGAAAATACCTTGAATAATATTTCCGACCAGGTTCCGGTCAATAAAGATTGAAAGAATATTTTCAACCGGAATCTGGTCGGTATACTATATTTTCCGACTGTGTTTCGGTTGGAAAATACAATATCGACCGGATTCCGGTGGCAAAAATCCCGACAGAAATGCACTCGGAAAATATAGTATATCGACCGGATTCTGGTCGGAAATTTTGCCACCAGAATCCGGTAGGTATTGTATTTTCCGACCGAATTTTGGTTGCAAAACGTTTCGACCGGAATGCAATCGGTAAAAGAATGTTCCAACCAGGTTCCGGTCGGTAAATTTTTTTCGATCGAAGTAATTCCAATCGGATTTTTCCGACCGAGTCCGGTCGGTAAAAGGTCATTACCAACTGGAGAGGGGTCATTACCAACCGGATTTCCAGTCGGGAAACAGGCTGTTTTCTTGTAGTGATGCACCACCGTAAGTGTTTCCCGTCCTTTTAAATTAAGGTCTTATTTATGGTATATATGAGAATGTGATTTCTATTTAATAGGGCCACTTTTAATTCTTATATATGTTAAATGCTCATTTTTGTTAAACTCATATATTTAAGTCTCCCAATGAATTTCAACGATTCAATTCAAAACTATATGTGAAGCATTATTCCTTAAATCTGAAATGTAGCTTTATTTTTAAACCACTTGTGTGTATATGTTGTTCATGTATTTAATTGGAATTTCAAGGAAAAAAGATTAAAATTCGTGCTGATTATTAGTTTGATACCTGCACTTTACATTATAAGATTTTTCAGAAATAAAAATATAATTATTTCAGTGTATTTATTAAAATAAACAATGGTTTTCTGATTGATGACAAGACTTAAAATTAGTTACGGTAATGGTAATGCTATTCACTACAAGAATACAGGCCCATCTTCAACCGCCCGGACGGTTGCAGATGGCCCATATGCGGTCGCCTGACGGGTCGCAGATACCCCTCGTCGTGGGTAATCTGCGATCGTCAGGCGGTCGCAGATACTCCTAGCGGTCGCCACCTTCATATTGAAGTGGCGGTCTCGGTGATTGCAAATTCATGATGTTCGCAACCGCCCTGCGGTTGTAGATAATATTTTAAAAAAACTATAATATTCAGAGAATTTTCCAGAATATTATTATTTTTTTGTTGAAACTAATATGGTGAAACAAAAAGAAAATAAGAGAAAGAAAAAGAAAAGAAAAGAAAAAAAAGAATTGAAGTGAAACAAAAAGAAGAGAAGAGAAAGAAAAAGAAAAGAATAGAAAAACGTGTTTGTTGTTTTGTTTTGGAGATAAAGAAAAAGTGTTTGGGTTTTTTGTTGGAGATATAAAAGAAAAGAAAGTGTTTGGGCTTTTCGGTGGAGATATAAAGAAAAGAATGTATTTGGTGTTTTGTTTTAGAGATGACAAAAAGTGTTTGGTGTTTTATTTTGTGGATGAAATAAAGTGTTTTGTGTTTTGTTTTGGAGATGAAAGAAAGTGTTTGGTGTTTTATTTTGGAAATAAAAAAATTGTTTGGTGTTTTGTTTTAGAGATAAAATAAAGTGTTGGGGTTTTTATGGATTGGAAAAGAAGAGTGTTGGGTATTTTTGTAGAGTATGATATTTGTGAATGAAAAAATAAAGGGAAGAATGGTGAGTTTATATAAGATTTAGGGTGAAATTTTTGAATTTTCGTGAAAAACTGAATTTCCCCCCGATTCCCGCCAATTTCAGCGGAATTAGCAACCGCGGTTGCTAGATACCATGGCGACCGCCTGGGCGGTTGCGACAATAAGTATAGCAACCGTTGGGCGGTTGTAATAGTGTGATATTAGCAACCGCCCAACAGTTGCGAATAATATTCATGTTTAACATTAGTGATTTTTGGCAAGTATCTTGATGTGTTTGTGTTTGAAGACAACAAATATCATTATTAGCCGTAAATTAAGGTCATAAATGACTACGAAACTAGTAATTGAGTTAGTAAAATAGTAGATTAGATGTGATTAGGCTAGTTATCAACGACACACCTATACATTATGTTCAACAACTAATCATCATACTTAGTCCTAAATGTTGTCCCCAAGCTTGATTTTTCAATGAAATCTTATAATTTTGCGTGTTATAACTATCATTAAGTTAATTATCAATAGATAAAACAATGCGCGACAACGAATCAACCAAAAGAGTAAATATTCAAATATGAATATTATTTGCAACCGCCGGGCGGTTGCTTATACTGGTTATGTGCAACTGCCCGACGGTTGCAGATAACATTCATATTCGAAATTAGTGATTTTTGAGAAGTGTCTTGAACTCTTGATGTGTTTGTGTTTATTGAACTCAAATATCATTATCACATGTAAATAGTAGTTATAAATGACTACAAAACTAGTAATTAAGTTAGTAAAATAGTAGATTAGATGTGATTAGGCGAGTTATCAACGATACATCTATATATTATGTTCGACAACTAATCATCATACTTACTCCTTAATGTTGTCCCCAAGTTTGAGTTTGCAATGAAACCTTATAATTTGGCTTGTTTTAACTATCATTAGGGTAATTATCAATTGATCAAACAAAGCTCCACAACGAATCATCTGAAATACTAAAAATTCAAGTTTAAATGTTATCTGCAACTGTCGAGCGGTTGCAGATAACTAGTATCAGCAACCGCCCGGGCGATCACCATGTGACTTAGCGATTGCCCAGCGGTTGCGAGAAGCATTGGAGACCGCCGAGCGGTTGCTTGTACTGGCCATCTTCAACCGCCCGACACTTGGAGATAACATCCATATTCAAAATTAGTGGTTTTGGGACGTATCTTGATGCATTTATTGAACTCAAATATCATTATTACATGTGAATAGTAGTAGTAAATGACTACAAAACTACTAATTAGTTAGTAAAATAGTAGACTAGATGTGATTAGGCGAGTTATCAACGATACACCTATATATTATCTTCAACAATTAATCATCATAATTAGTCCTTAATGTTGTCCTCAAGCTTGGATTTGCAATGAAACCTTATAATTTGGCTTCTTTTAACTATCATTAGGGTAATTATCAATAGATCAAATAACAGGCCACAACGAATCATCCAAAATATTAAAAATTCAAGTTTGAATGTTATCTGCAACCGCTGGGCGGTTGCGATAAGACCTAGCGACGGCCTAGTGGTCGCGAGGCCTTATAGAGGCCTCGCGACAGCTGTTGCGGTCGCCACTTTTCCATGGCGACCGCCTGGCGGTCGCGCAGCGATTGCCGTTAATGGAGACCGCCCGGGCGGTTTGGGGGAGCGGTTGTAGATGCCCCAAATCTTGTAGTGATTGTTCTAAAATCTGGTTGTTGTCCGTCCATCCACACATGATTTGTTGTAATTAGCAAATAAATTTGTAGTCAAATACCTCCCTTGCTATTGCAACTGCAAGTATTATTGGTTGTAGTTCAATATCTTTCAAGCTATATAGACTATCAGCAGTTGTCCTATATAATTGTGCTTAAGCTTTCTAACATTTTAGTAATTAGCCTTCTCTACACGTTTTCATTTGAATAGAAGAGTTTTGCTGTCATTCTGAACTTACATATTAGTTTGAGACAATCCTATAAATATAAATTTTATTTTGTCTTCCATTTTGGTTTTGTTTTTTTTTTGCTAAGATGGTTTTTTTAATAACTATTAGGTTGCATCTTGAATTTTTCCCTATAGGCATTTGTATTCACTAAAATACAATTTGCCTACGAGAAGAAGTCCTCTATTCGCCCAAACTTTACCAGAAGTTATCATGATGCTTCGGTTACTGATGGGGATTATTTAGGATAGGCCCAAATTCACATTGGGTCGGCTCAACAGTGAAGGCCCGTAGAAACGGGTTCAACATTGAACCACGCCTGTTCAATGCTTACTCTTCGACCTCTGAAGGGTCCCACGGGACGGGGTCTATAAATATTCCGCCCCTTAACCTTCTGACGATTTATGATATACACGCACAACACATACTACCACATCGAATACAAGGGTTCAATATACTTTATTGTTCGACTTAAACCCAGCTTACGTTGACAAAGATCGAACTGGTTCCCGTAGGTTTTACTGCATCGATTCGGCTCAGTTCGACACACCAACATCGAAACAGGACGGTTCGACACATCATCAATTCGACCGACAACACTCTCGAACCAAGCGAGTTCGACCTACAAAAGCATCGAATCAGCCACGTTCGATGCGCACATCGAACGTCTTCTATTCGATCTACACGATTATTAGTTTTATTAGTATATCTAGAGCAATTCAATACTTGTAATAAATAGTAGGTGTTCCGGACCAAGTTAGTCCGTTTATTATATTGGATTAGCATTATTTTGGCATTGTGAGGGCCATTTATAATTATCTCTCGTGTATTGTAACCTGAACGAAATAAGACCAAAATAGTTACCATAGTAAACATCCGGCTTCTTCTCTAAGTCAACAATACTTCAATGTTAGTGGCATTTCCTATTAACACAAGAATATACATATTTCTACACTCGAGATCCACGTAAATTAGGTCGTAGTCTACTCTTGCCCAATTACATTTATTCCATATTGGATAGGTTTCACAGAGCTTTTGAACTTGTACGAGGTCTTCCGTAAACAAATGAGATTTTGTGGATTTATAGGTTACATGAATATGCAAGATTAAAAAATAGCGAGCTCCATTATGTTGAGGCTTTTATTAATTTAAAAGGTTTGAGATTTTTGTTTAACTTATAAATTAAATTAACAACTGTAACTTTCAAATTTGTGGAGACTTCTTATAAATTTAATGTTTTTTGGGGTATTGGAAGGATTCGTATTTTGATGGACACTTTGATAGTTTACAAAAGAGGAGAGAACTAGAAAACCTAAGAGGGAGGAGAAGAGTGAGTAAGAGTGACATGGGCCCATCCTTTCCCAAAAACTGGAGGGAGGAAAAGAGAAGAGTAGCTGATTTGTCTCATAGCCCCCTAATAAAAAAAAATTAAAAAAAAAAACAGCTTTTGATTTTGTACCCAATGAATGTAAGTAATTAAAGTTGATAATAGGAGCAATATAGGAATCCAAAAAAAGTGGTTGATAAGTAGATCCTTTCTTATTATTATAGTAGGGATTTAAAGATAACGGGCTAGGATTTTCGTCCTCTAATTTTTTACTTTGGAATTTTGCCACTCATTTTATTATTAATTACGTTTTAACCGTAGTCCTTTTATTTTTGAGTTTTTCGATTCCCATCCTCAAAGTTTATGCTATTTAACTTAGTATCTCATCGTCAATTGCAGAATGGTTCTTCTACTTGTAGATACATTTATTTTTTTCCCTAAAATTATACTATTTAACTTAGTAGCCCGCTGTAAATTGTAGAACGGTCCTTTTAGTTTAAAATGCTTTTATTTTCGTCCCAAAAGCTTATGTTATTCAACTTATTGGTATATCTATATATACACTATATAATAAAAGGGAATGAGTCTAGTCGTGTAGTTTTTTATTTCCCGTTTTGCCCTTATTATTTCATTGAATTACTTTTCAATATGCTGCAGCTAAAAAAAAAAAAAAGTTAACAACTGCAGTTTTGGACTTTGTCGCGTGGGATGTGGTAGTGCACGTCGCGGAGGCGTGGGGTGTGGTGGTGACAGTGTGTGTCGAGGGACGTGGGATATGGTGGTTATATTGCGCATCGTCGAAGGCGCGAAATGTGGTGGTGGTAGTGCTCGTCACCGGAGGAGTGTGTTAGGAGTCTAATATTATAAGTATTAAATATTAAATAAGATTATTTTTTTTATTTGGTGTTTTAATTACATTAGTCCACCGGTTGTTTATTTAGAATCAACATAATTTTATCACGTTAGTTAGTGGGGGTAATTAAGCATGTTAGTTAGTGGGGATAATTATGGAGTAGAATTATGAAGTTGTTTAGATTTGTTCTTACAAATTGAGTGAGTCTTGTACCTCTTTTCTGAAGAAATATGATCCAATTATCGTTTTTATTATTCTCTCTTGCATTTTTAATTATTTCTAGGAGCTTGATCTTGCTCGAAATAGATCGAACCCATATTATTGGTGCTTTCATCGAGTTGAACTCTATTACATTTGAAATGGATTTCGAAACACGGAAAGTCATATTGTCTGAAATGCTTGAATTCTTTGACAAATGGCAGCCACGCTTGGAGGCCATCTTTGGAGAACGAAAAACTCGTAATGAAAACTATACTCAAAGTCACACACTCAACTATTCATCCACTACTGATCATACATCACTGGCACCACCACCACCACCACCACGAATCCACGCCCATACACATTTTGAAACCTCCGCTAATAATCATACATCACCACAATCACCACCGTCGTCGCCTCCACCACCACTGCAACCGCTGACTGGTCCTCGTCGTCCTCCTCCACCACCTATATCGACCCCCAAACATCCTATTATTGCAATCTACAATCCCATCAAGAAAAGTGAATGCATCAGGATAACAAAACATACGATCGGGAAAGTCAATTCCGTCACTGTTACTCACTACGTGCACCTTGCGCAGATTATTTTCAGTGGTTCAGTTGATGTTCTTTTTTGGAATCATGGAGCAAACTAATTGAGAAGAAGAAGAAGAAGAAGAAGAAGAAGAAGAAGAAGAAGAAGAAGAAGAAGAAGAAGAAGAAGAAGAAGAAGAAGAAGAAGAAGAAGAAGAAGAAGAAGAAGAAGAAGAAGAAGAAGAAGAAGAAGAAGAAGAAGAAGAAGAAGAAGAAGAAGAAGAAGAAGAAGAAGAAGAAGAAGAAGAAGAAGAAGAAGAAGAAGAAGAAAATTGGTTTCAGACAATTCTTTTTTCTCAGTAAAGTTGAAGAATCAAAGTTGGGAGGAAAGGAATGTTAGGAGTCTAATATTATAAGTATTAAATATTAAATAAGATTAGTTTTTTTATTTGGTGTTTTAATTACATTAGTCCACCGGTTGTTCATTTAGAATCAACATAATTTGATCACGTTAGTTAGTGGGGGTAATTAAGCATGTTAGTTAGTGGGGATAATTATAGAGTAGAATTAAGAAGTTGTTTAGATTTGTTCTTATAAATAGAGTGTGTCTTGTACCTCTTTCTGAAGATATATTATCCAATTATCGGTTTTATTATTCTCTTTTGCTTTTTTAATTATTTCTAGGAGCTTGATCTTGCTCGAAATAGATCGAACCCATATTAGAGTGGGATGTGGTGATGGTGTTGCGCGTCGTCGAAGGCGTGGGATGTGGTGGTGGTGGTGCGCGTCGCCGGAGGAGTGGGATATGGTGGTGAGGGTGTGTGTCGTCGAAATGAGGGGCTGGTTATGGTGGTGATGGTGCGCATCGCCAAAGGGGCGGGATGTGGTGGTGGTTGTGCGCGTCGCCGGCGGCGTGAGATGTGGTGGTGGTGGCGAGTAGTAGAGTAGGTAATACGTCAGGGGCGTCAATGAGGAACTCGGTGGGAGAGGTGGAGGGGGCGGTGAAAGCCGCGATGGTGAGAGAGGTGGAGAAAGGACGACATTTTTTGACTTCCGATATTGCTCCTACTTTGACTTTAATTTTCGTGTTTTGCTCTTTCTTTTTTTTCTTGTGACTAATATACTTTGCTCTTTGCCCCTTTCGCTGACTATTATTAATATATATATATATATATATATATATATATATATATATCAAAAAATTGCAAGTTTAAATTACACATAAAATTACAAAAATATCTTAAAAGTTGTTAAATAATATTAAGTATTTAACAAAGACTGCCAAGGTGGATCATTTCATTAATAAGTCAAAATTTATTCGATTAATATGTTAAAGTTCAGATATAAAATATTTACACCATAACATTAACAATATCAACCATGTCTACTTACATCGGACGTGCCATTTTTCCTAGTGTACATATATAAAGTTATATACATGAATATCAACAATGCCTACTTACATCGAACGTGCCATTTTTTCCTAGTGTACATATATAAAGTTATATACATGTATCTGGTGGGATGATTCATTTAGTGCTGATTTCATTTAAATGGACACTATTTCATTAGAAAAAGCCACCTTCTTATCAGGCTATGCAGCAGAGCTAACATTTGCCCTAATAAAATGTTTGGACTACTATATTAATTGATGTTTTGATTTCCTAGAAGTTGGAAAGTGCAGAATGAGGTTATAAAAGCAATCCAATGAAATATGTGCTCCGTGTTCTTCTGATTAATCTTGAAAGATAACCACTCAAGTTATCATCCAAGATACATAGTCAGTACCGGAAGAATCTAAATCACTACAAGAGATTTGGCCATTTCCGTCGGGCCCGGCGTTTTGGCCCGACGGAAATGGCCCAATTATTACCGTCGGGCCCAATCCCGACGGTAATAGGTTATACCGTCGGCTTTGGGCCGACGGTACAAATGGGCTAGCTTTACCGTCGGCCCAAATCCGACGGTAAAGCCCATTCCCGTCGGGTTTGGGCCGACGGGAATGGCCCATTTAATAAAAAAAAATTAAAAAAAAAAGAAAGAAAAATTGATGTCAGCCTTTTCTTTTTAATAATAAAATTAAAAAAGGATGTCAACCAGAATTTTTTAATAAAAAAAAAATACAAAACTGATGTCGGCAGGTTTTTTTCTTTTACCAATACAAAAATAAAATTACATTTTTGACCACAAATATATTTTTAACGTGTTTCGCTTCTCCATTTGTCGATAAAATTTGAATTTACATGCCTCATTAGTGTTGTGAAAATAGTTGTTCAAGAAAAAACAGAATTTGAAGTTGTTTTGCATCTTTTGTATAATTGCGCTTTCTTCCCCAAATTATTTTTTAAACATCTTCCGACATTCCGTTTTGTACGAAATTTGGAGGAACACTCCTATTTTACATATGTTAGTGTATGGTTAAAAAATATTAGTGATTAAAGGTGTTTTACAACCTTTATGTATGAAAATACAAGTTAGAAGTATGTTGTATAGGTTTTAAGGATAGGGTTTAGGGCTTATAGGGTTTAGGGTTTAGGGTTTAGGGTTTAGGGTTTAGGGTTGAAGAGAGGTATAGTATTTTATATTATAATGTTTGTTTATCGTATTTCGTTACTTCGTTTTGGACGAGATTTGGAATGACACGCTTAATTAGTGTTTTTAAAGGATTGGTAAAAGAAAAAACTTAATTCGGATATTTTTTAAACTTTTCTATAATTACATAAATCACCCGTTTATTTGTTTATCGTATTTCGTTACTTCGTTTTGGACGAGATTTGGAATGACACGCTTAATTAGTGTTTTTAAAGGATTGGTAAAAGAAAAAACTTAATTCGGATATTTTTTTAACTTTTCTATAATTACATAAATCACCCGTTTATTTGTTTATCGTATTTCGTTACTTCGTTTTGGACGAGATTTGGAATGACACGCTTAATTAGTGTTTTTAAAGGATTGGTAAAAGAAAAAACTTAATTCGGATATTTCTTTAACTATTCTATAATTACATAAACCCCCCGTTTATTTGTTTATCGTATTTCGTTACTTCGTTTTGGACGAGATTTGGAATGACACGCTTAATTAGTATTTTTAAAGGATTGGTAAAAGAAAAAACTACCACATGATTAAATCAATGTTATTTTAAATTAAAAAGACAAACTCGGATATTAAACACGCAAAATCATAATTCAAACACTCATACTCGAAAATTAAACACACATACTAGAAATTTAAACACTCATACTCGAAAATTAAACACACATACTAGAAATTTAAACACTCATACTCGAAAATTAAACACACATACTAGAAATTTAAACACTCATACTCGAAAATTACACATTAATGCGACCCCGGCTATCATATCCAAGATGGACCACCGTATTCTCTATTCACGTCACTGTTCCAAGCTTGATTAGTATAGTCTTAAGTCGGTAACTCCAAATTGTTTAGATCAATTACGGGTTCGACTTGATAACCCCTTGCAAAACTCGGAGAAGTGTCGCTAACTCTAGCACGTCGTGGGTCATTTGGACGAGCCCCACTATAACTAGCATGTCCATGAGCACTTTGAGCATAACATTGATCGTGCCACGAACTTGGTGGTTGATATTCATCTAACCATAACGGGAAAGTTTCCGGCTGCGGCTTGGGTTGACGCTGTTTCTGGCCCCACGAACCAGTAGGTGGAATGACTTGTTCCCACGATGAAGGTGCACCTTAATCGTGTTGTTGGTTCCACGACATAGGTGTACCCTGATTGTAAGAATCATAGCCTTGGCTCGACTGGTTGTAAGAATGAAAGCCTTGATTCCCCGGAGCGATTTGGCCCTGTTGTGTTTGGTTTTGATTCCAAAACTGGCTTGGATTGTTGTTGGGGTAATTATTGGGAAGGTTGTTATATTGAGGATACCTGTTAAAATTACGTTGTGATTCCTCTCTTTCCCGCCTCCTCGCCTCCTCATCATCAAGGATTTTTTGCTCCAATGCCGCTATGCGATCCTTCTGTTGAGTATGTTTTTCCTCGTACTGTGAATGAACATTTTGCACGGCTTTCCTAGTTCTTCTCTCCTCGCCAGGGTTAGGCTTCTTTGCCGTCGTCCTCCCTGAATCTAACATCTTGTTGTGCTTAGGCTTGCCACGTTGCCTCCCGTGTTGACCGCCGAGATCTGCCTTTGCCGAGACCGCTTGGTCACACTCAAACAGAAAGCGTTCTTCGACCTTATATTTATCATAGAGTCCTTGCGTGTAACGAGTCTACAGTTTATAAAGTAAATCAATAAACAATATACATATTTCCCAAAAATAATATTCAACGTTTTAATAACTTACATGATAATCTTGTGCGCTCGGTGGGTTCCATCTGATTATTTTTTCATTGGGAGTCCTCACTGTGTGGTCGACCACCCACTGTTGGTCGAAGCGGTAAGGGGTATCGCTTTCAAGCTATAACAACATTTGTTTCAAAGCAATATTATTTAATGATAAAGGTAACATAATAAAGTATATTCATAACGAAAGCAAATTGTAACGTATCGTACCGACTTTAGGCTCCTTTGTTGTGTGCTGACAGATCCACCGTGGTGTGTGGCTAACGAACCCTTGCCGTCTGCACTATTTGTTTTCAGGGCCTCTCGATTTTCTTTTGCCTTTTTCGCGAGTTCTATCGTCCTTTCCTGTTGCCAGTGATTAACGAAAAATTGTTCTTTACCTGCAGGTAACCAAGACTTCTTGTACCAGGCTGGCTTCTTGTCACGTTGCTTGTACGTCTTTTTTACATCATAGATGGAGTTTTTATAGATGCCTTGTGCCACCCGGTCGAATGCCTCACGAACCATTGGCTTTATTTCATCCGAGTATTGGAATACCCTCTTCAAATTATAATATCATATTTGAACAAAAAAAAAATTATAATATCATATAAGTGTAAGGGAAAAAACAATAATATACACAAATATTAACATAAGCTAAATGGTTCAGAAATTTTACCCCAAAATGGTTCATAAATTTTTGTTTCTGGTCGTTGGATAAACGGGAGTAATAGATAGCTGGTTCTTCCACATGATGCCTTATTATGAAGCCAATTGTACGAGTAATCTCTTCCGCATTAGTATGATATCTTTTATCGTAGGATAAAGATGGATCGAAAACACAGTCTTCGGTAACGCCAATTATGGGCCTCTTAGCCTCGTCATCAGTCGCAGCTCGGCCCTTTCCCCGTCCCCTAACAGCAACCGGCGTAGTAGAACCACTTGCTGAACCACCAGAAACCGGGGAGCCTTCCGACGTCAAACCTCCCCCGTCGTTGTCATCTGGAACTTCGTCCATCAGGGCGAGCGGAAATGTCGGAGCTGCAGGAGTCATTGACGGCGGCGGGACCGAGACTTGGTCACGAACTCGGCCCGGAGGCGGGGCCCGGTTTCGGGTTGAAGTGGGCCTCTGTGGTAGTTCCGTCGGCAAAGGGGGCCGATTACGGGTAGGCCCCTGTTGCTGTGAAGCGGAAACAACCCCAGTCTCGCTTGTTGGTTGAATAGTATCATCTATCGGCTGCATAACCTCGTTAGGATCTGAGGTTGCTACATCTTGATGAGATTTATGGCCCAAAATTTTTGTGATGGCCTTAATGTTTTTGAACAAGTTTATATTCGAAATATATTTTGGAATTTGTTTGGATTTGGATTTGACGAGTTTTCCTTTACCTTTGTCGGCAACGTTACGATTATTTTCGTTATTCATAACGGAAATAAAAGAATTTTGCCGACGGAAAAAAAAAATTATCGAATATGAGAGAGAGGAAAGGATTGTTATCGAGAGTGAGAGTTGAAGAGTTGGATATTGAAAATGAGAAGAGAAGCTCGATATTTATAGGCCTTAGGAAAGGGGGGGGGGGCAAATGGGCGTGCCACGTCAGCGATCCGTGTGATAATTCACACGGATCGCTGACGTGGCACCCCCACCCCCTTTTTTTGATTTTTTTTAATTAACCCTACTCCTCATAAATATCTATAAATACCCCTTATTTTACCCACTTAATTCATTCATTCTTCCCATTCTCCAAAAACTATCTACTTTCTCTCCCAAAAATTCTAAATAACTAACAAAACTTTATCCATATATATTTACTAACTTATAATTAGAGTTTATTATTTGTTTTATTATTTTATTTCTACTTATGTTTTATTCATTATCTAACTAATAATAACTATAAAAAACTTATATTATCAAGATTATATTTTAAATACGAAATTTTATTTATTATAATTAATAATTTAAAAAAATTTCTCGAAAATGTGAATGTTATTATTTAAATCGATTTCTTTTAAATTAAATCGCCAAATAAACATAAAAAATTTATTTAAAATCGTTTCTTTACAAAAAAATCCCTAAACATTATAAAATAATTATTTAAAATCGATTTCTTTTAAATAAATCGAAAAAAATCATAAATCAATTATTTTAAAACGATTTCTTTTAAGTCAATTGTTTTAAATCGTTTTTTTAAATCATTTTTTTAAATTGTTTTTTTTTTAATTTTTTTAATATTTTAAAACCCTTTTCCGTCGGCTTTAAGCCGACGGAAAAGCCCTATACCGTCGGCTTAAAGCCGACGGAAAAGTCCTATACCGTCGGCTTTAAATCATTTTAAAACTTTTTTTAAATCATTTTTTTAAATTTTTTAATTTTTTTTTTATATTTTAAAACCTTTTTCCGTCGGCTTTAAGCCGACGGTATAGGGCTAAGGCTTTTCCGTCGGCTTAAAACCGACGGAAAAGCCTTATTCCGTCGGTAAAAGTCCGACGGAAATGCTCTTTACTTACGAGCTTTTTTCCGTCGGCTTTTACCGACGGATTTTGCCGACGGAAATGATTATTTCCGTCGGGAAAGGGGCCTTTACCGACGGTTTTTTGAGCCGTCGGTAAAGGCAAAATCTGTTGTAGTGAATGTACTTGTGGATGTGGCATTTGGTTATTGTTTGGCTCTTGTTTTTGCATGTATTCTCTATGGCTCTTCAAGTTCAACGAGGGTGAGTTACCAACCAGTCTACAAGCTAGACAAATCCTTTCGCTAGTTTTTCAAAATTATACGATTAATTTTTGTTATTATCAAAGCAATTGAAAAGATGTTGTTTATATATTCTAACCAAATTAGTGAAGTCAAAATTTTAACTAATTATAGGTGTACTTATCTCGGACCAAAGGGGTTATAGTACTTGTCAACGACACAATTATATTGACTATTTATTTATCAGTAAAGTCGATGAAATTCACCAAGTACATGAAGCGGTAATATAATTGTAAGACAAGTTCATCGCAAAAACTCGCTCTCCTTTAACTTCTCTCACATTATAGTTATTATCTCATACTTCACTTATGAATTCAAATCGATCTGTATCACATTTACTGATTTTTAATTCGCAGAAGTACGTGGGTAAAAGACAACACGATTCAAGATGACGATGATTTGGCTACCTTTGGAGTTCATGAGAGGGATGAACACGTAAAATAACCGCTACGACGCACTTTTCTAGTTATCTTTGTCCAATTATTTGAAGAGTTAATGCAATTTTTTTCATGTGTCATGTGAAGTAGGCATATAACACGGGGGGTAAATAGGCATATTGCTTCCTTATAAATATGTAAGAGAGCCAAATTATTATTTTGTCAGAAAATAAATAAGCAAATTACAACATAACAATTTCCTTTATGTGAGATGTTACAAAAGATAATGTGTAACACAGCGTTTCAGCGTAAAACCTTTCTTTGATCATTGCTAAAATATTGTTTTCACTTAGTTACGAGTAAATGGTCGTTATTATTATTTCACTGTAGATTGCTTTCTAAACAACATCGAATATTTAATGTGTGCATAACTAGATTGCTTTGTAAACATCGAATTTGATGTGACTACTATTAAGGTGACGACTGTTTTCAACCATACATGTTGTCACATATTCTCAAAATAAAGAAGAAAAAAGTATAAGAACAAAATTTGGAATATATAAAACTAAATAAATAAAATATGGCAGCGGGAGGGATTGGCTGTCATACTACCCCGTGTTTAGATAAGCTCTTCTAGATTGGTTAATTAGATTTATGTAATCCTTTTATATTCCAATAAAAGTCAACATGGAGTACAGTGAGATAACTTTTTATAATCTTATGTGATAACTGGTTACTCGTAATTAAGTGCGAAAAATATTATAGCTTTATTTTTTATACGTGTTTAAATTAAAATAGTTTCTAAACATTTTTCGCAGGTTGTGTTGAATAACGGTATCGTAACTGTCACTTTGACAGCACCAGGTGGTCTAATCACTAAGATAACATATAAAGGGAGTAAAAGTTTGCTTCAAACCCAAAATAAAGAAAACGACAGAGGGTACGTAAGCTATTTATCGATGCGATTTTATTGTATATGCAGACAATTGTAAGAATATAATAAATATTGCCAATTGCAAAATTTCTCATCAACTGCACATAAAAGTTGGCACAAATTAATGAAACAATGCACGTATTCGCAGATATTGGGACCTTGTTTGGAACAAACCAAGAGATCACGGTATCATGGACAAGTGAGTATTCATATAATGTTTATAAAAATTGTTGAAAACTAATTGGTTAATCCAATTATTTGACAATGTATTTAACTAAGTTCTATGGTTGAAATTGGAAGTTCTTTACCATAATGAGATTCACATTTGGTGTAGATAAATCTAATATATTATTAATTACTCAAAATTAATTTGGGATGAATGGAATATTAATGTTAACGTTAGCTAGTGGGAATAAGTTGTTTCGAAGAAAGAAAATAAAACGGGTGGGAAGGTGAATAGCCACCATCCCACATGAAAAGTTGGAGTTAAATTGTACACTTTATTTGTTGCTTAGTTTGGTAAAGAGATTGGGCCATTGGGGTTCCACGAGTCTGTGACGGGAGGAAAACTAAATTATATGGGTCATGGTTCTACGCCCACACATCGCCGCCAACTTCCCGGTTTGGCCCAAGCTTAGGTTTGGGCTTGGGCTTTAATATTTTCAGTGTTACTATATTAAGAGTGAGTTGTCGCATTTTGGAAATGATTGCCAACAAAATCGTAAGCACGGAGCGGTGCAAATATAGTTTTAAAAATAAGAAGTTTCACTCTTGTACTCGACTTTAATTTATGTTATGTTTTCTAAATTACATCGGTTGCTATCAACAACAACAATTATATTGCGTTAGTTATAGCTCAGATTTAATGAGTTTATTATATGCAATGCATATTAAAATTCCATTGCATCAATATCAAATATAGAGGCGGAGTAGCAAGGAATGAGTGTTTTGTGCTACTCTAAAATAGTATATATGTGAGTGGTTAATTATATTGTACATCTTCTATAAGAGGAAGCGAAACGAAATATATAAAAAGAGCCAATTATTCGGGATTGATAGGCTTGACAATCCAATCTTGTCGGGCAGGTTAGTAGGGACAAGTTACAAGGTCATAGTGCAAAATAGAAATCAAACAGAGATTTCTTTCACCAGCAAATGGACATTTGGTAGCGCAAAAGTTCCATTAAATATCGATAAAAGGTAAACTTCTCTCAAATGTTAAACTCTTTTAACATAATTATTTTGATTGAGTTATAGATCTAACATTTACATTATTAACATGTAATATATACATAAATAACTACTAAATCAGATTCGTGATGCTGCGCGGCTCTCCGGGTTTCTATACCTACATCGTGCTTGAGCGTTTAAAAGAATGGCCTGCTTTTGACATCCAAGAAGGAAGAATTGCATTCAAGCTTCATAGAAACATGTGTGAATGAAGTATCTAGTCATAAATTATTTTAGTTAAAATATATATATATATATATATATATATATATATATATATTATTAAACCATCCCGCTCAAAAGCCTTCAACTATGACCAATGATGCCGGGGAACAAATGTCAAAAATATATCAAATCTGCATGAATTGTAATGAACGTGACATTAAATTATAACCAACAAATAAGGGATGAGTTGCAATATTTATGCAAAGTTACAGCAAGAGTTACCGTTGAGTATTTGATTGGAATAATAGAAAAAAGAAAGTATTGATTGTGTATCAATCACTCCATGAAGTCTGCCACACCTTGCGAACTATGTATACTAGTGAAACGATTGACCAACTTTAATTTCTTACATCCATTATACAACATTTTTTTCTAGTATATAAAGTTCGAAGGTGTGGTAGACTATCTAGAGTGATTGATACACAAATCACACTTTTTTCTTTCTATTCTTCCAATCAAAGACTCAACGGTAACTCTTGCTGTTACTTTGCATAAATATTGCAACTCATTCTTCATTTGTTATTAATACCGTGATATCACGTTCATTACCATTTATGCAGATTTGGTTTATTTTTGGCATTTGCTCCTTTGCATCTTTGTCCAGAGTTGAAGGCGTTTGAGTGAGTGGTTTATTATATATATGCTAGCTTAGAAGAAGATTTAATTTGTTTGTGTAGGTTCCATTTCATGGCTATGTCGGATGAGAGGCAACGAGTTATGCCATTGCCCCAAGATCGTATTGCTGGCTATACTCTTGATTATCCAGAAGACGTTCTATTAACTACTCCAGCTAACCCAAAGCTCAAAGGAGAGGTAACCCTAATATAATTTATGATAATTATTGGACAACAATTATACAATATAATGTTATAATTCCAACTAGTTAACCATAAAGTTGAGGTTATTAATAGAATTATATGCTAGTCCTGGGTCTCCAGTTAATCCATCTATGCAAAACCTCTCCCGGGTTTAAGAAGAGATCGCATATGCGCTATAAGGTATCAGTTGTCACATATGCGTTACACGAAACATCTTAATGAAGTTCTAATTTTTGTGTCTTGTTAGCATTTGTCATGTCGCATTACATATTAAGGTTGCAAACCTATATGTGATATATGTATAGGTGGACGATAAATACCTTTACTCATGCGATAACAAAGACAACAAAGTCCATGGATGGGTGAGCAACGATGCGTCAGTGGGTGTTTGGATGATAACACCGAGCAATGAGTTTCGCTCTGGCGGGCCATTCAAACAAGATCTTACTTCTCATGTTGGTCCGACAATGCTTTCTGTAAGTATTTTTAGATACCAAATAAATCATTCTAATTGGGAATGTTATAAGCCAATGGTTAATTCAGGAAAACATACATTCCACTGAGTCATGAGTTTTAGCTTCACATATTTGTTCAATATTAGTCTTTTTTCTTATAACTTAAAATATAGTCATTTAGTTTCACTATTAGACATTTGAGTTTTACTTTCTTCAATTTTAATGTCTGATTTATATTGACTTTATTGGTTGGACAAGTTCTTGTATTCATCGTGTTTTCAAACAGTGAATTTCTCTCTCTAGCAAGAGTAAACTGTTTGTTATAACAATGACAATAATGTAATGCAATATCTATATACTAGGAAACTTAAGCACGGGCAAGTTTATTTTTAAATAATTAAGATAATTTCATCTTTCAAGAATATTATCTAGGTTGTTATTGATAACTAACTGTAATATTTGAATACGTATTTATTTATACGTTCAAAAGCTTGATTTTGAAATAATATAAAAGTTAATATTTTAAATGTTTGTCTTCAAAGTACAAAATTCTCTAGCGAAGTTTACAGAATATTAATAACTCAACATCCATTATCAAATGTTCGATTTGTGGTGAAATATTTATGTTAAAAGGCTATTCATAATACATTAGAATGAAAGTTGTGAGTTCTTAAAAGATTTAAAAAAAATTTAACATTCTAACACTTTTGTCATTTATACAAAACTTGTGGGTTAGTTGTATTTTGTGTCGATTTTTAGAACTGCAATGATTTTCAATATTCAAAATAGTTAGGGTGATATACCCAAAAGGTTCATGTTTTATCATAATTATTGTAGATGCATTACATGATCTTCTAATTGCATATGAAAAAACATAGGAAGCCTTCATCTTTCGAAGTACAAAATATTTCAATGAGTTTTTACAGAATATTAGTTTACATTTGAATGTCCAATTGCGGTGGCACAACAACAATTCTTCCATATAGATGGCCAACTTTAGAGGCGAAAATGGCCCTCCATTTTTTATGGGCGGGTTAGAGGCGAGTATGGGCCTCTAGTAATATAAAAGGCCCATAATCACCTCCTTTCTTGGTGTGAGCTAATTTAAACATTAACTTGACTACAAAAGTCATTAGTAATGTGTATGTCCAAAAAATCGTTAATATGTTAGAATAGAAGTTGCATGTTCCTAAAAGTATTTTAATAGATTAAGATTTCAAGACTTTTGTTGTGTATAGAAAATTGTAGGTATCCTTTTTAATCGTAATTTCTGTCGATTTCTACACAAAAAGAGTCATGTTTATAGTAAAATTACATATGCACAAAGCGTTTAATATTTGATAAGCATGGATTTTTTTAATGTTGCACTGCGTGGGAGAAAAGAGATTAAAAATAATAATATTTCTCCAACAAAGGCCCACCGCAATTTTAACCACAAATTAGTTTCATCCTAATTTAATTTTGTAAAACAATTCATTTTTTCTAATTTAATGCATTGGTATCGGATATTATCCCTTAGTATCTACGATACTTTTTTTGCTTTAATTTCAATAATTCTAAAAAAAATCAAGTGTCCCTAACTATTTAAGCAAATGGCAAATTATCCCCTATAATCTATGAAATAGGCGTATTACCCACCTGTAATCTTTAAATACGCGAATTACTCCACTGTAATCCTAAAATTGGTGCACTCCGCCTCCCTGTCAAATTTTTCATATATTTGGATTTGTACTTTGTCAAATTTTACTTTCAAAAATCTATTTTTTTGTATATTTAGTAAGTTAGTGAAATATTATATCATCTTTTTAATTTAAAGTAAAAAACAATTAAAAATTAGATTTCTAAGAGGAAATGATAAGAAGAAATTAATCCCACTCTCACATTTTGGCGTGAGCTACACCTTTTCCCATAAGGGGGTATATTGTGCCATTTTAAGATTACAAGTGAGGCAGGTAATATGCCTATTTATTTTTTACAGGAGTATACCCAAGAACAAGTCGGTCTCACATATTTTCCATAAAAAGATCTAAATTACATAAGTTGACCGTTCGACCCAAAATCATAATAAACCAGCGCATGATCGGTCGGACATAATAAAATATTTAATTGGTGGTTCAGTCTTACGTAGACACTACATATGTGACTAGTTGAATGTATTGCATTTGATGTGGAATACAATAAACAAAATATGGTCATGGTTATAAAAACATGTGCAGTTTATCCACTTTATTATCCTTTTATTATTTTTATGTATAGTTTTTTCGTGTTTTTCCATAGACACAATTTGAGTTACTCATTCTTAATTATGTTATTCGGGTGGGTGCGTAGATGTTTATTAGCAGACATTACGCTGGAGAAGATGTAGATCTAAAGTTTGAGAATGGGGAATACTGGAAGAAGGTTCTTGGCCCCGTTTATGTTTATCTAAACTCTCATGATCAACATCAATCTACCACAAAAACTACTACCATTAATCCGTCACTTGTTCTCTGGAACGATGCAAAAAAACGTGTAAGCTACTCTACCTATGTGTTTTCCTTTTACATTGATGTTTTTTAATTAATATTTTAATTAGCTATATATGAAAAGAAATTAACAAGGCAAGTGCTAAAATTTTATATGTGATTTAAACTTTTAAGGTTACAAAAACTTGTGAATATCTTATCTATATAACATAAAATAGACAAAGCAGTACTGAACAAATTGCCACACTAGGCTTTTTATTTCTAATATTTGTCTTAGGGTGTAAGATACACCAGAACATTAAAGACACACTTGGATGCCCGTACACTTCTAGATTAGGTTGATAATTTGTGACTAGTTCTACATTTGACTGCATATTTGCACAATGTCATAGGCCACTATTGAACCTGATTGTGAATTGTAGCCCCATTTCTGTCATTCTAAATGAGAGCCTAGATTACAAGTAAATATGATTTTGGCGGAAAAAAATTGTGTTAGGTACCTTAAGTTGTCCACATATTACTCTTAGTCCCATAACTAGGTCAGCCACTAGCTTAGTCCCATAGTTTAACCATGCATCTCAAATTTGATTTCATCACGACGACGACTTCTGATTGCCACCACAAATGCTTTCGTGAACCACCATTTGACTTCATTTTTCGAATTCTGAAAGAAACATTTTCACCCTGGCTAAGATGTGGCATCATGATTTTAAACGAAAAAACCTCAAAAATCCAAATAGACTTAAAAAAATAGTCCCTCCTCGCATAACACCTAGAATTCATTTTTTTATAATTAACAATAATAAATAAAAGGAACCAAATGTCCATCTTCTTCCCACCACCAAGCACACCCACCATCGCCAACAGCTCAGACAGTGGCGACGACTTTCAATTAACAAATAAACTATGTGATTTATTGATACTCAAACTATAGGCATAAATCGTATTAAAATCGTCAAACTGGGATTCAGGTTTTTGCTTCAATATCGCCATTAGATGCTGAGTTTTCACGCGATTTAAACTCGATTCTTTCCACTTAAACTTAGATATCATCCATAATTTCAACAAAAATTATGCACTTTTACTGGTTTCAAATACAGATATTGTCCCAAAATTATCTCATGAAATGCGTGTGGGGGACGCCGTAAAGGCGGAGGATCGATGCGGTGTCGGTGATGCATGTGGCGGCACCAGAGGAGTTGAAGAGGGAGGTGAATTTGACCAGTTGTAGAGGGTGCGGTGGAGGTAGGGAGGGGTGCAGGAAACATGTAACAGAAAATTATTTATAGATATAAATATTTAATTTAAATATTAAAAGATAGAAATTGATTAATGTTAGTTTAAACTTAAGTATATAATAATAAGTATTAAAAAAGTCATGAAAATTACTAATTTGTTTTATTTTTGGAGTATTATCTTAAGCATTTTTATTTAATTTTTAGAAATTAAATACGAAAATCAAAATTTGCTTTTTAATAAATTTATACACCTAAGATTTTTAGATAAAACATATACGCACGTACACCATGGCATAATTTCTAGTATGCATTATGTGCAATTACATAATATATTGTCAGGGTTTTAAATTTCGCACCGTTTCGTATTTTCCGTAACTGCCCAAATATTTCGGATTTTCAATCTGTCGAAACGATTCGCCCGCACAATTTCGAAATTGCAACAGTTTCTAATTTCCACATTGATTATAATGTGCCTTGCAATTGATTTTATTGAATCCAGATGGAGCAAGAAGTTTCTAGTTGGCCCTACAGTTTTCCGCTTTCATCAGATTTTGTCAAATCCAATCGAAGGGGAGCTCTCATCGGCCAATTACTTGTTCCTGAAAGGTAGTTAAAGCCGGTTCGAATGTTCTGTTCCATATTTATGTGCCATTTCCTATGCCACCAATTGTTTTCTGACACGTGGCTGCTGGACCATAAAGAAAAATGTACCCAATCCAAATTCTCTCTTCTCTCACCACGCTTTTCTTCTTCATCTGAAGAGAGAGAAAGTCATAAAAAATTAAATATCTCAATCTCTCTCTCTTCAATCTCGTTTTGTTGCAGGAAATCTCAACCTTTTTCTTCTTTTTTCTTTTAATGATTTGGAAATGCAAAAGATGAACATAAAAATTCTTAATCCAATTTATTTAAAATAATCAAGCGCATGAGTTATATTTAATTGAGAAAACAAATTACAAAGAACTAGCTTACAAATCACGGATATAATTCAACAATTTGAAGTAAAAATTGTTTAAGAACCTTCGAATCAAAGGTTCATTACGTGCATAAATCGCGAAAGCTAAACTCAATTAAGTAATTTTAAAAAACAAATTGAACAAGAAAATTAAATTAATGGGGAAGAGATAAATTTGACAACACAATTTTTCTTTTTCCATCATCACAACAATTTCCCCACTCTTAAAGAATTGAGCATTTTTGTCTTAATATGTTACATTTATGGTGAGGTTGGAGAGAGAAAGAGAGTTCAGTGAGATCTCCAACATTTTCTCTCTCTTCAGATGAAGAAGAAAAGCGTGGTGAGAGAAGAGAGAATTGTATTGTGTACATTTTTCTTTATGGTCCAGAAGCCACGTGTCAGAAAACAATTGGTGGCACTGGAAATGGCACATAAATATGGAACAGAACATTCGAACCGAGTTAAAGCTTTACAAAAAGTATGGGTTACTGATATTTTTGTATTTTATCCTTTTCCTTATTAAATACACACGTTAGTTACAACCATATTTAAAGTGTTTTTCTATAACGTGCAAACCCGAATCCGTTACCATACTGGTGTAAAAGATGAAGTCTGCCCCACCAGATCAACCATGCAATAGTGATTTTCAAAGTTAATTGATACATTATTTCTTTGGTGATTTTAAAATATTGTCACCACTACTAGAGTAGCTTAAAAAGTACATTATCTTGCAACATATAAAAAATTGTCTTCTTTATTATCAAAGATTATTTGTCTATACTCATGTATTTGGTGTTTGTTTTTGCTTCTCTATCTTTTAAAAAAAGATTAGAACAAAAAAAAAACAGAAATCCAAAAGCATGTCTTGGTCTTGAGGTGCTTCCATAAACATCTTCTACTTATATATCTCTTAAATTTCTCTAAACATCTTATTTTAGCCTCAATTAATTGAAAAAAATTAATCTCACGGTTTCTCTCTTTCCTCATTTATGTGATATTTTCTATTATTTCAAATTGTGGCGTTTTTAAGAGTAGTAAATTAACAATAAAAAATAATTAAATAAAAATAACAGTAAAAGAGAATAGAAAACAAAAATTTTAACTTTTTTTTACTTAGTTAACAACATGTATGGCATATTTATATTAACATCTTTCAGCAAGTTATACTTTCTAAAGAAAAATGCTTCACAAAATGAATTGTGCAATGTAATATAATAAACGTATAAATTAACAAAGTTATATTAAGTTTAAACTATTTTTTTATGTAAATATAACCAAAATTGTGTAAGTGTGAGTGAAATACTAATAATTTTTATACTTTAAATAAGGACAATTAAATCTTATTGTATTTTAATTAATATTCAAAAGTTCTTTTTTACTAGATATTGCAAACACCACAAAACTAGTTTTAACTCTTTTAAGTAACTTTTAAAGACACGTTTGCAAACACTCTTTGCTTTAATTCAAACACAGCTTTAAGTAACTTTAAGTAAAAATAATGAATAAGTAGTTTTTATAAGCTATTGCAAACACCCCCTATTTGACATGAACTAATAGGCAAATGATATATATATATATATATATATATATATATATATAGAGAGAGAGAGAGAGAGAGAGAGAGAGAGAGAGAGAGAGAGAGAGAGAGAGAGAGAGAGAGAGAGAGAGAGAGAGAGAGAGAGAGAGAGAGAGAGAGAGAGAGAGAGAGAGAGAGAGAGAGAGAGAGAGAGCAAAATTCCTAAAAACATAGCAATTTTTTATTGTTTTCTAATATACCCTTTCCAATTTAATCTAGAATCTTAGACATATCATATTAAGCGAATTACTAAGCGGATTTCCTTAAAATAAGCAAATTGCACCAGATCATGCATATCAATTTCATTCTCGTTTCCAATTTTCCATAGCCTACAATTTTTGATAACATAAAAATGTGTAAATGAGTAAATGAGAAAAAGAACTTGGAAATTAATAACACTGATACTTAAACCAAAACTAATTTCCTCAAATGATTTGATGATCGGAATGAAATCGCCCCAATCATACTCTTTGTAAAATATTTGGAAAATAATCCAATAACAAACCAATATTATTAGCTATAACATTATTTTTTTTGTTGCTAAATTGTCAATGAAAGCTACAAATAGTGTGGTTCCAGGACTATATTATTTGAAGAAAATAATTATATTATTATATAGTTTAGTATCATGTTATGAGTTTTCATAAAATCTGAGGCCATCACAAATTCCATAGAAAAAAGCAACAGAAAAATGCACTCATAAATTAACGGAAGAAAATTCTTCTAGGCAAAAAATGAAAGTGGTTATTCTTAATTGAAGAAATAAAGAAAACGGAGAGTCTATCGGCTCTTCTAATTTGTATCATATATTCAGTTCCATATGGAAAAAATATAAATCAGCATAAATATTTTATCATGTCCTATATTCATGGAGTCAATCTCTGTTGAATTTGCACGTTAATTTAATAAATTTTGACTTTCCTTTTTGTTTTAATCTTAGAACGTTAAAAGTGAGATTTGATTAGTTTTTGCTCTGTATTTAGGAGATTTGCTCTGTGTATATGACCACCCGAACGAATAAGCGCTTCTTCTTTGTGGGTCAACGTCTTAAGTTTATTTGCAACGTTAATTAAAAATTAAGCTTAAAACTTTACATTTCGAAGTCTTGGCACTGATTTCTGTTCAGGTTAATTCATAGGCAAGCTGCGACGGGAGCTTCAGCTTACATCGGATTAGCACCGCATGGACATGCTGGCTCATGGCAAACAGAAAGCAAGGTTGATAATTTTTAATTTTTATCCTATGATCGTTTTAACGGAATTTAGTTCATAATTATTATTCCATATTAATTTATATACTTACTAGCTTTATTTTTTTTATTATCATAAAAAGTATTCTCTAGCAATTAACTTTAATTTACACGAAAAAACCTAATTATTCTCCAGGGTTATCAATTCTGGACACAAACAGACCGCAATGGAAATTTCTTGATAAAAAATGTGGTACCCGGGAAATACAGCTTGTTTGCGTGGGTCCCTGGTAAAATAGGGGACTACAAACATCCTAAAGATATCGTCATCAGCCCAGGTTGATTTAATTTATGACTTTTAGCTTTTTGTTATTAGATAAATGAATGCATTAAGTACTTTAACAAGCCACGTTCTACGTCATTTAAATACATACATAGCTTGACGTTGTTATATGTACAAATTCAACTATTTATTTAATTAAATAATGATCAATTTGTGCAGGATCGACTGTGAAAACAAGCAAGCTGGTTTTTGAGCCCCCAAGAAGGGGAGCGTCTTGGCTCCTGTTAGCTGCTATACATACAAGGCTTCATTGCGCGACACGTGTCAACCTCTTAATTTTAAAATCCATTTTTTAGCTTTTAAATTCGGACCTCTCACAAATTGACACGTCACTTTATCTCACCAGCTTTGTTTACCATAGTTAGCATGGTCTTTCTTGGTCAAATCAAAATAAAGGCTGCAAAAACTTTTCTCTCCCATCATATATTTGTACGACATTATTCACATTTTCTTCCACCATAAGCAAAATTTCCTCTCTCATCAATTACAAAATTCAAATACATAGTTTTTACCGCCCAATTTTCATCAGCAAGCTTCAAGTTCTTCTTCACCTTCTACATCTGGAACAAAGGTTAGTGGAACCCATTTGTTTTTTGGATTATTTTCTAAACCAAATTAATTTATTGATGTGTTGAATCATTTTGTTTTGTTGATGGGATTTGATGGGATTGTTTTTATTACTGAAAGTTATAGTGATTCGAAAAGAATAGATTTGATCCATTTTTTAAGTTTCTTTTCGTTTTGGATACAAATCTGATTAGCTGCAAAATGATGCTTTGTATAGCTTGTGTTGTCAATTGGTTGTGCTGGTGCAATGAAGTCTGGTTATTCTCTTTCTTTTGCAGCTTAACCAATGAGTTTATTTTCTTTTATTGTGTTAAGTTTACTTTAGTGTTTGATTTAGTGTGTTAAGTGTATTGACTCATATGTATAAATATGGAGCATGTGATTGAGATTTTAATAACAAGAAATAATATATTTTGTCTTCTAATTGCAATCTCTTCTGTTCACAAATCTTTTATGCATATCATTTTCTATTTGTCCTCTAAGTTTACTGCTCTTCTTCTTTTTATGTAGAATTTGGATGGTGAGTTTTGTGTTGTGCGTATGCAAGCTATTGTGGATATAGGGAGGGGTAGTAATTGTAATATTATGTTTCTATTTCTTCTTTTCCGCCAAGTTGCTTCATGTTTTTGTCCTCAATTTATCCATTTAGAAAACTGAAAATGGTGGTACACTTAAGTAATATTGTTTTCTTGTGAACCGCCTCAAAGCTTGCACATGTGCTGCTGGCGGATATTTCTTGATTGTAAATATTGACTTATTATCAGTTTTTGGAAGATCCGACTACTATGGATATTGCGGCAACCATTTTTGCTCCCATAGATGTGTTCACATTTTTTTACGCTAGACGTCATCCACAATTCTTATTATTTGAGTGACTCTATTCCAGTGGTCTTTAAATTCATTGAGCTCATCAAGTTAAATTTACAGAAACATGAAACGGTTTAGTGAATTTTAATCATGTATTAATCAAACAGAAACATGCATTAATCAAATTTTTTGCTGCAGATGTCTCAAATGTCCGGAGTTGGAAACCGCTGAAGAACAATTGCTAGTAAACTGAGATATGAAGAAAAGCTTCGCCAAGAAGGCTTGAGAAAGACAACTATTAAAATAGTTGGTGTTATATTGCTATTCATGTGAATTTCATTGCTTCAATAGTTGGTGTTATTCAATGAATGAAAACGAATAAGTATCTAGTGTGGGGAAGATGGAAAAAGCAGTTGATGGCCATGCTCGTACAAATGTTAAGATTAAAAGAAAGGTGGCCATTTCATGTAATATTGGTTGTTTGACATGGAATATAGCCACTTAGTGTTACTGATGAAGTATAGGTTCTGAAGCTGAAGCTATTTCATGTAATATTGCTGAAGCTATTCATTCAAAATTATTGTGAAATTGCTGAAGTTATTTCTCACTTAGTGTTACTGATGAAATATATATTATGTCTGAAGCATACTTGGTACTGATTCTTACATAAGTTCTGCTATTTCTCACTTAGTGTTTCTGATGAAGTACACAAGTTCTCCTATTTCTCACTTAGTGTTACTGATGAAGTATAGGTTCTGCTATTTATTTTTTATTTTGTTTATAAATGGGTTCTGTTATTTATTAGTATGCATTTATGAGCCATTTGTGGAAGAGAAAATTATACTTATGCATACATTCACAAACTATAACTAAATAATTGCAACTTTAATTAAGTATTGTACGCATTTCATAGAAAGTTCTTTTTATCAAATTTAGTGAAATAAATGATTGACATAGATTAACTGGAGCTACTTTCCCAGGTTTTTCATGTAATTAATTAGAGGACATGCTTTCCAAATATGTTTGGAAATTTCAGTGTACAAAATATAACAGAACGTTCATGTAAGTAAGTTATGCTTTATTCAGAACATTGTAGGTCACGCAAATATAACAACATATCAATTGCAACAAAACAACAAATCAAATGCAGGTGGTAGTAGTAACATAGGTTAGTCTTGTGTTATTATTAATAAATATGTTGTCAAATTACATTTGGAAGAGAAAATTATACTTAGTAACAAGGTTAGTCTTATGTTATTATTAATAAATATGCAGTAAAATTACACATACAGATTCTTTATTACACATACAAATTCTTTAATTGTGTTATAACTAAGTTGCTCCCAGTCCACATATTATGTAGTTAACGTTAACTACACATGTAGATTCCATGTGTAGTTTATGCAGGATTCCATCAGATTATTTAGTTATAAATGAGCAGAAACTTAGATGCATCTATTGCAACTATTGCAGAGAATGAGCAGAAACTGAGATGCATCAGTAAATGTTCAAAGAAACCTCCACAATTCATAGTAAATGAATCAGAAACACATTAATCAATAAATGAGCAGAAACTTAGATGCATCAGTAAATGTTCAAACTATTGCAACTATTGCAGAGAATTACAAAACAAAATATCATCAATTGGCCACAAACATAAGGCTATTTCATCTACAGATGATCACCAACATAGTTTCCAATAATTGGTCAAAAAAACTCATGAATGTTCACCAAGTTTCAAAATGTTAAAATAAAATCACAAATTAAGTCTCTGAAAATTCAATGATGAGCTCCAGCTTGATGTAGATTGAGTAAAGCAGTGAATGATGTTTGAGGATGGGAAACATATGCATTATCAGGTTGTGATACCCCTGCGTGCTGCAAGAAAATTTCGTCTTGAGTTTTTTGAGATGGAAACTCCTCTCCTTTTCTATGCGAGCTTTGCACTTGTCGTTTCTTTGCTCTTGTAGCAGCCCTCTCTGCAAATTACTCATAGAAAGAGGCAAGATATGAAACATAATTGGGTTAACAAGTTTCAAATTACAAAAATATTCGTATTAAGACTTACTTCCTTTAGCTTTTCGTTTCTTATCATCCCAATGACGAGCACGGACATCTGTAACTCCTTTTGCTTTTACATTGAGTGGATCTCGTACAAGTGTCTCTAGTGCTTGAGATAAGTTTCTTACCTCATCCAACTCAACGGTCACATTAACTTCATTTATACTCATATTGTCAAACCAAGCATTCATTTTTTCAATTCCATTTTCAAAAGATCCAGCCAAGATAAGTCTTGTTTCGTTGCATGTATTGGCTCTTGTACAAGCGATATAACACTTCTTCATCATCTCATTAATGAATATCATCTCGGCTGCGCCACTACTTTTATTGGTACGTCGCCCATCACTTATTCTATTTGTTGCGGCTTTGGACCACCTCCTTTTGATATAATGCTCAGGGATAAAGTTCAAATCAACTCTATCAAAAACTTTCAAAACATGGCTGCATAGTATACCAAAGCTTTCGAACTTGTGACAACCACAACTCACTCTTAAATCAGAGATATTAAGCTGAACTTCAAAACTACGTGACTTTCCATCTCGTGGTGTAACTTCGAAGTATTCTATCGAAGTGTTAGGGATAGCTTGATATTTTGTGATTGAGAAATCAATCAAGTCACGTACTTCTTTTTCAAATAGAATGAATATTTCCATTGTGTACATTTTTGCTGCTTGAATCAACCAAGGATTTTTGCCAGTTGGAAGCCTACCATGATGAGTCATACAATCTTTTTCAACTTCATCCATGCGCCACGACTCTTGGACTTTTTCATAAGCAACCACACAATCATGCAAACAAGAGGTTGCACTCCCACCTTTTCTTTTAAGTGCCGAATTTGCGCCTTCACTTCTTGATGTAGCCAAGAGTCCAGCACTAAACTTCTGCCAACTTAAACCAGTGGACCAACTACGACGCAACCCATACATGAGATCAAACCAAGCTACTTCATCGATGCCATAACCATCCACCATTTGCTTCCAAGTATATTCAAATTCTTCTTCAGAATAACACCCAACCATGCACTTGTGCCACAGACTCTTGAAATGATCGTCGCCACTCCTCCAACCAAAATGTGAAGGCGTATTTTGGCTTATGTGCCACTGACACAATCGATGTTGTGATTCTGGAAAAACCGTTGCTATTGCATTCATCATCGCTTGACACTGATCTGTGAATATTGACTCTGGTTGTTTCCCGCCCATAGAATCTAGAAATGTTCTGAACAACCATTCAAAAGAACTTTCTGTTTCATCCGACATATAAGCGTATCCGAACAATATCGATTGATTATGATGATTAATCCCAACAAAAGGACAAGCAATCATGTTATACTTGTTGGTGCGGTAGGTTGTGTCAAAAGAAAGTAGATCACCAAAATACTCGTAGTCGACGCTGCAACGAAAATCTCTATAGAAGAAATTAATAAGCCTATCGTTTTCATCCTTCTCCACATTCCAGTAAAAATAAGGCTCATTTTTTGTCTTACTCGCAAAGAACTCAATTAGTTTTGTTGCATCTCCATTCTCCATTATTTCTCTAGAACGATTTAGAGCATTATATACATCTTTTCTTGTAAAATCGACGTGTTCTCTACCATGAGATTGAGTTTCCAAGAACTCATACGCCCTAGCCACCAGAACTCCACATTTTACCAACGACTCGATGCAATCTTCAATTTCTGAATTGACATGGCGAGCGGATCGTAATAAATGTGATTCACTTGATGAATACATATCATGATTGTGGTCTTTTCGAAAGGCGGTGATTCTCCAATTTTGTCCCTTTAATCGAGCAACTCGAATCTTTGCTTTGCATTCACACCTATACGTCGGTTTTATAGTAGTCGGTACGTTCTCCTTTGAACGCTTCTCATCTTTCTTGCCGGCGCAAGAGCATACAAATTCCCGAGCTTTTATGTCTCCCGATCCATCTAGAAACTTCAATACAATATCTTTTCTAACACTAAAGCCTTTCGCTTTTGCATATATACAGTATAAACCATACGCAACATTTTCATTCTTCATTGGTTGGCCAATTTCGAGTTGTGATTCCATTTGATCGACTGTCAAGCTGGTAAACTCCATCTCTGTTCTAGACAATAGTACCTCGGGGTTTCCATCACTTTTGTCTCTCTCTTGAGTTCCTTCCATTTATAAGTAATATCTTGAAAATAAGATAAAACAGTAAGTATGCTTCATTCTCATTTTCTGTAGTTTTGAATGACTACAAATACAAGCATCAAATTAGGTGACAAGTTATAAACACGTAAATCAATTCAAGAAGTCTATCCATATATAATGCTTTAAAGTGAATCTCTATGACGAATTACTTCAAGTTGATAATTAAAGAAATGAATTTTTTATACGCCATTTTATATTAGAAGTTGATAATCTCTAAGTTAATCACTGTCTATCTTTATGAAATTACAAGAAATAATTTTTTTATACGCCATTTTATATTAGCAGCTAATTTGAAGTAATGTGATTCACCTTGAAGACTCAAGCATGAAAATATACAGAACTCACATAAATTTTAATTACTTCTAAAATTTGACAAACATGAGAATATAGTAATATTTGTTGAAGAACAGTAGATGAGAGGAAATTTATTCCCTCCAAAACCCTTCAAATAGCAGCGAAAAACACACAAACACACAGTTTCACCTTTAGTGTGTGACATTAGATACAAACCAGCTGTAAGTATATAATATACAGAATTCACATACATTAAATATTCAACATAAATTGCACAATCAATTTACTATTAGCAATTGTAGTTAAGCATAAACTTACAGTGTTGCCCCTTTTACATCGCCATAGATGGAGAGAGCAGTGTAGAAAGATTAATTTTCTAAAGTGAGATGGTGTCTGTTCAGTTTTAGGAGGGAAAAAAAGCTTTTCATACATTGAAAATGGAGAGAGAATAATGTCGTACAAATATATGATGGGAGAGAAAAGTTTTTGCAGCCTTTATTTTAATTTGACCAAGAGAGACCATGCTAACTATGGTAAACAAAGCTGGTGAGATAAAGTGACGTGTCAATTTGTGAGAGGTCCGAATTTAAAAGCTAAAAAATGGATTTTAAAATTAAGAGGTCGACACGTGTCGCGCAATGAAGCCTTGTATGTATAGCAGCTAACAGGAGCCCAGACGCTCCCCCAAGAAGAAGTGCAACTTTGTGGGAGATTGGAATTCCTGATCGTACAGCTGCTGAGTTTTTCATTCCTGATCCCAACCCGGTGTACAAGATCCACCAGTATAAGAATAATGCAACCGTTGAAAAGTTTGATGACTTTCCTCTCCCAAATTCAATTTATTAATTAACTCGTAATAATTAACTACTGTTTGATATATAACATTTAGTTTAATAAACAAAATAGGTTTAGGCAATATGGACTTTGGAGCCGCTACACAGATTTGTACCCCAAAAATGATTTAGTTTTCACGATTGGCCAAAGTGACTTTAGAAAAGATTGGTTTTTTGCCCATGTTAATAGGTATGTTCCAATAACTATTGTTATTATTATTTTCAAAATCCAATAATAAAATTCTTGTTTAACTTATATAAGAAAAAAGTATGAAATTGATGCAACATTAACTATATATTGTTGCAATGACACAGAGAAATTGGAAACAAGCAGTTTGAGGCAACAACATGGCAAATTGTGTTCCAACTTAGAACTTTTGACAAAGCAGCAAATTACACTCTTCAGTTGGCACTAGCATCAGCTAATGGAGCAGAACTGCAAGTATGTTATATGTAACTCCCTTCCATCCGAATCTTTAGAGCCTCTACATTTCATATCATGTATATAGTCTTTTTATATACATGTATATATTGTAATTGATTACGTGAAGTATAAGGCGTACGTATACTGGGACTTTCTGGTCACAAATCTTGTATTAGCTAGTGAGCCGGGAACTTTCAAGAAGCAACTAAAAGATCCTTGTAGTGCAACAATATTCGTTTAATTGAAGGGCACCAATTTATTTCATATGTTGTATGTTTCTATCGCTAATAACTGTTTCATTACTCTTTAAAAAGGTACGATTCAATGATGCGAACTCACCTCCTCTATTCACAACGGGACTGATTGGCAGAGACAATGCGTTAGCACGACACGGAATCCACGGTCTATACCATTTGTACAATGTTGAGGTATCGGGTACACGGCTTGTTCGAGGAAAGAATAAGGTCTTCCTAACACAAGCTAGAAACGCATCAACCTTCAGCGAAGTCATGTATGATTATATCCGTTTTGAAGGTCCAGCTTGATTGATTAATTGTTAATAAATAAGCCAATTAGGCTTCTACCTTTAAATTATACATACAATAGAGAGGAAGAAACACATACATGTGAATAGGGCTTTTATGAGTGACTAAATCACTGTTAAGACATTTACATCGTAATTGCTCGATCGACATTAAACATTCCTTTGTCTATTAAAAGAAACACCAATCTTAATGTTTGCTTGTGTTTCATTTGAATTATTTTTTTTCGTTTCTATGTGCTAATGGTTATGTTGGTGGAAATGGTTGGTAATTTGGTATAATTTTGTATGGGTTACACAAATTAAAAATAAAGTATAAATTAGCCTAATTACACCAAATTCTGGGGTATTTTTTATCCACCTCCCTTACGGTTTGGACCATTGGCAAATAACCACCTGACGTTTTAACTTTTGGCATGGTACCTCTTCCATCCTTTGACCGTTTGTCAACTGTTATATTTGATGGCAATTGTGTAATTTGTGCTTCAAATTACTTTAGTTATTTTTCCATTTTCGTTAATTTACAAGTAACATACTTATTTTTATATTTAAATATTTTGATAAGCATGATTATTTTTATATTTGTAATAACAGCAGCTCATTTTAACTATGTGTTAATTATTCATTCATAACGTTTATATATTTTCTTAATCAAACAATAAAAAATTAAACTAATCAGAATAATATGTATAAGATCACGAAAATATAACAAATTTCACAACATGATTTGTTCTGTATAATTAAGTAAATTTATAATCTGATTTGCATACTTTTATCAAGAGAATGATATTTTGTATTTTTTTGTAACTTCTAATTTGCATTTATAAAAACACTATTAAATACACAAATCATTGTTTGTTAAATTCATAACTTTATTATAGTGACAATATAATTGTGTTATATTAGGATATCTACACATAATATGAATGACATATTATAATACCACAAAGAAATACATGAGTATAAATTACAATTTGGTACAAAAAAAAAATATCGTTGTTTAAAAATAGTCAAATACGAGTTTAGCTAATAGAGAAATCATAATTACTAAGAAATAAAGAAATTTTTTTTTTTTAAAAAGTAAGCAAAATATATTGTACCTTTTGTTGGTAGACTAAAAATAATTATACTATATAATTCTTATTATTCTACGATCTAATCAACTTTTAATAGTAACGAACATTCCTTTGTATTTTCGAGTATAAAAGACCTTGTAAAACTTAAAAGAAGGCAATGTTGTTGAAGTTGAAGGCGTCGTAGAGCCCGAGGTAAAGAATAAGAAGTTCAAACTTGTTGATATGGAAATAGTTTAAGATATATTCGATAAAGGTAAAAAAGTGACAAGTCAATTTTTTGTTGGAATGTGTAACACGCCTAACTCGAGAAAGTATAGTACGTACAAGATACTGAAGAAGGTTAATGATAGCATTGATGTTGTTGATCTTATTAAAATGACAAGTTTGAAGACTTTCAAAGTGGTGGATCTATACTAGCCTTATGGTGATGATTTTTTTTATCAAAATATTAACTCGAGGTCGAGTTTGTTCGAAGTGGAAAGGACTGATGTAGGACAAGAAACCCCTTATTGTGGTGAAATTCGTAATAAAGCAAGGCCTGCAACGAAAACCGCCATAAATTGTGACCGCTGTTTTGTTTTTGGCCCATGTGATATCGAATCAAACATCTTTTAGTTATCTACAGTCAAGTTTCAAAGTTTAATTTACACTTTGTGGGCTTAGTCTCGAAAAAGTCGTTTAGTATGTTTTCGAGAGCAATTAGTCTTGCTGTTCAAGTTTCTAGTTTTCTTTCTCTAGAAGTTTGTTTCATTTTTTAGATTTTTGACTTTGTTTCCTAGTTTTAGTCTATTTCCTTTCCTAGTTTGAGTCTAGATCCTTTATGTTTAGGTCTTATGATATATATATATATATATAGAGAGAGAGAGCTTCTTCGTTATTTTGTTAAAGAAGACTTTTATTATTTGATATTTACCAATAAAATCGGAGTTTTATTCTAAATTCTGGTGGATTTCAGAACCTTTCTTCATTAATACACTGGTATTTTCGAAATCTTACGCTACTATTCTATGTCAGAGACCATGCGCAAGTTTGTGGTGTTCTCCGTCCCTCCGTCCCTCCGTAGATTGTAACTGAGCGTTTATTCCGACATAATTTACCGTGGAACCCATGGGGTTATGCCCGATTCAGACAGTTTTCTGTCCTATTACTGCATCATCAGGACATAGGCCCAATCGAGACCTTATTGTAAGTTGAAGATGTCCATTGATTAGGGTTGCATCCCTTAAAATTCACTAAAGCACAGAGCGAAGAAAATTATAAAAACAAGGATACGTTAAGCAGCCACAATACCGATTTACAAGAGCTTGATACACAATAATAGTTGAGGGAGAGATGTGAACAAAAGGAGTCAACAATCAGAGTAGAGGAAAACAGCATGGAGATTAGAAGTTTAATCTTTTCTTTTCCTCATTGAATATCTATGATGAATTGTTGTGATTGGAATATGACTATGAGTAGGTAATCCTCTCAGTGCCTGAGGGAGGATGTAGTTAATCTCATATGGATGCACCTTGAACCAATGTTTTGATTATGGTTATTGATGACTTTATTTTGTTGGATATTATTTGTTTCTTATGCTACTTCGTTTGTTTGATACACACGTTACTATGATGGCAGAGTCGTCACATTTAACAACCTTGTATTATGTTGGAATATGTGTAGGATATTATTAACGCAACACTAACATAGTAGACCAGGCAGATAAATCTTAAGACCTTTGTCATTAGGGTGTTCATGGAATTTAAGTCATAGTTGATGACTCTAATTCACTTTTAAAATGCTGCATGGATCCTATGACATGGTGAAATTTTGGTTAGGGAAAAGTGCTTAACGGCTTGACATCATTAGGGATTAGAGGGTTCTCTAGTACATACAAAAGGTGGATAATTCACTACGTCAACTTGGAAACAAAACAATCATAAAAATCCATCTCTTAGATACCTTTTAATTAATAGATTTTACAATCTTAAAAAGCAATCAATCATCTAAATTGTGTTTCAGTTAGTTTAGTTTTAGTTCTTTTATAAATCTTTCCAATTTCAATCTTTAGTTAATCTTACTTCAGCATTCCAGTTTAGATCTTTTGTTGTTAGTTAGTTAATTTATAATTCTCTGTCTTTAATTATTTAACGAAAAAAGCAAAAATCAATTGATTCTGTGTGCAACAATATACTGCTAAAATACAAATATCGACTCTCCTCGGATTCGATACTTGTGTAGTAACTATACTTTCCATTTTATTACTACTTGATCGTATACTTGCTTACATGTGTCATTGAATAATATCACATGGTGATGCTGGATAATCTGTCCTGCCCTCGATAATAGGCAAAACAGGCACCCCACAAAAATGACCAACAAAAAGGGCATCATCGGGTCAAGACCTACCAACGCCCCAATAAGGTTACACGGTCCAGGGAAAAGGACACGGGGTAGGTTGTACAAAATCCACCCAGAGTCGCTCATGTGCCAGGGTACTCAAAAGAAAGTCACGAGAGCCTGCCCTAACGGGTCAGTAAATGACCCAAATTGGGTAAAGGCACCGCTCGAATTTCACGGGACTCGCGTGAAGGGACCCCCGGGTGGTGGGATACAACACTTAGCTAAAATATCTTTTGAGAAAGGAAGACAATACAAAAAAGTAATGGAACGAGTCAATACAAGGAAGGATCAAAGGAAGCAGACCTCTCATCAACTGTCTCAATAGAACAGATCGGAGAGGGAGCCACTCAACAACCACATAACTATTCAGAAGAAGTACTACTCAAGAATCCCCTCAGAATACAAGGGGATAAACACAACTCGGAGGGTCCTACCACCCCCGAATCGGAAACAAACACGACGATGGCATGACTAGACTCAAAGGAAGTGCCAACCACCCATGTTAAAGCAACTTCAAACTACCTCTCATTATGAAGAAAGAGCACACCTCATTGGTTCAAGACTACCATTGGGCAGAAGTAGGCAAATCTTCCCCGTCTAGAACAATGATTGTCGCAGGGCAGACGTACCTTCATTGGCCCAGCAAATCCTGCTAAACTATTGGAGCAAATATAATTATTATCCGGTTAGAAGGACTCAGACAAACTCACACATTGGGGTGCCCTGTACCAGACGACCCCCATTCGCGCAGAAGGTCCCCTAGAACATTGGCCGTCGCCACCACCCGAAATTATGATGGAAGACCGACCCCAATAGGGCTAAAGACCTCAAGGCTAGCGCTATAAATAACACCTCATTTCAGCATCAAAACAACAAGTGCAATATCACCATTATACTCACCCTTTTACTTAACAAAAGACTAAAAATACTTGCTATAAGAGAAAGAAAACTATCTCCACACATGACCCGCTAGTAATTTACTCAAAATCCTTAATAAAATAATATTGCTTCATTTTCCTCAAATTCAAGATAGGCGTTCCAAGCAATATTTTATGATTATATTCCTAAATTCTCTCTACTCTACGGCCCTCGGACGATATTGCATAACCAAATGGCGACATTTGTGGGAACGCTGTAAGTTCTCTGAGAAAAGTTTGACAAAAATTGCATGGCAAGAAGATAGGCAAGAATAGATAAAGCATCTGGAGGTGCATAATCCCAACCGGCTCCTGATCGTGAACCAATGGAAAATCACAACACTAAAACTAAGACACATCAGAGTCCCCCTCCCCACTAGGAGGATGCTCGGACTCGCACTGGTCCGTGCCCTAACGCAGACAACCCGGGACCCCAAATGCCAGGACCACAAGCGCAATAAGAAAACGGACCTAGAATGGGCTATGTACAAGTACCTTGGGACATGTTCGCCAAATTTAACGGAAACAGAAGGCCCACCTCGGAGGAGGGTGGTGGTCGTGAGTAGGATTTCCTAGAAGAACACAAAAATCCTCCTAGGTATTGATCAGCCCCACAACCTCAGGCCAAATCCAATAACTTGCGCCCTAGTGAAACTGATGTGGTCCCGTCCCTTTGCCGAGAGAGGGGACCGTCATCCTTGTATTCAGCTAGTTCGGTGGGCGCTCCCCCAAAGACTTGGGTATCGCGATACACTTACCGGCTAAGGACAACATCCTGGGATCACCAAGTCCCGGAGGAGGGCTACTTTCCCAAGCCACGACGTCAATGCTCACCAACCCCTTAGGCCCTCCTGAGGCACATGATGGAAGAAATACAGAGAGAGTTTCCAGAGCTTCGATGCAATCTCAACCCTGGAGAGGAGATGACTTACATGGGATCACCATTTGCACCCCACATTGCCAAGGCCCCTATCCCCCCTTGGATGAAGTCGACGGGACTCCCGAGTTACTCAGGGTAGGGAAACGACTGAGATCCTCATGACTGCATCAACCAGTATCGGGCCGACTTGGATCTCGTGTCCCCACCCAACTACGCGTTGAACAACATATTTTGAACGACCCTCAATAGCCAGGCGCAATCCCGGTTCTCCAAGTTGTCACCAAGGCCAATGCACAACATTGAACAACTAACCCAGATGTTTGTAAGACAAGACCATCAGGCATCTATTCAACATACGATAGAAGTCGGACAAACTCCTTATGGAATTCATGAGGCAGTTCTCCCATAGAGTCATTGATGTCTCGTACGTCCACCACCGTATGTTGTCTGACATTGTGATACGAGGACTTCTACATAGAGACTTTGGCACCTACCTCATGAGGAATTGGGATATCGACCTCGAGGATTTAATGCAAAAGGCGTAATCCTTCATGGAGCTAGAAGAAACTCGGAAAGCCCCAGAGATAACCAAAGTCGCCAAAACTCAGACACCCTCCTCGCGAAAGGGGAAAGAGAAAAAGACGAAAAATAAAGAGGCAAGAAAGAATAAGTGAAGAAATATTTGGAGCCAACGCCATTACCTTGCATAACGGGGGATGAACGTGTCTTTAGATGGCCCTGGGCCCCGAAGGACCCTTAGAGGTACAAAAACCCAGACAAGTTCTCCATCTACCATCGAGCCTACGGGCACCTGACCAACGACTGCTACCATCTCCAAGAGTTGGTCTTTCTAGACAAATATGTGATGCCCACAAGGAGGACTTTCGCAGGAAAGTGGGTTTGGGAAGAGGAGCTCAAGAATAAGAAACAACACTCCGACACTTCCGAGGACAGAGAGCACCCACCCCAAAGAGAGGCGCGATTACCTCCTCCCCCGCTGACCTCTCGTGATAGCGCTCCCACCCGCCGCTCCGTCAACATGATTGAATGAGGGGTAATGACAGTATCTAAAAAAGAAAAACGAAACTATATAAGAAAGGCTCCAAATGCTGATAGGAAGTTGGAAGTCCTTGCGGATCGACTTGTGGATCAGCCCACCATTTCATTTGGGCCCAATTTTGTGCTCGATATTATGTACCCCCACGAGGATCCCCTAGTGATTACGGCCACCATATTCGACACAAAAGTCAAAATAATCCTCGCAGAAACAAGAAGCTCGGTCAACGTCCTCTTCACACTCACATATCTCGCCATGAACATCCACCAAGACCAGATGGAGCACATGAAGGTTCTCATTGTAGGGTTCTTGGGGAACAATGTCGTGGGGAGAGGGTGCAACCCGCCGCACTGAATGAACTAAGTTTTGGGTGGTAGAGGACCCCCACGAACATGCAATGCCATATGCGGAGGACCATCCTTTTGGGCCTTCGACGCAGTTTCCTCTACCCTCCATTTGAAAATAAAATTCCTTACTCCCTCGGGGATTGAGGAAGTCAAAGGAGATCAGAATCAGGTCCAGGAATGTTGCATGAATGCCTTACCGCTCGGTCCTAGGCCCCTGGTCCAGGAGCCTCTGGCTAACAGGGCTCGAACCGAGGAAGTCCATGTCCAGCCAGCTGAAGAGCTCAAGATGATAGAACTAGTGGAAGGAGCCGAGGGAAAGACGATAAAGATCGGCATCAACATCGGAGAAGATATGGTGTTAACACTAGTTTTTACCCATCCCTATCTTTTCTTTCACGATGCCCTCGAAGCATCACGAAGACCCACCCCGATATTGTTGGACTTAAATATTCCTCCCGATACCGGAAAAACAGTGCCCTATACAAATCACGATAAGTATCTCACAGAGTACAAATCCCACGCGAATACCCCCCTTGAATATGATACTCTAGCATTTATCTTATCAAAAGTACTACATGGGACTTACCCCATCACGGTCCAATACCCCATAAAAGGCCTATCGGGGCCCCTCAGAACTCCCTCTAATGAATATCCTTTCTCAAGGTCTACTTATCGAAAAACGGGGCATCAGAGCAAAAGAATAGTACACGTCATGTCCTAATCCCCCAAAACTGATAAGACCGAAGAAAGAATCAACTCAGCACACAGAGGACACATGGCGTTAAGAACCCGAAGGTGACAACTTTCGGAAGCTACGTCAGCCTCCTCGGAGACAGTTGGCTAAGTTAGAAACAAACACCCCACTCATATATGCATGCATAAAACACCTGCTAAAGGGGAAACACCACTTGTACGAGAGCTAAACCCTATAAAAGATGGTGAAAGGGTGATAATAAAGGACATACCTTTTTGGGAAAAAAGCAAAAATGTGATTAGATTTTCTTCAAACTCATGCAAGGCATTAAAATCCACTCATAAATCCCTCAAAATTATATAACTGTTAACAAAATGGCACTGTCTGTGGTAACGCCATAGGATCTTGCCTTCGAGTACGTTTGAAGAAATCGTCTCACAAAAACCATGGATAATTCACCCACCAACAGTAGTCCCTTGGACCACCTAGAACATATGCAGGAACAACCCTCGAAGACCTAGCCCCCTCCCTTAACAGGAATGAGGGATTTCATAAATATTTCTCGATCCATATTCGAACGCCTCGTTGAGGGGGCCACCTGAAGAAATAGGCCAGAAGCGGCGCACCCATGTGAGGATCGCCTGTACGATACTATAGGGAACGGTATGACTCAGAGGAATACGAATCCTGCCTGAGGCCCAACTTCCAGCAGGGCCACCAACATCATGACACCCCTTCACGGAGTCGAGGGCCTATGACCCACTTTAAGGATAATAGCGAGAGGGGGCCACAAAACTATGAGATGGTGAAATTTCCTTACCAACGGGACCGCCATCTGCCTCCCACCCCTTCAGTAGTAGACTATTCCTTATGGGATATGGTTAATCGTTTGCATAGAGAAATGAGGGAGATAAAGAAAAATATAACTCCGGGGAAAGAATTTATGTACCACGGTTCTCCTTTCATCCCAAAAATTGCTCAAGCCATGATCCCCTCGGGGATGCGACCCAGTAACCTTCCCTTGTACACATGAGACAATGACGGAAGGGATCTGCATGCCCACATCCATCAATACATAGAAACCATGTATCTGGAATTAGCGCCCGACTTTGTCTCCTACTGAGTGTTTCGAACCACCCTATCGGGCAGGGCCCAGGCTTGGTTCCCCCAGTTACTCTCGAGTATGATTTACCATTTTGATTAATTGGCGTGCTTATTTATACGACAATTTTCCTATAATAGGAGATACCCAAAATCTGCTAGTTACCTCTTTACGGTCAAACAAAAGAAAGACGAATCCCTAATGGCCTACATGAAACGCTTCTCGAATGAAGCCCTAGACATCCCGAATGCCAATCCCTCGATCATAACGGATATTCTAACCCAAGGACTTAGAACATGAGTTTTCTTCAGATACCTTATGGGTAACCAAGTCAAGGACATGAATGAACTCATGAATAAGGCAAAGACTTATATTATTCTAGAAAAAGCTGAATGTTCTAAGTTCAGGGCAGAGAATAATGACCACAAGCACAAGAAAAAGTCCCAGGACAAAGAAAATGAACGAAAATACCTCCCCGATGGAGAGACGACGGGAGTGCGGTGAAGCGACATCTCAAGCCTGTGCCACTACCCCTCTAACTTGCACTCTAGCGGAGGTGCTTAACGTAATGAGAGGGGGTACTGGTCTACAGTGGCCACGACCCGTCAAAAAGCCCTACGAGAAAAAGGACACATGCAAATTTTGTAAGTACCACAAAGCATATGGACATATCACGAACGCCTGTACTACTCTATGGAATGAGATACACCGGCTTCTAAATGTTGGGTATTTGGGGAATTACTTAAAAGAAAACTACCAAGAGGCACCCAGGCCTAATGTTTGGAAAAGGATTCGATCTGAAGGACCTACGGAAAAGGAGTGGCCCAACACCACGTACCAAGAAGAAACCGCCCATTCAGGATTACCCCCACCCCCAGATTTTCACAAGGATAATCCGCCCTTGGGCAGCACAATAAATATGATTGAAGGATGGGATATCTCCATAACACCCCCGAGGAAGAAGAAAGAGTACCTAAAAGAAGCCCGGCATGTAGAACACGGGCCGCCCATTTGTTCAATACAAGGAGCTAAGTTACCCACCATCACCTTCGGGCCAGATGACTTAAAGCGCACAGCGTACGCCCACAAAGACCTATTGGTTATAGAAGCCACCATTTTCGGTATTGACATCCAACGCATCTTGATCGACACTAGTAGTTTGGTAGACGTCATTTTCCTACCAACCTACCTAGCGATGGAGTTAAAGAAGGAGCGCCTGGAATCGGCCGAAGTCCCCCTAGTTGGCTTCTCAGGAGAGTCTTGTCGTACGTTGACAACAATAACCCTGCACATGTCCTGGGACAAAGGCGCCATGCGGCGGACTGAGCATACCAAGTTCTGGGTCGTAGAGGCATACCGTAGAACCTACAATTCTATATGCGGGCGGCTGTCCGTACGAACATTCGAGGCTATCTTTTCTATGCTTCACATGAAGGTTAAATTCCCCACGCCCTCAGGCATAGGGGAGGTCAGCGGTAGCTAGGTCAAGGCTAAGGAGTTCCGCATGAACGCTATCCATTCGGAAAACGATGAGGAAGCTATTACACCCGTTAAAAATAGGAAAATAGAAGAAGAGTTAAAGGTGCAACCGGTCGAGGAACTAAAGATGATTGTGATACTAGAGGGAGACCCGAAAAAAGATCGTTAGAGTAGGAACCGAAATGAGCTTCGAGATAGAAGTAGAGTAGTGTCCATGCTGAAATAGTTTAACAACCTCTTTACATGGGAAGGAGGACCCCCAGGAAAGATAAGAGATCAAGTTTGTCAACATTTCTTAAACGTTAAGGTGGAGGCCAAAGACGAGAAAGGAACAAAATAATCTGGTCTGAGATATAGCGGCTGCTTAACCTACAGCAGATTCAAGAAGCCTGATACCCAGAATGGTTGGCCAATGTGGTCCTCGTCCCTAAAACCGGGGGGAGATGGCGAATATGCGTCGACTTTACCTATTTGAACGATGCCTTCCCAAAAGACTGATATCCACAATTGGTTGATTCTATAGCAGGATGTGACTTATTATCCACAATGGATGGATAGCAGGGGTATAAACAGATCCTGATTGCTGCCGTAGACCAAGATAAAACTAGCTTCTTGTGATGTTGTTTGGTCTGAAGAACGCTAGGGCCACTTACCAACGCCTAGTAAACATCATGTTTGTTGGCTTAATTGGGAAGTCAATGGAAGTATACGTCGATGATATGATCGTTAAGAGTCCCACGGGCAGAAGACCATCCGAATGACCTCCGTAAAGCGTTATCGATTATGGATGATTCGGGATAATGATCATCCCTCGTAAGTGCTCTTTTGGTATCAAATGAGGGAAATTCTTGGGATTTATGGTGACAGAGAAGGGGATAGAAATAAATCCATAGAAGGCCAAGGCCGTCATAGACAGGTCCACCCCTAGGTTCATCTCTAAATCGGTTGACAAGGGACTCCCCTTCTTCATGGTCTTGAGGAATATTAAGGATTTTCAGTGGACCTAGCAATGCGAGGAGGCCATCAACGAGTTGAAAAGCTACTTGACTTACCCACCGTTGTTAGTAAAACAGGTGCCTCAAGAGGAGTTATTCGTATATTTGGCGGTAGGAGAGGAAGTTGTGAGTGTCGTATTGGTCAAAGAACACAATAGGAAGCATCGCCCGTATACTACATTAGCAGAATGCTGCAAGGAGCACAAAGTAGGTATACCTAAACAGAGAAATTGGAACTGTCTCTAATTACCACGACACGCAAATTGCGCCCCTATTTTCTCTTCCATCCTATCACTGTATTGACTAAATACCCTTTGCGAACCATCCTCAATAAGCCCAAGACCTTGGGCCGATTGATAAAATGGGCCATTGAATTCACAAAATATGACACTTCATTTTCCCTCAAACCTTCGATTGAAGCTCAAGTATTGGCTGACTTTGTCGTGGAGATGGCGGGTATGGAGGCCATCCAAAATTTGCCCATGTGGCACATGTTCGTAGACGGGTCCGCTACGACGACACACGGGGGGGGGGGGGGGGGGGGGCAGCGGTAGCTCCGGTTAGGCTTGACTATCCCATATCTAACAATGAAGCCGAATACAAAGCCTTGTTGATAGGGATGAGACTGGCCCGGGAAGAGGGAATTAGAAAAATAATAATTCACAGCGACTCCCAGCTGATTGTGTAACAATTTAATGGCACATACGAGGCTAAAGAGGAAAGAATGCATAGTAATCTATAAATTATCCATCGAAGGAGCACTTGGTTTGAAAGATATGAGATCCTCTAAATCCCCCGCTCCGATAACCAAGAAGCGGACGCTTTGTCTAAAATAGCCTCTCAAACCGCAACGATATACACCCGCTGTATCACCCTTCTCTAGGTGACAGAATCGGAGAAATCAGAAGCTGAGGAGGTACATACCGCAGGAAACTCAGCGGGAGATAAATGGATGGACCCAATCTTGACCTATCTGAAACATCCGAAGGAATATGCCACGAACAAAACTGAGCAACAACTGATGGCCCAAAAAGCGGCTCGATACTTCCTTCACGAAGGCGTCTTATTCTGCCGATCTTACTCTTACCCTCACACAAGGTGCCTCAACCTGGCTGAGGCGAGAAAGCATGGCAGGACGCATCATTCTCCAGGTCTACTACTGGCCTACGATGGTCCGAGACTGCCAAGAATATGCTAAATGATGCAAGTTATGTCAGTTCTATGCCTATCGCATCCACTAACCCACGGTACCCTAGGTGTTCGTGCTGAACCCTTGCCCCTTTTCGAAATTGGGGATTGATATCTTAGGGCCCCTAATTCCCAATGCGGGCCAGAAAAAGTTCATGTTGGTAGCAGTAGACTACTTCACCAAGTGGGTGGAAGCGGAGCCCCTAGCTAGGATTACCTCAGGGGCAGTTATTAACTTCATATGGTGGTACATAATATGCGGTTTTGGCATCCCCGAATGCCTAGTTAGTGATAACGGGCTCCAATTCACAAGCCAAGACTTAGAAAAATGGCGCGACCACTGGGAGATAAATCACTGTTTCGCTTCAGTAGGATACCCTCAGGCCAACGGTCAAGTTAGAAGAACTAATCAAACTTTGCTAAAAAAATTGAAAGCAAGGCTGGACTAGCATAAAGCTAAATGGGTGGAAGAAGTCCCAGGAATCTTATGGGCGTATAGAACTACTCAAAGGACCGCCAGCTTGTATAGCCTGACACACGGCAGCGAGGCGGTCATACCCCCCGAGGTTGTGGTGGAAAGCTGGCGAGTTCGAGAGTACGAAGAAGTGGGGAACAGTTCCAATCTTTCCTTAACTCTAGATCTCCTAGAAGAAAAGAGGGCCCATGTGGCCATGCAAATGGAATAGTATAAGGTGCGCATGGTGCAACATTACAACGCTAAGGTGCGAACCAGAACCTTCCAAGTGGGAGATTTGGTATTAAAAGGGGTACAAGCCTCTAAAAACATAGGAAAGCTTCAACCCAAATGGAAGGGACCTTTCAAGATCACTAAGATCATCGGAGGTGCTACCTATCAACAAGAAAGCCACGAGCGAGAAGTGTTACACAATACATGGAACGCATACAACCAAATAAAATACTATGCTTGATGTAAACGTGCTTCGTATGAACGCACAAATCTTCGGTGCGAACCAGAACCTTCCAAGTGGGAGATTTGGTATTAAAAGGGGTACAAGCCTCTAAAAACATAGGAAAGCTTCAACCCAAATGGAAGGGACCTTTCAAGATCACTAAGATCATCGGAGGTGCTACCTATCAACAAGAAAGCCACGAGCGAGAAGTGTTACACAATACATGGAACGCATACAACCAAATAAAATACTATGCTTGATGTAAACGTGCTTCGTATGAACGCACAAATCTTCGTATATAAATAGAATAAGGTTTACAATAGATGATTCTTATATTATCAAAAGGGAAATAATGTTGCTATTAGAAAATCATAGTCTCAAGTGGACTACGGGCAACCTTACCCCACGATATCATCTATCTACAAACAAAAAGATATCGTAGAAACCTAGTCAAAGCATTTTTACATAAGTTCATAAACAAAAAAAAGTGGTGGTGAGTAAATATTCAAAGGTCCTCCGTAGGACGCTTCCCCTTCAGGATCAGGCGACGTCACTGCTCTTGAGTCAGGTCTCTCTGATCTACGACGTCCATGGATGGTGCAGTCAAGTCCTCGGAGGCCCCAACAACTTCGAAAAGAGGGGCCAAAGAGGCATCCGGGAACGTCTAGACGATATTCAGGGTAGGAATAACAGCGGTCGTGGGAAAGTCACCCTAAGACCACATGGCTTCTTGACACAGTCTATACCTAATCTGCACCATGTCCAAAAACTCCTCCCAGAGGGAATCCCGAGGGGGGAGGGATCTAGACATATCCATGACTGCCTGAGCACGTGCAAGCACCAAGGCTACTTCAAGCCTCGTCACCTTTCGATGTGCCGCATCCCTATGCTGGGAAACCCTAAAATACCGTTCTTCTAAAGCAAGGAGCTGATCACGAAGATTCTCCACCCTCTCCTCCAAGCAGACCACCCGACACGCTCTAGTACAAGACGTCGGTCCAAGTCCTAGGATTTCCCCGATACCTCATGCAATGCCTTATCGTGGATGTCCTGCATTGCCCTGCAACCATTCTCTAACTCCTCTATCCTCCTCTCAGTAAGGAGGATTTCCTTCTCTAGATCGTCCATGTGACAAGTCCGCCTTAGACGACGCCTGATCCCTCTGGGAACTCACAACATCTATAACCATAAACAACTGCAAGTGCACATAATGGGTTAGAGCTAATAAGGGGCAAAAACAAGTGCCACATTGGAAAGAGATATAAAAAAAGAACCATACCTCGCAAATATCCTTGCAAGCTAGATCCTGCAAGGATGTTAAAGGAAGGATACTCAACATGGTGCAATCGTACTTGTTCAACAAATCTTTAAAAAAACTCTAATAAAAACCCACATTAGGAGCAATCACAGGGAACGGCTCCAAACCCACAGACACTTCTGAACGCTCATCTCCGACCCCATTCCCAGAGAAGGCGGCCGATGCTCCTTGATGACATTCTCAATATTCCCCCCCAAAACGGGAGTGAAAGCTATATCAGAAGCACTACCCCATCTGATAAGCCCTGGGCACACGCCTAGTGAAATGACCATACTCGGAACACCCGTGGGTTCTACCACCCCGGGAGTCCCCTGAAGAGAGCTCCCCACTACAGCTAAAGGAATCTCGATAACCCAGGAACAAGGATCCCCGTTCAACCTCACAGGAAAACTACCCAACCCGAAAAATGGCGATCCCCCTCCATCCCCGCTACTCGGACCACCCTCGGAGGTGCTACTCAGAGCCACCCCATCAAATACTTTCACCGCAAAAAAAAAAAATCATCTCGGATCCTGTAAGAAATGCAAAATACAAAATAAGCCGCGAAAGGGAAACAAGGGAAAATAACTAAAGAGATGGGGAGCTTACGCAAGAAGAAATTCGTATGCAACGGACGATGGGGGAACTCGAGAGCTGCTGCCCCCTCCTGTAAACCCGCCATGGTTAGGGAGTCTGAAAGCTCCAATAGGCCGCAAATGTCATAGCTGCCTCAGAATAGTTGGGTATCTCGCAAAACTACCGCCTCCAGACTTGACCCTACGTACCCCAGCCCCCAACGAGTCGGCACTTCCCACGAGAAAGTTGACCTATCCCTGGTTTTCAGGAAGAAAAAACGATTCTTCTAACCGTATCGGGGAGTAACCTTCCTTATAATGGTCGTGAAAGAACGACGGCTGTTGCGATATACCAAGCTAAAGAAGGGGAGACCGCTAGGGCAGGGACGCAAAGTAAAGATGATCCCTACCCTATAGGGTGTAAGAGGCAAGTCCAACAAGCCACTACAAAGGACATACCCTCACCAAATAATGGTAAGAATTAGGGGTGAGTTGGCTAAGACAAATATGCCAGTATCGGAAGAGAGATTGCAAGAACGGGTGAAAAAACGAACGAAGGCCACAACGAATCTGGTCTGAATACACTGTCATGTACCCCGCGGGAGGGTCGTAAGCCCTCTGGTGGGCACAGGACAATATGATATCGTATCTGTCAAGATTCAGATTATACTCCACGAACAAAGCCGCAACCGAGTCCAGATATTGTATTGAACATAAAGAAGCGATATACGCGGAGATATGATTCCCCACCCATAAAAACCTCCCTTATGTTATTTGCTAATAGAGTATCCGAGCAAAACTGTGCCTGTAACGCTCCTAAAATTTGAACAAAAATATAAATTTACAACTTAGTCCTCAAACATGTGGAATTAGCATTTTTTATCCTAAACTTTTGAGAAAAATTACATTTTAGGCCTTGGACAAAAATTAACCATTTTTTTATTATCTTATATGATTCAAATATCTTTAAGAAATATATTTTACATGTACATATTGATCTTGGATTTTTTTTACCTAGAAAAACTTACATTAGCAAATATGTGTAAACTTATCTATTTATTCATATTTTTTATTATAAACAACAAGAATAATATCACATCATAGGTCAATGGTTTTGAAATCAGTCACATCACCCTTATGACAATTGAAATTAGATTTTGTGATTAGTTGTTAAAGAAAGTAAGGTGGGACCTTAGTTAAATTTTTTTAACATATATAAATAAATAAATAAGTATTTATATGTATTTTATTTGAATTAAACATATCATATTTTAAGTTGTGGAAGAAAAATCAACCACATCTTCCTATTATCAGATTAGAGTCTTTATTTGTTGGCCAAGGATAAATGAATTAAAGTGGGACCTTAATCAAAAGTATTTTAATTTGATTTTTTGATAATTTGATTTCATTTGATTTAATTGTGCCACATTATGCCATGAGTCGCTTGGTAGGCATAAAATATAACTATCATGCCTATTAGTAGGCTAACGGTGACATGCCATTCCAATGCTCCTTCCAGAAAAAGAGATCCAGAAAAAGAGAAGAAATTCCACTTGCTTCTAAAAGAGAGCAACATGAATGGGGGGGGGGGGGGGGGGGGGGAGCGCAGTGTTAGCACTAGTTTTTACCCATCCATGTCTTCTTGTTCACGATGCCCTCGAAGCATCACGAAGAACCACCCCGATATCGTTGGACTTAAATGTTCCTCTCGATACCAGAAAAACGGTGCCCTATTCAAATCACGATAAGTATCTCACACCCCACTCCTATTTGCATGCATAAAATACATGTTAAAGGGGAAATCCCACTTGTACAAAGTTAAACCCTATAAAAGGGGGGAAAATGGTGATAATAAAGGACAAAAGCAAAAATGTGATTAGATTTTCTTAAAACTCAGGCAACATGAATATGGGGGTGGGGGGGGTGGGGGGGGGCAGCGTTAACACTAGTTTTTACCCATCCATGTCTTCTTCTTCACGATGCCCTCGAAGCATCACGAAGACCCACCCCGATATAGTTGGACTTAAATGTTCCTCCCGATACTGGAAAAACGGTGCCCTATTCAAATCACGATAAGTATCTCACACCCCACTCCTATATGCATGCATAAAATACCTGCCAAAGGGGAAACCCCACTTGTACAAAACTAAACTCTATAAAAGGGGGGAAAAGGGTGATAATAAAGGACAAACCTTTTTTGGAAAAAAAAGCAAAAATGTGATTAGATTTTCTTCAAACTCAAGCAAGGCGTTAAAATCTACTCCTAAATCCCTCAAAAATAAATAACTGTTAACACATGGAAAAAGCCATCACGACCATGCTCAAACAGTATCAACGTCTCTTATCTTGGAAGGATGGACTCCCTGAGCGGATTAGTCAGGAAGTATGCGTACACGAGCTAAACATGTACCCCACGGCCAACCCCATCTAGCAGAGAAAATGTAACATGGGGCCGGAGGCATTCCTAGGATATATGGTCACCCACAAAGGGAGCGAGATCAATCCATAAAAGGCCGAGGCCATTCTCAACATGGAATATCGAACTCGAAGTGTAAAAACTTATAGGAAGGATGGCCTCGTTGAGCAGGTTTATCTCCCTCTCCTCAGAGTAGGGCCTGCCCTTCTTCAAGATCCACAGAAACGTGAAGGACTTCCAATGGATCGACCACTTCGAAGAAGCCTTCAAGGAGTTGAAAGAGTACCTAGTCAAACCACATCTCCTGGTAAAGCCCGTACTCTTGGAAATTCTCTTCCTCTACCTCGTTGTGGGTCGAGAATCTATGAGTGTTGTCCTGGTCCGAACTGAAGGGATGGGGCACTTTCCTAACTATTACTTTAGCAATACTCTCCTAGATGTCAAGACCTGGTACTCGTGGATAGAAAAGGTCGGACTAGCACTCGTCTCTGCCGCCCCAAAACTCTGGGCCTACTTCTTGGCCTATGCCATCACTGTGCTCACACAACATGCACTTCTCACTATCCTCAACAATCTTGAGGTCTCAGAGTGAATGATCAAGTGGGCCATAAAGTTGGGGGAGTTTGATATCACCTACGCCCATCGGTCGGCAATAAAGGCCCAAGTGCTGGCCGACTTAATCATTGAAATGTATGAGGAGCCCGAAGAAAAAGAACCAGAGCCCCTGTGGCACCTCCAGATGGATGAGTCCTCTACCAACACCCACGGAAGCTCGGTGGACATCACGGTCGTATGAATAATCGTACTTGCACTATATTTGCCCAAGGCATGCCCGAGCACCATGATCTACAAAAACTATTGAAGTCAGAAGCCAAACAATGGTGAAAAGACCAAAAATAAAGAGGGGAACAAGGTATCACCTTGCAGATACTCTTGCAGAACCTCTCCCAAAAGGCTCCATCACTAAAGCCCCCAAGAAGCTCACAGTCTCTGGGGTTAACAATACCACTCACAAAAGTACGGTAGTAAGAGCGATCCACATAACCCTCCAGAAAAACTGAAGGTGCAACTGGATCGCGGAGTAATTCCTCCTCTGAGAAGGGCCTTTTTGTACTTCCCAGCCAATCAAATAATATAAGGAAGTCGGCAGCGAGCCAAAGTCAAGCATAGTACCAAAATGAGGCATGAATTAATTAGTAAAGTGTTTAGCCATTGCAGGGTCCATCGGCTGAGGCATACCTTCAGAAATCGCCTCGAAACACAGTAGTCCTAGTCAATATTGGTCAATGCTAAGAGGTGCCTTCGGATTGGGACTCGAGCATGGCTAGCCATCTTCGAACATGAAAACAAAAGTAGAGGCTTAGTAAAAAGAGAGAGAGAGAGAGAGAGAGAGAAAGAGAGAGAGAGAGAGAGAGAGAGAGAGAGAGAGAAAGTATACTATATATACTCGGAAAATAGTTTTGAAGCACCATTTGATTTTTTTTTTGAAAAAACACAAGGTTACTTACGAAAGCCATCATTTAAACAAAAGCATGGTCGAAGACGATGCTAATCCAGTACACCTTGTAGCCCTGCTAACATCATGGTTATCGGGTTGCAAAGCATCGAGAAAGTGTTGTACACCCCGCCGCTGAAAAGGCCCCTCTGGTTCAGGAAGGTGGCAGCCTCCGTGAACACCTCGGCAGAAGGATAAACATACCCCTTGCCCCATTGAGTGGGCACACCCACCCACTTCGAGGACAACTCTCCAATGGGGGCCAATAAAATGTACATCCGACGTTAATCTCCATTGTTGGAAGAATCATGCCTCGCAGTCGACACCAAGAATATACGCTTCTTATCGCGAATAAACAGTGTGAAAAAGAACTAGGCGTGGTCGTCCTTAGTACAACAGCCCCACCCACGGTTTGAGGAGTGCAAGGGATGTTCAACAAATGACAACAAAGTATGAATCCTACCAAATCACGGTAGAAGGCAGGAGTCAGCTGACTCGGGCAAACCTACCAAAAGGTGAAAGGATCTTAAAGATCGGATGAAAGGAACATCAGGTCCCACAACGAACTTGCTCTGAGTACAGAGTCATGTAGCCCTCTAGGGGATCATACGCCCTCTATAGGCTTGAAGGAATGATCACATCTACATGATATTGTAAGGTGTTGAACGACTCAAGTAAAGGCCAAGCCTCCTCCATGGTGATGAATGACGTCGTGGACCCGACTTAGAGTCTACCCGTCATATGCTTGGGCTCCAAATTTTCCTGGGTAAAAACATCACCGTTGGCGGGGGCATGGTAAGGAGCACAGTGGGAAAATACCGCGAACACACGGTCTACCGCAGTAACCGGCGGAATAGAGGAACCATCACCGGATGTGCCACATGAGCGAGGACTTCTCATGCCTATGTCAGAAGCAGAATGGACAGATGGTGAAGCAGTTTACCTTCAACGTCTACTACATCGAGAATCTACAACGCTTCTGTAGAGGGGAAAAAATAGAGAGTTAAGAGAATCACGAGAATCCTCCTCACTCGAAAAAATAGAAGTGGTGCGAGAAACCATGACTGAGCAAATAACAAAGCTTGAAGAAAGTTTTGTTTGCAGAAGAGGAGTGTGAGGAAAAAAGGAGAAGGAGGTTGCGCTTTTATAGGCAGATGAGACCTTTTGAGTTTTAAAGACGGGCCGAATTCCCGCCTATGATTCAAATGGTGGGACCCTCCAATTGCCCACTCATGACCCCTCGGAACCGTCACATTCCCCAAATTATGGCTGCCTTAGAATGTCAGACATCGCCACAGGGGAGATAAACCGACGCTTCAACTCCCCACGTCATTCGCATTTAATTAACGCCCCTTCTCAAGGTCGCAAGATGAACATGCATAACGAATTGATAAAACGACCACCCTGGGCATCGGTATTCACGACTACCTATTCATGAACGGGCCTGTAGACACCCATGATATCTACGAGTGATTATGTAAGAAATTAGATTTTTTCCAAGTATGGTAGCTTTGGGCATCGGAACTAGAGTTAAGCACTCTAATGGCATAACTCTCATGGATACTCGTAAGGAGATCGTAAAGACTCCCGCAAACGATGTCCACGAGTATTCACCTAAGGGGGTCAGGAAAACCTCTAAGAAACTTTAAAAAACACTATTCTCGTAAGTTCTCAATACGAAAAACTCGAAAACCTACCGTAAAGGGAGAAAACAGGTACCCATGTGGAAAATGTAATTTTGCTAAGTATAAAATTGCTACAGCCACGTACGTCAAAAATTTAAACTTGGTCGTAATCCTGACCATGGAAACACATATTGGTAACCAAAATTTCCATTAAACATCAAAACCTGGCCGAGGTGGGGGGGGGGGGGGCTACCTGGTACAACCCCAAAATAAAGGCCCTACGGCTACAAAAACACCACAATGCTACATACGGCTAAGGAGGAAGGGAAGCTCCTGGAACAGTAGAAGAAGTCAGAGAATCCCGAGTGCTTGGAGAACCCTCTTGCAACAACACCAGTGTCGCATAAGGATTTCAGGGACGAGTCATCCAAGAGGAGGCCAACTTTCGGGGGTCGACTCCTTGGCTAAGAAGCCCTAGCTGAATGGCCCTCTTCTTGCAGGCCCTCTTCTTGTAGGCCTTGAACCCCCACAGGAAATGTGCATCACAGTAAAGGACAAGCCGCTCTCGAGCCCCCTTCTCATAGGCCGCCAGCTTCACATTATGCTCCTCCATGGTCTTGGCTAGCTCACCACAAAAGGACAACATCACTTCCTCCGTAGCTTGGAGTTTTTGCCCTATCAGCCCTTTTCGTCAAGAAAGACTCCTTCGCCTTCTCCACGGTGGCCAAGCGCCCCTTCTAAAGCTGCTCCAACTCTTCTAGCTCCCTCACACGAGCCAACCGACCCTAAGCTTGGGCGGACAGTTCGGAACAACGAAGGTAGTTGGCACGACCCTCCGCCTCTTCTTTAAGGTATCCCTCTCACGGGCGGCCTCATAGTAAGCATGGGAAAGCCCCTTCAACCCTATTGGGCTCTGCACATGCAACAAAGGATCAAGTATCAGCAATCAAACTCGGTAAACAAGAAAAAGTGTAGACGTAAATACATTCACCAAGGCCGAATTTACTGTTCTTTAAGGCATTCCTCTAATGCCCAGGCCTTGATCGTTGTTCGAGGACGAAATTCTAGAATTACTGAGCTCGAATGCCGATTAGACAAACCGCCAAGGAGTCTCTGGCCTTAACAGTACTTGCATCAAAGGTTTGTCTATTACAATAGTTATCGGGTGTGACTAGAAGTACGGTCACAGCTTCCTTGTCGTTACCACAATCTCAAGGGCAAACAGTTCTATCTTTCAATAATTCTTCTTTGCGGCCTAAAAGAATCTGCTCACATATTGTATCGAGAGTTGCTGGGCTCCCCTTTCCTTTACCAACAATGTGTTGATGGCTTTTGAAGACACTCCCAAATTCAAGTACAACATCTCTCCCGGATCAGGCTTCGTTAAGAGTGGCAGACTTACCAGATATCTCTTCATTTGTTAGAAAGTCGCCTCACATTTGGTTGTCCAAAAAAAATCCACTCTTCCTCATCACCTTGAAGAAAGGCAAATTCTTCTTTGTCAAAGTCGATTTGAATCTTCCAATGGCTATTAGACAACCCACAAGGCACTGCACATCTCTGATTTTCTTTGGTGAAGGCAGCTCCATCACCATCTTAATCTCATCGGGATTAGCCTCAATGTCTCTCTCATTGACCACATAACCGAGACACTTGCTTGTCGCTACTCCGAACGTGCCTTTCTTGGGGTTCAGTGTCATTCCATAATTTCTCATAACGAACATGTCGTCGACTTTTTGATCAAATTGTAGAACACTTTAGCAACCAATCTCTGAAATGTTGCTCCATCATTCTTTAAATTGAATGGCATTACCCTATAACATTATACGCATGTGTCTGTTAAAAAGCGGTCTTGCTCTAATCATTCACAGCCATAAAAATCTTATGGAAACAACTCTTGGCATCCATCATACTCAATAAGGCGCAGTCCGCCATCGAGTCTTTTAATAAATTGATCCTGGGAAGGGGAAATGGATCATGGAGGCAGTGTTTGTTCAAATTTGTGTAGTCTACACACATTCTCCATGTCGCCTCTTTCTTGAGCGCTAGCACTATATTGCTCAACCATTCTGAAACCCTAATCTTGTAGATGTGTCGGGCCGATAGTAGCTCATGAACCTCCTTCTTTGTTGCTTTGTTCTTCTCTTAGCTAAAGTTACGTTTCTTCTATTTGACCGGCTTGGCATTGGGGTTAACATTCAGCTCGTGCACAATTATTTGATTAACTCCATATACACTTGAGTCCGTCCTGGCAAAAATATCAGCATTTGCGCCTAAGATAATCCACCAATGCGGTTTCCCCCTGTTTGCTTATCGGCATACCAATCTTTATCATTTTCCCAACATCCTCCATGAACAACTGCACTAATTACTCTCCTAGCGGTTCCATCTTTTATTCCTCCCAATGTCTCATTATCTGCAGTTTGCACTTTCCTCTGCCTTGTTCCTGGGATTTGGGCTCTATCCCCTTCTGAAGCCTATCGAGTCTGACCTTCTTCTTTTGTGCACTAACAGCAATAACGATATTACCACTCTTGACCATTCTATTAGCCTGAACTCCAACATGTAATTGACGATGTTCCCCCAGACGGCGCCAATAATATGGTCTTATTTCGTATGAGTTACAATACACTAAAATTACAATAGTATTAAATAGTATGATGCCTAAAATGACCTAAGTGACCCTAAATGGTCAAACTTAGAACGGGCGAATAGATGGTGATTCGACACAGCAATAACAATTCAACGGTTTTGGGTTCCAACTTGAAAACTCTCGAATGGATCGGACTGATTGATATTGATCGGACCCATGCACAGATTGATTGAACCGAAAACCTTATGAACAGTCGAACGACTTGTTCCCCAAACTTTAGCCTCGTATGGCAGATGAATGGCCAAGTGCTCCATGGAACCAAAGAATGCCAGTGGAAATATATGTTCCAACTTACACATCGTGACGATAATCAACTTATCAAGTTGTGCCATATCATTTGTTGACACCTCTGAAGCACAAATAGCCTTGAAAAAATGACTAATCTCCGCTAACGGGCCTCGAAAAGTCAACTAAGATCAGCCTCTGCATGAAGACGTGAAAGTCATAAATCTTCGTCCTATACAATCTTCCTTGTTGCTTTCCACATCTTCTCAAGTTCAAGGCATATCCATCTGGAAACTTAAGCTCAGTTAACCACTCCAAAACTTTATTCTTTTTATCCATAGTAAGATAATATATTGCCTTAGGCTTCTTCACTACATTTGCATTGCCAGTGGGAATTAGAAATAGATCTTTATGGTTTATCAACATTTGCAAATCTCGTCTAAACTTAACGTTACTTTGTTCTTAGCGTCGTGCACCACCATGTTCTTGATGTTATCGAAAAAATTATTCTCAGAGTGCATGAAATCTAGGTTTTGACGAATCAAATTCAAGGACCAATAAGATAATTCCCAAAAAATACTCCTTCAACATCAATTATGAGAAGTCCCAAATCCCAGGATCTTTTGTGTGTGCCCCAAATCCGAGTGGTGGTAGTTTGTCCATAATTCTTCTCATGTCCTCACCCTTTCTATGTGGAATTTGAGCTTTTGGTGCATCCCTCTTATAATAGAAATCCCTTTTGTTTCTCCACCACATATGTCCTTCTGGTAGAAATCGATGATGACAGTCAAAAGAAAGTTGGTTTCCCACCATGTTTCAACGTAAACGGCTTTGTAACCTTCATACAATAAGCGCAAGATAACTTCCCATGAATACTCAATGGAGAAAGAATTTCGTAAGATTGGAAATCACCAGTCGTTCACATTACCGTCGCTCTTGATTTGGCAATAGGTCGTTTTATATATATGCGAGTCTCGATTACAAGTGAGTGGTCCAGTAATACAACGAGCCTATCTCAAATCAGACCTACACTACGAGTTTCGTGTAGGCTTGGTTCGGAACTCCTCGGATCTTCGCCTCGATGCTTGGCTGGGGTCGGAATATTGGTAAATAGATCGAATGGACGTCGGTGATCGCCTTCGATGTGACGTCGAGGATGACCCCCGATGTGAGATCGGTAATGAAGTGGTATGGCGTGTCACAACCGTGTGTTGTAGTTAAGATGTCGAATTAGATATCGAAAGAGACATCGGTGATGTATTTCGATATGGCGAGTGGTAGCTGAGGGATAATAAATTGCTTGTTTTGGGATTCGGGCACCGCGTATTAATAGACCTCGGGATCCGGGGACCACAGTAACATATCGGTGATGATTACCGATATGACATCGAAAGTGATCCCCGATATGCTCCTAAATTGGCCTGGCCGAATATGCGGGAAATGCCCATATCATGTAGTCCCCCAATTTGGGGATTCTTATCTTAGAGATAAGGATTCGCAAATTTTAATTTAAAATATTTGGGTTACCTGTACCCTTCATCCCGCCAGTTCAAATGACGGAGATCAAACTTGTGGGGAGTGCACTTGTGATGAACGCCGAGTTTGATGTCCTCGTTTGAATTCTAGTTCCCTTGGTATTTGGGTTCCTTGAAAATTATGATAGGGTTGTCGGGGCAGTTGTTATATTCTCGCGGCTCTTCGCACAGTAGGGTAAGAGGTCGGGTCTTATCTTCGACATGATGTCGAAATACATATTCGATATGACATCGAAAGTATATTTTGATGTAGTTAAGGCCTCCGTCTATAAGTAGGGCTTGTAAGAGACTCTGAAGTTCATAGTTTTCTGCGTTTTCTCTGTCGTTTAGCGTAACCACATCGGTAAGTATATCGGTAATAATATTCGACATGATCCCCGTGTGTTTCGAGATCGCCGTGATACTTGAATTATTTATTATTATTTCCTCATGCTGATAGACTGATTATTCTGCAGGGAGATTAGCTTTTTCCGAGATACTTCGTTAGAATGGGGTTCAGGCAATTGATGCTTAAACTTCAAGCGGATCGTGAAGCTCAGAAAGCTACAGAAACAACGGTCGTCGCAGTGGCGCCTGAAGTAAGGTATGCGTCTAGCTTTGACCTAAATAACGCAGCCGTTGAGTTTTCGGCAGAGGCTTCGGGAGTCGAGCGATCTCCCCCTATCACTATAGTTCCTGAACGTGTTAATGAAGAACGTTTTAGAAATATTCCCGCCACGGTTGGATCCCTTAGCCAAGACATGCTTGATGTGGTGGGAGGCCCGGATGGTGCGGCCAGCCTCCTGAAGGTGTTGACCTCAAAACAAGGGGGTGTGGCTCCTCAACCTGACGGGGCTGTGGCGAGAGAGTGACCATTTGCGAGGTTTACTTCCGGTGAGTATGTTGCTCCCCGTTCTGAATCGTTGGTCGATATTCATTTGACCAAGGACGTTGGAGGTTCAGAATCGAATACCCATGTCAACGTGGGTGATTTTCTGGATGCGCCCTCTACAGCGGGGTCGTGTTCTTCACACTCGAGCCCAATTAAGGGAAAAGCGACTGTTTCAAGTACGCCCGACAAGGGTAAGGGGCCGCTGCGGGAGCGCTCGGCATTGGAGGGCTTTGCCCCTATTTTTCCCAGGATTCCGGTTAAGAAGGATGTCGTTGACCTGTCTAGGATATCACGTAATAAAAGGTCTCGTGAGGGGACTGTCCACCGTATGCACTCGTCTTCGAGCTCGGGCCCTCGGAGGGTGGATTCGGCAAAACCCTCCAAATTAGTAGAATTTCCTGAAGCAGACGCTGTGCGGGGCATGATGCGGGCTTTTCCTCCGCCTGCAAATGTGCGGGTGCTTTCAGAATTTGAGCGGGCCCAGAACATACGTCAGAGCACTCACCTGTTCCAAAGTGTATGTGCCTAAGCACGTCCTTGATTGTTTTCATTTGAATGTTTAGCATAATGTTATGTATTGTATTTGTGCAGACGGCCAAGCTGGCGGTCTCGTGTCTGAAGACCATTCGCGAGTCCAAGGGTGACCCTGACGCTGTTGCTGCCGAGCTCGAGGCTGATATCGTAAAGACGGGGGAGTTCAACCCAATGGTGTTGGAGAGGTTAGAGGCTGAAAAAGAGGATGCATTGAAGACGTGTCGTACGCTCCGGGGGAGTACGATTTGTTGAAGGGCAACTTCAAGACATTAGTGACTGAGCTCGATCAAGGAAAGGCGCGTGAATGTGTGGTCAACAAATAGCTGGAAACACTGAAGGCTGAGGTGTCGGTAGTGAAGGCTGCTGACGAACGTCTCTCGTTGGAGCTCTCCGCTGCCAAATCAGCTCCCTTGGACTTGGTATATATCTTGTGTACGATATCTGTTTCTGTTTTCTGTCCTCTTGTATTTAATAGAGTTCAATTTGTAGGAACGTCGTCCTGATCTCCTCCGGGTCGGAGCGGAGAAGTTTATGTAAAGCTCGAGCTTCCGAGACTTGGTTTTGAAGGTTCGGGAGGTAGCCTTTCATGCTTGCGTAGGGCAGGTATTGAAAATTGATGGTTTCAAAGACTCCCTCGAATTGAGCGGGTTGAATCCAAGGCATGATCATCACAACCTGCCGATTGGTGGGCTAGACGAGGTGGATGAGGGTGCGGCCGACCCTGATGTGTTCTCCGAGATTGTTGAGAAGAAAACTAAAGGGTCCCTGTGGGAGTAGCTATTTGCTACCCTCATTGTAACTTGAATTTATCCCTTTCTGTACTATTTCGCGTTCGTGGTTCGTGTCCTTGTTGTCTGATGGCTTGTTGATCTTTAATGTCGTGATGATAGAGTATGCGGTACTTCGATGTCTGATTCTGCATTCATTTCGTTCTCGTATTTGATGAGATTTATGGGATTTTCACCCAATAGGCTCTTCACCTAGCTTGATTTATGGGATTTTCGCCTAATAGGCTCTTCACCTAGCGTAATTTTATGGGATTTCCACCCAATAGGCTCTTCACCTAGCTTGATTTATGGGATTTTCACCCAATAGGCTCTTCACCTAGCTTGATTTATTGGATTTTCACCCAATAGGCTCTTCACCTATCGTAATTTATGGGATTTCCACCCAATAGGCTCTTCACCTAGCTTGATTTATGGGATTTTCACCCAATAGGCTTTTCACCTAGCATAATTTTTTCTTGAGTCGACCCCGTTATCACAGGGAATTGTTTTCTTGGACCGGCCCCGTTATCACAGGGGATATTTTTGTGGGTAGGGATGCGTCCCGTTATCACAGGGGTCCCGCTACCATTGAATTGTTTTTGATCGACCCCGTTATCACAGGGGATATTTTTGTGGGTAGGGATGCGTCCCGTTATCACAGGGGTCCCACTACCGTTGAATTGTTTTTGATCGACCCCGTTATCACAGGGGATATTTTTGTGGGTAGGGATGCGTCCCGTTATCACAGGGATCCCACTACCATTGAATTGTTTTTGATCGACCCCGTTATCACAGGGGATATTTTTGTGGGTAGGGATGCGTCCCGTTATCACAGGGGTCCCACTACCGTTGAATTGTTTTTGATCGACCCCGTTATCACAGGGGATATTTTTGTGGGTAGGGATGCGTCCCGTTATCACAGGGGTCCCACTACCGTTGAATTGTTTTTGATCGACCCCGTTATCACAGGGGATATTTTTGTGGGTAGGGATGCGTCCCGTTATCACAGGGATCCCACTACTGTTGAATTGTTTTTGATCGACCCCGTTATCACAGGGGATATTTTTGTGTTGTAGGCGAGGTTGTTCGTTGTCTTTTTGACTATATCTCTTGGTGACTCTGTCGTCATTGAATATGTAGGTCATTGAGCTCTGTAAAACGGCATAGACGAGAAAACAATTCGGTGTAAACGCTAATACGAAAGCAGAAAATGATATGCTTGTGTTATCTGCGGAGTGTTCCCACAATGCGGAAATATCAGTTCATATGAGAGACAATGTTTTCATTGTGCTCTATTGCGCATGTTGTACCTGCTTGTACCTATTGTACCTGTTTGAATAGAAAATATAGAATAATCTGGGGCAATGCCCCCTGAATCACCCTTTTAATATACTCTATGTCTTTTTCGGACATAGTAATGGGCGATCCTTTGAGCCATGTACCTGTAAGAGGGAGATGTGCTAAACATATATCTAGGGAAACATTCCCCAATTTTTTGTGCCGTTCTCTGCACTTCTATAATGTCTGCTTAGGACATATCCCTGCATGAAATATGAGATTGCACTAAGCAACAGATAAAAAGGTAATAAAAGATAATGGTCGAGGGCTAGGTAACCCAGCCCGCCTACATATCCCGTTGCATGGGGAATCGGACCGGCGTAGCTCCCCCTGTTTTAAGTTACATGCCGACCCACGGGGGGGCTAAATAAGAGATAACAGTCGAGGGCTAGGTAGACCTAACCCGCCTACGTATCCCGTTGAGTGGGGAATCAGACCAGCGTAGTTCCCCCTGTTTTAAGTTACATGCCGACCCACGGAGGGGCTAAATAAGAGATAGCGGTCGAGGGCTAGGTAGACCTAACCCGCCTACGTATCCCGTTGAGTAGGGAATCAGACCGGCGTAGTTCCCCCTGTTTTAAGTTTACAGACCAACCCACGATGGGGCAATGTTTCAAATGTTCGAACACAATTTAAGAAGTGCGGAAATTTAAAATATTGTTCTGTTTGCTCCTCATGGGGATCACTCCGTGTGGGGAAGGTATTCTTGGTGTGGGACTTGTATTTCTTGCCTTATTCTGATTCTTGGATGCCTCAGCGAGTCCACATAGCACATCCATCCCTGTACTTGGTCACCTATTATCTCACCAACTTCTTGGGGCGTCGGGAATTTAACCTTCTGATAATAAGTGGAGACCACAGCACTGATCTGGTTGAGCGCCGGTCGGCCAATGATGGCGTGGTAGGGAAATGGGGTGTTGACAATTGTGTATTTTATCGGGGTAACCCGAGTGCGTGGGCTCCTGCCAAACATGGTGGTCAATGTTACTTGTCCAAGCGGCACCACCTCTGCTCCACCAAACCCGGTCAATGGGGTGGATATCGGCTTCATTCGGTCCGGGGCCATCCCCATCTGCTCGTAGGCTTTTGAGAATATCAGGTTTGCAGAACTACCGCTATCCACCAACACCTTATGCACCTGATATCCATCCACGTTGATCGTGATAACCAGTGGGCAATCTAATTTCCCTGCAGTCAAAGCCAATGGGCAAAGCTGCTCCAAGTCTTTCGTAGTGAAAGAGATCTCCTGCTCCAAGTATGCTTCCGGCATGATTGCGTTGGTGTACCCGACATATGCTCCACCGTGGAGTCTTCTTGTTATGGTTTCTCGGTCGTGAGCCGTGTCAGCTCCCAAGCCTCCTCCGTTGATCATATTTATGACGCCTCTGCTCGGGGCATTCACAATGGCCCTACCTCGTTCTTCGGGTGCCTCAATCATTTTCGGCTTTCCTCTCTTGGGTGAATAGTCTCTTCTAGGGGGTGAGGAATGCTCTGCTCCTCTAGCATCCTCCCTGGCGCCCCTGACAAACTCGACCAGTTTCCCTTCTTTGATCAATCTTTCGATTTCGTTCCTTAGGTCTGCAGTCTTCCGTCCTATGTCCAGGTTGACGGTGGTATGCGCAGTATTTGCAGGATGACTTTATCCCAGGAGTCTCATTCAACGGTCTGGGTTCCGTCAACCATCTGTTTCTCTTCGCCACGGCCATCACCTCCAGAATACCTCTGTTTAACGGGGTGTACGTCCGTGGGAGCCTTTCCTTGTTGCGCTCTCTGTCTGCGTTCCTGCCGGAAAACGAACCCTGACGTGTTGCCATCATTTTATCCTTGTAGACCATTTGGTTGGCAAGCATGTTGATCTGTGCTATGGTGGGCTCCGTTAATTTGATTAGCTCCCCGGCAAACCTACGATGGGTCGTACCCTTAAACAACATCATCATGACCTTCCCGCCATGCGGCTCATCCACCTTCAATAATTCATCGTTGAACCTCTTCATATAGTCTCGGATGTTCTCCCTTTCTCTTTGTTGCACAGCGCCGAGGTGTAGCAGGTTGGTCTTCATTCTCTTTTGGCTAGAGAATTGGTTCGCAAATTTCTCCCTCAGCTGCTCGTAGTCCGTTATGGATCTGGCCTCTAGCCTAGCAAACCAATCCAGTGCAGCGCCCGTTAAAGTGGTGGACAAGATCTTTGCCTTTATGTTTCTCGAGTAGTTGTGCAGGTTCAGGATGCTATCGACTTGATGGAGATGATCCGTACCTCTTCCGTCGTATGGCTTGATTACCGGGATCTTGTCCCCCCTTTGCAATACCTCGGCCTCTATCTCATCCGAGAACGGGGTCATACTGCAACCTTTCCCCTTACTCTGAGTTAACTTCCTCGACAATTCCGCTCTCTCGCGGTCTAGCTGTTTCATCCTTCTTGACATTACCCGCAGTATCTCTGCGTCCTCATCCTTCGAATACGCAACCTCGGCGCGGTCGCGACTGCGTTCCATTCTCCGGACTACTTCTACCCTTTCACGGTCCAGCCGTTCCATCTTCCTTGTTATCTCTCGATCTAGGGTCCCTGAGTCCCGTCTCTCCACCCTGTCATTAGTAGCAGGCGATATCTCTCTAAATGAGTCATCTGTATCCTCATGTTCATCATATTCTTGCCTTGCCCTTCTCTCGCCCGCTCTGGATCCATGGGGCCTCGCTTGAGCGTCCTTCGTCCTGTGTTCAGTGGGTCGTGGAAGCAAAGCCTCCAGTGTAGTGTCAAGCGCTGCCTTTACAGAGGCGTTGATCTGTGCTAGCATTTTCGGGGTTATGGCGGCGGGATGGACGGCGCTTTGTCCCGCGGGCATTGTCTCCTCCTGGCCGGGAGAATCCGCATTTGGCGCTTCGGTCATTGGAATATCAGCTGCGTGGTTCTCGATGGGCGGGCCCTCAGTCTCGGGTTCTGCCGCACTCGGTGCAACAAGGGTCGGACCTGCATTTCCGGCTCGCGGTGGCCTCTTGGGCCCGCGCCTTCGTTGCACTTGTGGTGGAGGGAGCTCCATCTCGGCTTGAGCCACTGTCTGTTCTCGGTCAGTCGGGTGTCGAGGGGTTTGTGTGTCCTCCATCCTGGCGCTCCTAGTCACTACTCCGCTAATTTCGGATCGGGTCCTCCTTCCTTGCATCTCAGCGTCTTTGTCCGGGAACTAGTGTTCCCACAGACGGCGCCACTAATTTGGCAATAAGTCGTTTTTTATATATGCGAGTCTCGATTACAAGTGAGTGGTCCAGTAATACAACGAGCCTATCTCAAATTAGACCTACACTACGAGTTTCGTGTAGGCTTGGTCCGGAACACCTCGGATCTTCGCCTCGATGCTTGGCTGGGGTCGGAAAATAGATCGAATGGACGTCGGTGATCGCCTTCGATGTGACGTCGAGGATGACCCTCGATGTGAGATCGGTGATGAAGTGGTATGGCGTGTCACAACCGTGTGTTGTAGTTAAGTTGTCGAATTAGATATCGAAAGAGACATCGGTGATGTATTTCGATATGGAGTGTGGTAGCTGAGGGATAATAAATTGCTTGTTTTGGGATCCGGGCACCGCGTATTTATAGACCTCGGGATCCGGGGACCACAGTAACATATCGGTGATGATTACCGATATGACATCGAAAGTGATCCTCGATATGCTCCTAAATGGGCCTGGCCCAATATGCGGGAAATGCCCATATCAGCTCTTAACTGAAAGGTCTACTTCATATCGCTATCATACGAACTCAATCCATCAGTTCATAAAATCCTCAACTCGTTTATTCGTGGTCTCAACAATAAGTCAAGATTCTTCCCATGACTTTGTGGACCACATGCATAGATCAGGAGGCAGGTTATAAGGGGTTACAAACACAAGCTAGCACGAGTAATTGGTTCTAGATTAATTGAATAGTGTGAATCCATCTGTACACAAACTGAGTCGAACATTTCGGAGCTCTGCTGCAAAATTGTCGCCAATCTTTGCCTAAAGCCGGATGGATCATCCTATCAGTGGATTGGCAACATTTTAAACTATATTGCAAACTCACGATCGTCAAGTATCAATATTGAGCTCATTTAGCCTTGTCGCCTCGTCTGATAAACTTTAATACATAATCCACAATCTTGAAAAAATAATAACATTAAAGTAAATATTTAAAACATAAATTCATGCCAAAAAGTGATAACAATTAAAAGTATTAAGAAACAAACATACCTAGAACAAGTGTGGAGGTGGAATAAATTCTCAAAATGGGAGAGAAGAGGTATTTATAAGAAGATATCTGTCAGTTGTGACCGTCAAGCGGTAACTAATAACAACAGTAACAATGAGTAGCTACCGTCAGGCGGTCGCTAATGGAAATAGTAACATTCACTTGCGATCGCTAGGCGGTTGCTAATGGCAATGGTAACATTCACTTGCGACCGCTAGGGGGTTGCTAATGGCAATGGTAACATTCACTTGCGACCGCCAGGCGGTAGCGACTGATTGTTACCTTTGTTATTAGCTACCTCCGCGCGGTAGCTACTGATTGTTACTGTTGGCCTAATGATAATATTTGAAACCCTAAACCCCATAATAATATGACAGTAGCGACGGAAATGCGGTATCTAATTCTCCATCCCATAACAGTAGCTACCGCCTTGCGGTCGCTATTGACCTTATTAACTACCGCGTGGTGGTAGCTACTAATATTCAAGTTCTTAAATTGCGGTTTTTTCGACGATTACTTTACATATAATGGGTTTTTTGTTATTAATTACGTCAATAACGAGTAATAATTAACTAAATAAACACAAATTATTGATTTCTTTGGACAATCAAGTGTCATTAATAATATCGGTTAATAATAACACTAATACTAATGTTGTTGTATGTGAATACTACACACACACACAAACACACATATATATATATGTATATAAATCCGAGTATGACACTAAATAAAGATCGTAGTATCACATCGTATCACATCGATACCTTACATTAGCACGTCACAATGAAACATCAATCGTAATAATAACTGAATTACTAGTAAATTAGTTAGTTATTACTTATTATTACAAATATTACTGAACTTAAAGCATATTAGAAATCAAAATGACACAACAAATTCACAAAATAGCAAAAAATTGTGTTAGCTACTAATATTCAACGACCATTAGCTACCGCACTACGGTCGCTAGAGCGATAGTAGCTACCGCGAGCAGACGCTACTAATACTCAAGCTGGAAGAACCAAGAAATTTGGCCGGAGTCCAAAAATTCGAAAAAACTGACTATTAGCTACTAGGAGGCGGTTGCAAATCGTCAAAATTTTGGCGCCATAGTGCGAAAAATTCAAATTCTTTGAAAATTTAAACTTTTTAATCTCAAATTATAAGTATCCTCATCTCAATCTAAAAAATAATCCCAACACTTATTCATATCCTCAAAAACTCCTCATTTCTCCAATCTAAAAAATAATCACTTTTTTCATATCTTCAAAAGTTTTCATTTCTCAAATCTAAAAAATAATACCAACACTTTCTTCATATGTTCAAAAGTCTCTCATTCTCAAATCTAAAAAATAATCCCAGCACTCTCTTCATAGTTGCAGATCTTCAAATCTCCAAATCTTTTTCTTCTTTTCTCCAAATCAACACAATTTCTCATATTGTTGAACCAAGAATCAAAAAATACTTCGGAAAATTTTCAGAATAATTTATTTTTAAATCTGTAAATGTTATTCGCTACCGCCATGCGATAGAGAATAATATTTAAGTGTTTGAATATTATTAGCGACTGCAGCTCGATAGCTAAAGCTTAAGTGTTGCGGTAGATAAAGTTATAATTAGCGATTGCAGCTCGATAGCTAAAGTTTAAGTGTTGCGGTAGATAAAGTTATAAATGTTATTAGCTACCGCAACGTGGTAGGTAATAATATTTTAAAATATATTTAGATAAGCAAAATGGTGACCGGATTGCAGTCGCTAATTATTTTTTAGCGACCGAAATCCAGTCACCATAACTTTGGGATGGGCGACCACCATCCCGTCGCAAAGGTGGGCTTGGAATTTGTGACCGCGGATTGGTAGCTAATGGGTTGCGACCGGACGGGGTCACTAATTTTTTGTGATAGAAATCCGATAGCAAATGGTCAATTGCTACAGGAATCCGATCGCGTGTCATTCGCGACCGAGTTGGTAGCTACCCCATGAACTATAGCACATTTTATCTTAATCAAATCACTTTAAGAATTGATTGATGTAGTCTTAGGTATAGCCCGTTCCATGCATCGCCTCTCGTCACCATTCTGGCTAGAAGGAATGTGGGTGGTTTATCATTGATTTATCAAAGTTCTGTTGCACTGAACCGTATTTCTCCCTCTCGCACTAACGCTTCCCTTCTTGATTCTCTGCTCTTGACCTTTCTTCGTAGAGAACCATTTGTTCATGTAGATAGCTTCTCATTTTTTAATACGTCTCAACTGAATGCTAGTGCCATGATTGGTGGTTGAAGGGTTGGATCCTGCTCAAGGGTAGAGTCATACGACTCGATTTTTCAATTAATGCAAGAATACAATTTGAACCCTGATGACTTTGATATTGTTATCCCCCGTCGTCATCATCGGGCATTCGATCCTTCTTTGGGATTCCTAACTATATACTCAGATCAGATTCGTTGTGGCATGCATTTGTTCTTTCACCCTTTTATTCAATCTTTGTTTAGGAATTGGCAGATCTGTCCCAGCCAACTAACTCCAAACCCTATCCTTGATCTGGTGGGTGTTGCCAATTACTAAATATTCGGATGACTCTCTATCGTATAGGTGCAACTGTTATTCTTCATCCTTGCCCCAATGGCCTTCCCTTTTTTATCTTGGTGCATCGTGACCATCGCATGAGTTTTAGTTCCGTTCCTATGAGTCTTACCTTTTCGGTGGACTGGAAAAAGAGATATTTCTATATCAAACCTAAGGGTTTATCCGCTGAGATTTGGGATGTGCCTCTACGTTGGGGTTTTGGATATGTACTCCCTTGCCCCTGATACTTCTATGCGTGAGATGTCGTACCTTTCTTCCACCGGATTATATTATGGTTGTTACGACATATGTTCTTTATTAGAGAATTCGTTGGATTTGACGATAGCGGGCTTGCAAAACGGAGCTTAGCGCATGGACTTTCCTCAAACGCCTTTGTATTCCAATCCAACTTTTAGTAAGTTGCGGTTATTCTTTTCCCTTTCAGCGAAGGCGCTTTTCTTTATTTTAGAACTCTAATCATTTCTTTAATATGCCAGGAGCTAAGATGGACAAGTACACAATAGAACCTTTTTACAACGAGATTTTAAATCCTCCAGTTATCACCTAACAACATTTCGATGACTCGGGATCCTCTTCTTCTGGCTATAAATTTGTTAACACTCGCTTAGGTCCTGATGATTATCCAATTGTATCAGGTGTTAATTCTCTAGCCTTGGAACCCGACATTCCGACCGTAGATGGCTCCTTTGGTGATATTGCCCACATGATTTCCGAAGCGACATAATATATTCCTCCATAAGAAGTTGATGACTGTCCCCGATGTTATTTTTACTAACGGCTCCGCTTCCACCCATTTTGTGAAGTAATCTACTACCACTAACAAGAGGTCCCACCAAGTCCATTCCCCACTTCGTGAAAGGACAGGCTAAAAGATTTGGCTCCCATGGGGCTGCCGGCAAATGAATTTGAGAAGCGTGTACTTGGTATGCTTGACACTTCTGTGCATACTCCTTGCAATCTTGAACCATCGTGGTCTAGTAGTATCCCTGTCAGATAATGCAATTTGCCATACTCGTTCCTTGGGAAGGATTCTCACAGGTTCCATCGTGCATTTCTCTTATTAATGCTTGTACCACTTGCTCATTGAGACATCGGGTGTGGGGATTGGAGTAGCACATTCGGAATAGAATTCCTTCATGTAGAAAGTATCAGGCTGCCTTTCTCTCCATCTTTCGCCTCTCTTTTCGGTCACTACCAAATTGCTCTGGGTTCTCTAAATAGGCTGTAATTTCTGACATCCACCTGCGTGTGATAGGAGCAGTAACAGCTCTTGCTACTTTTATATCATCTTTTTTCGACTTTATTGCTTGCATCAACGTGACTCGTCGCGTTCCCACTATCAATTGGATGGCCATTTTTGATAGAACATCGGCCTCTTGATTCTCTAATCGCGGCACTTGGACTATTTGAAACTCCTCAAATAACCTATTTTTATGTTGTACTACTCGTACATACGCTTTCATCCGGTCCACTTTCACTTCAAAGTTTCCCATTACTTGCTGCACTATTAATTGTGAATCACTATGCATAACTACCCGTTTGATCTCTCATTCATGGGCTAATCTCATACCAATCAATTGTGATTCGTACTCAGCTTCATTATTGGACAAGGGATAGCCGATTCTTACTGCAAAGTGTAGTACCTCCTCTTCTTTGTCCGTATTTTTGAGCATGATTCCAGCTCCTCCATGTGTTCCTGCGGATGATCCATTTACAAATGCATGCCATGGTGGCGGATTACCTTTAGTCTTTGATTCCCCATGTCGACCAGAAAGTCTGCGAGAACTTGTGCTTTGATAGCAGGTCGCGAGGCGTATGACAAATCATATTCACTCAACTTTATTGCCCACTTTACCATTCTTCTTAAAGTTTTGGGTCAATTAAGAATACTCTTTAGGGGGTATCGAGTAAGAACTGTTACCCGGTATGAAAGGAAGTAAGATCGTAACTTTTGCGTTGCTGTTACGAGTGCTAGTACTAATTTCCCTATTTGTGTGTACCTTTTTTCTGCTCCCTGGAGTGTCTTGCTAACATAGTAGATGGGAAAATGTTCTCGAGCCTGCTCTTTTACCAGCACAACGCTGACTGCATCCTCTCTGGCTAATAAATATATAAACAAGTTGTCTCCTGCTATTGGTTTTACTAGCAGAGGTGGGCTTACCAGGTATTCTTTTAATTCTTTAAAGGCTTTTTTCACGGGTTGTCCCACTGGAATTCTCGTGCATTCCTCAGGATTTTAAAGAAAGGCAACCCTTTTTTCATCGATCGGGAAATGAATCGGCTGAGTGATGCCATTCTTCCAGTAAGTTTGTGCACTTCCTTGACTGTTTCGGGTGCTTTCATTTCTATGATGGCCTTAGATATTTTGGGGTTTACCTCTATCCCTTTTTCGGTTACCATAAACCCTAAGAATTTTCCTTCTTTAATGCCGAAAGAACACTTTTTGGGATCTATCTTCATTCGAAACGCGTCCATAGTGGCCAAAGCTTGCTCCAGGTCTTTAGAGTGATCCTTTGCCACTTTACTCTTGACTATCATATCGTCCACATACACCTCTGTTGTCTCTCCTATTAACCGGGAGAACATAAAGTTTACTAATCTCTGGTATGTAGCTCCCACATTTTTAAGCCCAAATGGCATTACTAGGTAGAAAAAGGTTCCAGCGTCTGTAATGAAACTGGTTTTTTCTTGATCGATCTCGGCCATTGGTATCTGGTTGTATCCATGTTCTCCATCCATCATTGATTAAAGTGCACATCCTTCTGTTGAGTCTACCAACTGGTCAGTGCTGGGTAATGGATAGCAATCTTTGGGACAAGCATCATTCAAGTTGGTGAAATCGACGCACATTCGCCATCTTCCCCTTTGTTTCTGGGACTAGGATAACATTCGATATCCACTCGGGATAGATCACCTCTCTGATCTATTGGAGACCCAACAACCTTTGTATCTCGGATTTGATTATCTTGTTTCTTTTCGGGCCCATGTTTCTTTTCTTTTGCCGAATGGGCTTAGACATGAATGCTAACATATTTCGGAACTGATTCGCCCTAGAGGGCCCCCTTCCCATGCGAGGAGGTGAAGGTACTCTTTTAAGACAACAATTATTTCTTCTTCTATTGTCTGGTCCATTTATGTTCCTACTTTAACCTTTTTATTGTCATCTCTTTCGTCGAGCTCTACGAACTTTAACTCTTCAACGGGATGAACCCGTACTTCTGCTTTCCAGTTTTTTAGGAGTGTTAATTCCCTCATCTATCTTTAGAGGGATGGCGTTCATGTGACACTCTCTGGCTTTAACGTGGCTTCCTCTCATTTCTCCTATTCCAGACAAAGTTGGGAATTTTATTTTGAGATGGAGAGTAGAGGGTACAGCTACGAAAGCATGTATCGAAAGCATGTATCGATGGTCTTTCGCATATGGCATTGTACGTTCGAGAAAGGGCTTCTACTACCCAAAATTTTATATGCTCTATTCGATGCAACGCCCCATCGCCCCGCGACATAGTCAATACCATGGTCCCTATCGTGCGGCTGGACTCACCCGAGAATCCAACTAGGGGTATCTCTGTTGGTTCCAAATGTACCTATTTTAATCCCATCACCCCAAATGTTGGGGTGAATAGCACGTCTACTGAGCTCTCGGTATCTATAAGGATCCTTTGTATCTCGATTCCCATTACATTAGTGGTTATTACTAGGGCATCTTCATGGGGGAATACGAGGCCTTTGAGATCTTCTGGTCCGAAGGAAATGACTGGGAGTTTACTCCCTGTAAGGAACAAACGGGAAACCCATGTTCTACCTTTCGAGCTTCTTTGAAATAAGTTTTCTTTTTCTCTGAGGGGATAACTGATTTATCCCCCCCCCCCCTTCAATCATATTAACCGTCCTTCTTGAGGGCGAATTGTCTTCATATGATTTTGGGTTAGGAGGCAAGCGATGCACGTATTCTTCCTTCTCTATTTTCACCGATGGACCGACCTTCTGCTGTGATTTCACTCTCATCATTTCTCGTTTTCTTCCAAACCTCCGTCGGACGATTGCTTCTAAGTAATCTCGTAAGTATCCTAAATCAAGAAATCGGTGTATCTCTTTCTTCAGGGTGGTACAACTGTCGGTAGTATGCCCATAGGCTTTGTGATATTTGCAGAATTTTCATGTGTCATTTTTCTTGTAGGGTTGTCGGACATGTAATGGCTAGGAGAAATCCTTGTGTCCTTTCATTATGTTGAGCACCTCTGTGGGGGTGATGGTCAGAGTGGGTAACGGTATTGGTTGCAGGTGCCGTTTTATCATTCCATGGTTGTTCCTTTGTTGTGATGGTCCCTTATCTTCTTTCCCTTTTACTCTACTACTCAGATCCGCATTTTCTGCCTTCAACTTGGAATTTTCAGCTTCCTCAGTGAGGATGTAAGTTTCAGCTTTTTGCATGAGTTCGTTCCTGTCTCTTATCCCTATTTCCTATCAAGTACCAGAAGAAGTTTCATGCCCTCAAACTTTGTGCCAAAATATCAGCTATCATAGATGGTTCAACGTTAGGCACATCTAAGGCTTCATCGAAGAAGTGCTTCATAAAGTCCCTAAGAGACTCATCTTTTTGTTGTTTGATGGTGAATAAATGGCAAGCGAATTTTGGATATCGCTTGTTGCATGCGAATTTTCGGACAAACAGACATGCTAGTTGGGCGAAACTATATATGGTATCTGGAGGTATCTGGGTGAACTATGATTGTGCTCTTACAGTCAGAGTGGTGTGGAACACTCTACAAAGAGCATAATCGAGAGCAGATGCCAGATCCAACACTCTACAAAGAGCATAATCGAGAGCAGATGCCAGATCCATGGTAGTTATGTATTGATTAATATGATCTTGAGGGTCCTTTCCATCTTTCTCCCTAGAATATGAGCGAGGTTTGCTGGTCTTGCATTGATAGGAAGAAGAAAAAAAGTTTTATAAAAAGGAAAAGGAGGTGGTACTATATATAAGATCGAGTGATGTACTCAATCACACGGTCAGTCAAAAGAAAAGCAAGCATCTAAGGGGGTTTATTGGAGCACCCTGAATATTTAGCCGAATTGGTTAGTAAAGTGTCATCAAAGGTAAGGGGCGTTTTCCCGAGAATGTAATGACCACCCGTAAGAGTAAGATATCTAGAAGTCACACCCAAAGATGAAGTGTGCAATCCAAGTACCCTCTCCGACATAGGGAGGCCAAGACATTTCCTAGATAAGCGTGTTTCCCAAAATTGTGTACACCACCCATGAGAGTAAGGTACTTAGAAGTCACACCCAAGGATGGACTATGCAATCCAAGAACCCTCTCCCATTTAGGGAGGCATAGACAACTTCGAGTGAAACAAGAGATACTAATACTATTACAAAAGAGAGCATATCTCAAGAGTGGATACCTCGTAAAATAAAATAATCTAGGAAAATAAACAATAACATATGGCTTATTACAAGAGGTTTTTCATCTACACCTATCAAGTAAAATTCTCCAATCAAGTCTTCGAAATTGTCGTATGCTAGCTTCTCCGATCTTCATGAATTAGACTGGGGATTGCAAAGAGAAGTCCAACTAAGCTTGTCCTTTTCTAGTAGAACCCAAACCTTTTGACTCGCCAAATTGCTCGGATACCAGCCATTAATGCAGAGGATGCAAGCCTCATTAGCAAGTTGATCCACTACTTGGTTGTCTTCTCTATAGATGTGGTGCATGGAGCCATTAACCAAAGCCAAGAGTGTACAAATTTCCTCTACTTGTTGAATAGTCTTCCACGGGCCTCCCGTCCTAGCGTTCACAATGGGAATGGTGATAAGAGCATCCGTTTCAATATCCACATCATGTAAGCCAAGAGTATGACAATATTCGAGGCCTTGATGAATGGCCAAGAGCTCTGCTTCCACATTGGTCATTGGCTCCAAAGCAACATGATCGATCCAAGCACAATTACCTAAATGGTCGCAAAGAACCGCTCCACCTTCGGTCGATCCGGAGTTACCTTTCGAGCTTCCATCCGTATTTAGCTTCCAACGACCCTCTCTCGGCTTCTTCCACATAACCACAATGGGGGGTTTGGGACAACTCCACCACACACCTGGAGTCTTGGCATAACTTCTCACAACACGATTTGATGGTGAATAAATCAAAAACATGTCGAACAACCATATGAATAATAACCTTAGCATCCATAGGGACACTATCATGCCGAGCCGCATTCCGTGCCGTCTAAATATACCACAAAACAAAGATAGGAACAAGAATGTGAATGTGACCGGGTGGGGTGTGATGTCTGGCATTTATCCAATAAGCAATTAAATTTTTCCAAGAGATAAAAACGGGTTGCTTGATTTGGAAAGTGCGAAAAATAATAAGACCATACCTCTTGAGCAAGATGGCTTGACCAAAAGACGTGATCCGTAGTTTCAACACTCCGACAACAATTGCATTGTGAGACTATCTTCATGCGTTTTGCAATCTTTTGATACGTAGGTAGGAGGTATTGCACATAATGCCAAGCAAAGAAAGATATATTTAGGAGTAGGAGATTGTGCCAAAGGAATCTATATATGCCGAATGGAACATAAGGTTCGCAAATGGAACGTCGGGCAGATTTAGTGGAGAAAAAACCATTAGCATCGAGTTTCCAAAGAGGTTCGTCTCTACCCTCTTGCCAAGTGGGACGACCCGTAACCCTCATGACTTCATCATTATCCAACACCTCCTCAAGCTTCATAATATCCCATTCACCGTTCAACCGAAAATCACAGACCCAGGAATGGGAAGTAATATGCGTACCATCACGGGGTTGGAGTAGACAACCTTTCAACCAATGATCAACCCAAAAAAGGGATTTACCATTCTTGAGATTCCAAAATATATGCGGTTGAGTTTAGGGGCCGACTTAATCAATCTCTTCTATCCTCTACATTCCCAAAGTTTGCAACTAAAGATCTGCTCACGTATGGTATACCTCGTCATCATGTATTTCGCCCACAATGAGTCTTGCAACCTAAACCTCCACCAAAGCTTCAGACCTAATGCTTCAACTAAGCAAGCAAGTGATGAGATACTAAGACCTCCGATTCCAAATGGTTTGCAAAATTTCTCCTAACTTCTCCAATGTAGTCTTCATCTTTCCTCAGTGGAGCCCCAAAGAATCCTAGCGAATAACCTCTCCAAATCATCAAGAACGCTCGCTGTGGGTTCGAGGGCTTGACAAAGATAGACCGGAATAGAGCATAGGATACTTTTGATAAGGGTAAGACGCCCGCCAAAATTAAGGAACCTCAACTCCCAGCCGCTTATAAATCCACGGATTTGTTCGAGTCACCTAGTGAAATATGAATATTTCATTCGACCACGAATGATAGGAACACCAAGATAGGTCATGGGAACTCACCTTTCTCAAAGCCGGTAAGATCGTGAATAGCATGAGAGTGCGAACAATTAACGTGAGGCAATGGGATGAAGCAACTCTTGGCCACATTGATAAATTGACCCGAGACCATTTCATAAAGATGTGAGAAATCCATAATCTTAGCCATATTGTCCACCGTTTCCTTCGCAAATATAATGTAATCGTCTGCATATGCCAAATGTGACACATTAATACCACCCCCGAAATTGAGATAGAGATCTTGATTCCATTCATAAATTTGGTTCAACCCTCTAGATAAGAACTCGGCGGCAATAATAAAGAGAGCGGGAGAAATGGGATCACCTTGGCGAACTCTATTTTTGGACTCGAATAAACCATGAATTTCTCCATTGACAAGAACGGTGAAGTAACAATTATGCTTTCCCCAAGAGTAATGGTCCTTTTCATATCGTGCATTTCTCGCCTCAGATGGTTGATTATGTCCCACAGGGTTGGATCATTTACGGGGTCACTGAACAGATTTTGGATATGCCTCAACTTACCCGTTCATCAGATTATGTACCCCACCGTCATACATTACGTTCTCGTATGGGGCATGTCGCAGTGGCATTCGTAAAGGGGTTTGGATTATTCGTGATCATTGCTCTTCTACATATTATCTCCCTCCGTAAGGTTGTATCGGTTGAGGCTCTCGTGGCATTCCATCACCTTGAGGTGTCCTTCTTAAGGCTGCTTCCATTAAATCCTCAAACACTGCCCTCAGAATGTTGATATAATCGGCGTTTGGTACGAGTTGAGGGGCAGTGGGAGATGTCTCCGTTGATTCCCTAACCAACCTCTCGCCTTAGTTATCCTGACTTCGTCGTTTTAAGTTGACGGACCCTTCCATTTGTCCGTATATATCGAGTGAATCTTCCAAGTTTTCTTTTTTGATGTAACGTGACCCAAATGCAGTTTTCTATGGCGTTCCCACAGACGGCGCCATTTTGTTAACACGGAAAAATATCGACATGTAAAAGTATCGTGGAACGCCCTGTCTAAACGTCTTTTTTAGAATTTTGAGAGTGCTCTAAATATTCTATAGCTTTTATGAATTTATCCTTAAGTAACAAATATTTTTTCCTTGGTTTTTTTGATTAGCTTGATTTTTCTTGTCCCCTTTTTGGTTCAACGGAGGGAGTATTTATAGTATTACAAGGGTAAAAGTGTCACACTGCATGTATAATTAAGAAACACTTGTCAATTTAGTGTGTTGATACGCCGTTTATTGTGGCTACACCTAGCTTCCTTCATGGGTGTTTTGAATAGCTATTGAATCTTCTTTACTGATGGCGTATAGGAGATTGGTTCCTCTTTATCAGGGCCTTCGGATATCATCATGGGGTATCTTGCTATCGGGATACTTGCTATCGTAGCTTTCCCATCGGATTGGAACTGGCTAAAGCATCGGCGATCATTTATTTAGGCATCGTAGAATCATCTAAGATTCGTAATGCCCTATAGATCGGAAAATCTATGAGTTAAAGACCCTGTTTTCGAATTCCTATCCTTTGGGACATTTAAATTCCTATGGAATTAGAGTCCGATTGTTTTGTTCATAGGGGTATTCTGGCCGAGGGGTTAACACATAACATTTAAAAGTGTTTCAAAAACCACATCACAAGAAAGCGAAAATCTTCAGCTTCACTTAATTTTTATGGATACTTTTTAAGTAAATCCAAAATTAAAGGTTGATAAATTTCAATTGCGTAGTATCTAATAGATTTAATTTGTATTTTTTTCCCTATACGCTTTATTTACAGTATAATTTTAAAGCTTCTATACAAATGTTGTTGACACATTTCTTGAAGTTACAGTTTAGATGATTGCTTCTATTAGCCATTAATCTTTTTACCATGACAAAAATATGTTCATGCATGACTGGATATATCCTTTTCAAATTTAACTTTGCCATTTTTATATATAACTAAGATTAGACATAACGAGTTAAGTTTTATTTTGTTTTGATCATTGTTATGTTATATAGGCATCATCGAGTTTAACAAATTGAGATTCTCAATTAGAAAACTCACGCTAACCTTTTTCTTATTTATCTAGTATGAAAGTTTAATGTCAACTTGACTATTCTCAATGTTTGATTGTCCGAAGGTATTACAACAATTTCATCTCTCTATTTGCAGCAATTGTAGCAATACTTATATTATTTGATCTTTAATTTTAAATGATATTATCATGTTCTCGCCTTTAATTTTAACTACTAATGTTTTTACTTTGGCTATGCTCAGAACTTTAATAATTTATGTGTTCATCAAAACCCCCATATATTTTAAATTTTTTTCGTATGTCAAAAAATATTTAAAATAGATATGAGCTAATAGGATTTTTCACGATCATTCAAATAACTTATGTTCTTCTTCCAAAGAAAGGGTTTCACAATTTCCTATCATGATTGAAGTATCGACCTAGAAGGATAAAATATATTTGAGGATCTAGTTAGTATCATTGGTTTATGGGATACACCACTCTTATTTAGGCAAATGGTGGATTTTAAGTTTTAATATTGGGTCATTGATGAGATATCACATAGGTTACAAGTACATTTAGTTTGGGAAAGGAACACTAGGATTGTAATCAAAGGATAGAGAAGTATTCAAATTTTTATTTGAGTTGTAATGGGAAGAATCAAATGAAATTTGGAGATGCGAATTTTACTGAACAACTTGGGTTTTAGAAGAACGCCTAAAGATTTCTGGCAATAATTTCTTTTGGCGCACTAGTGTTAGATTTTGTAATTATCTCTTATATATGATTATCTTTATCGAGGGCATAGAGATCAAATAAGAAAAGATCATGCATCATTATTTTTTTTCTATTCGTAAGAATAGAGTTGAATAATTTTATTTTGAGAACTATATAGAATATTTGGTGCTCCTATGCTTGGAATAATCGAAATAAGAAGTTGATGACGCAGAATCGAATTAGAAATAAGTTTTGATATATCTGAATATTATTTTCTTGGGTTCAACCAGACGTAAGATCACTATGGATTATATTTCGAATCTTGGATTCAACAAGCTAAGTTGGGAGTATATTTGTGGTGAATTACAAAAAGTCACAAGATTGTCGGAGATCAGATAACAAAAGCCCCCCTTATTCCTCTTCGAACCAGATCAGGTATGAATTTGGGGACCAAGTTCCTTTAACGAGGAGGGATTGCAATGACCCTAAATTTTAGAAAAGAACAGTACAATTTCTTAAATTCTTAGTTTGGTCCCCAAACTTTTGATAGTATTATTTTGACCCCAAATGGTCTTAAAGATTTATAATTTAGTCCTAAAAAATTATGATAAACTCGCGATAGCCAAACTCGCGCTTTAACGGCCAAAATCACCCGGAATATTCCTTTTAAATGCTTTCACGTGACCAGCACATGTCATCCAATAGGGTATTCTCGTCTGTGTAATTTGCTTGAAATTCATGTATGTTTTACCCCCCCCCCCCCCCCCAACCTATGAAATTATGTGCGACATGCCCCCTGGTCTATGTAGAATAATTAAAATATCAAATTGTTAAAGAACCCACGACATCTTACATGAGTCTGGAGCTTTATACCACTCGGGCATTATGATATTGTTGAAATGTATTACTTTTTAATTATATATGCAGTTTACTAAATGTTTTAGAATAATATTTTGGTAAATCAGTTTTTGATAAATAAAAATCACCATATTCGTAAAATATTATTTTATTAAATATATACTTAGGTAAATGAATATTTTTTATACATTTTGTAGTAAATCAATATCTTATTAAATAAATATTTTAGTGAATGAGTATTTTATCGAAATATTTTATTAAACCTATATTTTTGTAAATCGTAATTTTCGTAAAATATTTTAATAAATCAATATTCTATTTAATAAATATTTTAGTAAATCAATGTATTAGTATGGAAAAATATAATTAAAAAGTAATACATTTTCAAACAAAAGCATGATTCCCAAACTCAAGTAAGATGGTGCAAGTTTGAATCCTAATTTATAGAAATTTGAAATTTTAATTATTTTACATAGATCAGGGGGCATGTCGCACATAATTTTATAGATGGGGGGGGGGGGGTAAAACATACATGATTTTCAAGAAAATATTCATGGACGAAAATACCCTTTTTGGCGGCACGTGAAGGGAATATTTCGTGCGAACTTGGTCGCTAAAGCGCCAGGGGGCAATTCGAACAAGTAGGGATAGTTGAGGGACTAAAGTACTCACAAAAAAAAGGTAAAGGGAAAATGTCAAAAAGGAACCATAGGATGGGGGACTTGATGCTTTTATCCAAAAAAAAAAAAATTGTTTCAGAGTTTTTTCTTTGTCCTTCTACCCCAAAACTTCCAAATCTTTTCATTGCGCAGAAAAACTGCATTCTTATCTGAGCACCAAAACATCATAACAATTTCAAAACAAGTCTAATTGCTTTGAAATTTTAGATCGAGATTTTCCTGTAAGTTAGGCATACTTCACATACAAACACCATTTTCAAAAGAGAAGTTTTTGAAGGCCGGAAGCAAGTAACAGTTAGCCTCTGTCGAGAAAGTCCGAGAGCAACCTCTCTCACAAAAGGATTTTTACAAAATAGTAACCCTTCCTTTCTTAGTCATACATCATACAATAATTCATATATACCTTTGGATCCTTTTAAAAGTATTTCACTATGATAGTCATTGATTTACAAAGGTAAAGTTAGTATAAGAGTCTAATCATGTCACCTATTTAGCTAATCGTCTTAAAACAGTATGTAATGTTTCACTAATTTCTTTATATGGATGGCTTAACATGTAGAGTTGAAACATATAAATAATTAAATTTATGGTAGATCTACTATATTGAAGGTTATTAAGCAAATCACTCATTAGATCATAGTTTAGTCGCCAACATTAATAGTAATCGAGTATGGATTTTTACTAATGATGATGCATTTTTTTTAGTGATATTAGTTTACTCTAATACTAATCCTTTGTATAAATCTTTGGTGAATATAAAAAGATGACTCCCTCATATTTGAACTTAACTGGTATTAAAGGGTAGCCTAATTACTAATTAAGACAACTAAGGAAAAACATAATCTTACCATGTATTAGTATAGCCATTAATACTTTCTAAACTTATTTAGGGATTAACGAAGTTAACGAGGACAACTAGCGGCAATTGTGAGGAAAAGGTGAGGTTAAATTTTGATTATTCAGCCCCATTTGACACCCAACCCTGAGGAATTTGCACAGAAAATTCGTGATTTTTTGTTTCTGAATCACAAGCAATCCCTTTCATCGCTTATATTGCCTTTACGTTTCATATACTTACTCTCGTTTGGTAATTCAAGTTATCTTATCGATTGTTACATCCTGGCAAATCTTTATGACATGTCGATTCATAATCTTATTGCTTGATTTGATATGATAGCCTATGTGTTTATTCTTAGACTGGCAAACGAGCAACCAATATTATTCGGCTTACTAGCTCATGTGATATGATGTTTCACCCATTGGGACACTTTTGGGATGTTGGGCCCAGGGTTTGTATTAATTTACTGCTGGTCAGCAAGGGCTATTAGTTTAAGTATTTTAACATAATACCCATCGATCTAGGCGTCACGTACAATCAAGAGTTGATTGTAACCCGCGTGCTTGATAGACGTGTACTCAAGCATGTCTTTTTGTTTTGTTGCAGAGTGGCTCCTCGCTAGAAGGTACAAGGTAGTATATTTAGTACTATAAGGTTGGATCTAGTTGTTATGTGCACATGATCATTTTTATTACTTAATGTTCATATGCTATAAACGCTCCATAATTATTTCTTCCATTCTTTGTCGTTGTGATCATTTACAGATTTCACTTATTATTGTTCAACTAAGTCATTGAAGACTTATTCCTCTTTGGTTTTGTCTGTCCATTCCTCAAAATAAAGGTGATTTACGTATGGTTGGTGTGAGTGGGTATTGAGTAAAGAAGCTATTTTGCAATATGATGCTTTAGTATGCATTTTAATATTTTAAAGTTTTTAAATAAATTGGTATTGTCACTATTATTTAAGACTTTCACTGTGATATGTAATAAACTGATTCTCGTTCTTTATGGTATGATCCTACCAGTGGCACATTTCCTTTAGACTAAGTTAATATCAAGTTTTTTTTTCGTGTTGTTTGGACATGAGATGAGTTTGATTTTAACTAAATCTCAAGGTGAGGTTCTCACATTATTCATTGACGTCAGTTTAGAAACATTACTTAATTTGTAAAGATGTAAGAAACTTTTGTACCTTTGGCGCTAGGTGAGCGTAGTGAGTAATGGTGAGTTTGAGTTTCTCGAGCCTACACTTTGTTGTCAATTTCAACCAGTGGTGGGTGTTGATGAGAACATTATTGTAATTAAAAACATCCATACGAGAGTCAAATTTGGGTGGTGGCGACACTACAAGAGTTGGTTTGTTGGCATTGTATAATGATGGCAGCGACGTTAGTAGCATACGAGGAGTAGTGGGACTTTGTGGTTGAGGCTTCTGTGAATGTGTATGAAACTCTTTTTCAAGCTTTGACAATATGGAAGAAATGTGTCAATTCGGCGAAGCATAGTTTTGTTGTTTCTAAAAATTTGAACACTTCAGAGAAGTGCGCATCCATGTGTTTTTGCATTTTAGAGAACTACATCCATTTGTTTTTGCATTTTGGAGAAATACACATCCATGTGTCCCTGTATTTTAAATAACAACATATCATGTGTTTTTGCAATCCAAATTTGTTTTAGGAGGTGAGAAAGTTCTCTCTGCGAAAGCACCTATGATAGGGGTTCGATATATTTCGAGCAAGATCAAGCTCCTAGAATTGAGATTAAAGTGTTGTTTGCAAACCCTTCTGTAAAATCACAATCTCATAATTTTAGCTAAAGCTGCATAATTTCCTACAAATTATAAGTTGATGATGTTCGCAAAAAAAAAATCTATAAGTTACAAAAATTGTAAAAAATTATTATACTTGACATAACCACTACAAGCTAGAACGGGGGGGGGGGGGGCATTAACTTCTAGTTTGTGGCGGTTATTAGTGTAAAAAGTATTTTCTTTATTTTAGCTTGTGAACTAAATACCATAAAAGAGTCTTATTTAGATTGAAAGCAAATTTTAGGTTTTTTAAGAGCTTGCAAACACCACCGAATAAGAGATAGTATTAAAGAAAACTACTTGATTAGTATCTTGCTTATCTTCTCAAACTACACCGAAAGAGTAATAAATAGGAACAAGATAAATAACGAATCCATATAATAGTGGCACTAATCTACCACTAACTCCACTACTTCCATTGCATACTTAAATAAATACTTTAATCAGTTTATATTTTAACTATACTATAAACTTTGACACGCAGTCTATGCTTAATTAACAATTTATTTTAAGTAAAATAATTAATTTGTATGGTAAAGATTATAATTTAAATATAGATAGAAAATATGTTTATCTGAACCTTCTTTTTTATGTAAAAGAGAATTAAGTAATAATTTTTTGGGAAAATTACAGAATCATAGCCAAACTTTGGACTTTTTTGCACTTCCATTGCTGAACTTTGAGCTTTCACACTTGGGTATCCAAATTTTCATCCGGGCAGCACCGTTGTATGCCAAATTTCAAAAACTGATATTGGGGCCACTAAACGTCACTCTCCGACCAAGTGACGTAAGTTTGCAAGGGAAAAATTACATAATCATAACCAAACTTTGGACTCTTTTGCACTTTTGTTGATAAACTTTGAAATTTTGCCCTTGCTAAATTACGTCACTTCATGAAATAGTAATGTTTTGTTGTCCGAAATTGCCCGAAGTTCAATTTTTGAAAGTTGAGATACACCGGTGCTGCCCGAATGAAAGTCTGGATATCCAAGTGTGAAAGCTCAAAGTTCAGCAACGGAAGTGCAAAGTACAAAGTTTGGCTATGATTTCCTTTAATAAGAAGGTTTAAATAATGATAAATTTAAAATAAATTAGAGTTATATCCCAACTAATAATGAGATTTAATAGTGTTTCGAGGGGTAAGGAAATCAAAAGATTGGTGTCAACATGGCTTCTTTTATGTAATAGTAAATATAATCTACTACTAATTGATTACAATTTATATAAAGAAAATATAATCTAATACTAATAGGTCTGTATTATTCAGGGTGTTGACATTTTTTCATTTTTTTTAGTTTGTCAGAAGCTTATACTCGTATTTTCTGCAAGATTGGGGAGAACAAAAAAAATTGCTTGAGAAGTAAAATTGAAGAACCAAGATTATCCAAATGGATTAAAAACATATAAACTTCTCTCCTCATTCGCGCAACACGGAATTTTGTTTCTTGGCCACAGGATAAGGGGAGGAACTATACGCATGGACAAGGAGAAGGTATGTGCTATCACTGAGTAGCAGGCCCCACCAAGGTAAAGGAGTTGCAATTATTATTTGGGCTTGCTTTTTATTACCGCCATTTCATCAAAGGTACTGGAAAAAGAGCAGCCCCGGTTACCGATTTGTTGAAAAGGGACAACAAGTGGCCCTGGTAGCAGGTGCAGCAACCAAGCAGCTTTCGTTACCAACCCAATAGCAGAAGCAGGTGCAGTAACCAAATGTGCATATTATCATATAAAAAGAGGTGAGGCGTAGCGATTCGTACTACCAAAAAAGTTGCGCTAACCGGCATGCTATAGAATCAGCCGATAGGGGCAAGCAAGGGTAGCGAACACGTAAAGGTAATTTGGACTACATTTGCAAACTATAAAAATGTAACGAAAACTGTAAAAAAAAAATGAAAAACAAAAGTCGACTTACTTCTTAACTAGTGAAGATAAGATCTTCTATTTCTTAGTTGAAAGTTATTTCCTTAATGTAACTTTTTGTAAATTGTTCACCATTGTTGGTTTTAAGCTAGTAATTCATAGTGAGTAAGTACAAATTCAGTGATAAAAACAAAAAGAGCAAGCCTGAACTGAAATATGATAAGCAAACGAGTCAACCTGTTGGGTCTTCAATAGTCTATTTTTCTTCTTTAATTTAAAATATAAAATGTCTATGGTACTGAAACTCAATGATAGTGAAGCACAAGGAACAATCTGGCAGGAATGGATCAAAGCCTATAAACTGAAAGATAGAAACATCTGGGAAGTGGAAGGAAAGAAGAGTGACTCCCCTTGGTGGAGAAGTTTGTTAAAAATCAGGGACAGAGTGAAAGGACTGTATCCAAATATCAGA